>CM066167.1:16107500-16707500 GCA_033629205.1 Lithocarpus polystachyus
GTAAGTCACTGAGAGGTCATCATCTCGTCATCACTAGAAGAGCTAATACCATCCTTATCATCATCATCATCATCGGGCGAGGCCTCTGAAGAAGGAGAGGGAGAAGGAGTAAAACCTGCCATATGAGCCTGCCGGCGAGCAATGCGGCCTACTCGGGTGTTCATCTAAAACATCTCATCAGTGAGATAGTCAAGACGACCATCAAAGTTAGCTTGCATTCGTTGAAGCTGCTCCATGATGGCCTTGAAGGTCACACCACCAGCCGCGGAGGAAGAAGGAGCGGAAGAGGATGGAACAGCGGAAGCTGCAGGATCGGTCGTCTCCACTCGTGGCTGCTTTAGTCGAAGCTAAGCCTCACTCTGCCTGACAGAACCGGTGCTGATGGCACCTATGATGGTGAAGAGAGGAGAGAGATGAATGAGAATGTGAAAGTGCTGAAGGATCCGTGTGATAGCCGAAGAAAAGATGAATTTATCACGAGTAGCAGTATCCTGATACACATCTATAATAGATGTGATGAAATGAGAGAGAAAGTTAATAGAAACATTCTCCATCAAGGAAAGAAGAAAACAAGCATGAGGCTCAGTGATGGAGTTATAGTGAGACCATGGAATGAGTGAAGGTCATCACCATGTTCAAAAATCTCGGACCTTTTGCAAAGCTCGAGCAAGGGGTGTTTAGAAAACCACCCCAAAGAGAAGGTTTCTCACAAAAGTGAGAAATAAGCTCGTCTCTAGACATCGTCCTAAGACATTCACAACTAAGGTAGTTAGGATGCGCTAACCTAGGAATATGTAGTATCTCGAATATAAGTTCTAGAGTAACTACGATACGTGTACCTCTGAATGTCGTAGCAAACTGAGGCACAGAGGTATCGATGGTGTGCATGTTGGAGTAAAACTCCTAAATGAACACGACTAGACATCTCTTGGGTTTCCCACAGAGGGACTCCCACCCCTGAGTTAGAATGACTTCGAGTAGAGCAGTGTTGGAGAAGTTTGACAAAATGACCTGGCGTTCCAGGTGAACACCACAGTTTTGAAAGTTCTCTTAGAAGTCCATCTTGGCCTTCTCATCATGGAATTGGACATGAGATGGAACAAGGGGAATAGAAGAGGATGACTCGGAACCATGAAGAGGGTTCTGAGCCGGAGTGGGTTTTCTCTGTTTGGATGCCATAGAGAGGTCTATTCGAGAGAGAGAGAGAGAGAGAGAGAGAGAGAGAGAGAGAGAGAGAGAACACAAGTTCAGAAAAGAAAGATGAAAAGAACATATGCATGAACATGTGACGTGAAAAAATTAAAAGCATCTTAGGCAAAAACCCAATCCAACCTAACAGCACTCACAATTTTAATCAAGCACACAATCCTAAAATGCATGAAACATTGTTATAATGCAATGAGGATGCAATGCATGAGCATATAACAACAAATCAACACAACCCAACCTAAAAATTTCATAAAAATCTCAAAAACCCAAAAAAAAAAAAAAAACCCAAAACCTAGGTCTAAAAATGCATGAATGCATGAAAAAGAGGGATTGAAAGGTCTTACCAAGTGATTGGAGCTTGGATTAGGCCAAACTTGGAGTGGGTGAAGAGATTTAAGAGTGAGAAAGAGTGTTTAGGTCGAGAGAGAAAGGTTTCTATTGAGAGAGAAGCGAGAAAATGAAAACTGGATTGCACCTCAGCTATATATAGAAAAACGCAAATCGATGGATCGAGGATTTGTCAAGCATCTGTCGAGTACTAAATCTTAACAGAAATGAAGCTATCGAGGTGCTATTAAGGATTTGTCGACGGCAAAAGAGTGTCTCGATGGATCGAGAATCTGTTGAAAATCTGTTGAGCAAACAGAATGCACAAAAAATTGGCTCGATGGATCAAAGAAGTTGCTGAGAATGTGTCGAGCAGGAACCTAAAAATCTTAATGGATCAAGAAGCTGTCGAGATCTATCGAGAAAAGAGAAAGAAGGCTTGATAGAAAGAGAATCTGTCGAGGATCTATCAGGAAACTTTCAAGCTTGAAGAAAATGAGTTTTTCAAAGGAGGAAAAACACATAAAGATGAATGCAACAAGCAAACTACTCCAACAAAGATCTACTCAACATGTTAAGCTCTTAAAACATCTCTCAACATAAAAGCAAATCATCTATAGATCCAAAACACACACACATACTAAACATATCTAACCAATTTTATATTTCAAAAACGAGTTAAGACAGTTTAGTAAGTATATATTAACACATGTATTCCTTATGATGGCCAAATCACATTGTACCTACACATGTATCAAAAGTAGCAGAGTATGCATGTTGTGTGTAAAAACATAGCAAGACTACACAAGTATCTCATATTATGAAGATTCAAGATATGACGTGATCTAATACACTTCACACACAATCATTACCGTTTAATGTGAACTATCACCTTTGAGGTACATCATATAACTCCCACATCTCCCAGAAATACGCTTACAACTATTTTTAAATGCATTTTGATCTTTTTTCTTTTCATGTTCTTTGCATTATTTTTTTTAAGCATAGCATGCATAGGCATATAAGGGAGAGAAGAAATACCCATTTATGTAAGCTTAAACATCCCAATTTTGCTGTGCCTAAGCACATAGATATTATTCATGATTGGCTGGTTTTTGTAGTGAAATAGTTATTTATGTTTTTCTCTTAGGATTTTCTAGTCCTTCCTGTCAAAAAGAGTGATTAGAGTATAAAGTGTGAAAAATCACTTGAACGTACTCATCACAAACATAAGCTATAAAGCTCACTTGCTTAGTTGTACTTAGAGATGCTCATCTAAGCTACAAGAGATACAAAATTTAGAAATTTTGTTTCAATGGCAATCCAATGTACACAAGTACCAAAATACACAAACACACTGTTTTTGTATTTTTTTTATTTTTCAATTTTTTTTAAAAAATTTTTACGAAAAACAAATAAAGCAAAAACTGAAAAGCAACCAAGCAAAAACATAAAGAAACACACAAAGCATAAAACTGGACTGACTCAAAAGCTAGAAAGCAAAATACACAAGTAATGCATAAATATAAAGGGAGAGAGAGAGAAAGAGAGGAAAAAAAAAAGTGACTAAATCACTTTGAGCATTTTTCCTTCCACACTTTAGAAGAACCTTTCTTTTGTGCGAACCTTTGATCATCAGGAGAGGGATAAGAATTGAAACCGTTCAAGTTCGAAAGGAACATGAGGACCTTAAGAAGATCTCCAAGAGAGCCCAAAGATGGTGAGATCTGACCTTGACCACCAGATGATAACACATTGTTGCTTTGTTGAGTGGCTAACCACTTATAGCAATTTGGACGAGTGTATCTCGAAGCTCTACAGTGATGACAGAAATGCAGCTTCTTTTGTTGAGACTTTTTATTATTGTCCTTCTTATTCCTAGGGTTTCTAGTCTCTTTCTTTTCAACCTTAGGGGGTGCTCCTAGAATAGATTTGCTCTTGTCTAGGTTCTCACTAGCCATTTCAATATTAGATTCATTGTTCTCAGAATTAACATTATCAGCAGATGAGACAAACACAGTTGTACTAAAAGAGGCAATATTAGGAGAAGAGAAGTCATACCCCAAACCGGATTTGTCAGAAGCAGCTTTCTAAAAACTTAGCATCTCATCGAGCTTTGCGCTGGAAGTCCTCTCCAATTGAGCTCTAACTTGAAACAGCTCCACTTCAAGCGTCTTGGTCTTTTTAGCCAAGAAATTATTCTCAAATTGCAGTGCTCCAATGGTTTGATTAACTTCATCAACCTTGATTGAGAGCTCCTCTCAATCTAATTCTACATCACTCAGCTTCTTGGTAGCCAGCCTATACAGTTTCTCTTGCTTCTCGTAAACCTTGGCCAACTTAGCATAGGCTGTATGAATGTCATCTTGATCGTCCATTTTCTCAAATTTGGATTCCACCAAATCTTCTTCTTCATCCACTGCTTCTACGATCCCCTCAGTAGGATCCACTGTGGCAGTGAAAGCACTCAAAATTCCCTTATCATCACTATTATCTGACTTAATATTAGGCTCAGTATCACTCAAGGTAGCAGTAAGAGCCTTGCTTTTCCCAATCGACTTGAGATATGTTGGACATTTTTGTTTCATGTGTCCAAAACCTTAACATCTGAAACACTTTGGTCTGGTGGGAATAGCATACTGACCGCCATCCTTAGCATCCTTCTCCCCTTTATCTTAACTTTTGAATTGAGAAGAACTGGATTGCTTACAATCCAAAAGAAAACCTTTCACATTGGCATTCTTCATGAACTTCTTGAACTGCCTAGTGATATCTTGGAATCTTTATCACCTGAAGGCTCATCAGCCTCATTACTTTTGGCCTTTCAGTGCCATACTCTTACTTTTAGTTCCTTTCCCAAGTTTAGTCAAACCAAATTCATAGTTTTGCAAATTGCCAATCAACTCCGTCAAAGGAATGGAGTCAATGTCCTACGATTCTTCAATCGCTGTTATCTTGGAATGAAATCTCTCAATGAGAGATTTGAGCACCTTTCTCACAACCTTGGGTTTGGGAATAGTTTCCTCGAGATTGAAGGCTGAGTTGATTATGTCCTTAAGTTTGGCATAAAACTCATCGAGTGACTAATCCTCCTCCATCTTTAACAGCCTTAGTTCCTTTATAGGTCGTTTAGAGAATGATCCATGCTTTCTTTGCAGTTTCAGTCGATAATATTTTCTTAAACTCCTCATTTGTGACTGCACTGAATATGGCGTTCAATGCTTTACCGTTGAAGTTTGCCGCTTTGATCTTTGCATTATCCCAATTAGCCGGCACTTCCTTTGGCTTAGTCTAGCCAATCTCCACAGCTTACTACACTTTCTCATCTAAAGACTACAAGAAAGCTCTTATGTGTACTTTCCAATATGCATTGTTAGTGCCATCAAATAAAGGAGGTATAATAAGAGACTGTCCTCTATCCATGACAAACAGAGGTCAATAGATCACACAAAAAAGATTAAAATCTAATCAGAATGTGCTCGCTCTAATACCACTTGTTAGGTTAAAACAAATTGACCCCTTACAAATTAATTAATTACTTAAGTTAATTAAATAGATTCAATTATACGCAATTGCATGGTGGCACAAACAAATCAACAAATAACTAAATGCAGTGGAAAATAAATTTGACATAGGGATTTGTTTACGAATAGGGAAAACTTCTGAGGCAAAACCCCACCAGGTGAATTTAAGGTCACCACTCCCAAGAATCCACTATTATCAATTACAAGTGGTTACAAGTATAAGGAATCTTACCAAACCCCGTGGCCTATCTTGAAATACCAACCTACGGTTGAACCCTTACTCCAATACCGAATTGGACTTGTATTGTAGCAGCAATCTCTCTATTCAATGCATGAATCCCAGTACATGACTAACCAATGATGCACGGATTTAAGTACGTGACTAACACTAGCAACTTGAAGAAGATGTTGGCTGCAAAGTTTTTCACTTCATCAACAATGAAGATCAGCAAGCTCCTTGGTCACAAAACCCTTGGCGTAAAGTCACAGTAGCTTCTTTAGAGAGAATGATGAACTAGGTCACTTTTTGCATATGTTCTCCTTGTATGACGGCTTTTAAAATAAGTCTTATATATGTTTAGGGTTGTGAGAAAAGAAACCCTACACATAAATGTCAACTAGGGCCAAAAATTAGATCTGAAAATTCTGATTTCGTAGATCTTGACAGATTCAGCTTCTATCGAGCTTCTGTCGAGCTTCGTCCTTAAATCTCGATAGATATTGTTTCTATCAAGGTATTCGTCGAACTTTAATGAACAACACTTCCTTCACTTGTTTCTTGGTCAGACTTGCATGGTTTCAATACTTAACTTGAACACTTTTTTTTTTGAAGTACTAAACTCATCCTAGATCTATCAAATTATAAGTAAAGTGCGTTTTGTCAAAAGATTAGCCAATTTACATAAAATAAGTCCCTAACAGTTATGTCATTGTATGCCGACGACATATTATTGGCAATAATGACATAAAAATAATTGTTGCCACCAAAGAGTGGTTGTCCTTTAATTTTGAGATGGAGAACATGGGTAAGGTAGATTGTATCCTAGGGGTTAAAATCTTGTGGGATTGCTTAAAGAAACTTAAGAAGAAAGTTATTTAGAATTTTCAAATGTGTAATTGCAAGACCATAGAAATTCCTATAGCCAAAATGAGAGCTTAATGCAGAGCATCTATCCTAAGACTCTAGATAGAAAAGTATAATGGCATGTACTCCTAATGCTAATGTAGTTGCCAGCTTGATGTATGCTATGATATGTACTTTGCCTGGACATTTGCTATGTTTTTGGATTAGTAAGCATATTATAGTCCAACTCTAGACTTGCTCATTAGAATGCAGTAAAAAAATTATTGAGGAATTTTAAAGGAACAATGAACTATATACTTCGTTATACTTTTTTATGAGGGTTTAGATTTATGCATGATTGCCTATAGAGATGTTGATTGGGGTAGTGACCTAGATGATCACAAACCCAACTGTAGTTCAGCTTAATTTCTTCCTTACAATAACAAGATCACATGAAATAGCAACAAACAACTCTGTATAAACTTATCGAATATGAAAGCAGAGTATGTAACTTTTTTAATAGCCGTTTATGAGGAAGTTCGATTTAGGGGCTTCTTCTAGCCTCTTGAGTCCATAAGGATACTTTAGATCTTGTGATGATTCATTGTGATAACACAACAACAATTGCCTATGCTAAGGATTCCAAGTATCACGGAAATACCTGATGTTCTATTATACAATATCACTACATTTAACACATAGTTGCATACAAAGACTTGGTCTTGAAACACATTTTTATGAGTCGTATGATTGTTTATCTCTTGACAAAGTCTATGGGAAGAGAGATCAATCAAGTTTATGTTAAAGGTCTAGGGTTATGTAAATTGTAATGTTGTTTTTTAACAAACCATATATTTTACTCTTTTTTGGGATATTTGTTTTAATATATATATATATATATATATATATATATATATAATGTTATTCAATTTATAATAAGTATGTTAGAACATACATATTCCATGGAATTAAGTTTTGTGGTATGTAGACAGGCTTAGATCAACTCACTTACGAGAGCGATCATTTTTGGTGCTTGAGTAGCTAGCAAAGTTGAGACATTATGTTCTATAATAATTTCTAGCATATATCAAATGCCTTCATTATTTGCTATTGTCTTCTTGGTTTCATGAGAGAGTCAATCTCGTACCGAAGACTGTTCCGGCTTGACCAGTAGAACGATATATTTCGGTATCGGTCAATACCGGTGTACCGTTTCGGGTTTACCGTTATTTTTTATATTTAAAATGTGTGTGTGTGTGCGCGCGCGCGCGTGCGTGTTTTAATAGATATAAAAGTTTACCATTAAACATTACCTCAATTAAGAACAAATTATTCATGATTTTAGACTTTAGCATCAATTAAAAAGAAAAAAAATCACAATATAAAAAATTGAAAACTTAATTGTTCAATGCATACTAAGAAAACAAATAATACTAATAAATTAATGCAAACAAGTTACCATTCTGCTCTTACAAAAATTCAAAAATTACAAAACTAAAAAAAAAAAAAAAAAACTTTTTTTTTTGGTACCGGCTGGTACACTCGATACCGGCCAGTATAACCCCGAAATTAGCCGATATTTAAATTGGTACAAAATGTTGACGTATCAATACTGGTATACGTACCGGTATGATACATACCAGCCGGTACGGCCAGTTTCAGTACAATATCGATTTCATTGGTTTCATCACCTCTTGGCCTTCCTAGACGTACGCATCTCACATTTGAAGCTGGACCTCTATTTTTTTTTTTTATCTTCAAGATCCTATCCTTGCCAATAATTTTAGTTTCCACCAAGGTAGCATTCAACTGTGGTGACATCTGGCTAAGAATTTAATTCTACTGTTAATTCTTGAAAAATTCGAGTATCATTAGATGGATTGGAGCAACAAATTGAAGAGTAATAAAAATTCTCTATAAAATAAATGCTCTATATTAATTTAAATTTTAAAAAATAGCTGTACGTAATAAGATGAAAAAAATAAAAAAAGAAGAAACAGTATATATAAACCCAGATTAACGAATGCATTGAATAAATCTGCGTTTGCAATATTACTAGTGAAGGTCTTAAATCTTTGAATTACCAAAATTGCTTTACATAATATAATAAGATAGTAGATTTTAGTCAGCGCAACTGGTAAAATCTTTAATGATTGAATAAAAGATCTAGCCAGAGTTCAATCTCTGCCTACCCTAAAAAGGTGTCTTGATCTGATGACAAAGAGCACAATTATCAGATGCGGACACTATAGGTCGAAACTCTATATTAAAAAAAAGTAAAACATAATAAGATGAGACTAAAAAAAAAAAAAACCCCAAAAATCCATATTAAGAATGCACTGTAAGTTAACATTGTCATTTTTAATGCCGTTTGCAATGTTGCTAGTGATATGAATTTAACTTGTCAATTTCTAAGAAAAAACCATTGTTCAAGGCGAATTCAAATTTTATATATCATTTTTTGTATTTCATTTTATGTTTCATTAATTACAACTTGTTATACATTTGTTTAACTTTCCTTATAATATAACCAATGTCTAAAATAAAAAAAATTAAATAAATGACAAATTATAATCGGTAAAACATAAAATGAAACACAAAAAAATAGAAAAGCAAATTTGTTTTCGTCCAAGACCATCATGCCCGGTGGTTTGGATTATTGAATTGCTGAAATTTGGATTATTGAATTGATTAAAGTCCGACAAACAAGTCCTAATAATTTGACTCAAGTGGTTTAGCCGTTTAGCACATCTTCTTATGTGCATTTTGATATTGAAATTCGAAATTCATGATTAAAGTAATATTGCACATGTTTAAAGTCACTATCTACATTCCACCATAATCATGGATAAAACTTTTTTTTTTGGTAAGGCATGGATAAATCTTGTAAGTTGATCAAAAAGGACCACAAGAAAAGTTTTATTTTTTATTTTTGGGTCCAAAAACGCACTTGTTGTTTGCCATACGTAAAGTAATTTTGATATAGACAAATGAGTACACTTGATCGAGTCATGGCATCTCACATAATTACCATTTACCCCTCTCATGGCTCTATAAAAATGGACGTACGCCTGGCACTGCAATCACATAAAGCCATTTTCCTTCTTGCCCTCACTATACTAAGCCAAAAGAGCTCTGGTTCTAACCCATCTTCTTTTGTGTGACACAAAAACATGGCCAGCTTGGTCCTAGGTTCTTCACAGCAAACCAATAAGGGTGGCCTGAGCTTGTTTACCTTGTCCGACCATGAGATCTTGAACCAAATTTATACAACCCATGTCCATGATGATGAAAAGTTTGATGTTGAATCTCTTTTCATCATCGTCGAGAACATCCTTAAGCGAGCCACTGTCGTCGTTGACAATATAGTGCTGGTATAGTACCAACTTTTTCTTTTTAAGAAAATGTTTATAATTTTGGATCTGAATGTTGAAACTTGAAATGCACTAATGGAAACATAATTCCATCTTAATATTTTTTTTTTTTTACAGTTTTTAATAATAGACTTTCAGCAACTTAGTTAGCTAGTTGGTCCTACCATTTCAGTTTAGTTCAGTTAAATTTTTTTTTTTTTTTTTTTCCAGTTCGCTTTTTTTTTTTTTTTTTTTTATGACAAACAATGGTAAGACCATGATATCTCTCTTGGATTTTATGTGGGACTCAAATTTTTCATTGGACTCAAATTTTCCCATTGTCGTTGAAATGGCTTCTATTATTAGAGAACGTACAGGACATAGAGATGGGAGGAAGTCATTTTCAGTTTGAAGTTTTTGTGTTTTACAATTTTTTTTTTGTAATTATAATTAAAAAAAATTAATTAATTACCACTTCCTAATTACTGGGAATTGACTGCAGGGTACCCAAGCAACAGTCGAGCACTTGGAGGAGAAGATCCCAAAAGCAAGTTTTAGTCCACCAATATGTACACTCAAGAATATTTCCTGTGAGGTAAGTTACACAACAATTTTTTTTTTTTTTTTTCATTGTCCCTACTCAAAGTCTCTGATGGGTTTTTATTTTTTTAAGTCCCCCACATGAATATTTTTATAATGATGAATATAAAATTTCAGATGCAATGCAAGGCACCTGGGGAAGAAATTGCTCACAAAACAGCACTCTCAATACTCAGCAAATTGTCAAACTATTCCTGGGATGCAAAGGCAGTGTTAACCCTTGCAGCTTTTGCTTTGGACTATGGGGAATTCTGGCTGCTTGCCCAGATTCAGTCATCGGACCAACTTGCCAAATCAGTAGGAACCTTGAAGAGAGTACCTATCCTCCTAAAGCGCCCAACACTGCAGAAACATAAGCAAGCACTTATTGAGCTTAACAATGTGATCAAAGCCACACTGGAAGTGATTGAGTGCATCTTTGAGTTAGAGAAGCTATCAAACCATGACATAAAAGATGTACCGGCATTATCAACAGGCATGGAACATATCCCAGTTGATGTTTATTGGGCTATTGTGACTGTTGTAGCTAGCACCACTCAGCTTTGTTGTCTCATTAACGATGAGTACGTTCTAATCCAAGCCAAAAATACCTTCTTCTTTTTTTTAAGAATGGAACTTTGTCTTACATTCATGTTTTAGTTAAATAGTGGTATAAATGACTAAATCTCATTATTTTCAGGGAAAAGAAACCAGAACTATCCCCATTTTCTCAGAAACTCAATATCATTGTCACCAAGCTTAAGAGGCAGATAACAATTATCAGACAACAAATAGGTTAGATTTTTTTGGTTGCTTTACTTGTACAGATATATATATATATATATATATATATATATGCAAGCTTCCTTGCATGTATTGAGTATAATGAGGAAAGATTTTGGTTAAATGCAGAGGAGACAGAGGCTTACTGGAAGTTGGTAAAGGTTTTTCGAACCCCTACGGAGATCATGGAGGTATTTAAGGGACTGATCTATACCAAGGACAGTGTGCAGCCTCTCATTGATGGTTCAACTAAAAAACCGGTATGCACTAAATCACAGACTGATTTAAAGGTTTTTTACACTCATTTTTTCATTTACTTGGCAGGAAAAAGAAAGAAAAAAACAAAGAACTTTTTGTTTTTACTAAGTAAAAAAAAAAAAAAGAATTTTTTGATTTCCCATGCACGTTGTTAAAAAGTGAGCGAAGATGTTTGTTAAACATTTAAAACTACTCTAAAAATTTCGAATTCAGGCTTTGTTTTTTGTTTCTTGGTGAATAAATCAGGCTTTGAAATCACCACGTATATGCCTAGTCTTCTTTTCATAATGTATTTTATCTGAAACCCTTGCACCCCATGACCAAACGAAATCAAGGTTCAAATAATTTTACAGTCCGGAGTAAGTTCCCCTAAAAGAATTCAGATTAAGAGTACTAGCATTAGAGGTGTAAACACCTAGTTGCTATTTTACATTCAAAACTTCAAAAATATTGCTCAATCTAGGTATGGTTCCTAAAAATTTTTAGAACCTCTGAACTGTTGGTTTTTATATATAGAACCAATTGTTCACTTGAATGTAAAAAAAAATACAATTATTTTATTTGAGAAAGGTGAAGAGAGAAAAAAGAAATCAAGGAGGAGAGAGAGAAATATGATATTTTTATATTATTTTATGTTGTAATTTTTATTATTTTAATAAATTGTATATAAAAATAAAATTTAGAATGTTGTTTAAGTTATAAAATAAGATAGTAAAATAAATAAAATAAGTTTTGAAGTTAGAGGATAAGTTTTTTTTAGAATCCCATATGCGAACTCTCTAAGAGTGTGAAAATAAAAAAGAAAAAGAAAAAGAAAAAGAAGCTAATGGCCAATATGTGACAACTCAAGGGCACAGCATAAGAAACAGAAAAGGGCAGGAGTGGGTGTGAGCGAAAATTATTATATTATAGGCTGTGGCTGTGGCTGTGGAGGCTCATCATAGGCATGGGCCCGATATTTTTGTGAGAGGTTACCTACTCAGGTTGTCGGGGTGAGAGTGGTGACAAACTCTACATCTTTTGTTACACATTTTTTTTTTTTTAATAAATATTATTTTATTTGGCATATTATAACTCTTACCTTCGCATAGATTCATCCATTTTTCCTTTCTTTTTTCCTTTTTTTTCTTTTTTTTATCTATACACTATCATATTAAAATTGTAGCAAAATTATAATGCAAAATGATGTGATCTTAAATTTTTTTGGAGTGCAAAACTCAAATGGCAAATAATATTTGCATAACATTTGATAGGTTTTACAATCTCATTGAGGATTTTTTTTTTTTTTTTTTTTGTTGATGTTATTTTAAGGATTTAGTATTTTTTTTATTTAATTTTAGGTCATTAATATAAATATATATATATGTATATATTACAAGTATCAATATCCACATACTTTTAAATGTGAAAAGACCATTTTTTTTTTTTATGAGAGAAGAAAAAAATAACATCGATTGACTGTTTATTGTTGGCTAATAATAATGCTCATGGACCGTGTCGGGTCACAACTCATACGTGAATAATTAAGTGGGTTCAGTCTAGAACAATCGTACGGGCTGCCAAAACTTTACGTGGACCGATTTGGTCCATTTGAAATGCCATAATAAATGTTATTTTAGGTTTGGAGTTTGGAGTTTGGTTAAGCCTCTCTCGCTCTAAAATCCGTGTTTATTATTTTACATTTTTTTAATTGTTTATTATGAAGAATATTCATTATTTTACCTAACCATTACGTGTGAGTGAGATCCACTTGAGTAAAATGTCATACAGTTAAATGTATAGCTTAAACAATCTATTTTTTTAAAAAAAAATTATCAAAAATTAAAAAAAATATCCAAATAATTAATTATATGCTCAAAAAATTTTCTAAAATAGTTTATTAATATATGACACACATTTTATTATAGGATATCACCTACACCGGATTGCTTTGATTTCCTGTCTGTGAAATTTGGCCTAATAGTAATACCCCCTTTTTTTTTTCTTCAATTTTTTTGGGGGTATGACATTTATATATTTTGGCTCCGCGTAAATCAATGAGCACTATCCTCAATAAATCATGTAAAGGTCTATGAAGAATCAATACATTTCAGCAACCTGTCCTGTCCTTTCAAATTTTCAATTACTAGAAAGCGGAATTTCCGGCAATGAAAAAGGAGACGCACATGTGAGAATCTCTTACTTTTTTTAATAAAGTTGGATTGAAAGATTCCATACAAATGTACGCTTGGGTTCTTCAAAAAAGTCTACAAGCACTTTTTCAATATGCTTGACATCGAGGATGGAATGCGAATAGTTTATATATATATATATATATATATATATATGTATCACTCTATGTACTACTAACCACTACTTGTTATGTGATTACTTTTCATTTTAAATTTTAGCTATTTTATAAGAAAAGTAAAATCAAAACATGGTAAGTAGTGGTTAGTAGAACATAAAGCACTATACAAAAAGTGTTATAGCAATTACCCATTTTACTTCTCTCACACTTTTTTTTTTTAAATGCTAGTGTCATGTATTTTATATACATTATGTCATAATTGTTTTATATAATAAATTATAATTGGTTGTATATGACACAATCATGTAGATCTATATATATTTTTTCACTACTTTACTGATTGTCATGTAAAACAATTGTGACAAAATATGTATAGAAGTGTGTGATACTAATATTATTATTTTTATTTTAAAAAAATAATGGTTGAAATTCAAAGTTTATTTATTTATATTCATTTTTTTTAAAGTCTAATTAATTACTTTCACGTATATTTTCTTTTCAGCCTTTTAAATTATGTGCATCAATTATGTAAAATAGTGCACGGAAAATTAGTGTAAGAAAATATTTTCCTAGATATGATTGTTTGATGTCGGTGTCTGTGCTCTTTTACATCATGCATAAAATGGATATTCCATATTAAAGTATGAATATTGTGTGAACCATAATTTCCTTTCTACACGGCATGTTACTTCATTTGGGGAATGCTCTAATTTTCTCCCACCTTCTTAAAATAGAATGTTTTTAAATATTTAATTATATTGTAAATTTATGAAGTACTCTTAAAATTTTATGGGTAAAATGCAAAACTAGTCTTCTAAGTTTTTTCAGATTTTATTTCAATCATCTAACTTTGTTTTGTTCATTTTAGTTTTCTAACTTTCAAATTTATTCAATTAAGGCTTTTCCATAAACATTTGTTATATATTGAGGTTAATTTTTTAATTTTATAAATTTTTCTTCAAATTTTTTAAATTAAAAAAAATTCAATTAATGATTGAAAAATATTTTTCAGATTTTTTTTTTCAAAAAATTTTAACAAAAGTTAACAAAAATGCCTTAATTGAATAAATCTAAAACTTAAAGGACTGAAATGAACGAAAACAAAGATAAAGGACTGAAATGAAATCTGAAAAAAGTTAAAATATCAGTTTTACATTTTAGCCAAATGTTATCTAATACTCACAAATATAACTTTATAA
Organism: Lithocarpus polystachyus; assembly: GCA_033629205.1. NCBI lineage: Eukaryota > Viridiplantae > Streptophyta > Magnoliopsida > Fagales > Fagaceae > Lithocarpus > Lithocarpus polystachyus. Next base: position 16,122,086 of record CM066167.1, read on the forward strand.
TATTTACACTTACCATACCATAACTTGTAGTTTGGCTGAACACAATGTGAAAATCGACATGTCAAGAATCATATCTTACATTTCATGTTTGAAATAGATTGATAACACAAGTTTTTTTGACACCTATAATTGTGTGGCACAAACAGGTTAACATTGACGTGTTGAAGAAGAAGAATGTCTTATTGTTCATTTCGAGTCTTGACATTACCGAAGAAGAGATTTCAATTCTTAGACCAATTCATGAAACTATTAAGAAGGAAGACCAGTATAAGATTGTATGGATCCCAATTGTGGAGCAATGGACCGAGGAGTTGCAAAAGAAGTTTGAGATCTTGCGGTTTAAGATGCCATGGTATGTGGTGCAGTACTATTCACCAATAGCAGGCATTAGATTCATCAAGGAGAAGTGGCACTTCAAGGGTAAGCCCACCGTTGTCGTGTTGAACCATCAAGGGAAGGTGGAATGCGAGAATGCAATGCACATGATTAGGGTATGGGGAATTAAGGCCTACCCTTTCACTAGCACAGTGGAAGAAACTCTATCTACTTCAAGGGAGTGGATTGGATCCATTGGAACTGGAGTTCATCCGAGTGTTGAGAACTGGGTAAGATCATTTAACCAATCTCTTAATGCACATGTGTGCTCGTGCGCGCACACACGCACACGCACACGCACACATACAATCATACATGCACATTTTGAGAAAAGTTTGTAATGTGAATTCGAATAATATTTACATTTGAAATATGTTGTTAAATCAGATTAAGGACCAAAAGTACATCTTTTTCTATGGAGGCAAAGACAACGAGTGGATCCAACAATTTACTAAAAGAGCAACTGCCCTTACCAATGATCCAGTGATAAAGGAAGCAAGAATTTCCATTGAGTTGCTCTGCGTCGGAAAGGGCACCAAAGGAGAAGACCATGTGGGAGTCCTTGGGCGATTTTGGACTGGTATTGAGAGCTTGTTCATTTCCAAGACTCAAAGGAAGACCGAGACAGACGCTGTGTCACTAGAAATCCAGAAATTGCTTTCTTACAAGAATGAGAGTGGGTGGGCTGTGCTCAGCAAAGGTTCAACCGTTGTACTCAGTGGGCATGGGACAACAATTTTGAAGGTCTTGGAGGACTTGGACAAATGGAAGGAGCTTGTGCGTGAAAAGGGCTTCGAAGTCATATTCAGAGAGTACCATAACAAGGTTCTTCACACTGCTCACATTTGTTGCCGAATTGACATTCCAAACACCAGTGGGAAAATACCAGAGAACATGAAATGCCCTGACTGTCCACGCATCATGGAAACATATATCAGCTTCAAGTGTTGCCACATTGATGGTACTGCCAATGGGTTGCATTAAGTGGCCACCTTTTCTTCGGATCACCTAGGGTTGCACTACTAGTACTAAATTAAATAACGTGGTTACGTTGGTAACCTTATGCTAGTAGCAAAAATGAGATGTGACATGCGTGGGGTTTAAATATTTATGTTTTGGCGTGATGTGATCTGATGCCACTTTTGTATTGTACGTTATGACTTTTATGTTGTTACCCTCTTCTGGTTTGTGACTTATGAGAAGGAATGTGTGTAATCCTGCGGTATGGATGTTGCATTAACAAAAGTGGAATTCTTCTGGTTTTTACATTTTTCGACCATATCTTTTGCTTTCTTCTAAAGTCTAATTCCTTATATTAATTGCTTCTTAGGGGCTGTTTGGATTAAGGGAGAGGGAGTGAGAGCAAAGAAAAGTAGATTAAAATAGAATTGGCCAAAAATTATGTTACTTTTTGGCTAACTCTACTCTACTCTTATTTGTTCTTTTTCACTTTCTCTCAATCAAAACGATACTTGAAGATCAAGCCTTATTGTGGGTTCTATCACTTTTCACACAATAATAATAATAATAATAAATAAATATTCTTGGCGACACGCCAAAAGTGAGGATTGTCTTGCCTTCACATCATTAAAAAAAATTAAAAATAATTGTTTATTTCATGATTTTAAAAATTGGAATGCTTGAATGGTTGTACCAATTGAATTGGGAATCAACCATGGAATCGGTCCAGTAAAAACTGGCATGCATTTTAACCATAAAAACCATCGGTTCAACCAAAAACAGAACATATTTTTAGTCCTTTGATTGTTTTGGTTTTTAAAACCATGGTTTCTTCCGCTTATGCCATCCACTAGGGATATAATTGGCTTACATGACATAATTGTGAGCAGAAGTTCAATTGCAACAAACTCCATAATAAAAGAGTCTATGGATTTGGTGCTGCATATGTTACATTAGTAAGTACTATAGAAGATAGTAATAGATTTAGAGTTATGTCTCTTGTATAAACTTTCATTTTATTATAGGGATTTTTTTTTATCTTAGGATTGATAGGTGAAATTCCTCTTCCATTGGTTTTTTTTTTGGATCACCATCATTTGTCCTAGTATGATCTATTCTATGTGACTTAATCAATCGAGAATTATTGCATAATTGGAATAATTAACAACTTGGTTAAAATTGGTTAATCTTGTCACAACTGAGTCCTAAACCCTAACATAGTGGAGTGGTTTTTTAACCGTTAGGTATTAGTCAAAATGATGTTAGTTAATACATTTGTTTAAATATTTATGTTATTGCAATTTATTCCTAAATTAAAAATACATAAAATATCATCATTAATTTCTTTTGTCTTCACGCTTTCATCGCCTCCCTGGCCTTCTTGGACCCACCTCACAAGTGAAGCTCGACCTCATGTTTTCTTATCTAGAAGTGATCTTATCCTTACCCATATATGGTTTTAGATTCCCGCAAGGTAGGGTTCATACACTATTTATCACGCGATTTTTAGCAGTAAAGCTTTCTGTTGTGACATCTTGCTAAAAATCTAATGCGACCGTTAGGTCCCCAAAAAAATCCTGCATTAGTGAAAACAGCAAAATGTTTGAAGAGTGCTAAAAAAGCTGTACATAATAAGATGAGACAAACAAAATAAAAAGAAAAAGAAGAAAGAGAGAAAAAAGAAGAAATATTCTTGCACGTGATTAAATAACTATCACACATTCGCACCATATAGTTTTGTAATCTTGTAATAATGTAATCTAAAGCTATAGTTTTGTTTTGAGTGTCCAAAATTTCCTTTTATTAGCCACATAAAGTGAGGAATAATTGAATATAGAGTATATATAGACAAATGAGTATACTTCACCGAGTCCTTGCATCGCACGTAATTAATTACCATTTGCCCCCCACTCTTATGGCTCTATAAATGGACATGGGTAGCTGAGTGCAATGACACAAACCATCTTTGCCACTTTCACTTATAGTCCTAAGCTAGCCAAAGGGCTCTGATTCTAACCCATCTTTGTTTGTGTAACACAACAATATGACCAGCAACGCCCTAGGCTCTTCACAGCAATCCAATAAGGGTGGCCTGAGCTTGTTTACCTTGTCTGAGCAAGAGATCCTGAACCAAATTTATTCAACCCATGTCCATGATGATGAAAAGTTTGATGTTGAATCTCTTTTCATCATCGTGGAGAACGTCCTTAAGCGTGCCACTGTTGTTGTTGATAATGTAGTGCTGGTATGCTACCAACTTATTCTTTTGAACAATAATTTCAGAGTAGTATTTATTACATATTATTTATTGCGCACATCTTTACACACACGTGAAAATGTACTGAAAACAATTTTCAAGTAAAAATCATGACTATAAGTCACATTTTAAGTATAAATGTGTAACAAGTATTACACATTAATATTTATGTTCGAGTTACACTTATAGTTTTCACGCCCTTATTAGTCCGTTACCAATATACCACATTGGTTAATTAGAGAATTTCAGAAATTTAGCTAGCTAGTTGGTCCTACCTTTATGGTTAATTTAGTTAATTTATAGGTTTTGAAAATTAGTCTTCCACATTCTTGAAATACTTGTCTCATTTTTTTTTTATTGACTTTTCATATTTATCATGTGTCATCATATAATAAATACGAATATTATTAAAATATAAGGATATTTTTTTGGTATAATTAGAAGTGCAAACATTGTGTATAAAGTGTATTTCAAGAATGTAAAAGAATAATTTTTTCCCTTGTTCTTTTTTATTATTTTAAACAAGAAAAGGGGAGACCATGATGTCTCGTGGGTTTTCCCTGGAACTCAAGTCTTAAGATACGTGCTCCGGGGACAGCCGAACAAGAAGCAGGTCTCCTTCCCTCACCTCTTGTTTAGCCATTGGTTGCCTATTGTCGTTGTTTTGTTGAAATGTCTTTGCTTATTAGAAAACGTGGACTATTTTATTTATTTATTTATATTTATATTTTATTATCTATTTTGGGTGAATGGAGAAGATGAATATAGAGTATTTATTAAGTACAGTGTGGCGTGGTCATATGCTCTTTTTTTTAACATAATAATAGGAATTATTATTTAAATTTATGATAGATTCTACCACCCTCATATGAGAGTAAAGAAGAATAATTTTTATGGACTTTCCAAACTACATGTGACATGTTACTCTTAGTCAATAAAAACAATTTACCTAATTTAAAAATATTAGGTAAGTTTTAAAAATCAGATAAAAAGGTCATTATTTGTACTAAATGATTTATTTTCATTGTAAATACCTAATAGTTTTTTAAGTAGTGATTTTCAGGTCAGAATCTCTAATTCTTACCTTCTTTGCTTTTTCCCTCTCATGTTTATCTTCTTCTTTGTTTTTTCTTTTTCTTTCTTATTACTCGCAATTCACTGCAGGGTACTCAAGCAACTGTTGAAGACTTAGAGGAGAAGGCCCCCAAAGCAAGTTTTAGTCCACCCATATGTGTACTCAAGAATATTTCCTGTGAGGTAATTACACAATGTTTTTTCCCCCTTACCTAAAGTGTGTTACAACCGTATAAGACTCTAATAATTAAGGATACTCATGGTTTTTATTTTATTTTGGTCAGTCACATAAATATATTTTTTATTGATGAATATAAAATGTCAGATGCAATGCAAGGCCCCTGGTGAAGAAATTGCTCACAAAACAGCTCTCACAATACTTAACAAGCTATCAAACTATTCCTGGGATACAAAGGCAGTGTTAACTCTGGCAGCTTTTGCTTTGGATTATGGGGAATTCTGGCAAATTGCCCAAGCTCCCGCGTCGGACCAACTAGCCAAATCAGTGGGAACCTTGAGGCGGGTACCTATCCTCTTGAAGCGTCCAACCGTGCAGAAACATAGGCAATCACTTATTGAGCTTAACAATGTGATCAAAGCCACACTGGAAGTGATTGAATGCATCTTTGAGTTGGAGAAGCTATCAAATTATGACACAAAGGATGTACCAGCATTATCAACAGGCGTGGAGCACATCCCAGTGGATGTTTATTGGGCAATTGTAACTGTTGTAGCTAGCACGGCTCAGTTTTGTTGCCTCATTAACGATGAGTAAGTTCTTATCCAAGCCAATATGATATGCCCCAATCTTAAGGCTTGCTAAACTGCTTGTGAATATATAACTTAGAAATGAATTTTGTATTACATCTTGTTTATGTTAAATAGCAGTTTAAATAATTAAATGCCACTAATATATTTTATACTGACGTGAAATCTAAATAATAATGTCTACCCTCATGGCTAATAGGCTAATAGAGTTGCCTAGTATAATTCAAAAAAAAAAAAAAACAGTTTTTTGGTATACACCATACACCATCTTATTACCAGTGTCAATTTCCAGGTACAAGAAACCGGAGCTATCCCCCTTTTTTCAGAAACTCAATTACATCGTCACCAAGCTTAAGAGGCAGATAACAATTATCAAACAACAAATAGGTTAGTGTCTTGGTGGTTCCTTTTGTACGGATGCAAGCTTCAGTTCATGCATTGTACATTAAAAAAGTTCATTGCCTCAAAATATGGACTACTATAATGAAGAAAGGTTTTGGTTGACTGCAGAGGTGACGGAGGCTTACTGGAAGCTGGTGAAGCTTTTCCGAACCCCTACAGAGATTATGGAAATATTTAAGGGACTAATTTATACCAAGGACAATGTGCAGCCCCTTATTGATGGTTCTACTAAGAAACCGGTATTTGCCCCTTCGAGCATATAAGTTGTTTGTTTGTTTTATTTTTTAAAAAATAATTTCCCTATAGATGATCAATTGTTTGATTGCTTCTTGCGAAAAAAAAAAAAAAAAAGAACCTATTTGATCCCCAAGTTGACAGAAAGTAAGTACTAAATGAGAAATTATACAATACTTTTAAAAAATAAATAATATTTCCTCTTACGTAATAGGAATCTCACTAATTATTTATAGTAGGACTTATCGTTCGTGTGAAATGTAAGTATTAAAGGATTTTTCTTGATAAACTAAATAAAAGTTTGAATTTAGGTTTCTGAAATTAACTCATAATGTCTAATCTAATCATAATGCACTTCATCCAATCTCTTGCACCCAAGAAACCTAAGTTTCAATAATGGGATAAGATCTCATTTCATTTAAATTCTCCGATTCCTTTTAATTATTAAATAGATGTGAGATTAGTGGTATTTGTTTGATTTGGTGTGGTTTACATGGATTTTCAATTCCCTCAAATAGTTTCTCATTTTCATTTTTGAGAGTAAATTGCACAAATATAATGGACATCAGCTAAATCATTCACAAATGTTAAACCATAATCTGGGACCGATTTGGTTACATACCAAACTCTTGTTGTTACACCATAATATGGGACGTCCAATTTGGTAAATTGCATTCCGTAATAAATGTTATGTTGTAAAAATTGTATTACAAACAATTCCATGTCCTTGGGCTGGAATTCCTCCACTTGTGTGTCATTGCTCTAACAGGTAATTTGGATAAATAATATATAAATCGACTAGTATTTTTCATGCTTGAAATGGGTGCTAACACAAGTTTCTTGACGCCCATAATTGTGACAGGTTAGCATTGAAGTGCTGAAGCGGAAGAATGTCTTATTATTCATTTCAAGCCTAGACATTTCTGAAGAAGACATTTCAATTCTTAGACCAATTCATGATACAATCAAGAAGGAAGATCAATATAAGATTATTTGGATCCCAATTGTGGACGAATGGACTGACGACTCAAAAAAGAAGTTTGAGATCCTTCGTTCTAAGATGCCATGGTACGTGGTGCAGTACTATTCACCAATTGCAGGTATTAGATTCGTGAAGGAGAAGTGGAACTTCACGGGTAAGCCCTCTGTTGTGGTGCTGAACCCTCAAGGAAAGGTGGAATGTGAGAATGCATTGCACATGATCAGGGTATGGGGAATAAAGGCCTTCCCTTTCACTATCACAAGGGAGGAAACTCTGACCACTTCAGGGGAATGGATTGGATCCATAGGAGCTAGAATTCATCCAAATATTGAGAACTGGGTAAAGATCATTTCATCAATCTATAAATTCATATATGTATCGCGTTTATGCGAGCACACACATGTATTGTCAATGTTGATTATTCTATTGTTATTCTTGTATCACACCATTAATTTGTCACAATTTGATGATATATGTGATTGTGAATCATTACTTTCACATGGACTCGTAACTCACAGTTGCACATGTTAGAATTATAGTAGTAAAAGTTGTGCCACATATAGTTGCATGCACATTTTCTGAATAAAAAAATGGTAATGTGCATTCGAATAATATTGGGGTTTGATATATGTTGTTCAATCAGATCAAGGACCAAAAGTACATCTTTTTCTATGGAGGCAAGGACAACGAATGGATCCAACAATTCACTAAAAGAGCAACTGCTATTGCCAATGATCCGGTGATAAAAGAAGCAAAGATTTCCATAGAGTTGCTCTGTATTGGAAAGGGTAGCAAAGGAGAGGACAATCTTGGCATCCTTGGGCGCTTCTGGACTGGCATTGAGAGCTTGTTCATTTCCAAGAGTCAAAGGAAGACTGATACAGACGCTGTGGCACTAGAGATCCAAAAATTGCTATCATACAAGAATGAGAGTGGATGGGTTGTGCTCAGCAAAGGGTCAACTGTGGCACTCAGTGGGCATGGGACAACTATTTTGAAGGTTTTGGAGGACTTTGACAAATGGAAGGAGGTTGTGCGAGAAAATGGCTTTGAATCCACTTTCAAAGAGTACCATAACAAGGTTCTTCACACTGCTCACATTTGTTGCCGCATTGACATACCAAAGGCCAGTGGTAAAATACCAGAGAACATGAAATGCCCTGACTGTCCCCGAGTCATGGAGACTTATATCAGCTTCAAGTGTTGCCACATTGATGGTGCCGCAAATGGTCTTCATTGAGTGACCACCCTACTTTGGATTAGCTAGTATTGGTACTAAATTAAATAACATGGTTTCGTTGGTAACCAGATGCTAGTAGCAAAATGAGTTTGTGACATGACGTTGATGCCACTTTTTTGTTCTATGTTCTGTTGGTTTTGTTGTTCCTTTGTTTTGGTTTATGAGAGGAAATGTGAGTGTAATCGGTATGGATGTTGCATTACTATGTGGCATTCTGTGGTTTTTAAATTTTATTATCATATCTTTTAATTCCTCAAATTCTAGTTCACTTGATAATTTCTTTTGCTTCTTTTTGTGCACTTGAAGATCATGCTTCACTCTTCAATTGAGGGGGGGTTGGGGGGAACAAAAGAAAAAGAAAAAACATTGAACACTACATTATAGTGAAGGGTGAGATCAGTCATACCTTTGCTTCTCCAAGAGGTGATCTAGGGCCAAAATAGTTCTCTCGAAACATCTTTGCCTTACCACGCTTGTGTGATTTTGCATAAATGATCATACAACAGTTACCATTGGATGGTTTCATGGAAATGTTAAAATTTATTTTGTGCTAGCCAGAGAATGGGGAGCAATTTATATTGGATAAAGTAATACCAAGCTTGTTGGTGTAATTGAAATTTTTTTCTGTTTATCTCCCGCTTAAGCATAGGGGGAGAAGGGCTAGGTGTGGGGTGAATAATCGGTCATGAAATCTGCTAAGAAAGTAAACTTGGGTTATCTAGAGAGGGAAGGGCTAATTTTTATGAAGGTTGAGAGGTAAGGTTAACCATTCTACTATTATTGTCAGAAGCAATCATTTTAGCAGGACTGGCCAAGGAGAAGAGAGTCATTAAATTGTGCAGTTGGGCATTGAGTAAATAGGCGAAATGTAGATTCCTCTTGAGCTTTGCAAAGGGTGTGTTATAAGATAAAGTTGTTTATTAACTTTCACCAAAAGCATAATTTTTTATATTATGTAGCATTTGAGGAGTTTCTTGAAGTCATGTGGAGAGTTTATGAATGTGGGGAGTTTATGAAGTGAATGCATAAGGAATTTTATTTTATTTTTAAAAATATAATTATGTAACAAATAGAATAAAGGTTTTGAGAGTGCTTGGAGGCTATATATAGCCATTCATCCATTCTAAACCAAAAGTAAAAGAAAAAGAAATAACAATATAAAGAGTTATCTTCCTCTTCCCTCTCCAATTCTCTTCCTTTGTATGCTTTATGAGTGTGAGTCTCTTCCTTAGAGTGGTGTGTGAGTATTTTGAATTCTAAGTGTGTAAAGGTCTATCAACTTCTATCCAGTGCACATCTTTGTAGACACCCAATTTTGTGCCTCCAATTTAACCTCACTTACATTGCATTACACATCATTACCATATCATGTCACAAGGGTGTTGGGGACGTTTTGCAACAAAGGCCGAGATTGCAGAAATGAGCCCAAAAACTCCCCTTGGGTTCGTTAAATTCGTTAGTTATTTGGAGAGCCAAGTCCAAAATTCACAATGTGAGGTACACAAAGGCTAATGGTGCTTTATGGAAAGAGAAACCAACACAAAAATGAAAATGCAAGAAAGTGCAAAAATCATATATTCATAAGTCTAAAATTTCAGCCCACAGTCACTGAGAGGAATAAATTGAGGGAGGTCCCACGCAAGAGAGGGAGAGTTCCTCTGTATCAGTATTTTCACCTCTAGGCCTTCAAATCATCCATACACTAGTGTCAAAGTTTTGGGTTTTTGTAGGGAAAATGTTGTTGTCTCTTGTGGGCTGGTGATGTATATTTATATCAAGCTTTACGGGATGCTTGTGACCAGTTTTTAGGTGGGAAGAAGGCCTTGGACCTTTCAGATGCTATTTCTATGACTTGGCGTATTATGTTTTATGCTTAGGGAAATGTTTGGTTGCTTTTTGCATGATTTTGGAAACAAAGTTGTTTCCTCTCCATAGTTGCTATCTCTGGTCTTTGTAGGCCTTGAAAAACTACATTTGGGTGGCTGAGTGGGCTAGGCTGCTCAGCCTTTTTCTTAGAGTCAGTTATGCCTTGGTGTGGAAAATGGAGCTAGGCTGAAAATTAGAGGCACAGTCACCCAGAGCATGGAGCCAAATCTGGGGTAGAAATTTCTGACACTGGACCTCCTTCATGGGCCCTAGATGCCCCCAGCGTCCCTAGCCCACTTCGTGGCACATACGGGTTGGGCCTATGTTAAAAATCCAATGGGAACTAACCCACACCCACCGAAACCATTCCTACTCAATTCCCCAACCATTCACTTGGGCTTGGGCCGTGCGACAGAGCAGAATACATTGATAAAATACATTTGTCAGACCCGCTAAGCAATTGGGCTTAGTCATTCTGTCGAACCATAAAATTTGTCGCGAAAATGACCATTAACAAAGGGTAAAATTATAATTTTGGTCATTTGATCTCCAAATACATTTCCTAAAATAAATCTTGAGGTCATAACGATCAAAATGATAGTTCATGCGTCTCAATCAGACAACTAGATTATAAGATATCAAGAAAACAAAATTTAACAATAATGTGCACTTGTATGAAATAAGTCTCGACCACACTTGATTATGAACTCTTAATTCTAATTGGTCTAATTTCATTCCAATTTAAATTAAGTGATATGTCATAATGATATTGATTAAGTATATAATTTAAGGCAAGGTTACATATACACGATTTATTCCGGAGACAAAGCATTAATTGATTTCTTGCAAAATAGGCAAAAATTGATTAATTAATTAATTAATTGAACATATTTAGAATTGATTTGTTGAGTCTGTGGACCAAGAAAGTCAGAAAATAGAGTTGAAATTCCAAAGGAATCAAATCACAACTAAAACGGAAACATATGGAATCGAGAAAGGAAAGATCTAGGGAAGATCAAAACCAAGTGTTGATCAGCACTTGGACTAGATCCCCCAGAATCCTTTCCTTTTTTGGCCAGGCTTGCTTCCCACTCATGTTGACCTTGCCTCTTACGTTTTTTAGTCAGAACACCCTATATATCTCCCTGAGTCCCACATTGCCCAATAACTCATCCCTACCTCTCCCACATCGAGTATGAATACCCTCATCCATCAACTATTCAAAGCACCTTAAAATCTTAGAGCTTGTTGGCAAACTAAGATTGCTCTCTTTCTTTCTTAAGGTTCTGTCTAGTTTAGAGTACTTAGGGTCCGTTCGGTTGGAGGAGTGGAAAAGTGAGAGGATGGAAAATTGTGGGAGGATGGAAAAGTGGGAGGATAGAAAATATTTAGTTTTCCCTCTTGTGTGTTCGGTTGGAGGAGTGGAAAAGTGGAAGGATGGAAAACTTTTGTGTTCGGTTGGAGAGAAAAGGGAAAGGATGGAAATTGTAATTTATATAAATTGACTATTATATCCTTGTTACATAATATGTAAGAAATAAATTTATTTTTAATCATTAATTAATATAAAATTTATCACATCATATATATAAATTTATATTATTATAATGTAAAAATTAGATTAAGTCATGTTAAAAACAATATTTAGTAATGTTGAAAAAAAAATGTTACTGTTCAGTAACGTTGAAAAAAATTATTAAAAAAAAAAACGTTACTGAACAGTAACATTGAGAAAAAAAAAAAATACTGTGAACAGTAACATTGAAAAGGATTAAAAAAAAAACAACGTTGAACAGAAAAAAAAAATATTCAAGTAACGTTTAAAAAAAAAAAACAGAAGAAGAAGGAACGTGTTCAGTAACGTTGAGAGAAAAAAAAAAAAAATCAACAACGTTACTGTTCATGTGAACAGTAACGTTGAAATGAATTAAAAAAGAAAAAAAAAGAAAAAAGAAAACAACGTTACTTTCAGTAACGTTGTTGAACAGAAAAAAAAAAATATATTCAGGTAATGTTGAGAAAAAGAAAAAAAAAAAAAAAAAAAAAAAGAGAAAGTTGAAAAAAAAAGGTGGGAAGAGGGTATTTTTGTAAAAGTGCTACTATAGAACTTTTCTCTCCATATTTTCCTTCCGATTTGGAAGGAAAAAAAAAGTGGGCCCAGAGAGAAAATTTTCTCTCGAGTTTTCCATCCTTCCTATTTTCCTTCCCCAAACGAACAGTGGAAAACAGTATTTTCTTTCCTATTTTCCTTCCTATGTTTTCCATCCTCCCTGTTTTCACTCCAAACGAACAGAGCCTTAGAGTGTTATGCATGTAGATAAAATTTCTAACCTTCTCCTTTTTATTATACCCTATATATATTTTTCAATTTAGTTTCTTATTTTCTCTATTAAAATAACTAGGAACTCCATTGTAAAACCCATGACCTAGGAGGGAGAATAATAAGAGTAGGATCTCCTCACTGTTTCTTGAGAGGTAATACCATGACTCCATCCCACTTACGTGGGACAAGTGCCAAAAACCACCATCGAAGGGCTTTTGGGCTGGAGGTGTAGTCTTTCATAATTTGATCAATTGACTAAATAGAGATGTTTGTTTCACACATTGTTGTGTGTTTTTATAAACTGAAAAAGTGACTTTAAATCACGTTTTCAATTATAAAAACTCAAGTATGTGTAATACACTATGTACAAGATTTTTTTTAATGAGTAAATATGAGTGGCTAGAGTGTGTTTAGTTGGTAAGATTTCCTAGTCTATCCTCCATAGCAGAAGTTTATGGTGAGCATTGATCTTTGCCTTCCAAAAAAATTGATAAGGGACCTAATAAGTCAAACCTGTAACTTTAGTGATGTCATAGAAGTTTGGAAAAAGCACACTCGATGCTCTCTTGAATAGAACAGAAACTAAACTATTTTAGTTTTTGGTATTAAACCTCAAATCTATGAGGGGTTCATTGAATCCAAAGGTGATAAATTTCTGAAATCCAATAGAGAGAAGAAATAGACAAAAGTACAAATTTTCTTGATCTGAAAACTGCATTGCATTGGAGGCTATAATATGTTTAAATAGTAAAAGAAAACTAATATCAGTATTCTTGGTACGATCATTAATGTCATTGTTATGGTTTCTCAAAAAAAGCATTGCTAGAGGTGATGTCATATGAAGTGATAGCTAATCACAGTATTCTTGCTATGATCACTAATGTCATTAATATGGGCACTATGAATGGCATTCCAATTGTTAGAGCAATCACATTAGTCTAGCTAAATTTTTCCGTTTATTTTAGCATAAGAACCTACTTTTTTCTACTTCATACTACCATTTTTAAAAAATACCCACATCAAATCAAAGGATTTGATCTTTCTCAATCTTAGCTCTCCACCCTCTTCAAAAGCTTTCCACTTCCTTTTCTTCTTCTTCTTCCTCTCACAATCAAATCACCTCTCCACCACAAGCATCTTCTTCTTTATCTTCTTCTTCTTCTTCTTCTTCTTCTTCTTCCTCCTCCTTTCACAGTCATATTGCCTCTCCACCACAAGTACCATAAGTATCAAAATCCACAAGCACTAATCTTCGTGCACCGACAAGCATTGATCTTCATCACCAACACTAATCCAAAAGTACCAAAACTCATTCCCATCAACCCATAAGCACCAATCTCTGCTGCCAACGCCGATCCACAAGCATCTAAACCCATTTTTGTTGACCCACAAACTCTGATCTCCGCCACCTACACCTCTCTCTCTCTCTCTGTTGGTTTTTCTATGTGGGTGTGTTTGTGTATCTTTGTGTTGATTTGTCTGTGTGGATGTGTTTGTGTTTTTTTTGTATCAAATGAAAAAGAAGATGAGGAGAGGAGAAGTCTGAGACTGAGTTCTTTTTGCGCACAGAGAAGAGAGAGAAAAAAAGAGAGAGAAATTGTGAAATTAATAAAATAATAGTATACACAGCTACAGTAACCATGTATATTTACATGATTACTGTAGCAAATATGTAAACATGCACAATTTTAGACGGACTTATATGGGAAGCTTTGTGGCTTAAATGTGAAAAATTCATCTCTTTTCTAGTATACAAGGTTTGGTGCGGATGCTCTTACAATAAAAGGGAGTTTTGGTTTGAGGACCACTAAAGTTAGCCAAGAGCTAAAGAAGCCAGAATAGCTTGGATATGGCATCCACAGGACCACAAGAGCAAATTATTTCTTATTGCACCAAGATGGAAGTGCCTAAAAAGAAATAATAGCCAGTGGTGGAGAGAATATGTACTATGATCCCCCAACCAAACCAACATCGAAGTTGCTGCCAACCTAAGGGCATTAGCAATGGGGATTGTATAAAAGTTCTATTTTACCATCTAAAAACCTACTTTATCTATTATACCAACTTACTTTTCAATACACTCCACATCCCAGTTTTTATTTTTCACATCATAATAAATACTATTCATTTTTTAATAATTTTTTTACTTTCTTTCACTCTTTTCCCTCTTTCTCTCTCTCTGTTTCTCTTCTCTTGCCCACAGAAGAATCCACAACAAAAACCACTGCACCCGCCACAAACCCACAATGAAACCCATACCTACCACCACGGCAGCCACCCACTACCACCATCATGAATCTACAGACCTACGGTAAACCTCACCCCAACCACCATAGCAAACTCTCACCACCATGAACCTACAGACCCACGACAACAACCCACCCCACCACCATAGCAATAACCCATCACCACGGCAACAACCCGCCTCACCACCACAAAAATATGAATCCAAAAACCCACAAAAAAATCAAAGCAAAATCCACACAAAACCCACAAAATCTGAATCCAAAAGGCAAACCCATCCCTAAATCAAAACGCATACCAAGACCGCGAGTAAAACCCACCACCAAGGAAACCCACGGCGGCAGCAGCAACAATAGAACCCACGACGGCGAGAACTTATAGCAGCAAACTGCCACAAACCCATAGCAGCAAATCATAGAGGCCTATAGCAGAAAACCACCAATAAAATCCACCACAGGGACCCATTACCAAATCTCCACCCATGAAACCTAGCTGTTAGGACATATGTGATTCATGATATGAACATATGTCAATATTTTATGTAATTGAATGATCCTTTGACAAAACGCATTTTACTTGTTATTGGGTAGATCTAGGATGTGTTTAATGCATTAGGAAACAAGGTTTCAAGTTCAAGTATTAAAGCCATGCAAGTCTGTCCAAAAATCAAGGAATGAAGTGCTGAATTTTAAAGCTCGACAGCTAGTATCTATCGAGATATAAAAGCTGCTGAAGCCTGTGGCTCGACAGCTAGCTCGATAGATAGGCTATCTGTCGAGATTTATGAAGTTTAGTTTTTCAAGTTGATTTTCATCCAATCTGTGAATGTATGTTTGGAATTTCTTTTCTCACAACCCTAGACATATATAAGGATTTTTTTAAGGGCTGTCACAAGTTACACACTAGCCCAAGTTCATGCAAATGATGATCGGAGATAGAATTTACCCTAGTTCATCTTTCTTTTAAAGAAACTGCTATATTTGTACACCGTAGGGTTTTGTGACTAAGAAACTTCATGATCTTCACCATCTAGATAAATTGAAGAACTTTGCAGCCAACATCCTTCTCTAGTTGGTGATCAAGTCGCGTACTGGGATCCGCGCAATTGGTTAGTCACGTACTAGGAGCCTTGTATTGAAAATGAGAGATTGTCACTACAAAACAAGTCCAATTGGGTATTGGGGTAAGGGTTCTACTGTAGATTAGTATAAGCTACTGAGATTACTTGTAACCACTTGTTTTGATAATAGTGGATTCTCGGGAGTGGTGACCTTAAAATCACCCGGTGAGGTTTTTACCATGTTAGTTTTCCCCATTCTTAGACAAATTACAGTGTCAATTTATTTTCCGCTGCGTACTTAGTTTAATTGGTGATTTGTTTGTGCTGTCACGCATCTTGCATGTTAATTTGATTAATTAATAAACTTGACTAATTAATCAATTAATTCATCACAAGGGGTCAATAAATTCTTGGCTTGTCAAGTGGTATCAGAGCAGGCACACTCTAATTAGGGTTAATCTTTGCTGTGTGATCCATTGACCCCTGTTGTCATGGCTGCAACCGACTTGAAGAGATCTTTGTTTTCAAATACATCTTGTTTTTCTAATCTTTGCTTGTTTTAGTGTATCAGAAAATGATGCCTTGTTATGGATGAGTCTGGAAAAAAGCTCATAAGTGGTGTTCGCACTATAGACAACTGTTATGACTTGGATCCTGATGCTGATATTGTGTGCAATAGCATTCGTCTACCAAATGAAGATCTATGGTACCAAAGGATGGGACATGTTAGTTATAAACAACTTTCGATTGTATCTAAGCATGAGTTAGTTTTGGGAATACCAAAGCTCAGTAAAGTGAGCAATGTGGTGTGTGGACCATGTTAGCTTGGGAAACAGACAAAGGCTAAACATCCAGGCACTCAGATATCAGCTACATCCATACCATTGGAGCTACTACATCTGGATCTTATGGGTTCAACCAGAACCGAGTCTCTTGGTGGAAAGAGATACATTATGGTTGTGGTAGACGACTTCACTAGGTACACTTAGGTCATTCTGCTACGATCCAAGTCTAATGCTCCTGAGCACACTGAAGCATTGTGCACAAGATTGCAAAATGAAAAGAGCCTGAAGATTGATCGAATTTGAAGCGATCATGGTAAAGAATTTGAGAACTTATATATGGAGTCCTTTTGTACAAGATCAGGTATATCTCAAGAATTCTCTGCTCCTATCACTCCTCAGCAGAATAGTGTAGTAGAAAGGAAGAATAGGGTTATTCAATAGATGGCTAAAGCCATGTTGCACAACAAGGATGTGGCTAGAAACTTGTAGGGAGAAGCTATCAACACTACTTGTCATACGGTTAATAGGGTGAATTTTAGACCCGGTACTAAGAAGACTCCATATGAGTTATGGAAGGGAAGGAAGCCAAATGTTAAATATTTCAAAATCTTTGAAAGCACTTGTTTTATTCTCAAGGATAGAGAGAATGTGGAAAAATTTGACTCCCAAAATGATGAAGGAATATTTCTAGTATACAACAAAAGAACCATGAAGGTAATGGAAACAGTAAATGCTGTTATTGATGAATCTTCAGATTTTGGTTCTGAGAAATTTTGTGAGGAAATCTCCAAAGAGATTCTTCCTACCGAGCCTAGGGAAGTTCAAGAAATTGTATAACAAGAGCCTGCATCTCCTAGTACTCCAGATACTCCAAGAGTTGTAGAAGATTCAGCAGACTTATCTACTTCACCTAATTCTGAAACCCATGAAGAGAAAGGACCTTCGTCCAGGATCAAATGGAATCATCCTCCTGAAGTTATTGTGGGAAACATGAATGAACTTACACTAAGGAAGCGTACAGTTGATAAATGTGTTGCTAACTTTATGTCTTATTCCTGTTACTTGTCACACTTTAAACCCACTAAAGTTGAGGAAGCTCTTTAGGATGAAAGCTAGGTTGAAGCTATGCATGATGAACTGCTTCTGATTCAGAGGAATGATGTCTGGACTTTGGTACCTAGACTGGAGGGTGAGCACATCAACCGCACAAAATGGATATTCCGTAATAAAATTGATGAGGAGGGTAATGTAATCTGCAACAAGACTCGTCTTGTAGCTCAAGGATACTCACAAATGGAAGGAGTAGACTATGATGAGACATTTGCTCCGGTAGCCCTTATGGAGTCCATTAGAATTTTTCTAACTCTGGCATGTCACTTAAGGTTCAAGCTCTATCAAATGGACGTGAAGACAGGATTCTTGAATAGGCTGCTTAAAGAAGATGTCTATGTGGCTCAACCAAAAGGATTCATTGATCCAAATTTCTCGGATCATATGATGTACCTTAAGAAGGCACTTTATGGGCTAAAGCCAGCCCCCAAAGCTTGGTATGATCGGCTCACACAATACTTAGTGTCGCATGGGTTCACTAGAGGAAAAACAAATCAAACTCTCTTTATAAAAAGGGAAGACGACGAGTTGATAGTTGCTCAAGTCTATGTTGATGATATCATCTTCGAGTCAACTAAGGATGAACTTGCTCATAGTTTCTCAAAACTCATGTAAGCTGAATTTGAGATGAGCATGATTGGGGAGCTAACTCACTTCCCTGGATTGCAGATTCGTCAACAAGATTCAGGTATATTCTTGTCTTAATCTAACTATGCTAAAAATCTTGTGAAGAAGTTTAGTTTGGAATCTGCTAACCCTGTTAAAACCCCTATGAGCCCAAATGTTAAACTCATTATTGACTTGTTAGGTAAAAGTGTAGACTCATCTCTCTGTAGAAGCATGATAGGTAGTCTTCTTTACCTTACTGCCAATAGACCTGACATTAGTTACAGTGTGGGAGTGTGTGCTAGATACTAGGCTAATCCCAAAGAGTCTCACATGATTGCTTTGAAAAGAATCATAAAGTATGTCAAAGATGGTAAGATGCTCTTGGTGTGTGGTACAGCAAGGACACAAATGATGTCTTAGCTAGGTATTCTAACGCTGATTGGGCTAGGAATGCTGATGATAGAAAGAGTATATTGGGGGGTTGTTTCTATGTGAGTAATAATCTTGTTTCCTAGATGAGCAAAAAGCAGAATTTCATCTCATTATCCACTGTAGAAGCTGAGTACATCGCTGCTAGTAACTGTTGCACCCAACTTCTATGGATGCAAAAACTCCTCCAAGATTACGGTATTTATCGAGAGCATCTTACCATCTACTGTGACAATACCAATGCTATCAACATCTTCAACAATTCAATTCAACATTCTCGAACTAAACACATAGAGATTCGACATCACTTCAATAGGAAGCTTGTCGAAGATGGCACTCTTACTCTTGAGTTTACACACATTGATGATCAGAAGGCTGACTTGTTTACCAAACCTCTTTGCAGCAAACGGTTTGAATTCTTTTGCCAAAACATTGGTGTCATCTCCATAAATTGATCTTCTTTTCTCTTCCTCCTTCCTCATGCATTTGCATCTAGTTTTATGCATTGCTTTGTTTTGTTTAGCATGTTTTTAGTTGTTTTCTTTTCAATTTTGTTTTATTTTGTTTTTCATTTAAAAATAAAATACAAAATACAAAAACAATGTGTGTATGTGTACATTGGTACTTATGTATCTTGGACGGCTATTGAAATAAAATTTTCTAAACTTTATATCTTCTGTCGCTTAGATGAGCATTTCTATGCACAACTAAGTAAGTGAGCTTTGTGGCTCGTGTTTATGATGAGTAAGATTAAGTAATCTCTTGTACTTAACACTCATATCACTTTTTGACGGGAAGGACTAGAAAATCCTAAGAGAAGGGCATAAATAACTATCTCACCACTGTTGTCCGCTAATCATGAAATGACATCTATATGCTTTGGTATAGCAAAAGGGCAATGTCATAAGCTTAACATGATTGGGTATTTCTTTTCTCTCTTATATGCCCATGCATGATATGCTTAATAAAAGAAAAATATGCAAAGAAATAAAAGCAAAAAGATCAAAATGCGTTAAATATGATTGCAAGCGTGTATTCTAAAAGATGTGGGAGTTATAGGATGCACCTCGAAGGTGATAGTCCCCATCAAATAGTTATGATTGTGTGTGAGTTAAAATGATTTTCTCATATCTCGAGTCATCATAACATGTAGACATCTGTGCAATCTTGCGATGTTTTTCACACACAACACGCAATATTCTTTGCTACTTTTGATACATGTGCAGGTCAATGTGATTTGGCCATCACAAGAAATACATGTATTAATGTATACTCACTAAACTGTCTTAACTTGTTTTTGAAATATAAAATTGGTTAGACTTGTTTAGTGTGTGTGTGTGTGTGTGTGTGTGTGTGTGTGTGTGTGTGTGTGTGTGTGTGTGTGTGTGTGTGTTTTGAGATCTATGTGCTTACATTGTTCTTGATTGAGAGATGTTTTCGAGAGATTAAAATATTGTTTGGATCTTTGGTTGAGTTACATGTTTGATTGCATTCATATATGTGTTTTTCTCTTCTTGAAAAATTGTTTTGAGTAATCTTGACAGCTCCTCGACAACTCTCGACACCTGGCTTATCTATCGAGCTCTTCAGCTTCTTTTTATCGCAATCTCGACAGTTTCTCGATAGCTCCTCGATCGATCGAGAAAGTTTCATCTCCTTGTTTTTGCTGTGGACACCTCTAGACAGCTATTCGATAACTATATCTCCTCATGCCTTTAAAGCTCGACACCTCTCGATTTGTTGAGAATTATAAGACTTCTATATATACGCGCTTAGCGATATCTATCTCATTTCTCTTCGATCTCTCTCAATAGACAGACTTCTCTCTCACTCCGAAACTCTTCTTACTCAACCTCTTCATCTTCCCTTCTTATTCTTTGGTTTTTTCATTGCATATTTCATAGGTATGATCTCTTTTCTAGCCTTTAATCATACATTTCATGCAATCTGACCTAGATTTTGGGATTTGTAGAAAAAATTTGGGGTTTTTCAAAATCAAAGAGGTTTTTGCAAAATTTTTGGGATAGGTTTTGTATATTTGATTCTAAATCATCATGCATTGCATCTCATTTGTATTATAACAATGTTTCATGCATTATAGTTATGTGTTTACTTTGTTAAAATGATTGTGTGCTAGTAGGATTAGATTAGGCCGAGCCCATGATGTCTTTACTATTGCATATCACATGCTCATGCATTTTCATGCATACGTACCTTACATTCTCTATATTCTTATATTATGATTGTGTTTGGTGCTTTTCTGCATGTTTCTCTCTCCCTCTCTCTCTCTCTCTTTCTCTCTCTCTCTTTCTTGTTTACATTAGTTGCATCATGGCACGTAAACGTAAGTCTACTCCGTCTCGAAACCCTCTTCGTTCCGGGGCATCCACTTCTTTTGATCCTACTCCCTCACTTGTTTGGTTCCATGATGAAAAGGCCCATAAGAACTTCTCGGAAAACTTTTCTAGATGAGGCGTTCATTCAGAACCCCAAGTCATTTTGTCGGACTTCTCTGACACTGATCTATCCATTGTCATTAACAGTAGGGGTTGGGAGTCACTATGTGACGTCACGGTCACTTGTCCATCTTTGCTTATCCAGGAGTTCTACTCCAACATGCATGGATTTGATTTTTCAGTACCTCTCTTTGTTACTCGCGTTCGAGGTACACGTATTGTGGTCACTCTGGATATTGTATCCGATGTGCTCCATGTCCCGAAGGTAGAGCATCCTGACTACCCCGGTTGTGAGCGTCTGAGAACTGTGTCCAAAGACAAGCTTATGTCAGCTTTTTATGAGCGTCCCTCTGATTGGGGTGATCATCAGTTCACTCCTTGTTCGGCCTTTGCTGAAGGTCCTCATTTTCGTAACATGGTTATGACTTTTGTTTTGCATCCTTTATCTCATTAAAACTCTATTACCGAGCCTCGTGCTCGATTTTTGCTTTCTCTTCTAGAGCATCTCACTATAGATTTTTCCTCTCATTTTATTCTTTCCATCTTAGATGTATATAGGGATATGGCAACCCGTGATAAGCTCATCTTCCCTTCAGCTATCACAAGGATTTTACGCCATTTTTCTATTCCCTTTCCCGTTTCCAACCACTTTCATGTTATGTGTGCCATAAACGCCACTACCGTTAAATGGAGCGAGGCGCAGCTACATTCGAGGCTGTCTGGTACGACAGCTCCTCCCACCTCTGCTCCCTCTTCTTCTGTGGGTGGTGTGACTCTTGATGCGATCATGGCACAAAAATAGCACATGGATGCTCGCCTTGACACTCTCACTGATAAGCTGTGTCAGGTGAACACCCGTGTCGGCTATATTGCTAGATGTAGGCTCGCCTTGGTGGCTTCGTAAAGTCTCCCTCTCCCCCTCTTGTGGCATCTGACAACGACTCTTACGATGATGATGAGGATGAGGATGAGGATGCTAGCTCACCTAGCAATGATAGATGTTTACTTGTTACTTACCCTTTGTCACTTGTGATAAAAATAGGGAGTAGATTTGGATATGAGAGTAGTCTTACTCATAGGGGGAGGGTTAGCATAAGAGGTTTTTGTTAGGGGGAGTGTTCATATTTTTGAGGGATGTAGTGAGAATTCTATGTATCTTTTTCTTTTCTCTCCATTTCAGATACATTATATCTTGTATATTGGTCTTATGACCATTTTGACATACATTATACTTATATTTGGTTTATATATATTGATGTATGTTCTTTCACCTATCTTTCCATGTGTTGTTTCTTTTCTTTCTTTATACACATGTTTCTTATTAATTGTATGCAATCTATTACTGTTTCACACTAAGATGCCTTGATGAGTTTTGTTTAAAGTGTTTCAAAAATACGAGTTATCAAACTCTACTTGCCATAAACTCTCTTCTTGCAAAGTTTTTCAAGAGTTTGTGTTAGGTTAGATTTTATTGTATTCAACAAGTGAATATGAGTTGAGTGATTTATGACTTCTCTCATATCTCATTTAGTTGTTGTGGTTTTATCACGGATTGCCAAAGGGGAAGATTTTTAGAACATATGTGATTCATGTTAGGAACAAATGTCAATATTTTATGTAATTGGCTAATCCTTTGACAAAACACACTTTACTTGTAATTGGGTAAATCTAAAATGTGTTTAATGCTTCAAGAAACAAGGTTTCAAGTTTAAGTGTTAAAGCCATGCAAGTCTATCCAAAAAACAAGAAATGAAGTGCTAGATTTTAAAACTCGACAGCTAATATCTTATCGAGGTTTAAAAGCTGTTGAAGCCCGTGGCTCAACAGCTAACTCGATAGATAGGATATCTATCGAGATTTATGAAGTTCAATTTTTCAAGCTGATTTTCATCCAATCTGTGAATGTATGTTTGAGCTTTCTTTTCTCACAACCCTAGATATATATAAGGGCTGTCACAGGTTACACACTTGCTCAAGTTCATGCAAATTATGATTGGAGACATAATTTGTCCTAGTTCATCTTTCTTCTAAAAAGGCTGCTGTGTTTATACACCATAGGGTTTTGTGACCAAAAAACTTCATGATCTTCATCATCTAGATGAACTAAAGAACTTTGCAATCAACATCCTTCTCTAGTTGGTGATCAAGTAGCATACTGGAATCTACGCAATTGGTTAATCACGTACTGGGAGCCATGCGTTGAAAAAGAGAAATTGTCACTACAGAACAAGTTCAATTGGGTATTTGGGTAAGGGATCAATTGTAGGTTGGTATAAGGTACTAGGATTCCTTTACTTGTAACCGCTTGTTTTGATAATAGTGGATTCTTGAGAGTGGTGACCTTAAAATCACCTGATGGGGTTTTTGCCGTGTTGGTTTTCCCCATTCGTAAAAAAATCACCGTGTCAATTTATTTTTCACTGCATACTTAGTTTAATTGGTGATTTGTTTATACTGCCACGCATCTTGCATGTTAATTTGAATAATTAATCAATTTGACTAATTAATCAATTAATTCAACACAAGGGGTCAATACATTCTTAGCCTGTCACCAGCCATCACCGATTTGATCCAACCAAAGATGTGTCAATCAAGAAAAGATAAATTAGAGAGAAACAAAGAGAATAGAGAGAAGATGGAGAAAAAAAGAAGAGAGAAAAAGAGAGAGCAGAGGGAGAAGAGTGAAGATAGAGAAGAGGGAGAGTCAGATGAGAGAGATAAGTGGGAGAGAATAAAACCTGAATGGAGCATGATTTTAAGGTTTTAGGAGGTAAAATAGCAACTGGGGGGGGGGGGGTTTACACCCCCCATTGCTAGTGCTCTAAGTATAGATTGATTAGAGGAAAAGTAGGAATTGTGGAAGAGAGTGCAAGTGATGTGCTGGAGAATATGAAGGACTACAATATAACGAGTGGATTTAGGAGCTTCCATGAACTGATTAATCAAGTACTAATGACATAGGTAATGTTTGGATTAGTAACAGTGAGATAGATTAGATTGTCAACTAACTGATAGTAGAGTATGGCAATAGGAAGAGGTTCTCCATTAATGGTATTGATCTTCACATCGATCTATAATGGACTAGAAATTATCTTACAGTAAGCTAGATCAACTTTGGAAAGGAGGAAAAATGCATATTTTGCCGTGGAAACAAATATAATCTCAAGGCTAAGGAAGTATATATATCTTAGGGTACCCAAATCTTTCATCTCAAAATTCAATCTAAGAAAATGTTGAAGGGCATGACTTCTTGCAATATCATCAACATTAATAATTATGTCATTAACATAGAGAAGAATGAGAGGTGATACCACCAGAGTTTTGGCAGGGTAAAACATTGTTAAGCAACCACATAATTGAATTTGAATGTTTGCCTACAATCAAATATCATGAGTTGGCTTGAACATATATAGGTCTAAAAATTTGACACAGAGAGACAAGAATCCTTGATTAAGACTAAAATCAAGACATTGATTTTCCTTGATTTTAGTTTAATCAAGGATTTAATCATGCTACAATCATGCGATAGGAATTTATGCTACAATTATTAGATTGGATCTTCTTATTTCCCCATGGATTCTTGATTTGCTTTAGAAATCGAGGGTGCACACCCTTTGAGCAAGAGACTTCTGTCTTCTCAAAACTAGTACTCAGTCCTGACCAAACACTATAAGCATTAACATATTAACCAAGGCTCTATTTATGACACTTTTTCATTGCAAAAGAGCATTACATCATTGGCATAAAACAATTTAGTTATAAATGGAGTCCCACTAACCTCTCTAAAGCCAATTTTGAAGAGCAAACACACAAAAAAACCCTCCAACAGCCTCTTTAACTCTAAATTTTTTTTGGAGTTGCTACAATCGCTCTCTAAAAGAAGAGAGTACTATAGTATTTACTGTAGCAACTCCGAATGCTATTATCTCGCTCTCTAAAAGAAGAGAGTACTGTAGTATTTACTATAGCAACTCCGAACGTTATTATCTCTTAAAACAAACAACCGATTGAATAAATTAAAAAAAAAAAAATTTCTCTTTCCTTTTTCTCTTTCATTCTTCACTCTCTCCATCTTCTCATCAGAAAACAACACAAAATCAACATAATTATCTCTCACAAAAATGATCTGGCAAATTAGATCAAAAAAAAGAAAAAAAAAATACTTAGAGAAGCCGATCTAACCCAATCCAACCGCATGCACAGTTTTCGAACCAAAAGCACGCACCTATGTCTTTGAAAACATTCTTGATCTACCATTGGAACCCGAAAAACCAGACAAAACCGAAGCCCAAAAATTACCAGATCGATATGAAATACTTTGGGCTAATAGTCCTTGATGCTCTGAAATGATATTGGCAGATAGAAGAGTTTTTACCATTAAAACAAGATAACACGCTCATGGTTGAAGAAGAATAATCGGCTGGAGAAGAAAAGCTAGAGACAAATATTTTCTCTCACTGATAAGAATGTGAATGACGAATGGTGGAGGAAGTAGTACTGTAGTAATACATAGCTATACAGGGACGGAGCCAGGACTTTGAGTTAAGAGAGGTGACTCTAACCTCTAGATCGGCGGCTTCTTAGCCGCTGAGGGTTTTTTTTTTTTTTTTTTTTTTTTGAGTTTTTGATGTGTGCGCCTCTTGGGTAAAGGCAAAATTATTCTATTTAAAACTTTTTAAAGGGACAGTTGTTTCTTTGAGTAAAATTGGTTAAGTGGACTTAATTTTTTTTAGCTTTGCTATTGGTAATTTTTTTGTTGTTGGACAAATGTTTTTGGGCTAGTATATGTTGTTTTAAATTTTAGATCTATAAATTTTTTTAATGGCCTTTAAAATGATGAAAGTGCTAGAGGTATATTGTTACTATAATGAGTGATTATTGGTAGGTAAAAATGTTATGTAAGTGATAAGTTCAAATGCGAATTTGTACCTCAACAGTTTATAAAAATGTTGTAAATAAATTTGTAATTGTAATATTACTCTAAAGAGAATCAAAGATATTGTTAAAGGGGCAAAATGTAATTTTATAGAAAAAAAATTGTTAAATTTAATGCATATATATATATATATATACTAATATATATATATATTTTTTTTTTTTTTAATTTAGGGGGGGCCATTTCCCCCCTAATCAACTAATGTCTCTGTCCCTGTAGCTATAAAATGTGGTTTGTTTACGTTTAACTCAAAAAAAAAATTAAAAAATAATAAAGGAGAATAAAATAATGAATAAAGAATAAATGAATAGATAATATTTAAATCGAACAGAGTAAAGATAGAAAGTTGGTTAGAAAGTTCATTTGAAAAAGTGAGCAGATAAAAACTAAAAGTAACCGTTCATTGATAGTATAAAAATTTGGAGAAACTAGAGACCATAGTTGTAATTATTGTACGATACACGATACATATCATATGATACGATACGTATCGTGAGTAAAAAATTTTATATCGTATCGGCGTATCGTAAATGCTCATGAATCGTACAATACAGTGTATGTATCGTTTAAATCGTATCGTATCGTAAAATCGTAAATATCGTACGATACATAAACAAATGTTTTAAAATGAAAATTTTTTGTCAAAATTTGTACTTTTATTTGAATCTTACAAGTTGTTAGACTTGTTTTAAACACAAAATTATTAGCTTACTTAATTTGACTTAATAAAATAACATATTCATAAGTATTTTTTTCCCTTTCTTTCTTCTACAAAATTTGGACTACACAGTACACACTTACATTTCACTTTAATATTTACAAATTTATTTTCTATATCATGAATAAGATATTAATTGAAAATATTTTTTTATTTTTATTTTTTTTACTATTGTTATAAGTCCAAGAAACTAGAATGCCAAGAAGAATTCTTTTTTCATTATTATAATAAAAAGAATAAGAAGAGATAATAAATGTTAATGATGATGAAGAAAATTTTAATGAAGAAATAAATTTGTAAAATGATAAACATGGTGATAATATTAATTAGATGAGGTTAATTAGCCAATATAATGAATATGATGAAAATAAATTAATTTTTAGGTCATTTGTTATATATTATCACTTTTGAATTTAAGCAAATTAAATGTGTATGTTATAAACACGTGTTAGTTTAATTTATTTAGTTAATTTGTTAAATATTATTATATAAGTGATGAATAAATTAGTCATTAGCTAAATATATTCAAAATTTATAATGAATATACTATTTATATATATATATATATATATATATATATATCTATAATTTTTTTTATAAATTTTATTAAGTATTTATGTTACAATACATGATACAATGCTATATACAATACAAAAAAAAAAATAAAAAATCGATTCACAATACGATTCACGTTTTGACAACTATGGCAATAAGCTCTTATTGCACTCCTCTTTGCCTCTCTATCAATTAATCTAGCCAGCACTTCACCTTCGAATAAAAACTGATAAACGGACATGGGATTCCCTTGTCTCGTACCTCTCCAAATAAAATATTTTGGCTTCTTCACTCACATTTAGAAGCAGGGAATAGGTCACTGTAGCGAAACAGTGCTGGAAAGTTTTTTAATAAATTTTGAACTAAATCCAAAAGCTCTAGGAGTGGATTAAAATGGCGAATTTGAGAATGCTGTCAAAGCATCATTTTATGTTGGTAGATATGTGGATTTTGTTGCAAGGATAATTACTATACTTGTGCACAAAGTGGTGTCCTGAGCATTACCCGTGTATTAATGTATATAATTCCACGATGATATGGACCCACTTGAAGCTAACTTTCAAACCGGAAGAATATAGACAAAAACATAATTAACGCGATGTGTTAGCTTGGGTCCTCATCATCCCAGTTTCAATGGTTATAACTTGGCCACATAAAAGCTGAAACAAAGAACACGAGCCATCTTAATTTCCCAGTCCACCTATCCCAGAGTTTGATCTGGAAGAACATCACATTCTGCGTAAAACCCAGAAGTTTTTTTGGCCTTTTCTTGCTTTTTATAGCACAATATGGCCAGCATGGAAGCACTAGGATCCAAGCAGCAAGCTGTTGAGTTTGAGATCATGGGTGTGCCAAATGGGTATAACGAGGAGGAGATCTTGAAGCAAATTGATGCAATCCATGTTACTGGTGGTGAAGAGTTTGATGCTGAGTCTCTTTTCATTTTAGTCGAAAACATTGTTAAGCATGCCGCACCCATTGTTGGTAGTTTTGTGCCGGTACACATATACCCCTACTGATCTTTCGAATTTGTATGTCTGTATGTATATAATATATATAAATTTGGAGCTACAGTGCTACACAACCTTGCCAATTCTCACTCTCTCAGGCTTTTTTTTTTTTTTTTTTTTTAAATTAATGTCTTTTAGTACTTGTCAATCTAAGTTTTTTTTTTTTTTTTTTCTTTTCTTTTTTTAATTAACTATGCCTTGCTGCAGAGTGCCCAAGCACTTTTGTTTAACATGGAGGACATGGCTCCCAGTGTCTGTTTTAATTCACCGTTTTGTACACTAAAGCAGATTTCCTGCAAGGTCAGCATATGTATATATCATAGTAATTGTCATTATTATTTTTCTTTCTTTGCTTCAAGTCTTTGGGTGTAAGGATAATGTGATTGTTATGATATCATGTTGTGATTAATATGGTAAATGATTAGATAATGGGCCCAAATCCAAAATGTTCACAGTATTAGTGAACTGATGAAAAGGATCTCTCTTTTTTTTAATATAATTATGATGAAAAGGATCTGTAATCATAAATATGTTGCTTTAAAACAACATTTGGATCCTTTATTCACCTTTTCTAACTTTAACTTGACATCATATTTTTCTTGACTTTTGAATTATCTTTTTTCTCCGAATTTTAAAAATTATTTTAATTAATCAATTGTTTTTTTTATTCTATAAATTTAAGGAGACTAACATGCACTTTCTCTTTTTCATAAATAATTATTTAAAAAAGGAGTGGAACCTAGTATTTACTCACTTCCTCATCTATTATTTGTTGTATATATGTAATGAAATGGAAGCGTAGATATGAGGAAGGACTGAACTCTGTCAAGATCTTTCATTTGGAAGGGGCAATGGTCATGTAACTGCTACCAGATCATAATACAAATTTTTTTGGCTTTTATCATATTTTTTATTAGGTTTTTTCTTTTTATTGACATGGCTTACCACATGTATTACTCCGAAATTATTTAATAATTACTCGATTTATTGAGCATTTGATGTTTTGTATATTTATCAATTCCATAACCATTCACATTAAATAAGATTGCTAAATTTTCTTAAATTTAATTTTTTTTTCTAAATAATAAATTTTACTTAGATGTCTTATTAATCAAAAGACTTCTATTATTCATTATTGAAATATCATATTCCCATGAATGGCATGGGCACAATGCTAATAAATATGTAACTCTAGATGGCATGCAAGGGGCCGGGTGTGGTAAATGCACATGAAACAACACTGGCAATACTTGGCATGCTATCAAGCTATTCATGGGATGCAAGGGCCGTGATGACCCTAGCGGCTTTTGCTTTGGACTATGGAGAATTCTGGCTCCTTATGCAGATTGGCGCGACTGATCAACTCGCAAAATCAATGGCAATCCTGAAGGGACTACCAGTCTTGGCAGGGAACTCAGGGTTGCAAAAACGCCAGCAAGCACTTGCTGAACTTAACAATCTGATCAAAGTCACATTGGAAGTAATTAAGTGCATTTTTGAGTTGGAGAAGCTACCTAACTATGGTAGAGAGAATGTGCCAGCATTGTTAAAGGCCTTGAACCATATCCGTTTGGACACCTATTGGCTCATTAGAACTGTTATTGGTTGTTCAGCTCAGATGACTGGCATCACTAGTGATGAGTAAGCTATCCTAGCTTGTCCATTATTCCAATATTCCATGCTCAAAAATCTTAACTAGAAATTCTTTTTGTATGAGACTAATATTTAGATGAATAGAACGTTGGACCCTTTTTCTGAATTTGTACTTAGTCTTGTCGTCTTAGCGAAGGGATCATGCTAATGCCAATCTTCATTGTAAAACTCCAATTTTATCAGATCTCTTAGAAGGGATTTTATGTTCCAATATAACCAGAGACGAGTTTACCTTAGCATTATTAAATGACTATGATTGCTCCAATTTCAGGGACCAAGAGTTGGATCTGTCCAGCTTGACTTACAATCTTTACCACATCCTCAACAATCTTAAGATGCAACTGAATGTTTGCAAACAACAAATAGGTTAGCTACTTATTGGTAAGGAAGCATAATTGCCTGTGTTCATCATAAAAGGCAATGCTTCCTTGCCTGTGTTGAATCCAAAATGCAATGCATGAGAAAGGACTAGTTGCTAATGAAAGATTTCGTTTAAATGTAGAGGAAACTGAGACGGAGGCTTATCAGATACTCATGAATCTCTTCCAAATCCGTCCCAAAATCATGGAAGTATTTAAGGCGCTGTGTTATGGCAAGAGTAATGTGCAGCAACTCATCGATGGTTCAAATGAGGTTTGCTATGGCTACCCATCACCTCTATTATTATTGCTATTAGTACAGTGTTATTACTTATTCACTACTTTCTTATTTTCTTTTTTCGTAAGCCTTTTTGGCTTAAGTATTCTTTTGATCCTCAACTTTTAGGGCTAGTTTTGTTTTGATCCTCAATATATATTTGATGTGGCCGTGCATGTGTAAATGTCTTTTTAGTTTTCAGAAAACCATCTAATTGTAGCATTTAGTCATAGAATTTACTCTGTTGGGTATCTTGGCTAAAAAAAGAAACTGACCAATTGAGATTTGATGACATATTGTTGTAGTTAGAATTTGAATTTCTTGCTAACACAGTTCCCTTGATTAATGATTAAATTCCACAAACAGGTTTACTTTGATGTACTGAAGCATAAATACGTGTTATTGTTCATTTCGGGCCCAGACATCTCTGAAAATGATGTTTCGACTCTCAAGCTGCTTCGTAAAGAGCTCGGCAATCGTGGTAAGGTCGTGTGGGTTCCAATTGTGGTTCAGAGCAAAACGACCATTAACATTGAAAGAAAGTTTAGAAGCCTAGGCACCGAGGTGCCATTGTGCATAGTGCAACAATTTTTACCTATACCAGGCATCAAGTTCATCAGGGAGGAGTGGCACTTCACGAATAAGCCAATTGTTGTGGTGATAAACCCAAAAGTGAGGGTAGAACACTATATTTTGCTAGAGCAGATAAGAGGAATCAACTCCTTCCCTTGCTTTAGGAAGAGAAGGATTGATTTGCTTGTTTGTGAGCTTTGTAGTTGTGTGTGTCATTGTTGTCTTTGTGTGCACATACCAAAAAAATAATTGTTGCCAAAGCTACTAGCGCAAACACTAAGGTACTGCAGGAGGATTGGGAAGGATTGCGCTTTGCATTTATGCCCAGCGTTGGTATAACATATCAACCGTCTCATGTGTTAAATGTATAAATACTTAAACATATGATTAAAGTATATAAAATTATGGATATTGTGTGTACACTAATGACTGTATAAAATATTTTTCCTTTATTCACACAAATAAGATGACCTTGACTGCAGAAAAGTGATAAACGTTGTCAGCTTTATTTTAGTGTAAGGTAATTATATTAGTAGAATATTAGAAACTGAGATGTAGAGAAATTCTTTATCACACATATTTACTACTAGATACCGAGTTAAATATGGTGTTACTTCATGCAAATCAAGCCAGTGCCAATCAACTTTTAGAGTAGCAACCATTCCTTCCACTAAACAAAGTTTGGAAGTATGATGCTGCATCAACTTCTTACGGCTCAAACGACAATCTTTTTTTCTTTTATATATATTGAATGAAGTGGCAGCTGTGTTTTGATATCAGTGAGAACATGCTCATTAGAAGTATAATAGCAGACAATACATCAGGATATCTACGTACTAGAGAATGGAAATAGTGAACAAAACTGTGTATCATCATCGCTCACTGTAATTACAATATCCTAATTCTTAAATGTCTCAAATCCTTCAAACTTGCAGCAAACTTAGCTGCGAGTTATAATTGACATCGGTAAATATATACATCACACAAACATCAGCTTCCTATTTGCAGTGTCACCCGCCCAAATAAAACAAATTTAAAATGAAAATCATTTTGCTAATGAAATCATTTTCAAAGAAACATGCTTGTGTAGTTTTCTTATTTATTTACAAATCCAATTCATCAGATCCAGACAATGAAATAGGTCCAAGGGAATCACCAACTAAACTGGCAAGCATCACAAATTCTTTTTTGATGCGTCCCCTTTTCTCTATCCATCTTACTCCAAGCACCACGAAACGGACCACAATGTCAATCTCTATCTTTGCAAGCTCATTGCTCAAGAAGATTGGATTTTCCCCAGCAACAAAGTGGTAATTTGGCATTTTTCGAGCTGAGAGAAAAGCATATTTAATCGGTCCACATCTCATGAAGACCCCATGCCTAAATATGTGGCTAACAACTCCCTGTAAAATCTCTCCTGTGTAAGGTAAGAAGGTGCGACAATTAAAGACTACAGGGAAGAAAACGTCCCCGGACTCATCCACAACCTCCCCTTTTCCTATATTCTTTAAGCTGGTTACTGCAAGAAAGTAACCATGATCCTTGCTGGCCTTTTCATTCAACATGTCCTCCAACAGGCGCGTTACGATGGACCGCTGGGAAACAAGTCCATTTCTGTTCAAGTTTTCAGCAATGACTGCCACATCTCTGAACAGTTCTACTTCACAGAACATATCCACAATCTAATTCAAAATGACCAAATGAAACATGATTATTAAAATTGTTTTTCAGAATTAATAATCCAAAATATATTTTTGCAGAATTAACGACACAGCTTCTTTTAGATAATGCAGCATATAGAATGGTTTCCAGTCTGCAAACCAGAAAATCGACAAACCAACCATTAAAACAAAATATTTTTGGATAATCCATGTCATTAAAATGAATTATTTTCTTTACATAATACACTGGAGAAGCTCCATGAACATTTTTTTTATTGGTACAGTACACATGCACCCAAACAGTTTTACCCTCCAGCTTAAACTTATGAGGGGAGGAAGTGCAATCTAAGCTAAAGCTCATTGGCCTCCATAAACATATAGAGGAATATCAATGGGGGTACGGGAATAGCAACAAACCCACACAGAGATGTCCATCTATCTCATTGTCAATTGATGGAAAGACGCAAAGGGACTGAAAAAAACCAAACAACTCTGTCCCAATTGATAAGGAGAATTATGGTGTTTGGTCTACTGATTTTGCTTCTTCTCAAGGTGGTGGTTGTTGTTGGTTGTTGGTTGGTTTTTTTTTTTTTTTTTTTTTTTTTTCCTCCTCTAATGACTGGTAATGATGATAAAATTGAGACAACATAACCTGATATTTTTAACAAAAATATAAATAAGTTAGCAGAGATGATGTCCAACTCTTAGCAATAATGAACCCCCCCCCCCCCCCCCACCCCCTCTCTCTCCAGTCGTATAAAACACAAGCATTATGCGTGAAATATAATCAGAATTTCCCATCTGTACCCACCATGTTGGTCTCAAAAGTTTATATGCAATCTCTCTTATGCAACTGTAACAAAGAACTGTGAAAGCTAAAAGCATCCCGACTATACTAGAGAGTGGAGCATTTCAATCATTATGCATAATTTTTAATTTTTTATGTAGATCAATTTCATACTAATTTTTCACTTGTGCAATAAGGATGGAAGACAAAAATGGACAAAGCATTCAAGTGAAAAGGTTAACGGAAGCCATAATTGTCCATGGTTAGAAAGATGGTAGAGTTCAGAGAACGTAGAATTTACTAGGCGCCAGGTGCTTAGATGTTTCTTATTTGCATTCATGATGAAATTCAACCCAACCTAAGCTAATAACAAAGTAGATTTTCAACACTCCAAGTCAACTAAAGTAATAACAACAAAGAAAGATTTAATGAGACAAAGGAGAATAGAATGCCAGACGAGTAGAAAAGCCAGAGGTAGAAGGGAGCTTGACTGCAAGACCCACCCATCGAGCGGGGATGAAAGTTGGCCTTAGTGATCCGTCAATGCCATGAAGAACAGCCATTGGACTGAATTTGTCATAAAATTGAGATTCTTTTGTTTCCTTCCTTATCAGAGGATCTCGATGATATCAAATGAGATCAATATTATGAATAACAATATCGAGAATTAAATAGCATAACATAGGAAAATCCTTTAGCATACCAAATTATAAAAGAAAATAGGCTAGGCATAAATCTATAGGCTGAAATATTAACTAAGAAATGATATAAGGGAGCCAATAAGATAGAAAAAATGAATTGTCAAAGGTTAAGTGCTAAAAAAAAATTTAAAAATGAACTCTATATTCTTTCTGATTATTATGTTCTTATGTCATTGAACAGATCAAATCCTAAATCCATTTATTTTTCAAGGACCCGAGACACTTGAAGAGTCTTTTCCATTCTTCAGTTTCTGGAATCCTTGCTCCAGTCCTATTGGTTGATTAGACGGTTCCTGTTGGTCCTGTTGGTAGAGTTCCTACCCTTGGCCTTTTTCTTCTTCTTCTTCTTCTTCTTCTTCTTCTTCTTTTTTCTGCTAAGTTACACACACAACCAATGGATCTTGAACCCATGACCTTCCTTTCCCCTAGAACTTCGGCCAAGCATGCTAAGCAAAATTTTAGAGACTATACTTGCACATATATTTATATTTTTGGTAGTAATGGGTAGAAAAAACTCACAAATATTCCAGTTAATCATAAGATTATTAAAGCTGCGTTCGAGGACTAGCCAGAAACCTTACTCTGATAGGTTGGTTTGTTTATGTTTTAGTGTTTTACAATTAAATTCAGGGTCAAGAAACAGAGAAACAATCTTTATTACCTTCATCCTACATTGATATTGGCTCACCTACTTAATTGGATCCTTGGATCTAGCTTGCTAGATCATTGCCATCATTGTAAAGACAGAATGAAAATTTTTTAAATTTAGGACTAGGACATCAATCACCAAACTGGTGTCACAACAGGAAGTGCCTTCCCTCCGGTTGCACCTAGCATATTTTCATAATCCTTTCAACCATTATTTATACTCTTAATCCAAAGGGTGTTCACGAGCCTGACAAAACCGACCACCCCATATTGTGCCAATTGGTCTCAGTCAACTTCTAGCAATATCATAGTGAAGTACGGTTTCTGTTTTAGCAACTCCTACACCATCCGCTTCTCAGTTTAACCAAACCACCAATTATTTATTTATTTATTTATTTATTTATTATTATTTACAGTTAATTATATTATGTTTAAATAGTGCACGTGGTAACAATTAGTTGCTGGATAGAAGAAAAAAACAAGGCACATGCCCATACGAAACCATGCCTCCAATTAGCGAATACCCAATCTCCAAAATTTCCCAAATTTCAAAATTGAAATCCCTAACCTGCCTTTCATGCCTCTTACTCCCATCCGTCCACTCCTTTAACCCTTAAACCCTCCTAACCTTCATAATAGCCCTCAGTCTACATCCTCCAATGTGAAATCTCCATGGATCTTGTCGATCTCCACCATTCCCCTGTAGATCATCACCAATGTTGCTAATCACTGTCTTTCCCTTTTATATCTCCAACTATCTTCATTTTCTGGTAAAAATAGCTGCCATCCTCTGTAAATCTCCACCTGTCCCTGCCTTCCTATTTCTCTTTGCTTTGAAGCTAACAGTAGAACAAGTTTCAGCTCGGTGAAGCTCAGTTTAAAATGCTTCAGATGGTCTGGTTTAGGTCGGTAATTTTGGAAAACCAATGAGGTTGGTTAGGTAGGAAAATCCTGCTCAAGACCGGCTAAAATGACAAATTGAACACCCTTAATCTAGAGAGAAACCAGTGATAACATAAACAAAACAAATACTACAGCTGCTAAGAACCTTGTAACTTAGTGGCATTGCTTGGTCTCTTTTATGAGGAGAGCCAAGGTTCGAATTCCTCTCCCCCAGTTGAGGTAACATATTAATTATAGGATAAATTGCAAATTACACCCCTAAAGTTTAGAGGTGTTTAGATTTTACACCATGAAATTTCAGAATTTGGATTTTATCTCCTGAAGTTTAGGGGTATTTGGATTTTACACCCAAATTTTTTAGAATTTGGATTTCATCCACTAATGTTTGAAAGCTATTTGGATTTTACACCCCCAAATTCCGAAACTTCAAGGTGTAAAATCCAAAAACCCCAAACTTTAAGAAGTAAAATCCAAACAACCCTAAAATTTAGGGGTGTCCAAATTCCGAAACGTTAGGGTGTAAAATTCAAACACTCCCAAACTTCAAGAGGTAACATTCAAATTCTGAAATTTCAGAGTAAAAAATCCAAACATCCCCAAACTTTAGAGGTGTAATTTACAATTTACCCTTGATTATAAACACACACACACACACTCTACAGCCAAGGTGACATATCTAATACCGTATGTTTAGTATATCTGTATATGACTACATATGTTGTCAAAGCAAGTGTTATACATGTAGAAGTCGCAATCGGGTATTCTTCTAAGGTATTTATTCAGTCCATGATTTCTTTTACCCTCTCAAATTGACAAACATTCAACAAATAATCACAAGCCCCTCCATCCCACATTTTCTCACAAACAATAATTAGGTTGTCCAAAATATGTGAAACTTTCAAAAAGTGGACGTTTAATTTCGTATAATATTCCAACATTTTCCAAAAATAAATAAACAAACAAAAACAAAAACAAACAAACAGTTTCTTATCAACGGGTACCTATCAAAAAATAAAGTAAATGACATTTTAGGAAATTAATAGTTCACTACATTTTTACTGTTTCATTAATAATCCTGTCATTTCAAACTTTACATTAATATAAAGTGAAAATTTCATTATTTCATCATTTCATCTGCAATGTAATTTGTTTACAAGTTCACTTCTAGTTCTCTAAAATCAGTGTGACCCATATATAAAACAATTTTATAACACATAACGGTATAAGTAGATGGTGTGAACCAGAAGAAGACTATAGAAGTTAGTTTGCATATACAAACAAGAAGGAAAAGAGTTTAGTTTGAAGCAGGCTTCCCAAAAAAGGAAGCCAGTTTATACTATTAGAAAGTCACCTATCAACCAAACCTGTTGAATGACAGAAACAACTAGTTACAGTTGGAGAAAGTATAAAGAAAAGGAAAAGAATAAAGAGGAATACATGCTTCATCATGGAATCAAATTATCAGCCATGAAAGATAGAACTTTAACAGAGATATGAAATGCTCTGTTTAGATTAAACAAGGATCTAAAAGTTTCAAACTCATATTTCAAAAAAGGCCTTTGGGCAAAGGTACCCATTCTATCAAAAAACCGATATAATTCTAGGTAGAAAAGCCTACCTACACTTGCTTGGCATTGGACATACTTTTTACCGTTTTCCACACACAATTTTGTGACTTTGTTCACCAAAGCAAGACAAGTTCTCAATAAATTTTACCATGAGTCTTCCTTGACAGAGACATGAAGTGATGGGAATGCCACCGGCAACCCCCTTTGCAGACTTAATAAAGTTGAGGAAAATTCTATTCCAATGGTCAAGAATTAATTGGGATGTTTAGGATGATGGAGAGTTATTTTGGGACCTTTCTCAGCTAGTCTACATTATATTAATTCTTATTTTGTTGTTTATCTAGGTTAGGTTGCTGCTAGTTAAGTTTTGATTAAGTTTTAAAAGGGTAGGGGTAATTTGATTATTCACAGATTCAAAAAAATGGCAATACCAGATACTTATGAGTATTCTCTTATATTTTGGGCCTTCAATCTATTATGTTCTAGTAGTTTCCTTCTTTGTTTACATGTAGCCAATCTTGACTAATATGTTCAGAATCCATAGCCGGCCCCAAAAATTTGGGACTAAGGCTTGATTATTGTTTATGGTTGTTACTTATATCTAAACCTAAAAGACCTATTAAATTTAAATAAGCTAAAAATATACATATATTAATCATCGTGCCTATCGTTTCATTTCCTAGTTTTTCAAGAATATTTGTATCACTATGTCTCATGTCATGTCATATCTGTACTTCTTAGGTGTATATGAAGGCTTCTATATATTCTATCAAGATTCAAAGAGAGGCTGAGTTCAATAAAATAACAGCATTTTGTTAAGATTTGAGCATGTGATTGTCTTCTCCTTTCTAGATGTCATTACTTAGGAACCCGAGGTTAAATTGTTTAGGATTTATCTTTCTTTTTCCTCCATCAATTCACTATTTTATTACCAAACTCAAGGAGAATCCTCCAAGATTCAATTTTTTTATAATCTAACCATCAATACTTAAACAGCAAAAACCATCTCTAAGTCGTTAACATCAAACCCCCCACAACAAACCTTTAAGAACTCATCAAGAAACATAATATTGTGCTGAATTTATTGAATATTCTACATCATGAAGTTACAAGAAAATTGATTGCCGGTGGAGACAACAGATACAGATCCCCAATCACATGGCTGAACAACGGAGGCCTCCTACCCATTGGACCCAATTAATGTTTATTGATGCATGACTTTTATGACTTAATGTTATTTGATTTTATTCCTGGATTTAATTATGGGTGGTTTTCCTTTGCTCACCTGATCTAACTTGGGAACCCTATTTAAAGACCACAGAATTTAGTATTGGTATGTTTTGATTGAGTAATACAATTATTGTTGAAAAAATTCCTTCTAATGGCTTGGTGCTGACTCTTGGGGCTAACTCTAGAATTTTATCTTTCTCCCCAACATTGGTGTCGACTCTGAGCAATGCTAGGTGTTGACTCCTAAGGATTTTTTAAAATATTTTTTTGGTTCATAATTTTATAACTCTCCACACAAGTCCTCAAAATTGCCTTGTGCTGCATCAAATGTTGATTTTAAATTGGTGGTCACGCGCATATGAGGATTGATAAATTCAGACCCACGATGGGATTAAATACACATTTCCAAGTTTCCAACAACAATGCATCTAAGATTTCAGAACAAGGGAATTCAAAACTTTACCTGGGTATAGGAAGCTAAACAATAAGCGGTATATAATTAACCCACACAGTTAGTTTAGTTTCACTTCTTAACTTGCAATCACCCATGTGTTTGGTTACATTAAACTATGTGGAAAACAGAAAACAACATATGAACCCAGAAACCAATGAGACAGTCCAATTATATATAAAGACCATAATAAAAATGTCAACCCAGTTGAGCAAATTATAGTAGGAAGTGAAGAAAACAAAAAACAAAATATATATATATATATATAGAGAGAGAGAGAGAGAGAGAGAGAGAGAGAGGAGGGGGTTTAAGAAAAAGAACCTGGTTGGGATTTTGAAGAGAGGCTGATCGAAATATTGATGGCTGCAGACTGCGAACTCCTTTTCTAAGTTTAAGGAATGAGAGCTGCTGTGACTGTAACTTGTTGCGAGACAAAAGCAACACGGAACCGGCGCATCCTAGATTATTTCGGCTGTGGTGTGATACAATGCGCACCCAGTCGAGTGTCTATTTGGCACTCGTTTGGTGGCTTTTAGGATTTTTTTTTTTTTTTTTTTTTTTTTTTTTTTGGTCAAAGGCTTTTAGGATTAGCATTGCATAATTGCATACAAAACATTTTCAAGAAATGATATTCTCTACCATGTTTTCACAATAACTTCACAATAAATTTAGGTGGCAAGTTGTTACGAGCTATTATTAATAAGTAAAAAAAGTAATTTCAATTTTAGATCATTAGAAGTAGTAACTACTTTCCAAATAGAATTTAAAATAAATAAATAAATATATATTTTTTTTACATAAGATTTGTTGTGAAATTGTTATGCAAATGTTGTGAATGTAGTATTACTAAAAAATTTCACAATATTTTTCACAACAATTGGCAAAGCTTTTATAGGTTCTTAGGGCATGTTTGGTAGATGTTGATGCCCATTTTTTGATCCATACCCAAAAGCCCATACGAAGGAAAGTCCAATGAAAAGCAACATCTGAAGACCCACCAAGAAGACTGAAGAGTAAGAAAGGTCCAAAGAAAAAAATGCAAGGGAAAGCGATCTGCAGCAGAATGCCGATCCGCAGCAAAATATAAATTTGGAACAGAATATAGATCTACCGCAGAATACAGTTTTTTAGCAGAATGACTTCGACAGATCAAGGAAAATTGGGCCTAATACCCTTTTAATCCAATCAACATTATCTGGTCCACAAAGGCCCAAATCATTTTGTATAAAAGGATAGGCGTGAAAACTAATATGAAGAAGCACGATAAAAAGAAACAAGGAACAGCAAAAAGTTTCAGTAGCAGGAATCACGTGAAGGAAAGAAAAGCCAAACTAAAGGAAAAGACAAACACAACAGGAAACGCATGAAGAAATAAGACAAAAACACGCAACAAAACGAAACAAAACTAATCTACTACGACATAACGGCGTGGGAATGAAAGAAGACAAAAACAGAAGATAGTAAAGCAAGCACAGAAGGGCCGAACACCATCAACCTATACCCAGCCAATACAAGAAAGGTGATCCCACGGTCAAGGGGATTCAGAGGGTGTGGTTTGGTGGTAAGAGGAAAAGGGGTCTATATTTGGTTTCTATCCGTAACTTCTTTTGGGAATATACCCTGCTGGGATGGTATCTTACCCAAAAGAAGTAGTAGATGGTTGTGACCATCTGACGCATGCCATAGAGCTAGGTAGTGAGGTAGCCCAATCCTTATCCATTTGAACCTTGTAGTGGGGCCTTTTTTATACAATGTTGGGCTAGACTGCCTCCTGCGGTACTAGTCCCAAGTGTTTTGAGTAAGGGAGTTGAGACTGGTCCAACTGCAACTCACTTTGGACCGGCTTGTGCACATGCCTCCTTTTTACCATACTTTGATCACATTCCCATGGCAGGCTAGGTCGCTGTAGGGAGTTATGGCAGGCAAATATAATAAAGATGGCATAAGAAATACTAGACAAAATAAATAAAAGGAAGCGGAAAGAAGCACCCCCATACACAAAAGGAACAGAAATAAATGAGGAAAAAATAATAATGGACTTCCTGAATCAAGAAAGGAAAAATCAGTCTACCACTTCAAGTGAGGCTACGGAGCTTGAAACCGAGAAGGGAAACCACTTCCTTAATGCAAATAATCTCCCCAAGAAAAGAAATTAATTGCTTTGAGGGAATTGGCCTAAATGGTTTATGTTCAATGAGTATCCTTTTTCTTTGTGTAGAGAGCAAGGCTTTAGAGGGAGAGAGGAGATCAACCTATTGGTGCATGCCTACCATTCAAAGTTCTCTCTTTTTCACTTCCCCCCCCCCCCCCCCGCGTTTCTTTCTTAGTGCTTACTCCTGCGTTATGATTTTCTCTTAAAAATTCTATTACCATCTTTGTGTCCCCCCTCCTGTGCACGGCAAGGGCCCCTTTTATAGTGCTTGCCCTCACTGGTTTTTACTATTTTAGCCTTTAACCACCTTTGTCTGGTATGGATGTCTTTGTCGACCACTACTGGTTCGTCAGTCGTTCAGCCATTACCACTTACCTGTGCTGGCTGCACCACTTCCCATTACGAGACGAAGAAGGCTATTTTATTTGTTTGTCTGCCATGTCCCTCCTACTTGTTACGGTATGGGTGTTCCCTCTCTCTCCATCCCTTATGGCATACACCTAGTGACTCCAATTTATCCTTGCTTTTTTTGGGCGGCATGTCATCTCAGCAGGACATTTCCCCCAAAAGAGCCTAAGCAGGAGTTCCAAAATAAGTTTTTCCCTCTCCCTACCGCCAGACCATGCCTTCTTACCTCTGACTCGTGACCTCAACACACCCTGTATTGGCTAGGTAAAGCCTGATGACATCTAGGCCTTTCGCGTGCTTCTCTTCCATGCATGTTCAAAGCTTGCATGCTGCTCACGCGTTTGCCGTGATCTGAAGGCTTGTCTGTACATTCTGCCAGTCATTTTTTTGGCTCTTTGTGGCGTGGGTTGTTTTCTGATCTCTTATTTTTTATGCCTTGCTTCCTTTGGGACTAGGGTTTGCCGGATTGTGGGCTTTCCTTCCTTCAGCCTACTTTTTACTCCTTCCATAGCTTTGCTATCATTTCCTACCATACCACTCTGTCATCCTGCTGTGATGTTATCTAACCCAATCCTGCTAGGCCTCTTTAAGCCTACCGTTTGCTCTTTTCCCAATGACTAGGTATGGTCATTAGTCTTTCTATTACATTACTTGCGGGCTCCTATGTCCCATTTGTTTCCTCTTAGACATCCTTGGCTCATTTGCTTTCCTCAGGCTTCCTTGGCCCTTTTCCCCAACTTCGTATTCCTATGGGCTTTTACTAACTTCTTTGGACTTTCCCGGCCCAATTACCTTATTCCTCATCCTTAGGGCTCATGTGTTTGCCATCAAACCCTTACTTTCTTTACTTGCATTACTTCTGGCTTACTGTGACCCATTCTCACTTTTTTACATCACATACTGCTCATGGGTTTGCAACTTTTCTCTTTCCGGGCTCTTTTAGGCCCATTTGCTCCTCAAGGCCCATGTGTTGATTTCATGAGCCTATGATCCATTATTCCTGACGCTTGGGCTTAATGGTTTTTCTATTCATTACTTACTCTTTTCTGCCCATGTTGCTGGGCTTCTTCTTTCTGCTGGGCTCCCAAAATGATCATCAACAAACCTAGAGGTAGAGGTATACAGTAAGAACAAATAAAAAGGAATTTTGTCACGAAATAAGTAGTGGTGCAGCAAACGTATTCTGAGTAGAGGTAGTGGTCGAACAGCCAATGGTTTGGTGGGCAATTTTAAAGGAATGCCTACAAACAGCCAAAAATAGTTGGTGAAGTCCTAGGGGTAAAAGGGAGAAATTTCATTGAATTA
This sequence comes from Lithocarpus polystachyus, assembly GCA_033629205.1. Taxonomy (NCBI): domain Eukaryota; kingdom Viridiplantae; phylum Streptophyta; class Magnoliopsida; order Fagales; family Fagaceae; genus Lithocarpus; species Lithocarpus polystachyus. The sequence goes on from CM066167.1 coordinate 16,165,155, forward strand.
GCTCACTATAAAAGGAAGAGGTAGCCATGGATGAAAAAGAGAGAGAAGCACCTAAGGGAGGAACCCATGGTAAGAGAGCAGTAAGCACCTAAGGGAAGCACTTAGAGAGAGAGAGAGAGAGAGGCACTTTGAGAGAGGGGCCCAAGAAATGGAAAAATTAAAGGGCGAACAACCCATGGCAAGAGAGTAGTAAGAAACTGAGAGTAAAAAGAATGGAGAGAAAGAAAGAAAGGAAGTGGTAAAAAGAAGAGAGAAAACACTACAGAAATAGGGGCATGCATCAATAGATTATCTTTTCCCTCCCTCTTAGCAACCACTCTTTGAAGTCCCCCAAAAGTAGTAGTCAGTAGCCATTGAGGCCCATTCTCCAAAATGCACAACTTTGATGGCAAAAGCCTATGACAAGGTTGTTTAAGTTGGGGTTTGAGTTCCTTCTTGGTTTACTTATTCTATGGAAAGATTCAATATTTGATTTCAATTGAAAATATATTTGATTTCACTTGTTAGAACTTATATCTTTTGTATTTAGTCATTCTGCTGAAGCACGTTTTTATCACATTTGCTGTATTAGTTGTCCTGCTGTGGTATCTTTACTTGTTGTACTAGTTATTCTGCTATAGCACCTTTTTATTATATTTACCATGTTAGCTATTATACTAGCTAAACATTTTCTGCTGAAACTTTTGTATTTCTTTGTTATTACGTATTTTACTTTTGACACAAACTAATCATTACCATGCCGTAAGTATATATACATATACATTATATCTCTTGTCCTGCAAAATATATTTTATATATGTATATGTGAATACATATAAGTGTATTCACGAATATATGTATGTATATATTTGAGAATACGCTAACCCATGTAAACTAACATTTGCTTGATTGGTATTTTCTTTGGATTTTTAGATTTGTTTATATACAGGAAGTAGAAAAATATTTCTGCAGTAAAAAATGAAGAGTAGTCATTCACGTTGCAGAAAAGTGTAGAAAACTTTAGTGCACATCAAAAGGTGTTACTATACAGCAGAAAGCTTTACTATGCAACAGAAAGCTTTATTGCATAGTAGAAGGTTTTACTGCATAGCAGAAAGCCTTACAACACAGCAGAATAGTCAGTCTTGTGGCAGAAACTGGAGAACAATTCCTTAGGTGGTAGAAACAAAGGATAAACCCACTTTGCAACGTGTTCCCTTGGACTTGAACTTAACGTTTGCGCCAAACTGGCTGCAGCAAAATAGTACTTTGGAGCTCATTCCACGGAGCGCCAGGCCCAACTTCCTTCTTAGAGAAAGCCTAGATTAAGCATTGTCCAACAACATCAAGACGCGTATCTAAGGTACAAGAAACGTAAAAAGAACTCTCGACACTAGATTGTAACGGTAACTACATAAGAATAGGAATAGGTATTACAAGGAATACAAGATGTTGTAATATAATAATTATTATTATTCATTTGTTTGGTGACAACACAATAATAGGGGTTTGGCTTACCTCCGGTATTTTTTTTAACAAGAAGTCTCCTTTTGTTTTAAATACATAATGACAAGTGATAATGAGTTTTAATCTCCACTTTTTATTTAGTTAGTGAGTGATATGACAATTTCACATTAAAATAAAAGGAGATTCCAGTTAATGAAAAACCTCAATAATAGAACTCTGAAAACAATGGAATGAAAGTATTTTAAATCAAACTTAAGATATATTTTAGGAAATAGCTTACTTATATAACTATATTTCCTAAAAAATAATATTATTTAAATTTGAAAGAGAAATTAGTTATTTTTTATGAATTTTTATTTTTATAATTATTATATGCATATGGAAAATTTGTTTATTTGGAAATATATTAATTTTACAAAATTAATACACCTACTATGGAATATTATTACAACCCCTTTAGAGATGAATGGTTATTCCTCATTTAAAAGAATAGTTATTCATAAAGAATGACTATTTCATGTAATAAAAACATTAAAAAAAAAACTATTGAATAGTTAAACCATATAAATAACTATTACATTATAATGTCTATTACAGTCTATCAAACATATTAGTTAAGCCCAACACTGACATAATTTTTTTACCTATTAATAACAATCTACCACATTAGACTAAGACACTTATTCGTTTTTGGGTGGGGTCATCAATGTTGGGAGTTGATCTTTTTTTGCTTATTAATAAAGTTCATTATTCAAAAGGAGAAGAAAAAGGTCTATCAAATAATTTTACCTAATTTTTAAGACCAATGTTATGAATATGGATCTTGCTTTGGTTTGACTATTGGAACAAAACATTTTGGTATTTGTGGACGCCTGCAAAAATCGGGTTTTTTTTTTAAGGTAGGGTTGCACATTGAGTCCTTAGCAATGTGACTCTTTTTGTGCATGTATTTCTATGGTGAGGTGTGTGTGAATGTGAGTCCATTTTTATTATTTTTATTTTAGGAGTCACCACCAACCATTAATTTTGTACTAGTGTGGGCGCAAAGGTGAGTACGCCCCGACCGAGTGGACCATGGCAGAGAAAAGTGGAGTCGCCACCTAGATTAGGTCTAGGAACCATATTGGGCTTTTTGAGCCAATTGCTTACATACATGGGTTCACATACTAGATTATGGGTCCAGGATTTAGGTATGACTTAGGAAGGTGTTAGGCACCTAAGACCATCCGGCTTATAGGCCGGCCTGCATTATGTGTTATTAAGCCATATTTAATTAAAGAATTTATTAAGAGAACCTTAATCCTTAACCTAAATGTACATCATGCACTTAAGGAAATAACACACATAACATATTAAATACCACATCATAATATAAAAGGAAACAAACAAAACATAATCAAACAAAATAAATTAAACAAAGCAAGTTGACAATTAAATATAAACATATTAGAAAAAGATATTAAATAAACTAAATATGGTAAAAAGATTCAAATAAATAAGGAAAATAATTAAACATAAATAATTAACCTAAAACAGAATCAAATTACATGTGAAAATGATTAGAACAAATAAAAACAAGATTTTGCCCTAATTTAGGTTCGGGGTGCATACGCATACTCAACTATGCATAAGCATGGTTGAACCATATGCACGCATACTCAAAGATGCGTACGCATCCTTTAGCACAGATTCGAAATATTACATTTTTACAGATTTAATCATTCAAAGATAAAAACATATGAGATCAAACAAGCGTATTAGAACGCTAAACACTAAACTAACATTAAGCAAATAAAACAAACATCAACATAAACAAATAATCAAGAAACAAAATCAAACAATTGTACTAAACTAACATAAAATAAACATACATGTTATACTTTACATGAAACGAAAATAATGAAACAAGAACAACCTTAAACAGATTATAAACAACCTCAAATCATATTAAAACATATCAAACATAATTAAGAACATCAAACAAATCAAATATAACAAATAGAGAAACTATATCAAGAAAATAATGTGAATCATATTAAGCAAAGTGGGAAACGATGGAAAAGAGGCTTACCTTGCTTTAGAATCACATATTTGAAGTTGTTTAACTGACCCCTCAGTGCCTATAACGTAAGGATTAGATGGAGAAGACAAAGATAATCAAAGAGCACCATAATTGTTAGTAATCACAACTCAAGAACAAAAAAAATTAAAAAAAGGTTTTGAGAAATTAATTTTGAAAAATAGTTTCTACCTTAGAACTAACTAAAGAGAGATTTTTAATTTGTAAAAAACGTGCTAAGGGGCTGTCCTAGGGTTTTGAAAAGAGAAAGAAAAAAAAAAAGGTTTTAGAGAAAATGGAGGCCAAAAAATCACTCTCTCTAACTAGCCTTTTTATTGAAGACAAAAGATGAGTATTTATAAGTTAAAATTAGGGTTTATGAGGCTTTTTAATGATCCTTGGACTTTCTCAAGGGTCTATGGGCCTGCCCACATCAAAGTATGATGTTTTAAGCCCTTAAAATTAAGTTTTAAAATCCAGAAAATCGGACTACCTAGTTGGCCCAACTTTAAATGGACATAACTTACTCAATATATGAGCAAATTAGGAAAAATTTATGTTCAAATTAAAGCCCAAGATATCTACTTTCCGATGAAATAAATATCACTCAAAATTTCTTTGTGGATCAAAAGTTATAGTCAAAACAGTAAGCAAAAGTCATTTTTCAGTATCGATTTCAAAGCGATTTAAGCACTTTTGAGTTTTGATTACTTCCAAACTATTGTGAACTCTTTAATTGCCCTTGGTTGACATATGTCAAGCTCATCATTGGGGCCGAGGACCAAAATTTATTAACGAGTACAAAATGAAGTGTCTAAAGATGCCCTTCTTTTAACTTTGCTTGCACTGCAAGTATAGTTAAAAGCCTAAAGAGAAAACATTTTGAAAATGAATAAACTTTGAGTGTCCACACACACACTACACACAAACACACCAACATGCAAGCAAACATGCAAACATGGGGGCGTGCTAAAAAAAGGTGATTGGTGCACTTCTAACAAGAAGTGTGAAAAACTACATAAAAGAAAAAACTGAGATGTTTTCAGGTTTTAAAAACTACCTTTGAGTTGTAAGGACACTACCTTCATAACACACATACATGCAAGCAATCATGCAAACAAGAAATGCATCATAAGTGACATGAAAGAAAATTTGGGATGTTTTTGAGTTTTAAGGACTCTACCTAAAGTTAGGGGACCACTCAACCAAGCAGTTTATGTCCAAACATAAACATGCCACTCAAAGTGGACCACTCGAGCAAGAAATTTACATCTAAACACAAACAGACCACTCAAGAATGAAGAATTTACACCGAGGGGACCACTCAACTAAACAATTTACGTCCAAACACATACAGGCCACTAAAAAATGAGCATTTACGCCAAAGACATAAATAGTCATACATGACTCACACAAACACACAACCACATAAGATTTGCAAAAACAAATACACAAGATTCATGCAAATGTGCAAGAATACAAAACATAACCACACATGACTCACATAAGAAAAACAACAAACAAACACACAAGACTCATATAAAACATCAAACAAACATGTGATCACAAACAAGATGAACACAACAACGTAGGAGGCACACAAACATAACAAAGCATGCAAACACACAAGATGCTAAACAAGATGGGCCATAAAATAAGGATGGGCTTAAGGCCTGACACAAAGCAATGAGAGGCCTAAGGCCCAAACAGAGTATGAGATGGGCCTAAGGCCTAAGATGGAACAAGGACACAAACAAGCAAACAAACACACATGACATAAAAAAAAAAACAGCAAAGATCAAAGACCAACTGCAAGGATTGCAAACAAACATGAAGACACTAAAGACAAGGACAAACATGACAACTTCTAAGAAAGCGAAAAAATGCACAAAACAAAGGGTAACAAGACGACAAGTTCACAGAACATGAGTTTAAATAGACTTTAAAATCTTTATTCCAATCCCCGTGGTTTTGGGATAAAGATTTTGTAAGTTAACCAATATGAAGAGAAAATCGCATGACTTATAAACAACTTGAAGTGAAAAAGCCCTATGATGTGAAATGTGATATGGAATGGCTATATATTTCTTATGTTTTAATTAATTAAGTGAAGTTGAACGTGCCTTTATTTATTCTTATACCATTTTAGCCAAAAGGAAGTTGGGAAAAAAATAGAATCAACAACTTCTAGCCCTTGTTTAAACCATATTAGATGACATTATCCCCCCAATCAATGTTAATTTGAAAATGTAAAATTTTATATTTGGCATTTCTAAAGGCACCTACATTTGTGTATTAGCGTTTTGCTTGAGGAATGTTGTTTACGAACGACAACCCAATATTATTACAAGTCTTGCTGCTTTTTGATTTCGTAAATTTTTTTTAAGTTTTCCCTTCTCGTTGAGACCCTTGTGTATTTCTAAAGGCCAAAAGTGGATATTGTGTCTAATTACAAAAATTGTTCATTGCACTTTACCTCTTTACTAATGTGATGGAGATGAGTCAAACATTTTTATCATTTAAAAAAAGAAACGGGTTATTTCTTGTTTCATCGATTTTGGAATGGGTGTCAAGTGTTTGCTTGACTTTTGAATTGATCAAATGCATGGATACTCCTAATCTTTCAACCCTTTTATTATTTCCCATTTTCTTAGAGATTGTTGCTATGACTAAACCAATCCAAGAACTGGAATAGGTAGCAAAAATGCTAGGGTCTTATTTTTATATATAGCATTACCAAGACGAAATGCATTTTCTATGTAATTAAGTCTTTGTTTAAAGTGTGTTCAAAGATACGTTCAAGTGGTATGATTTGAAGACATGAGATTGCTTAAGAAACTGCTCAAGAAAATTTGTTACACTGGACTTCTATATCTTTCGATACCTATCGATCTATTGAGATTAAATGAATCTTAATACCTAGCTCTACACCCCTCGATCTATCAAGCAACAATGAAACTGAACAATATATTCTGTTTCAACCTATGATGGGTTGGTCCAACTTTGAATTCGTGCACTAGGGTTCCATAACATATAAAAGGGATATTCTATGGTCGACATCATGCCCCCAGAGAGACTCATGCATACTTGGAGCTGCTATGACGCTTTGTGTCCGTATGTTTTTTATAAAGCTGCTACAAGTTCATCAAAGCATGATTTCAAGAACATTGCAAAAGTTACTACACTCAAGCGGTTGATGTGGTGTTAGTTACTATTGAGGTTCAAAATATATCAAGGAGCCAAGCCCATAAAAATAAGAAGGACCCAGCCCACGAGAGTGAGAATAAGGAAGAAGGTTTGGATCTTAAGATGCAAGAGGAAGGTTGGGCTTGCAAGAAGAAGAAAATAAGCCTTGGGTCCTAGAGAAGGAGGCATAAGGAAGGCTTGGCCCAAGGTTGAAAAGAACCACAACACATAAGAAAGTCAAAAAGAGGGAGGTAGGATCTAGGCCAAAGTTGCATAGGATCCACCAAGAGCAAATCCTCTAGAAAAGGACTGACAAAGGACAACCAAGATATGGACAACTCAGGACAACATGCTTATGTTAAAAGGTGGGCACGAAGGACGAAGGAGGTCCTAGCGAAATCAGATACCTACAACCAAAAAGAGAGTGATGGGGACAGATGGTGGTTTTGGAACCAAGACCTGATGAGGAAACCTAGGACCTCGAATAGAGTAGAAAAGATGGACCAAGAGAGAAGGTGGCTAAGAGCCTTTTCGGCTACACCATTAGCAAGAAGAAATCTATCCATTTAGGGGAAAGAGACAAGTAATGAGAAGTCAACATTAAAACCTCAGAACTTTGAGGTGTCCTTTTTAAGGTCTTAGGGAAAGAATAAGAAGCCTTGACCTTGGAGAAGAATTTGGACTTACTCAAAAAGGATCTCCCGTAAAAGGAAAGTTAGCAAATGGGCTTTTGGCTACCAGTCTCCAGGAAAGTGAACCGAGAGCAAAAAAAAGGAAAGGACCAGCTACCAATATCTCAGACCTAACCTTGGTTCTGTTACCCAAAGCACAAGGGAATGAGTCATTAACATGGAAGAACCCAAAAAGGGCACTATAAAAAGGGGTAAAACCCCAACCAAAGGGGCATTCAGCAATAGACATTCAAGATACAAAGGAATCACTAGAAAGAGAATCTAGAATTCTTACATAAGAAAGAGTGAAAATGGAGGTATTCTAAAGGATCCTGAAATGAATACTGGAGGATACACTTGCATTTAAAGGGATTCAAACTTCACAAGTCTTGGAAGCCCAATGAGAGCTATCTAAGTCTATGATTTTTGAATTTATTTGAGCCTTGTGATATATCCCAACAAAGCAGGACTCAATGTACTCAAGTACTCAATATAATAAAGCATAATCCCATTATATTCCAGGATCTCTAACGTTTTACTTGCACTTCTTTTACTTTATTTACTTTTCCTTAGCTATTCATCCAACCAAGCACTATATATATAGATATGTGTGTGTGTGTGCGCGCGCGTACGTGTGTATGTATGTATGTATATTTGTGTTGTGGAGTTCATGTCTTGTGCACAAATTGGCTCGTAAACAGCCCAACAAGGCCGCAGTGGGTCAAGCCCAGTCCATCCAACCATCAACCACCATCTTTTGGGAGGCCCAGGATCCTTCATTACCTTTGGGCTTGGGCATTGTCCAAAACAGGAACCCACAGTTAAAATTACGAGATTCGTGCACACACACACACACACACACACACAAAAGAGGAAGAAGAAGAAGAAGAAGTCTTATGCAATAAGTAGTCCAATTGGGGAGCTTCTTTATAGATCAACAAATTCTACCATAGGTAGGTACTTCGAGATAGGATAAGATTTCTTATACTTATAACATCTATTATTGGTAAGTGGGTTCTTCAGGAATGATGATCTAAAACTCACTTGGTGGGGTTTAGCCTAAAGGTTTTTCCCTTGTTATCAAACCTCTATGTCAAGCCTATTTTACAATTCACTTTATTTAGTTTGGTGGTTTGATTGTGCTTTTATTGGTTTTGCATCTAATTTAGGTAATTTGGGGTCAATCTTTAACCCTGTTTTATCCTTCAATTTTGTTTTTGTTTGTTTATTTTGTTTTAAAAAATTGTAATTAAACCCCTTTCTAATTTTGGGCACATAGCACACCGTGGTGATTGTTTGAGCATGAAAATCGCAAAAAACGAGGGAGGCCGTGAGGATCTGCTCTAGTGCGAAGTCCAAACATCAAGTGCCTTGAGGGTACCTTGAGGGTCTGCATAGTCCAAACATCAAGTGCCTTGTGCCTTGTCAAGTTGTCGCCAGGCAAGGAATATATGGTTGCATTTCGCCAATATTGAATGGCATATTCGAATTGGAACTACTATTATTCTATCCAGAGCAAAGTCCAAACATCTAGTGCCTTGTGCCTTGTCAAGTTGTCGCCAGGTAAGGAATATATGGTTGAATTTGAACTACTATTATTCTAGCCATTGGAATGAAAGAGACTGAAAAGTGTGAGAGTTAAGATCAATTGTAATGGGAAAATTGGGACAAATTACTCAGTCACTGTACTGTTTGCAAAAGATTGGAAAGGGTACTTGGTGTTCGGCTACTTTTCTAAGGTTGATACCAACCTTTCTGTCCAAGCTGAAGCTAAATTGAAGGAATCAATTCACCTTCAGCTGCTGTTTTGTGGAGAAATAATAGCCAGATCTCGCTACTAGCAGAAATTAGAAGCAAAGCAAGTGAAGTCCAGCCCTTTTGAATGTTATCGTGGAGTATGCCGCTTGTAAGAATGTAAGCCACAACAATTGACGGTAAAAATATTATAAAGTAATTTGTAAAAGTAAACGTCAAAAGACCTCATTCCAGAATTACAATAGTACAACTGTACAGGTAACAAAAAAAAAAAAAAAAAGTCAATTTTAACATTTATTTAGCAATTATTGGAATGCTGTTATTTCAAACATTTTTCTTTTGTGTACTATTTCCGATTTTTCATATAATAGTAGTAATCTATATATATAATAATAGATAAAGCGGAGAGAAAATTCAATTAGATTTCAAATTGGAATTAAATTAGAGTCTAATTTTACGTCATGTGTCCTATCTAATTTAAGTTTTTAAATTTTTGTGCCAAGTGAGTTAATTCAATGTAAAAATTGGATTTCAATTAAAGTTTAATTTTGTGTCATATGTCTCATCTAATCTAAGTTTTTTAATTTTTGTGTCAAATAAGTTAATTTAGTGTAAAAAACTAAGAGTCTAATATAAGTAAACTATAAAAAAAAATATAATTTTTGAATAATTTTATATTTATGAGCCTTTTTTTTTTGTATAACTAAAAACAATTCAAGTTTATAAGTTATATATATATATATATAGCCAAAGTTAAGAGAAATCTCAATTAAATTCTAAATTGGAGTTTCATTTTGCGTCATATGTTTCATCTAATTTTTAAATCTGTATGTCAAGTGAATTATTAGATGCAAAAATTAAAGAGTCTAAATTCAATTAGATTCTAATTTGAATTTTAATTGAAGTTCAATTTTGCGCATGTGTTCCATCAATTTTTTTAATTTTTGTGGCAAGTAAATTATTGAATGCAAAAATAAAAGAGTTTAGATCTAATTAGATTCTAAATTATATATATGTAATTGTGATTGTTTTTAAATGTATCCGTACATATGTACGAGATTACACACTAGTTAACATAGTAACGACACGAAACATGGTTAGCTTTGAATTCAACAAGTATTAATTGACCATAACCTTGATGAATATTACCCGTAACATGAGATGTCAACACACCTGCCACTCATCTGTGTAAGAACTAATAAGAAGCTTATGTAATATGAGTATCAAAGAGGGCCACCCACTAGCGTAAGTCACTAGTATTTAGTATTATTTTATTTTCAAGGAAAAAACAGAAATTCAATGGGAGTAGGGTCCGCCAATTTGAGGATCCAAATGATGAGGCCGTATAATAGAGGCGTTGATTTGAAATCATGTGGACAATATTTGCTTGCTTATATGCAAAAGTGGGTCCAATTCGATAGACTATTCTTAGTCTCTTCGGATTGTCAAGCGTAGAGAAGAAGACCAAAAAACTAAAACCCACCTCTATTTTTTGACCATGTCTTAATTCGCCTGGACCAGAAGTCCAAAACAACGTACTTGACCACGTGTTAAATGCGCATCAACGAGGTCTCTATAAAAACAAATCCCAATTTAACAAGACCGTTGCAACCTACAACTGCCAGAACTGAAATTTGAACTACCCGGGAAAACAAAAACCCAGAGAAAAAAAAAAAAAAAGGAATGATGGATTTGTTTTTCCCAAAGGAATTGCAGTGTGACAATGACATCTTCTGGTATGAGGCTTCCCAGGCTTTTGAGGCTCCCCAGGCCCAGGTGAATCAAAGCACTTTTGTGCCTTACAGAGACACACCCAGAAATGAATTTGGGGCAGAGAATTCAGGTAATATGAAAAATTGTGTAAATATGAAGAAGAGAATGGTGGAGTTCTTGAGGAGGAGTTGGCATCCGAGGAATGAAATCCAAGAATACGAGAAAGAGAGGGGTTTTCGGCACATGATGAACGAGCGGCTGAGGAGAGAGAGGCAGAAGCAAAATTACATGACCCTGCATTCCATGTTGCCCTTTGGAACCAAGGTGTGTTTTGGATTTCTCTTTTCATTTCCAGTGAAATAAAGAGAATTCATTTTTTCCTAGTTGAGATTTTATTTTAAGATATATCTAATGGGAGGTCATTTAATCTGAATCATGAAATAAATCCATTTCAAATGTAGAGGATCAGGATCTACTCTTAAATCAAAATACGGTCATGTTGTTTAATTATGACTCTTGTTATGGGATTTTTGTATGCAGAGTGATAAGAATTCCATTATTCAAACGGCAGCGTCAAAAATTCAAGTACTGCAGAAGCGTGAGGAAGAGCTGCGAAGGCAAAACTCAGAGGCTGAGAAAAATTTGGCTGCGGTGGAAGGGGAAAGAGTGGGAGGAGCTAAGATTAAACTAAAGGTGGCTAATCCAACATCTGGGGTTGATTCCATGGTGGAAGTTCTTAAATGCTTGAAACACTTGGGACTGAAGCCCAGAACCATCCGATCAAATTTCACTGCCCAGGAGTTCTCAGCTGAATTGGAGATTGACACAGAGGTAGCTCTCTCTCATGCTTCTTTTTTTTTTTTTTTTTTTTTTGTGTTTTTTTATGGGACAACGACATAGAGGATCCAAGTGACCAAAATTCGTTGTTCTTCAAACCAATTTTAAAATATTTCACTATTATTGAGGTAAAATCATTATAAAAATGGAGTGAAATTTCAACAAGATTTGTCAACAATTATGAAAAATACTGTCTCTAATCTTATTCATGTATATGGAAGCAAGTGACTGTTTAACTTTTAAGGCTTCCTCGATCAACCTAAAAACTCTCTTCGAATGTTCTCTTATCCCAACCTTAAAAAAATAGCTATGTCTTTGTTTCTTTTTTCCACTTTTGGAGGCCAATTGATTCCTATGTTTTAATGAAAGCTGTTGCTACAGTTATGCCGACATTGAAAAGTTTCCTGCCTAGTAAGAAAAATTGTCTCATTCTATCTTTGTCCTGACACAAAAGTTAAAAATAAATAAATAAATAAATAATAATAATAATAATAATAATAATAAGAAGAAGAAGAAATAAGCACACGTGAGGTTTATCTAACCAGAGTTTATTAAATACTAATAATTGTCTCTTTCTATTATTTTGAAAGATCGAAGCTGCCAAAGTGGAAAAAGCCATACAAAGAGCACTATATGAAGTTGAGAGGAAACTTCTTCGCAAGTTCTACGAAGGTGGAATCTAAAGGAAAATGGGGGCGCGCCCAAGCACTGTACTTTTTGCTCTCAATAATAGGAACACTTTTCACTTTAACTATTAAATTTATGTTGTATATATAATTATATGTTTTTTTTTTTTTTGGTTATAATCATCTATTAGCAACGTGACAGATTGACTGTCAACAGGTTTCTTATTGGTTTGAAAATTTTAACTTCTTTGTTGATTTTATGAATTTCAATTGACTAATAGTTTAGACGGCTTTTTGACTCTTTATGTTATCCACTAGTCTATCTATTTGAGAAGGATCGAGGAAACTTCTTCTTTTCTTTTCTTTTCTTTAATTTTTTTTTTTAGGTTGTTAAACGAGCACGAGGAAATTAGAGTAAAGATTACAATTGCTTAGCTAGTACTTATGTGTATTATTATAAGCTGTGCCATGTGACATAGACAACAAAATTATAAAGAATTTGAACACAGTTCCCTAATTAGGAATTGGTCAATTTGACCTGTAAGCCCAGCAGTCAGCACCATCATTCAAAACTAATATGGGCTTTTGATGTTACAGTCTTGAGAAAAAACTGCCCCAGAAAACCAACACATAACCATTTATACTTTGGCATTTTGCAACTTGCTAAAATTTTGAAGTAACAGCTAAATGTTTCTAAAACGAATATGAACAAAAAAAAAAAAAAAAACAAAAAACAAAAAACAAAACAAAACAAACAAACAAACAAAACCAAATCTCTTGTAAAATGCTTCCATCTTGGGAAAAAAAGAAATCTGTTATTCCAAAAGCCCCCTTATTGCTTGACTAGAGAAAACATATTTCACAAAGAAAAATATTTACCTCCAAATTGATTTGGGATAAAATTCTTTCTGCCCACCGTTGAAAAAAACAATTTATGTATACTTTTAGGGAAAAGGTTTGGCTCCAAACATATTGGTAGCCAAACCTTTCCTACTTTTCCTTATATGACCTTTTTTGTTTGGTTAGAACTTGGGAAGATGAAAAAGTGTGAAGATAAAAAATATATATATTTATATTTTCTTTTATGCATGTTTGGTAAGAGGATGAAAATATTTATTTCCCATCCCAACCATCTCTCTCTCAAGTCTTCCCTGCCACTATTTCTCCCTAAACTCTCTTCCTCACTCATATCTCAAACCTAGAAAATTAATATGCTTGTTTGGGGTGAAATGGGAGAGCTCGGAAAATGGGGAGTAAAATGTAATTTTCATTGTTTGGTTGGAGGGAATAAGGAGAGGAAAGAAAATGGTTAGATTGAGTTTTTCATCCAGTCCTACAATTTGTTTTTTTTTTTTTTTTTTTCAAGATCCAAATTGTGGAGAAAAGATGAGAAAATATGATAATGAGAAAGAAAGTACAAAATTGTCCCTACTATCCTATCCTTCTACTTTTTAATAATAATATTAATAATATAATAGTTATTTAGAGCATTTGCACCAGTGCCTCTAGAATAGAAAAGTGTCAAAATTGTGCAAAATTTACACAATTTTTCTCCAAAACTACCCACATCAGTGGGTCTAAAAATATGTATATATACACATTTGCTACAGTAATCGTGCAAATATGCACGGTTACTATAGCTGTGTATATCAATAATTTATTCCTTTTTTTTTCTCTCTCTCACCTTTCAGGTTCTCCCTCTCTTTCCCAATGGCCACAGCAACCCAACAGCCCTCTCTTTCCCAATGGCCATAGCAATCCAACAAAGAAGAAGAAGAAGAAGACAAACATCCAACCACCAACTCAACACAACCCAACCATCACCACTGCAACCCATTTCAAACCAAGCCAAACAAAAATCGAGCTAAACCCATCGGAAAACCCAACTCATAATCAACCCAAGCCCGAAGAAAAACTCATCCCAAACCCAAACCATCAGAAAACCTAACTCAAATCAAGCCAAAAAAAAAAAAAATCAAGCTATACCCATCGGAAAACCTAACTCATAATCAACCTAAACCCGAAGAAAAACTCATCCCAAACCCAAACCAAAATCAATAAAAATTGAATCCATCCCAATGGAAAATCCATATGAAAAATCCAATAGAAATCCCACATGAAAAGCCCAACAAAAATCAGTTGGATTTGCCGCCGTTGCTACCACTAGAGCTATCACCGCTCTACTTTGCTGCTGCCGTCGGATTTGCCTTGCTGCCATTGCTAGATTTTCTGCATGCGTAAATTAAGATAAGAACAATCAAGTATTTCATCTTCTTGCAATTTGGGTTGAAGTGTGAAGTCATTGTTCAAATCCATTTGGTATGTTGTGCGAGTTTAACTTTAACCTACCAATCCAAATTTTCTTTTTCTTTTTTTAGTATGTAACTCATCAAATGTGTCCTTATTTAAAATCTTTAAATTGTAAGAATAATTTTCTTTATTTTTGTTCGATATTGGGGTCAAATGATACCTTAATACAAGCAAGGATGTTAGAATTTTTTTTTTTTAAAGTATTCAACTCATCAAATGTGTTTTTTTAAGTATTTAACTCATCAAATGTGTCTTTATTTAAAATCTTTAAATTGTAGGAATGCTTTTCTTTTTTTCTTTCTTTGGCTTTTGGGGTCAGAGGATACCTTAATTCAAGATTGATAGATTTTAGGGTTTGATTAATAGGTGCTTAAATTAAAAATATTAAAATGGCTCTTAAATTAATATCCTTAAGCCATTTGTTTAACTTTTCCCTAGTTTATATGAGTTTAAACCTAATGCAAACATAGAAACGAAAATTTATGCAGCCATAAGCAACTGCATCAAAGGTAGCAAAATTGTGCAAAATACAAAAAGTGGTTAATTTTACACATTCTAGCTAAAAAAGACACTCATATCAGTCCTTGCAAAATTTTATATATAAAAGTGCTACAGTAACCGTTCAAATATGCACGGTTACGGTAGCTGTATATATCAATAATTTATTCTTTTTTCTCTCTCACTTTTCAGGTTCTCCCTCTCTTTCCCTACAACCACAACAACCCAACAACCATCTCTTTCCCAACGGCCACAGCAACCCAACAAAGAAGAAGAAGACAAACATCCAACCACCAACTTAGCACCACCTAACCATCACCACCGCAACCCATTTCAATGCAAACCAAGCCAAGCAAAAATCAAGCTAAACCCACCGGAAAACCCAACTCATAATCAACCCAAACCTAAAGAAAAACTCATCCCAACCAAAACCAAAATCAATAAAAAGTGAATCCAACCCAACGGAAAACCCATATGAAAAATCCAACAGAAATCTCACATGAAAAACCCAACAAAAATCAATTGTATCTGCCGCCGTTGCTTGTGGGTTTTGATTCTTGTGGTTCTTGTGGTGGAGATTGGTGCTTGTGGTGGATAAGTAATTTGAACATGAGAGGAAAAAGAAGAAGATGCTTGTGGAGGGAGGTGATCTGACCGCGACCTTGAAAGGAAGAAGGAGAAGTTACCGTGAAAGGAAGAAAAAGAAGTAAAAGAGGGACAAAAGATTGGTCTGAGAGATGGGATAAGGACAAAGGAAAAAAGATAAATGCAAAAGAAAAGATAAAAAGATAGGGACAAAATAGTTTACCAAAAAAAAAAGATAGGGACAAATTAAAAATATAAAATAATAATAATAATAAATTAAAAAAATATTATTATTTAAATAGAGAGGATTGTAAAATAGATGAACTGATGTGGTTACTTTGAAAAAGTGACAGTGTAAAATGGAAAAAGTAGGTTCTTAGTGTAAAATATATAGAAAAATTTGGCTGGACTGATGCAATTGCAATAGTAAGAGAAATAGTCTCAGCTTTTTTCTAACTTAAAATTGAAAGTAGGTGTGTATGCATGTGCACAGGTCTACTACCTAATAAAATCTTGGGAATACTAATTTTAGATTTTCTTTTCAAAAAAATAAAAAAAGAAAGATTTCTATTGTTGTAAAAGATCGCAGCTAGTGGAAAAGGCTATATGATGTCGGAGAGGAAATTATAGAAATACCTCATCTCTTAGAGCATCCACACCAATCCTTCCAAAATACAAAATTTACACAATTTACATAATTTTCCTTAAAAACTACCCACATCAATGGGTGTAAAAATGTGCATATTTGCACATTAGCTACAGTAACCGTGCAAATATGCACGGTTACTGTAGCTGTGTATAATAATTCTTTATTATTTTTTTCTCTCCCCACCATCAGACTACTTCTTCCACATCATTCACAACATCGCAGCAAAACATAAGAAGAAGGAAGAAGTAGAGAATAACAACTAACCACAAATCCAGCACCACTGATCCACCACAACCTACCACCACCGAACCAACATCAACACAAGCCACTTGAACAGTTGAAATCCACCCCAAAGTTGACACAAAATCAACAAAAAATTAAACCAAAATCAACACAAATAATTAGAAAACCCAACTCAAAATCAAGCTAAACCAAAATCAATCCAATCCCATCGGAAAACCCGACTCAATCAAACCGAAATTGAAAAAAGAAGGAGAAGATGAAGAAAGAAAGAAGAAGATGCTGAAGAAGAGGAAGACAAACCCAAACCCAAATTTGGCTTTCTCCGCCCAAAATCACTGCCCTTAATCAAACCTAACCCAAAATCATCATCTATAATAAAAGCATAAAACTCAAATTGTAAAAGAAGAAGAGGAAAGTAAAAGATTCTCAAAAAAAAAAAAAAAAAGAAAAAAAAAAGAAAGAAAGAAAGAACAAGAAGAAAGAGAGGCGGAGATAGAGAAAAGGATTGAAGAAAGGAGGGTACAATGATTCAGAGAAAAAAGAAGGGGGTGTTAGGTGGGAGTAGGTGGGAAATAATAGAAAAAGGGAGGAGAAATATTATTTTAATAAAAAAGTGTGTATAATAGATAAACTGATGTGGGTGTTTTGTAAAAATGATTGTGTAAAATAGAAAAAGTAAGTTTTTTGTGTAAAATAGACGGAATCTTATAAAGAAACTAATGTGGTTGCTCTTAATATGTGAAACATTAAAACAACAAAGGATTCTACTTGAAACTTCACTTTTTAAATCAAATGAACATAAGAAGTGTTGTGTCATTTTAATGTTATATGATTAAAATGGATAAAAATAGCAACTTAAATATAAAGATGTAAGAGTTAATATGAAAGATAAGAAATTGATCAAAATGTTTAATCCTACCTTAAAAATGAAAGAGACTCTTTTATTATTTTTAAGTGTGGTGATTAATGTATTGAAGCAGATAATGGGTGAAATATGTGCTCAAAGGGAAGGTGAAGGGAGGAGGTGTCAATCAAATCAGTCTCTTGAATCCTTCTACCAAGTAGCAGATTAATCTGGATCATCAATTTTGTGAAGCCCATTGAGCAACTTGAATCTTTTAAAGATAGCAAGTGTCACACCTCAGAACAAATAGTGTTGTGTATCACTTTGAAATAAATAATATTATGTATTTTTATTCCATTTATCTTGTGCTATTTTTATTATTATTGTGTAACTATTGGAGATCTCAACCTTTCACTTCTACAGAACCTACTTCAAGAGCTGGAAATAAAAGTTCATCTTCTATTTAAGTCTTCTCAAGGCTGCCTACATCATCACTAACAATAATCCTTTCAAGACTTCCACCAATGAGATGAATGAGGAATATTTTTGTCTCTATCAAGAAAAAATAGATAAGTATACAAAAGGTGAATACAATTGTCGCTCTTATCCTTTGAATTGTCTTGCCGATCATTTTTATGATTGTTGATGATGCAGAAAATCGTCAGCTAAACTCCTCGTTAATTCAAATGGACAACATCAAGTCAGTGGTCATGAAATCCTGCAAAAAGGAATTAGTAGACTTGGGATACACTAGTGTGGTGTGTGCGAAAGAGCCTCCGACGAGCTAGTTAGTAAGATCAACGCTCAATTGTACAGAGAAATTGCTATTTGGCTAGAGAGTTGTTGTGCATATGTTGCGTACCTTTACCCTAATTGTTTATACCTTTTTATAGGTCTCTGTCCCTCAGGATGGAAGTAAATGCCTCTCTTTACGATTATGGATCCGTTAGTAATGAATGATAGGGCGTTATAGAATTCAATGATCTTTTGCCCGTTGGTTCGTCGGTTTCATTTTTGCCTGTCTGGCATGTTAACCATTACTCATGTCATTTATGGGAAACTCACTGATTGTTTGTTGTGGTCGTCCATTACTTTGACAATTCTGGTTTATCTCTTCTTCATTTATTACATGGACGAGGATGGTTTTTCTCCTCTTCAGTTGCTCCTCTATTCCAATCATCGTATTTATAGACGCGGTTGGAATATGAAAGGTCAAATTGCTTCGATTTCTATGCCTGTTGTATTTATTGTGAAGGACGTTTTAGGTCTCATCTTGACACATGTCCTTCTGTGGTTGCTTAGACGGGCTGAAGCTATTTCTCAGGTTTCCCACACGTGGTTTTTAGGGTTTTTTATTTTTAATTGTGTATGAACAATGTTTTTATTTTCATTGTGTATGAACAATTTCATCATGTGTGTTAACGATGTGCTTAGTTGAAAACTTCTGTATTTTATATTAAATGAAAAAGCATTTTATATAAAATGATACCATATCAAAATCCAATATGTAAGAATTTAGATCCCTGTAAAACTAGATTGTTTAACCTAATTAATTAACCAAGTGGATACTTAGGTTTATTATTCAGATCTAGGTTAAACACAAATAATCATAAACAATAAAGCAACGAAAAATAAAGAACACAAAGATTTGATGACCTAGGAAAACCAAACCAGTAAAAAACCTGGGGAGGATTTAACCTAGCTATCCTCAAGGTAAAACAGCAAATCCACTATGAAAGAATTGAAGTTTACACAATAGCGACTTAGACCACTAACATCCTATTACTACCTCGAGTAGAAAACTTACTACCACGACCACGTGACAACTCCAAGTCCACGGACTATTTCTTTCCTTGGCCTTTGCAAAACACAAACACCTACGCTTATGACTTTGAGATCCCGCTCAAAGGTTTAGCAACACAAAATATCCTGTTTGTGACTCCAAGACCACCCTTGAAGGTTTAGATCATCAGCACCTTTGATGACTAGAGAATGCGGCAACTTCAGCAATACCAGATCTTGAAATTCTTCAAGGAATAAAACCGGTAGAAGATATAAGAGAGCTTTTTAGGAACAAAACCCTAAATACAAAAGAGTCACACACTTCTCTCTCTAAAAAGCCTTATAAAAATGTGCTTAGGGTTTCCTTTATATAGTGGGAGAAGTAGATCTGAAACCCTAATCCTTAATGGGCTTGAACTGCTGTTTAGGCCAACTTAAAATTCTGCAGATACGACTTTCGATCGGTCGAGCCTGTTTCTTGATCGGTCGAACTAGGAAATTTCTGAATTCTTCTTTCTGCAGCTTACTTGTTCTTGAATCTTAACTTGAATCACCTTGAGCATTGTCTAATAAAACCTATAGACTCTAAGATCTATATCTAGACAAGTTTGTATTCACGATTTGCTAATTGTTCTAAGCTTTTAGAACCTAACAATCTCCCCCATTGGCAATTCGTGACAAAACTTTCATACAATATGAAATGCTCAAATACAAGAACAACCGAACACAATAAAATGCCCAATTATATCACAAATCCCAATCTAAGACTCATAATCTAGAAGTTGCAAGAAGAGATAGAAGGTCTTAATTAGAATGCACCTGTATTTCCTAAAAACACTCAAAAGAACACATCACCGCATGTGTGGAAAGAAAGACATATAAACAATAATATTAAACAGAAATATAAAAACACAAATAAATTCTAACTCACCCCCTAAGTTAGATACATCAGAAAGTTTTTATATTCTTTCCCTTTCAAAAACAATTTCAACTCCCCCTAAACAAAACAAACAGAATTGAGTCCCACATTTCATCTATTTCTCCCCCTTTTTGTCACGTATTGACAAAGACAACCCAATCAGAAGGTAAACAGAAAACATACGCAACAGAGAATAAGAGAAAATAAAGAATAAAGGGAACTCAAAACAATTCAACTCTATAGAAAATAGAGACAACTCCCCCTATGAAAAGCAACAACTCTCCCTATGAACAAACAAAGGTTAAAAAAAACTTTTCGCCTCCTATAAAAATAGGAAAAACAAAACAAATTTTGAGAAAAACAGTTTTGGAGAAAATTTAGGTGGTGGGGAAAATAAAGACACACAAACCAAACTTAAAGACTAAGTTGAGGATACACATGAAGAAAAATATTCTCTCTTTCAATAAATGCAAACTTGGCACTAGGCGACCTACAAACAGTTACATGAGTAGAGAAAATATTTGCACATTGATTATCCATCATTTCTCTTAAGAAAAAAAAAAAATATATATATATATATATATATATTTTGCAATTCACACATAAAAAATAGCATATACTAAAATGTACAAAGGACTCAAAAATTAATCAATCAATTTTAATTCAAGTTGAGTACCCAGTTTAGCAAAGTGTATGCATGTTATGTGTAAACAATGAGAGATATGACTGCAAAACTGCACGATGGATACAAAAAAACAATGTAACTCATGTAAATTCTAACCATAAATGATGCATGAAAAAAAATTTGGTCAAAAACTTAGAAACTGAAATTTTTCAGTTTCGATCGGTCAAGCATCAATCAAATATCAATCGAAACAGGCAGATTCAAACTGAAATTTTTATCGCAATTTTGATCGATCGAGAAACAGCTTCGATCGGTCAAAATTCTGGAAAACTCAAATTTTTGAAAAACAAAGCAATTTAATACAGTAACTCTTCAAAGCATAGTGATTCATGAATGAAATGCATGAGTATGAGACTGAAAGTTTATCAAAAACACATGAATTCAACCCAGATCTTTCAAAAACAAGTTTATCAACCAAGTTGTCCTCAAAACTCAAATTTTGCATCAAAATCAAGGAACATATAATCTTGGATGTCCACAACAAAATCACACACAATAACATGTACAAAGTTTAGCAAAGAATAACTTGTGTAATGTGTGCAACTAGCAAAAGCTTGAGATACATGCGAGGTGATATGTGAATAGTAATCAAGCACAATTTCTACAAAATTCATCACATTAATTTGAAAGAGACTATCACCTAAAGAGTTACATCATATAACTCTCACATCTCCTAGAATAAAAGCTTGCAATCATGTAAATTTATTGATTTACCTCATAATATATACACCAATTTCAATTGATTAGAAGCTTATTAAAATAGCCGGGATAATGTACACACCAATTTTATTTGATTGATTTAATTAACGTCCAATAATGTACACACCAATTTTAGCATTTAAACCAAGGCTACACCTTATGTTCTTTTTGTGCATGTGCTACACTTTCTCGAGCACAAAATCTTACGATATGCACCAAGGTATTCATGATTGGCTAATAAACAGTGGTGAGATGGTTATTTATGCATTTCTCAATAAGTTCAAGTCTAACAATCAAAGGCATGTGATTTTAAGATCAAGACAAAGTGATCAAAAACTATAAACATCTTCCCACACAACATGCACTACAAAGCTCAAACTAGTAAAGTGCAATAAAATAAGCTCATCCAAGCTAAACAAAGTACATAAACATGTTATGTAAAGATAACATGGCCAACCTTGATTATAAATCCAAGATATATAATACAAAACACATAAAAATCTTTTTAGTTTTAAAAAAATATTATGACCAAAACTAAAAGCACACATTATGCTAAATGATTAAAAATGCAAATGCAATGCATGACAGTGCTTAACCAAGCTATAGAGAGTACACAAATAAGAAATATAAATTTCTTAATTAACCCTTGAGTACATGTATAAACTAATACATACTCAAACAAAATCAAAAAAATAGCTTAGCACTTATAGAACACATACTTTTTATGTTTTTTCACAATATCAAACATGTTCTAAATCAAGAGAGAGATATCATAATTCATGTAATCCTCAAGAAAAATTAAAACTAGACAAAATAATTTTTTTTTTTTTTTTGTCTTTTTGAAATTTTTCAATGTTTTTGGATTTTTTTTTAATAAAAAAAAACAACCTAAAAAACAAAACAACCAAAAATAGAAACAAAACATGTCCACAAATAATTGAAAGAATAAAATTAGGGACAAGTCAGCAACACTCACCTTAGAGAATCTTTTCTCACCCATATAGCATGAGTCTTCGGCTTTGTAGGTGAAAATCCATGTGAAGTAGAGTGAATTTGAGGGATTACACCAATCTTCTGAGAAAGACTAAAATCCTGCAATTTTCTTTCACAAGTCAACAAGTTTAAATTTTTCAAAAGAATATGAAACAATTTGTATGGACTTATGGCAGGAAAAATATCATCACATATCCTAGATTGAAATACAGAATTTTTAGATTTCAATTTATGACAATTAGGACGAATGTGACCAGAGACACCATAAAAGTGACAAACAGGAATAAATTTAGGAACATCAGTATTTCTAACAGCAAATCTAGTCTCAGATTTTGGTTTTTGCCTCAATAAAGAACAATTTGGTCTAATATGACCAACAACACCACAAAGGTGACAAGTAGGCACAGAAACAGATTTCTTATGCTCTCTAACAGTAGGTTTAGACTTAGGTTTAGAAACTTCAGCGTCAACCTCAGAACTTTTACCTTTGTCTAACCTAGCAAAATAAGTCTTTTCTTTATTATTCCTCTTGAAATGAGGGATATAAACTTTTTCAGCTTTAGGTTTAAAAGAAACAGAAACACTTCTGTTATCAACAACAGGCTTGGTACTAGTCAAATTTTCAAGTTTAGCTTTAGATTCAACTAACTCTTGTTCCAAACTTTCATCTTCTCATCTTGAGAGGAAATTTGATTTCTCAAAATTCATTCTTTTTATTAGATTCATCTAATCTCATAATCAATTCTTCTTTTTCAAGATTAGCTAATTTTAACTCTTCCTTGAATTTCTTAGCAATTTTCATATATTTCAATAATTCCTTACGGAGAGTTTCACATGCATCAATAAGATCAACGGAAACAACAGTGTCCTTTTTATTCAAATCATCACAAACATGAGCAGAAAGACACTTCAAATTATCCATGATAACAAGGATCAATGATCAACTATTAGATCAAAAGATCTAACATAGAAGAGTTACCCGCTCTGATACCACTTGTAAGAATTTAGATCCCTATAAAACTAGATTGTTTAACATAATTAATTAATCAAGTGGATACTTAGGTTTATTATTCAGATCTAGGTTAAACACAAATAATCATAAACAATAAAGCAGTGGAAAATAAAGAACACAAAGATCTGATGACCCAGGAAAACTAAACCGGTAAAAAACCTAGGGAAGATTTAACCTAGCTATCCTTAAGGTAAAACAGCAAATCCACTATGAAAGAATTGAAGTTTACAAAATAGTGACTTAGACCACTAACATCCTATTGCTATCTTAAGAAGAAAACTTACTACCACGACCACGTGACAACTTCAAGTCCACGGACTATTTCTTTCCTTGGCCTTTGCAAAACACAAACACCCACACTTATGACTTTGAGATCCCACTCAAAGGTTTAGCAACACAAACTCTCCTGTTTGTGACTCCAAGACCACCCTTGAAGGTTTAGATCATCAGCACCTTTGATGACTAGAGAAGGCGGCAACTTCAACAATACCAGATCTTGAAATTCTTCAAGGAATAAAACCGGTAGAAGATATGAGAGAGTTTTTTAGAAACAAAACCCTAAATACAAAAGAGGCACACTTTTCTCTCTCTAAAAATTCTAATAAAAGTGTGCTTATGTTTTTCTTTATATAGTGGAAGAAGTAGATCTGAAACCCTAATCCTTAATGGGCTTGAACTACTGTTTGGGCCAACTTAAAATTCTGCAGATACGACTTTCGATCGGTCGATCCTGTTTCTCAATCGGTCGAACCAGGCAATTTCTGAATTCTTCTTTCTGCAGCTTACTTGTTCTTGAATCTTGACTTGAATCACCTTGAGTATTGTCTAATAAAACCTATAGACTCTAAGATCTATATCTAGATAAGTTTGTGTTCACGATTTTCCAATTGTTCTAAACTTTTAGAACCTAACACAATAAATAAGAAACATTTGTGTAAAAATAACGACCCACTTACATGTTTTTCATTTGCTAATGGAGGAGTACTTTTTGCTAACTTGTCTTTTATTTAATGAATTTTGACACAGTTGACGTGTTATTATTTGATGCCAAATACCTTTTCCAATGAAATGCCCACTCAAACCCATGATCCATGCGCCACCATCCCAACCTTCCACTCCTACAACAACAGCAACACCAAGCACCACACCACCAAAACAAACTACTCCAATTGACAAATCAACCACCACAATCTTTGCGACCCATGGCAACATCAGTAGTGACTCCATCGGTTTATATAAAGAGAGATAAGGAGGGGGGAGGGGGAAGGGGATGAGAAAAACTAAAAAAAAATAATCTTCTTTTTGGGCAATGATTATTATAAAATAATTTTGTAATTTATTTTTGGTTATAAAATATGAAAAATGGCAAAATATGGTTTGTAGGCACCTAACTAGTAACTACACAATGTAGACAGAACTAAACAAAAAGGTCTAAATTAAAAACAATATAAAGTGAAAAAAAAGGGAATGAAACTAAAAATATGCCAAATTTACAGTTAGGCTGTAACTTTTAAATTAGCCAAAACTTTTATATTTAATTACTTTCTTATCATGCATTATTAAACATATATCTATATAGAGAGAGTAAGAGAATGCAAGACTTAGGTACAGTACTTAGATACTGTTCCTTAAGTTCCTCTTTTAAGATTCTGTCATGTGGCTTTTTTCTCATCGATGAAAGTGTATTTTTTAAGTTAAGTAGCCATATAACAGAATCTTAAGATAAGAACCTAAAAAACAGCACACAGGATACTGTACATACGATTGTCCATATATATATTGCTCTACGTTTTTCATTTTATTGAGTAATTTTTCACTTTTTTTCGTGCTATGATTTCAGATTTAATTGGAGGAATATCGAACCTTCTGTAACAAGACTTGCTATATCAAATGTCTTTCGCACTGAACTGTTTTGTTTGAGTTATTTAACAATATTATTGTTTAGGGATTTTGAATCATACAATTTTATAGGGTGGTATAATTGAGATTTAAGGCTATGTTCTTTGCGGCATTCAAGACCAAAATTGATTTCATCACATGAGAGTTGAATTTTATATTGGATTATAGTGGTTTATCTATTCTATAAGTTTTGATATTGGATACTATCAAGAAAATTGTCAACCTTCTGTTTAAATAAATTGAATGTAATATTCATGTCTAATATATATATATATATATATATATATATATAACCAAAATCTCTGAACCTCTCACAATTTTCCACGTCAGCACAATATTTAAATAAAATTTTCATTTTATTTAAATAAAATTATTTTTGTTTAATCCAAATTTAACAAGGAGTGAAACTCTATTTCTCTAACAAGTCCAACTTAAACTCAAATTCATCATTATCATTTTTTTTAAAAACAAAATTATTTTTGTTTAATCCAAACTTATCAAGGAATGAAACTCTATTTCTCTAATAAGTTCAACTTAAACTCAAATATTGATATAATATATATATATATATATATATATATATATAACTGGAGCAAAAAACATAGACTATCATAAAAAAAAATATATATGCAAGCAATCTAATTCAACTTTCTTCTTTAATTAATGAATTTTATGTCAAACTTTTTTATATTGTTATTATTAATAAAATCTAATTCAACATATGTGAATATTTGTTTATATCTAAGATTTTCTTTCTATCTTATTCTTTTGTTAGGTTTAGAATTGATTTTCTTTTGAGTATCTGGGTTAATCTCCATATTTATATTGACATTGTTTTCGTGGGTTTGGTTTTTAGGTTGAAATTTCTATTAATTATTTTTTTAGAGAAAAATCAAAGCTGCAACATATGTCTTCCAACCTAGGGAACGATAAATTTTTATTTGGTATATTATATATAAATTTGTTGAATTTGGTTTGGTTTTGAAGTAAAATTTGGAGATTCTATAAATTTTGAAGTTTTAAATCTTAGAGTTTTTGGTATTTGAGTCCCAGTAGGTTGATCTTAATCTTTCACCTTAAATGTCTTTTATTTAGGTTTATGTGATTTTTTGTTTTCCTATTAAAAGCTATGATTTTTGGTTGATTAATTATTGTTTGGATTAATTTCAATTAATTATTTGTTTAGATTCAACATAAAAGATAATGGAATTAGGTATTATAAATTTTGATATTGTTCTATGTTTTGAATTGTCTATATTATTATTACTACAAGAAAGTCATATTGCTACTCAAATTTGAAACTTAGTGGATCTTCCTCACATTATGGTTTTTGTTTATATATTTGCAGTTTATATTAGTTTTGAGTGTATGTGTATATATAACTA
The DNA here is from genome assembly GCA_033629205.1 of Lithocarpus polystachyus. Lineage (NCBI taxonomy): Eukaryota > Viridiplantae > Streptophyta > Magnoliopsida > Fagales > Fagaceae > Lithocarpus > Lithocarpus polystachyus. The sequence goes on from CM066167.1 coordinate 16,191,951, forward strand.
TTGGGAGTTTTGCTTTATTAATTTAAGAATTGTAAATTACTTTGTAGGTTTCGGAAACTATACACTTGCAACTCAGTAACGTTCAATGTTAGACAACACTTCTAAACTATGGAAAAGTATAGAACTTAAATATTTCTTCATTTAAATACTATCTAGAAAAATGTCTACTTACTCATTGTTAGATTTTTTTTTTCAAAGTCAATAGTTTTTTCGTGCATCACACTAGTTAGCAACTAGTTGTAAGAAATCGTAAAAACACCTCTTTAATAGTGAGAGCCCACTTGTAATGTCTTTCCCCCCAGAGCAAGAGTTGTATAATAAAGTCGGCACTTATTTTATTTACAAATGAAAGAATAAAAAAAACGAAAATTGAATTGAAGAATTAATGATTGAAGGTAAAATTACATGCAATAAAAATGATAAGACTTTGGGTCCTAGTTACATTTTAATCAAAATATAAGACTTAGAGTCTTAGTCAAATTCTATCAAAGTAAAAATTACATTGAATAAAGCACTAATCTAAAACCCTAGATCTAGATTCAAAGATTAGGTTACAAGTTGCAAAGAAGCTAGACACCCTATTTTGCCCAATAAAAACCAATCTTTTAGACTAGTAGTGACCAATTGCACTTCTAGCAAACATTCAAATCATAAATTGCATACACACATTAATGTTGCATCAAAATCAAAATTGATCATGGCAAGTATTTCCAAAATTAATGTCATGTATTGTCATTGGCTTAAATTCCTAGATCTAAAATTATATTGGAGAGTAAGATTAATTCATAAATCGAATGATTGTTTTTGTAGGGACAAGCGCCCAAAATCATATGTTGGGCATGGGCCTCATCTGAAGACGAGGAAAAGTCCGAGGAGAGATAAATAGTTGGAGAAGATCCTAGTTTGGAAGGTGATGGACTCAGAATAAGTGGTAGGTGATCCGAGGAGGTACCCCTCCTCGGATATTTTAGGAGTAGTTCGGGAGTGCGTTCCATTGTTGAGAATAATCTTTATGTAAGCCCTGATTATAGAAACGTGTCTCACAGGTATATTAGAGGGAAAGAAACCCATAAATATCTGAGGAAAAGCTGCTGCCACCGCATTAAATGTGCTACACCTACTCTTCTGTCCGCATTTATGTGGAGAAGACCCTTGAACAGTGGGACATTGGCCACTGCAACCCACAGAAGACCCCAGAAGGTGCACGATGGGACGGGCACTCAAAGGAAGACTCAGATGAGCAACAAGTGTAAGGATAAGATGATCCAAGAAGGATTATATAAGAGGAAGAAACCCTCCATAGAGGGGGGGAGGAGAAAAGAAAAACAAAAAGACTGTAGATATTGAGAACTGAATTTGTATCTAAACTAAGAATAGTAAATATCAAAGTTGACTTCCTTGGACTCTTGTTGGGGACAATTTCTTGAAATTAAGATTTTTATTTATTTCTTCTTGTGATCTTAACCCATCTTGTTGATTGTCCAATTTAATCTAGCCCAGCTTTCTTTTCCTACTCTCTACAAATTCATTGTTTTTTGGCCTTTCAGGCTAGTCCATCCACTTTTGAGCTAGAGAGCTAAAATCTGTGTCCTTACAATTGGCGCTGTCTGTGGAAAAGCTGATTGGTTAGTGTGTTAAATCTTCAATCATGGTGGGTTCGGGTCCACACTAACTGGAGTCTTTAGGGTCTCAACGGGAAGACCATCTTCAAGAGGGTCAAGAGGGAAGTGTGCATACAACCCATACTGGTGAAAGTCAGTCTAGGGGTGATAGCCACATCTCTCACGAGGAACATGCCAAGGCCATGCAAAAAGAGATTGACTTCCTGAAGAAGAAGCTGCGCGATGAGCAGAGAAGGCGAAGCCCCTTAATTTCTGATCTTTCTTCTAATAGTGAGAGGGATGGTAACTACAGACGTAGATCAAGAACGCCTCCAAGCAAAACCTTCGCGTATGAGGAGGACTATCGTTGTGAGCATAGGAATAGAGATTCATCTTCGAGGGGCCTGGGAAATGATGCTATGAGTAAGGCCCTCAACCGAATCTCTAAGTCTCTCTTTACACGCAAGATTAAGGGTGGACGACTTCCTAGACGGTTCACTCAGCCCACGTTCACCATCTACGACGATCATACAGACCCTGTTGAACATGTTAGCCATTTCAATTAGAGAATGGCAGTGCACTCTAAGAATGAGTCCTTGATGTGCAAGGTGTTTCCGTCTAGTTTGGGGCCGGTAGCGATGAGGTGGTTTAATGGTCTGAAAACGGGTTCTATTGACTCTTTCAAAGAACTCACTCAGACATTTGCGTCTCGTTTTATTACATGTAGTCGGGTTCCTCGGCCTTTGAATTCCTTGCTGTCCTTGTCCATGAAGGAAGGAGAGATGTTGAAAACGTACTCAGATAGATATTGGGAGATGTTCGATGAAATAGAGGGTAACTTTGATGACGTAGCTATCAGGACATTCAAGGTCGACCTCCCTGCCGAGCATGGCCTAAGGAGGTCTCTAACAGGGAAGCCTGTTACTAGTGTGCGTCAGCTCATGGATAGGATTGATAAATACAAAAAGGTTGAAAAAGACTAGCAGCAAGGAAAGGGCAAGGGTAAGGTTATCCCTCAGGAGAGGAGGGATTTCAGGTCGGATCAATATAACAATAATTGGCCCCGAAGAGACTTTGGTGGGCAATCCGGGTCTCCAGCTGCCCAGGTCGTAAACACGTTGTTCTGGGAACCAGTGCAACAAGTCCTAGAAAAGATCAAACGTGAGCCATACGTTAGATGGAAACAAGATGAGCAGAGACCTTGCGAAGCGTAATCAGAGCCTGCATTACAAGTATCATAGAGAGCACGGGCATATAACTGAGGACTGTAGGACCTTATGAAGTCATTTGCAGGAACTGATCCAAGATGGAAGATTGAAACAGTTCTTGAATCGACCTAACGAGTAGGAAGGTCAAGTCAGCTTGGGGATTCAAGGCAGTAATTCTTCAAGACCCCCTTTGAGCACTATTCATATGATTCTCGCCGCACCGGGCAAAACAGGATCTTGCCCCTCTAGGGTGATGACCGTAGCTGGACCGTGTGCCGAGGTCTCTAATCGTGAGTCGAAGAGGGCTAAAATAGGGATTCATCCAGCACTGAACTTCTCGAATGAAGACAAAACCGGAACCATGCAACTTCATAATGATGCCCTAGTTGTAACCCTTAAGATTGGTGGATACGACGTGAAGAGGGTACTGGTAGACCAGGGTAGTGGAGTCGAGATTATGTATCCAGATCTGTACAAGGGGCTTAACCTTAAACCAGAAGATTTGACCAATTATGATTCTCTTCTAGTCGGCTTTGATGGAAAGGTTGTTATTCCGCGAGGACAGATCAGACTGCCGGTTCAGGTCGGATCGAAGGTAGTGGAGGTGGATTTTATAGTGGTGGATGCTTTTTCCCCGTACACCGCCATTGTGGCACGGCCCTAGCTCCACGCCCTTAGGGCCGTCCCGTCCACTCTCCCTCTCAAGGTAAAGTACCCCTCCGGAGATCAGGTTGAGGAGCTGGTCGGAAGATAGTCTGTGGCCAGGCAATGTTTGGTGGCTGCTGTCACGCACCAACTTGAGTCAAATTCCTCAGCTCTTGCCGATAAAGAGCCTCAGTTTCTAGTAAGGAGGCCAAAGAGGTAAAATGTGAGGAGTTAGAGAAAATTCTTATCGATGATGATCCAGAGAAATTTTTGCAAGTCGAGGCTCAACTGCCTCCTCGGGAAAGGGAAGAATTGGTGCAGTTTCTTAGGCTGAATATTGATGTATTTGCTTGGAATGCTTATGAAGCCCCAGAAATAAATCTGAGCTTTATCTGTCACCATTTGAACATTAATCCGTCTGTTTTTCCCAGAAAACAGCCTCCTCGGCGTTCTTCGAAGGAACATTCTAAGGCCGTCAAGGAGGAGGTGGCGAAACTTAAGCGGGCTGGGGCTATTAAGAAAGTGTTTTACCCCGACTGGCTGGCTAATACTGTGGTGGTGAAGAAGAAGAACAGTAAATGGCGAGTACGTGTAGATTACACAGACTTGAACAGGGCCTGTCCAAAGGACCCCTTCCCCATGCCTCGGATTGATCAGTTAGTAGATGCGACTATGGGACACCTTCGGATGAGTTTTCTGGATGCTTTCCAGGGCTATCACCAAATACCTCTAACCTTGGAAGACCAAGAAAAAATAGCTTTTGTCACCTCCATTGGGAACTATCATTATAAGGTAATGTCGTTTAGGCTTAAAAATGCGGGGTCTACTTACCAAAGGATGATGACACGAATGTTTGAGCCGAAACTGGGAAAGAATATTGAAATCTACATTGATGATATGGTGGTCAAAAGCAAGAAGGAAACCGAGCACATTGGTGACCTTGGAAACATCTTCGAAATCTTGAGAGGGCATAAATTACGACTTAATGCTTCCAAGTGCTCCCTTGGTGTGGGGTCGGGAAAGTTTCTAGGCTATATGGTTACTCACCGTGGGATTGAAGTCAATCCAGACCAGGTTAGAGCAATTAATAATTTGCAACCACCTCGGAACCCCAAGGAAGTACAAAGATTGATAGGAATGACCACTGCCTTGAACCGATTTATATCCCAGTCGGCAGATAGGTGCAGGCCTTTTTACCAGTTACTAAATAAATGGAAGGGTTTTGAGTGGACCGAAGAGTGTGCTTTGGCTTTCCAACAGTTGAAGGAATACCTTTCTCAACCACTGATCATGTCCAAACCCGAGACAGATGAGGTCTTATTTGCTTATGTCGCAGTGGCCGCCCATGCAGTAAGCTTGGTGCTGATAAGAGTTGATAATGGTGTACAAAAGCCTATATATTGTGTGAGCAAGTCCTTGCATGAGGCTGAGGTTCGATATTTGCCACTAGAGAAGGCCATTCTGGCTATAGTACATGCCACACGCAAGCTTCCCCAATATTTTCAATCACACACTGTTGTTGTCCTGACTCAATTGCCACTTAAGGCTCTGCTTCAGAGCGCTGATTATACGGGGAGAATTACAAAATGGGGAACAAAGCTGGGGGCTTATGACATCAAGTATATGCCTCGTACCTCTGTAAAGGGTCAGGTCCTGGCCGACCTGGTGGCCTAGTTTGCTGAGACCCCATTAAAAGAAGACTTAAAAAACTAGAACATGGATGAAAATTCAGTTGGAATAATCTCCATACAAGGAGCATTGTCATAGAAAGTTTATGTTGATGGCGCTTCGAACCTCAAGGGATGTGGAGTGGGGTTAATCCTGATCTCCCCTGAGAAAATCACAATCGAAAATTCGCTAAGACTTAGGTTCTCGGCCACAAATAATGAAACAGAATATGAAACTCTACTAATGGGAATGACTATGTGTTGACACCCCATTTTGCAACTCGCATTTAACCTCACAAGGAGGGTAAAAGGGTAATTTTTCCTTAGAAATATACTTCTTGATTTTGGTCATTAGATCCTTAATCTCATTCCACCAAAATGATCTTAATGTTATAACAATCAAATCGACTGGTCATAAGCCCTAATCGGACCACAAGATTGAAAGTTATCATCAAATCAAGTTTTAGTGGCTGAGATGCACTATCACATGTTGAGTCTGACTATATGTGATTATGAACAATTGATTTCGATTGGTTATAAGTATAATCAATTTGAGATTAATGATGTGTCATAATTTTATTGGTTAGGACTACATTTTATGGTAAAGTTGGACACACCTAATTAATTAGATAGTTAAGTATTAGTTATTCAATGAGTAATTTGTGCAATTATCTTTTAATTAGAGTAAATTTGGGACCAATTAAGTCTGAAATGGGAGTGATTTGAGCCATTTAATGTTAATTGGGAGCTAATTTGGGACCTATTAATGTTAATTGTGCTAAAACCATTTTCTAACAAATGACATCTGCTCACTATTTCATCAATATCTCTCAGAATATTTTGAATCTGTGAATGAAGTTAATTTTCCCAGAAACTAGACATCCGGGGCTTCAATTTGAGCACAAGAATGAAATAATTTCGATCAGAATTGAGTCAGATATGATTTGTCGAAGTTGGCTCCACAGGCTGTTACAGCAGCTACGAGAAAACCAAATTTTAGCATGCTCCTCACTCCTACCAATCTTTCCATTTAATGCACCAGATTTCCCCAAAGGCTAAAATGAGGTCTAGTTTCATGATTCTTTGTCAACCCTCATTAATGGCCTTCCATTCATATTTCCTTGACCACTACTATATAAACCCCCCCCCCTCCTCCTTCATTCCAAGACACAAAAAAAACCCCCCTCTCTTCCCCTCTCTTGAGTTCTAGTGAAGTTGAGTAGTCTTGTCATATCTTGGTCTTCCTAAGACTCAAGGTATTGAGTGAGACTCACTCTTCCTCTCCTAACTCTTCTTTCCCTCCACCCTTAGGACCTCTACCAAGAGTCTCCTCCTCCACCATATGGATCTTGCATGAAGGTATAATTTCTTTCCCTAACTTATTTTTTGTGTTACCATGATGAGAATTTAGGATTAAAGCATGATAGTAACTATTTAAATTCTCTTGAATATGTTTGAATGTTCTTAAATGTTCTTATGTGTTCTTCACATGTCCTTGGTTGTTCTTTACATGTTCATGCATAAACACTAGTTTAGATCTTAAACTCACATCAAAAATATGAAAAACATGTTTGTTTCGTAATTCTTTCAAATCCTTGAATCTAGGTTAGGGGTGTCAATGTTTGACCCAACCCGCGAACACGACACGAACCCGACACTGGTTTTTTCGGGTTAGGGTTGGGCCTTAATGGGTTTGAATCATAAACGGGTCGACCCGAAAGCGACACGATAAGAAACAGGTCATAAGCGGGTCAACCCACGTAACTCGCAATAGGCACGTTTGACACGCCAATTTATTTGTGTCAAACCCGAATTGACTCACTTAACACAACCTGTTTAACTCGCATAACATAACATCCATAGATTCTTATTTGTTTCATTAGTTATTATTACTCTTACATTATTATTGTTATTATTTAGTTCTTATAAAACTGTTGAGGCATGATCATATTTTGTAACACTACTAATACTTATTTATTTTTATTTTTTTGGCATAAAACTTGCACAAATGAAATTGGATGAGCTTGTGGAAGATGTTATGAATTTGGACAACAACAAAGAATCTATGGATGATAATCGTGGTCATAGTCAGGATTAGAATACTGTTTGCTCAAATTCTTTTAATATTGATGTTTAGCATTTGGCGAGTTCCAAGGATATTATATTTTTGTTGAACTATGCTATTTTATTTTTGTTAAACTATGTTATTTTGAATTTGGGTTAAAGTGTTACATTTTTTTTGGAGTGTAAAGAACTTATTTCTAGATGAATGTTATATTTTTGTTGAACTATATTATTTTGAATGTGGGTTGAAGACATGAAGTGTATGCACTGTTTTTTTGGATGTAAAAAAAAAATATTTCTAGATAGATGTTATATTTAATATTATGTAGGTTGAAATGGATTGTGTTACATTCGTGTCAACTCAACACGACTCGTTTATTAACCATATCAAATGGGTTGGGTCAGGTCAACCCGCCTTATTAATAAGTCGGGTTAGGGTTGAAGGATCCTGACACGATTATTAAATGGGTCAGGTTAGGGTTGAGCCATTTAGTCGAATACCCCTACCTCGACACGACACGAACCCGACACGTTAACCCGAATTGACACCCCTAATCTAGGTTATCACCATTCACACACATTCACTAGAATTTATTTTTCAAATGCAACGCTTAATAAATTGAATTAGGGTTTATCACATGCACACAAATTAAATTCAACATGCAAATTGATTGATTGACATATTGGATAATATGATATGAATGTTGGCCACCATAGTCTAGAAGACCAGTTTCACCGAGCATGGTGGGTGCCTAATACCTTCCCACCTTGTAACATAGCCTCCGAGCTTAGATCAAAGGTTAGTAGACCAATACTTATCCATGTAATTTTCAATTTCTAGATTGTAACTAGGAAACAAAGCCATGTACTTTATCTTAGATTGTATCTAGGACCAAAGACATGTAATTTTCCTATGATCAATGTAAATTCAATTTCAAATTAATAAAATGAGGAATTTTTCAATTACGGTTTTCTTATTTTTCCAATAATTAAATAAGTGGCGACTCTATTGTAAAACCCTTAATCTAAAGGGGAAAATATTACTAGTCGAACCTCCATTTTGAGAGGCAATAACACGACTCCACTCATTCACGTGGGTTTGGCCTAACACACCTATAAAAAAGGGGCCCGAGGGCACGGTCTCTCACAGTGGCGACTCCACTGGGGATATTGAGGGCTAGACTTCAATTAGGTTATGGTGGCCAACCATGTCATTATTTGTTTATTATTTTTTGTATATAATATGTCTAATATGTTATTATATTGCATGTCATGTATCATTTGCTTGAATGAAATTTATTTTATTTGTGTGCTAACCCGGAAGCCAGGTAGTATTAGCCGTGGATTGTGGTCTTCCTGAGACTCACATACCCAACAGTGAACCTACCACCCACCACGACAAGGATCATCATGGTTATGCATAACCATGATGGCTCATAGGGACAAACTGTACCGTTCGGGCCAACGCGGCGCTCTTGGCGTCACAAGTTGGGAGGTACAACGTCCTAACTTGTGGGGACCTTTAACCTACCTTCTACCCATGCTGTAATGACCCATAGAACCTACCTTTAGGTCAGTCCATGTAAATTGCATTTCATTACGCATTTGTTTTGCCATTATTTGAGCCATCATGACCCAAGTCCAACGCTTGGGTTCATCATGATTGTTTGAACCTTGTATGTTGTGAATGAACTCTAACTCAAAAGCCTATGATTGAACTCAACTTGGTATGGAAGCCCAATTTGTTTCTTGAATGAGTCTAAGCCCAACACTTGAGTCCATCAAAGGTGTATATGCATGATCAACATCGAAAACCAAAAACTCACAAAATGCATGCCTTCCAAGTATAAGCCCAAGCCATTTCAAGCAAATACCAAAAGATCATAATCAAGGGTCAAGCCTTCCAAGTGCAAGCCCAAGCCATTTCATCATAATCAAAGTTCAAGCATCCCAGTCTCAAGCATCCTAAATGGACCAAGAAGAAGCAAGCGGCCCAACTTTGCCTCTCTCCACATTTGGTTTGCAACATCATGGTTAAGTTTAAAGCTTGTTTGTTTATTCCATGTTTCTATGTTTCTTTGAATTCTAAAAATTCATGTAGCATTTGATGTAGTTTGTTCATATATATATTTAAAAAAAAATCAAAAAAAAAAAATTCAAATGAGAAAGTGTTTGGACTAGGGGCATTGGGCCTTTGAGTCATTTAAAAAAAATCTTTGAACTAGAACTATTGAATTTCTTAGTGACTTTTTCAAAAAGACCCAATTTTTTTTTTCTGTTAAGATTTAAAAAAAAGAAAAAAAAAAAAGAAAAAAAGAAGTCTCCTTTCCAAAATGGTACATGAGAATCCCTTGGACAAAACATTTTCTAAATCTTAATGTTTAAAGGCTTGAGTAATCAACTTGTACTAAGGAATGATTAATTTCGTTTGATCCATGTAAAGACTTTTGCTACTTGACTTAGAATATAAGAAGAAATGGTCTTAAAAGGCAATCAAAAAGAATCCATCCATCAGAAAATCCCAAAAATCCATGCACTCGATCCAATTTTCAAAGATCTTTTGTTTCACCACATTAAAGCATTCATACTTTTTCTTTTAAGACGAATTTATTAAAAGAGCTTAATGCACTATGTCTACAAGCAAGCATTCTAGGAATAGGAGGCCATCTTTGGTTAAACAAAATTATTTCCTACTACCTAAAATGTTCATTATCCATTGCTAGCTCATTTGAGCCTTCAAACATTTAGCCTTTTTTTGCGTGAACCCACTAAAATCTAAACTTGGGGTGGGAAAAATCAAGTTATGCATACTTAAATCTCATGTTGAAGAGGACTCAACCTTGTAGCTTTGAAGCTAATTGATAAATCTCTCCTAGAAGACATGAAAGACAAGTGGATAATTCATTAGGCTAAAGACAAGAGATCATCAAAGAAAATGAGGTTTCACACAATCAAGGAAAGAGAAATGAAATTCCATCAATGAAAAAAAAAAAAAAGTTTTTGTCAAGTTAAAGAGCCTAAAATTCATCGTGCCAAGAGGAATACAAGATTCATCTAAAAGAAAGTTCGTCAAAAAAGAAAAAATTCATCAAGCATAGAAATGTGCAAGTGCAGCAAGGCAAAAAAAAAGATGTATAGAGAATGCATCAAAATGACTTATGCTAAGAAAAACAAAGGAGGCAAAACATCCCCAAAAAGTTCATTCAATCAAGAAAAAAAAAAAAAAAAAAAAAAAAAAAAAAAAAAAGCCCGCTAGGCTGAAAACCCAAAAGGGCGGTCTAGGCAAAATTTTGGATCGAGGAGTGTGCTTTGGCTTTCCAGCAGTTGAAGGAATACCTTTCTCAACCACCGATCATGTCCAAACCTGAGACAGATGAGGTCTTATTTGCTTATGTTGCAGTGGCCGCCCATGCGGTAAGCTTGGTGCTGATAAGAGTTGATAATGGTGTACAAAAGCCTATATATTGTGTGAGCAAGTCCTTGCATGAGGCCGAGGTTCGATATTTGCCACTGGAGAAGGCCATTCTGGCTGTAGTACATGCCACACGCAAGCTTCCCCAATATTTTCAATCACACACTGTTGTTGTCCTGACTCAATTGCCACTCAGGGCTCTGCTTCAAAGCGTTGATTATACGGGGAGAATTGCAAAACGGGGAACAAAGCTGGGGGCTTATGACATCAAGTATATGCCTTGTACCTCTGTAAAGAGTCAGGTCCTGGCCGACCTGGTGGCCGAGTTTGCTGAGGCCCATTAAAAGAAGACTTAAAAAACTAGAACATGGATGAAAATTCAGTTGGAATAATCTCCATACAAGGAGCATTGTTATGGAAAGTTTATGTTGATGGCGCTTCGAACCTCAAGGGATGTGGAGTGGGGTTAATCCTGATCTCTCCCGAGAAAATCACAATCGAAAAATCGCTAAGACTTGGGTTCTCGGCCACAAATAATGAAACGGAATATGAAGCTCTACTAATGGGAATGACCATGGTTCAAAAGATGGAGGGAATGACTATGGTTCAAAAGATGGGGGGAAAGACCATGAACATGTTCTTAGATTTAAGACTGGTGGTAGGTCAGGTCCGAAGGCAGTTAGAAGCTCGGGATCCTAGAATGTAGGAGTATCTAAGCCAGGTTAGATGTTTATAATCTGGGTTTGAATCTTTCAGCTTATTGCAAATTCCTAGAAGTAGAAATACATATGCTGACTCACTTGCAACGCTACCAACCTCCTCGGCACAGAGTCTACCTAGAGTGATTCTCGTTGAAGACCTCATTAAACCCTTTGGGTTAAGAAAAGAAGTGTTGTCCATTCATCAGATAAGGGTAGATCCCAGCTGGATGGATCCTATCCTACAATTCCTCAAAAATGATGTTCTACCTGAGAATAAGTTGGAGGCTAATAAGATACGAAAGAAGGCTCCTCGGTTCTAGTTGTCCGAGGATTAGAAATTATATAAAAGATCTTTTTCCGGATCGTATCTATTGTGCATACATCCTGAAGCAGTTGAAATTCTTTTGGAGGAGCTACATGAGGGAATTTGTGGAAGCCACACAGGAAGAAGATCTTTGTCCCATCGAGCTCTTACTCAAGGGTATTGGTGGCCCAATATGAAGAGAAAGGCCCAGGAGTATGTGAAGAAGTGTGACTAGTGCCAGAGGTTTGCACCAAATATCCATCAGTCATGAGGGGTCCTGAATCCCCTGTCCAGCCCTTGGCCTTTTGCCTAGTAGGGTTTGGACATTGTAGGACCTTTCTCCAAAGTAGCAGGAAATAAGAAGTATTTATTGGTCAGCACAAATTATTCCATTAAATGGGTTGAAGCTGAACCACTGGCCAATATCCGAGATGTGGATGTAAAGAAATTCATTTGGAAAAACATCATCACGCGATTCGGAATCCCTCACACCCTAGTATCGGACAATGGGCTTCAGTTTGACAGCAAATCCTTCCGGAGATATTGCTGCGGGTTGGGAATAATTAACAGGTATTCCATCCCAGCTTATCCACAGGGGAATGGACAAGCCGAGGTTGTAAACAAGGCCATTGTAAGTGGGCTCAAGAAAAGATTAAATGATTTCAAAGGAAGATGGATAGAGGAACTACCACATGTCTTGTGAACATATCGAACTACACCCCGGAGATCTACTGGACAAACTCCTTTCTCATTGACTTATGGGGCCGAGGCCGTTATTCCATTGGAAACTAGATTCCCTACATTAAGAACAAGCTCTTTCACTCCGAGCAGCAACGATGGCTTGCTAAGGAAAGGTCTGGACTTAATTGAAGAATGAAGAGAAAACGTCACGGTCTAATTGGCCTACTATCAGCACAGACTAAAGCAAGGGTATGATGTCAACGTGAAATTGAGGCCATTAGCGCCCGGAGATTTGGTACTGAGAAGAGTGGTTGGATCTGTAAGGAACACAGCCTAGGAAAAATTGGGACCCAATTGGGAAGGACTATATCGTATTACATTTGTGGTATGAATAGGTGCCTACTATCTGGAAGATTTGGACGACAAGGTCGTTTCGCATCCTTGGAATGTAAACAACCTGAGAAGGTACTATTATTAATGAGAATGTACATTATTCTATTTTTGTTTATTATATCGCGTGTGATGTGTAGTTACCACATTTCTAGGTATTAAACAAATCCTAAACTACGTCTGGTTCTTCGGACCATCGGCTTTAGAAAAATTAATACCTTAAATAATTTATCTAAGTGTCAAACAGGCTCTTAGTTATACCTGACTCCTCGGACCACATACCTTGGGAAAATTGACATCTTCCTGTTATTTTTTCTAAGTGTTAAACAGATCCTTAGCTATGTCTGGTTCCTCGGACCATCTGCTTTGGAAAAATTAACACTACATGAAATTGCACTAAGTATTAAACAGACCCTTAACTACGTTTAGTTCCTTGGACCATCTACTTTGGAAATATTAATACCTTAAGTAATTTATCTAAGTGTCAAACAGACCCTTGGTCATGCCTGGCTCCTCAAACCACATACCTTGGGAAAATTGACATCTTCCTGTCATAACCTCTAGGTATTAAACAAATCTTAAGCTACGTCTGGTTCCTCAGACCATCGGCTTTGGAAAAATTAATACCTTAAATAATTTATCTAAGTGTCAAACAGACCCTTGGTTATGCTTAGCTCCTCGGATCACATACCTTGGAAAAATTGACATCTTCCTGTTATTTTTCCTAAGTGTTAAACAGATCCTTAGCTATGTTTGGCTCATCAGTCTATCTGCTTTGGAAAAATTAATACAACATGAAATTGCACTAAGTATTAAACAGACCTTTAGCTACGTCTGGTTCTTTGGACCATCTGCTTTGGAGAAATTAATACCTTAAGTAATTTATCTAAGTGTCAAACAGACCCTTGGTCATGCCTGGCTTCTCGGACCACATACCTTGGGAAAATTGACATCTTCCGGTCATAACCTCTAGGTATTAAAAAGATCCTAAGCTACATCTGGCTCCTCGAACCAACTACTTTGAAAAAATCAATGCTCTATATAATCTGTCTAAATGTCAGACAGGCCTTTCATCTGGAGCTTTAAACTATTTACATTGGGAAAGTTAACACTTTATTTTTCTCACATTAACTATCAACACTATACACACTCTCACAATGTTTAGCAAGAGAATGAATCGTGAATAATCCCGCAGACTAAAAACCATAGATCTTAACAGGTACTATTGGGTGTTAGCCCAAATAAAGTGTTACAAGTTATTCTATATAACGGTTTTAAACCTTAACACGCGTTTAGGACAATTCTTTTGGTTTTTGGCGTACATGCTCAATTTAATTAGATAGGCTGTGGTGTAACATAGGTATGTTAACAAAAGAATAAAAACAATGAGATAAAATAAAGGAGAAAGATTTTTTCATTAATAAGAAGAAACTGATATTACAATGACATAAAAAAAATAAAATAAAAAAAATGCAACATCCTAAGTTCTTAGCCTTGGTCTCGGGCACAGGAGGATTCTCTTTCTGGCTCGGCTGAGAAATAGGAGCATCCTTAGCCTTGGGATCATCTTCCTTGGTCTTGGCCTCTGCTTCCTTTGATTTTGAGGTATCCGTGGCTTTGGGGTCAACGTTCACAATCTAGACCTCAGCATCCTTGGCCTTGGGAATATCAAGGACCTCTGAGGAGACGGTATCTGGGATTTCACGAATGTGTGAATGATAGTATATGTTACCAGGTTGCCTCAAGGCTGAGTCCATAGGGACACCTGCAGTGTTAAGAGCTTCATCCCATGTTGTGTTGTTGTACTCCCTACAAGCTTCAGCCAGCTCCTCATTAAGTCTGACCTGTGTTTCTTCAACGCCGAGCATGTAGGATGCCCGCTTCTTGGCCTCAGCTGCCTCTTTAGCTAACTGCGCTGCATTCTAAGCCTTCTGCAGCTGAGCCTTCAGATTCAGTACAACCTGCCTTGAAGTGGCTAGCTCTAGCTCTAGCTCGGTTTGGTAGAGCAGTTTGCGCTGGTCCTCGGCTTGAGCCTTATCAGTCTTTAATCCTGCCTGAGCACTCTTTCTCTCCCGTTCCTCGGCGACTAATTTGGAGAGCAACCTTTTATTCTCCGCCTTCGCAACCCCCAGGGCCTTCTCAGCATCGAGGCGGAAGTTAATCTCATGCCTAGCGGCATTCCGAGCCTCTTTCACCCACTCTTCGGCCACGAAAACCTCCTGGGTAACCTGCACAAGAAAAACATAATGAACCCCTCAGAATAGGACTTCATAGGCATTTAAATAGGAAAAAGAGGTCCAGCAGGACACCCACCATAGCAAGATCCCTTTTGAGGGATAGGAAGAGGTATTGTTGGCTCAGTTTCCTCATGGCCTCCATATCCTTGGGCAGGAGGATTGGTTGTTCCAAGGCCTCGGCTACGTGCGCCCCCTGACCTCTTCAGTATTCCCGAATAGAGGCATCCCAAGTAATGGCAGCTCCGTCAACCTCGAGCCGAGGAGACCAAGTGTTTTGTAGAAGGCACACGTCGGCCCTGTTGGGTTCCTCTACTGTCTATGGAGGAAGACTTCTTGTCTCAGGGCTCTTCGGACATTTTCCGCTGTTTGTTTCCCTTTTGGTGTCCCACCTCCCCTTCCTCGAGGTTGTGAATTGGCCTCTTCTTCTTTAGGTCTGGTATGACCTTCAAACCAGGGTCGGTAGGGGGTGAAGGAGGAGGCGAGAGTGTTGGAGGAACTATGGACTTAGTAATTTCCTTTGAAGAGCCACCTTTACCCCTTGCAGCCATCAGCTCCCTCAATTCCTTGCCCTTCTAATTGGAAGCCATTTCTTCTTCCTCAAAAACAATTTCCGAGCAGGCGATCACGTGGATAGGGACGTTAACACTCGAGTGTTCATCGGTTGCATCCTCGGTATCCGAGACGTGAACCGATACAGGTGCCAGATCTTCTTCTTTGAATCTAAATCAATCTATCTCCTCTTCTAAGGATAGACGTGATAAGGCGATTTCCTCCTCGACTGCCTCTACCACTTCGGGTGGAACTTGTTGTAGAGGAATTGCAGGTGATGGAACGTTTTGGGGGATTGGCAGCACAACCGGAGGAAGATCATGTGGAGCGAGGAAATTTGGTCTCGATACGTCAATCTTACTAATCCGAGGATCACCGGCCCTTATGCTGTTACCAATCTCCTGGAATGACCTCGAGATGGGTTCGAAATCCAGGATCTTATGGACAGCGCATAGTTGCCCGTCTTCGTTCACAAAAATCTATGACCGAAGTAGATAATTAAGGGTTGGGACGTTAGTGTGACTGAGCCGAGGAGCTACTATCTGCAAACAGCCAAAAAGCAAACATAGTTAGAAAATCAAGGTGCATCACCAAAAGACAATAAAAACAGATTGAAAATGACGGTATGGCTAGTGCTAAAGAATCTAAGATTCTAACTAAAGAGCCTAACTCAGAGGTATCCCACCTAGGTCCCCTTCCTTGACAAGGCAATGAATGCCGTTATGCGACACTCCCGAGGCTATTAGGTAGTCTTTTATGTTTTTATTAGATCTAGGAAGGCAGGAAATGAGCCTAACAATAGGTGACCGGGACTTAAGGTAATATCCCTCGTCGGTTTGTGAGTGGCCCTCATACAGGTGTACCACGTCGTACCAAGTGAGCCCTAAGCCTAGATGCTTATTTAGAGCATCGATACAACCTAGAATTTTAAAAATATTGGGTGCGCACTGATGAAGGCACAGCCTATGATGAAAAAGGTAATCACAGGTTATCCTACACATGGGGAGCGTCATTCCTCCCTCTATAAAGGCTATTACAGGAATGACAACTTCCCCTTCTTTTCTGTCAAAATCTATTTGGTCTGGATGACAATATCGCAGACCTACTTCCTGGGGAATTTGGTATTTGTCCTTAAAAATTTCTATTTTTGAAGGGAAATCCACTAAATCCAATCGGCTATCTAAGAAATAAGATCTACAAGGCCGAGAGGCTTGGCCGAGGAGAAAATTAACTACAGAAAACAAACTTACATTTCAAATGCTTACGAGAAACGGGAAATACTAACCTTCAAACTCTTAAAAAGATAAGGCAGTTTTTGTTGAAAAGAAAAAGTGGCTTGAGAAGTTGGGGTACTTAGAAAATCTTAAGGAAAAGGTGTTGGGGGTTTATTGAGAACTTGAAGATTTGAAAATGGGGAGAAATGATTTCCCCGAAGGTTTATTTATAGGGAATGTAATAGAGCGGGAGTTATCCCACTCAAAATTCAAGATAAAATGCTCACCGTTTGATTTGTTTTCCACCGTCAGATGGAAGAGACATAGCGCCGCCTGGAGTAATTAATGACACTTTACGGATTCTGAAGCACCAATTGTAATCGTGAGAATGTGCAAGACGATAGATTGGCACGTGCGAACCAAAGAAATAAATGGGTTCATCCCTTGGGAATCAAAATCCCACTTTTTCTCCTCAGAAAAAGGGAAAAATCGAAATTTTGAGGGACTATTGTAGGGACAAGGGCCCAAAATCATATGTTGGGCCTAGGTCTAATCTGAAGACGAGGAAAAGTTCGAGGAGAGATAAATAGTTGGAGAAGATCCCAGTCTGGAAGGTGATGGACTCAGAATAAGTGGCAGGTGATCCGAGGAGGTACTCCTCCTCGGATATTTTAAGAGTAGTCCGGGAGTGCGTTCCATTGTTGAGAATGATCTTTATGTAAACCCCGATTATAGAAATGTGTTTCACAGGTATATTAGAGGGAAAGAAACCCATAAATATCTGAGGAAAAGCTGCTGTCACTGCATTAAATGTGCTGCACCTACTCTTTGTCCACATTTATGTGGAGAAGACCCTTGAACAAAGGGACATTAGCCACCGCAATGCACAAAAGACCCAAGAAGATGTACGATGGGACGAGCACTCAAAGGAAGACTCAGATGAGCAACAAGTGTAAGGACAAGATAATCCAAGAAGGATTATATAAGAGGAAGAAACCCTCCATAGAGGGGGAGAGAAGAAAAGAAAAACAAAAAGACTGTAGACATTAAGAACTGAACTTGTATCTAAACTAAGAATAATAAATATCAAAGTTGACCTCCTTGAACTCTTGCCGAGGACAGTTTATTGAAATTAAGATCTTTATTTCTTTTTTCTTGTGATCTTAACCCATCTTGTTAATTGTCCAATTTAATCTAGCCCAGCTTTCTTTTTCTACTCTCTACAAATTCATTATTTTTTGAGCATTTTAGGTTGGTCCATCCACTTTTAGGCTAGAGAGCTAAAATCTATGTCCTTACAGTTTTAGTATTGAAAAACAAAATTGAAAGGATTTTTTTTTTTTTATATGCAGACGAAAATTGAACCCCAAATTTCTTATACAATTATCAGAGACTTTATCAGTTGAGCTAACTAAAAAAATATTGATATTTGAAAAAAGATTTAATTTTCAATAGAAGTTTATCTCTAAGTGTATTAAATTTTGTTTCATAAAATTATAATAAGAAAATAACATAAAGACAACCAAAATTTTAAGATTATAAAAAAGGAATGTTTTAACACAATCATTCTTTTTAATCCCGATTTTTTTTTTTCATTCAAATTTATAAGATACTCGTACTTACTAGTATTTTAAGTTTTTCTTATACCATTTTTTAATGCCCAACTTTTTCTTACATCCATTATTTATGCTGTGGACCAAATATCTTATTTTCAGTAAATAACGTATTTTCAACTTGCTGATAAAGAGCATTCTAAAATAAATACTTTTTTAGTAGTGTTAGGAATACCTTTTTTTTATTTGTGAGAATTAATGTTAGGAATACTTTGAACTTGCTAATTAAGATCATTCTAATGCTAATTTTTTTTTAAGTAATGTTAGTATTTACCATAGAAACTTTAAAAAGCTTTTTTTTTTTTTTAAATAGCTACAATATGTTTCCCCCAAACCGCCAAATACTTTGTGCATAAACTATATCAATTCAACTACAATACCCTTGGCACTTAAAATTGAACAAAGAGAAAAGCCTTTAAAAACTATTGTATGACCAATCACATTAAACATAAGTAAACATTTATTTGGTATGTTGTAACACTAATCACATACATTGTCAAAAATTCATGAGAAAAAATTGTTAAATACTCCTGGAGTACCATATATGCATACTCCTCTCACATAAATTGTCACATGTGAGTCTCACTATAAATTTAATTAGCCAAACCCACAATTATGTGAAAGAGAAAGTACACATTTATAGTAACTTTGAGAGTATTCTATAATTACCAATTCATAACCCTTTTACAATCAAATTTTGTTATCTGCTGTTCAGAAAAAACCCACGCCATTCCAAACACACTTCAAGGTTGGTTTTGTATTTGTTATTGTTCACCAGAATTGCGTATTTGTCTCCATATAGAATCATCCATCTACCAATACAAAGGCTGCCAATACGGATTTCAATGCTTACCCTGATGGGTTCTACTTATGCTTTAGGGCGTATAATAAAGGAATGAATAAGTAGGGAAATTATAGAAGTGGCAGGGAAACAAGACACAAGGTTTCAAAGCAGCAACATGCAAAATCTGGATCATTTAAAGCACACACTAGAGATGGAGAGCATTGAAAGCACTCGAAAAGATTAAGCCAAATATAAAAACTATTCCCAAACATCAAATGCACCAACTTCCACACTAAGCTTAAGTTCCATCTAAAAGGTTCAACAACATAGAAAAATTAAAATTTAGCTGGAGTAGCAAACAAAAATTTGATCGACGTAGGATTCTTAGAAAATAACAAAGACTAAATATATAGGGCATACAGTAACAATCACTTGAGAGGAATGAACCTTGATGAATGGGTGGCACCAATACCAGGTCTACCATGCTTGACAGGCTTGTAGGAGATTGAGAACTCAGCAAGGTAATGCCCAATCATTTCAGGCTTAATTTCAACTTGATTGAAGGTCTTACCATTGTAAACCCCAATAATGCTTCCAATCATTTCAGGAACAATGATCATATTTCGGAGGTGGGTACGGACTGGTTCTGGCTTCTCACCAGGTGGAGCCTCCCTTTTCTGATCCAAAGCACCATAAAATATATCACTTTAGTATGAATTGAAATTGTCTAAGGCTCTAAACCAGTAAAATTTCACAAAAAGCAGAAACAAACTCCAAATAAATTCCACCAACTGGTCAACAGCGTGGTGCAAGGAATATTTTAGGAAGAAAATTTTATATATATACATAAAAAAAAAAAAAAAAAAAAAAAAAAAAAAAAAAGAAGAAGAAGAAGAAGAAGAAGAAGCAGGTTAGGAAGAAATATATAGCCAATTAGTTAAATTCAAGTGAAAGATGATATGCTAACACATTTCAAAAGGCATAACAAGCATAGCTGAATCTGTAGCCAATTTAAATCTTAACTGACCCAAGTCTGAAATTAAATCAAAGAAACTGTGAGAACCAGATAAGCACCAACCAATAAAAGATATGCTTAAAAAACCAAGATATAATGAAGTGACCAGTCCAAGGTATTCAAAGTGAAAGGCAGCCTTTAGGCACCAAGGCCAGGTATTTCCAAAGACGTGAGCCGACAAAAAGGCATGTCCACGTAAAACAAGACTCCAAATTCTAAATATATATTTTTTATATATATATAAAACTTAAATCATATGCAACTAGTGACGTGTGCGAAGAAATTGGGTCTATCAAATGGATATACAATAGGATTAACTTGGTTTAGGCTCTATTCATTATTCCAACAATAGGTTTTAAGCAAGCTTCTACTATAAATTGATTAATCTAACAATAAGCTTCTACGAAAAACTTTTGTAAATTAATTTATCTAACAATAGGTTTTAAAACATGCCTATTAGATTAATAATTTAATGATAGGTTTTTACAAAAACCTTTAATTAAAATTTTAAAATAAAATAAATAAAAATATAATATAAGTACATAAAAAACCCCGAGTCTCTCAGCTTAGAGCCTTTTTCATAGCTTAAGATGGTCGCCTTGCTAGCCTAGACTCTAAGGCAAGCACCTCAGTGGCACCTAGGTGAGTGCCCAGCTCACCTTTCACTAAAATGGACTGGTAGATTACAGATATATTACATAAAATACAGCAGTAAGAATACAGTTAAGCAGTGCCCTTTTTATAATGTTTTTAGACTAAATCCATGTAACATTCATGATATAGAGAGCAACATTTGAAATCATACAATGTATTGTAAAACATTAAAAGCCCACACCATAATTCAGTCCTCCCCATCAACTTTTTCAAAAGGGAATACCCGCCTTTTGTGTTCCACTATATACTCTATCAATTACAACTTACCATGTTTTCATTTTACTTACCTTATAAAATAACCTAAGTTTAAAACGAAAAAAAAAATAATAATAATAATAATAATAATTAATTAACCACATGGGATACCATAATTAGTGGAGCATGAGGTGGAACACAAAAAAGTGGGACAAAAGATTTGTATTCTTTAAAAGGGCACTGAAATTCAATTTCTTATGGTAAGGAACATGTAGAAAATGAGAACAGGCAATAGTCCAAGTCAGATATACAAATAAAATGAATATAAATTTGTAATAGAGAGCAACTAAATTTTCTTGAGAAAAAAGCCAAGTCGGAACTTATAAATAGTACAATAAAAACTCATCTTCGTTCAACTGCCAAGTTGCTAGTCACTGATAATGAGTTAATGAGAACAAAGATATACAGCCACTAATTCAACAGTGTTACATTCACAAACTCAATAACTTGTAATTGAATTTTGTCCAAGTTGAAAAGACCAATCATTCCCAATGCCTTGCACTTTACACAGACAGCTATAGGCTAACATTCACTTGCAATTATGGAAATACCTTCTGTCAAACCTCAAATAGCTATTTCTTCCTTCCAAGAGAACTCGCAAAATCAAATGCACGCTAAATCACAACCCACAAAGGTGGGGTATAACCAAATCATATGGACCAACATACTAAATTTTAAGTCCTTAAAGTGACTACATACTGTACAAGAAAACTTAACAGATCATCACAAGCAACCAGAAAACATAAAGGGGCCAATATCCTCTGATCAGCAACAAAGTTTTTTTTGTCCCTGCTCAACACTTCCATTTCGGAAGTCCAAATGACCTTCTTGCTCTCCTTACAAGCACAATAAAACAAACTCCAATATCTCATCCCATGGTGTAACTCTACAATCTCATAACCACATCTACATAAATATATCAAGGTGATCCCTATTCATCGAATACAAGTCACTGCAACTATTACCATCCCCAGATAAAACCCCCTCCTGCTACTATAATCCATAAAAAGACGAATACAACTTCAAGTTACAAACAAAATTAGACAACAGTGTATTCATTTCCACATTCCAAACTGAGAGTATCAAAACCCTCTCACCATTCCACATCAAATCAATCAACTAACAACACAAAATAAAAACCACAAGACCATTTTCCAATTCCTAAATTTTAGCAAAGAACAAAAAATCAATCACAAACAGCATATTCATTATCGAAAAAAAAATCATTCAAATGGTTAAGACGCAATTACCGCCTTACGAAGCTTCTTGATGAGAGCCATAGGCTTACGCTTCAAACCCCTCTGAAACCTGACATTATCAACACCACACACACACACACAAAATCAGACCCATTTGATTGCTTTACATTCCCATACAAAGCCTAAAAAATGCAAACAACAAGTACAAACCAACCGTACCTTCTACGAGCACGGGCTTGGAAGAGCTTGACGAGCTCATCGGTAGACATGTCGAGAAGAGCATCCAGATCGACTCCTCTGAAGCTGAACTTCTTGAACGTCCTCTTCTTCGGCAGTCCCGCCGCCGCCGCCACATCGGTATCAACGTCCGCCTGAAACACCCACACATACACAGAGTAAGAAAGCGAGTCACAAAGAGAGAGCGAGAGAGATTTTTGGGGGGGGGTCACCATTTTTGAATCAGAGAAACCCAAGTTGGAGGTGATGCTTCTTCGGCTTGGATCTCTGGCCGCTAGGGTTTTTCGAGGGATTGGAGGATTTTGCAAATGGTAAAAATATATTATATATATATATATATAGGGTGGTGTGGGAGTTTAGCCCTAGATTTGAGTAATGTTTGCAGATAAGGACCTGTATATTTGTTTAAGTTTGTTTAAAGTATGATACTTTGAAATATTATATAATGGGACGCAATTTTCTGCGATATTCCTCTAGTCCCCCTAGACTACTGGTGATGTTTGTTTGTAAAGTTATTCTATCCTGTGCTTGCCGCAAACTGGTTGAGTCAGACCGATTCGGGTTTAACTCTACCGATATGAATCTGAATCATACCCGGTGTTTGGGTTAGAAATAATTTGGGTTAAAACAAATTCCAAATTATTAAGATCAGTAGAGATCAATAAATATGGTAAAATGTTTAAAATTTTAAATCCCAATTTTTTAATATTAAAATTTTACACACATAAGTTAATAAATCATATAATTAATAATATCTTATCACAAATTTTAGTGTGTATATTAAGAATGACAAAAAATTGTAGACATGATGAGATTTCCAAATACATTTTAATATAAATTTTATGGATGGTGTAACATCGTATAGATAGGTGGACGAATTACCTTCTCAAAAAAACATATATATATATATATATATATATATGGGTGGACAAATTTAAAAATAAATAAGAAAATTAATATGGGTGAGCGCTAAAGTTGCAAAGCCAGCCATTTTTGAATGGAGAGAAATGTGGGCATGAGTTCGCATTTTTTGAAAATGATGCCCTCATTCTTGGCTGTGTTTTTTTTTTTTTTTTAATATTCTGCCATGCATCAAATTTTAATTCGTATGTTCTTGAACTTAGGCCTGAGGAGTCAAGTCTGATACTTTTGTCAACAGAAGTGTTGATGATGACTACTAGATTACTAGTGCATTCCTATTCTTGCCATACTAGTGTAATTAAAGAGAAAAAGGGTGAGTAAATTGTATATAAACAATAATTTTCATTCTTGCATTAATGAGTGATAAACAAGAGTAAGCAAGAGTTAGGCGAAGGAGGAAAATGTGATTTTGTTATTGTTATCACTTACCAGATTGTGGACATCTCTATTTTGGACCTATTGAAATTGTCGATTTTTTAAAATTAATTAACACTTGGTGAAGAGAAGGTAATACAAAAGACATTTGCTAGTTCCTACTTTTTATAATAGCATGAAGGTTTTGTATAATCCTTTCACACAAAGACTAAAACTTGCTTGAAATAATGATCTTTTGTATGATTTGATCATTAATTAGGCAAGGCATGTTCATTGATCCGGTTTATTTTCAATAAGGAGGACGATCGTTTTTGGAGTTGTTGAACTTGGAAGTCCATGACAGTAACAATTAAATGTAATTCAATATACATTAAGGGTGAAAATAGCCAAATACCATTGTTGGCCAAAATTATTAGTAATCTACCACTGTTTGAGAAATATTTAACAATGTACTTTTTTTTGGAACTTGAGTTCCATAAAAATATTGTCGCTGACGTGGATTTTTTTAATTAAAAAATGTCACGTGGTACTCGACTTTAACAAACTCGAGTACCACGTTAAGAATTTATTCTATATGCCATACATGAGAGAATCCACCTAACATATATATATGGTTCATGCTTTAGGTTTTGTAAAGAATATTTTAAACAATTTTCATATAATATGTTGTGTAATATTTTTATTTATTTAATATTTATTTTTTGAGAAAATCCTCCTTGTATGAACTTAATGCAACGTGGCTCACAATATTTAGTGTGCAATAATTGTGGCTAAAGGTCATGTGTAATGATTAATCTTATAAGGTTGCGTTGATGCTGTTGAAGAAATTGAAAAATCCTATCCAATAACAACAAAATGTAGATGTGTAAAAGGAAATAGAAGAAATAGTATGTAATGTATAAAACACAGTAACATGGTACTCGAGTTTTTCAAACTCAAGTACTACAAGGAACTCGAGTTTCTTAAACTCGAGTTCCGCAAGGCATTTTTTTTAATTTAAATAATCAACATCAACAACATTTTTTATGGAACTCGAGTTTTTGAAACTCGAGTTCCATGTCAAACTTGAGTTTCACAAACTCAAGTTTTAAAAAATGGTCAATTGCTAAATATTTCTCAAACAGTGGTAAAACACTAATAATTTTGACCAATAGTGGTATTTGGCCATTTTCACCATACATTAAGTGCATATTTGAGATTTAAGAACATATGTTTATCCAAACACACAAAAAGTTTCTCTATGTATTCATTCAGCTCCTTGTAGCTCAGCAGATAAAAGCTATCCCTTTATGTGCATTAGCTCAACCTGATTTTCTCTACTGGTCATGGAAAAAAATGGAGTTTACTCGGTGAAATCGCGTTATAAGCTTATATGTGAAGATTCAAGAAGTGAAAAAGCCTCGGTTCAACCAGAAATGGAGTTTCGGGCTTGTGGTATGGGATTTGGAAACTCAAGGTGCCTGGTAAGATTAAACATTTTTTGTGGAAGGCATGCGCAAATAGTTTACCAACCAAAGTTAACTTGATGAAACTAAAAATTCTAGTAGACCCTCTATGTCATCTTTGTGGCAGAATTCCTGAGGATAATAAACATGCCTTGTGGGATTGTGAAGCGGTGAAAAGTGTGTGGTGTAAAGATTTCAGCTGGGTAAATCAATTCAAGGCAACTCATGTCACATTTCTAGATTTAGTTGATTAGCTCATATTAAAACCAAGAGTTACCGAGCTGTTTGCAACTACGACATGGTTCATTTGGACACACCGAAACAAAACCAAGTTGATGGAAAAGACTTTACCTCTAGGAAGCATTGCAGAAGCTGCAAAAAAATTTCTACAACAATTTCGGTCATGCCAAAAGGAACACAGCAGGGGAAGATAGAATCAACTATGTAAGTGCTATCACCAAAACCGGGTGATTATAAAAGCAAACTTCAACGAAGCGATGTTCAACGAGAGTGATGACGCCGGGATTGGTATCGTGGTTAGGGACTCTACGGCTCAGGTTCTAGCAGTAACGGTTGAAAAAATTCGAAAACCATATAACGTAGAGAGCAAACAATGAGAGAGAGAGAGAGAGAGAGAGAGAGAGAGAGAGAAGTTTCTAGAAATGCTTCAAGTAAAATGTATTTCACAAGCTTGAGTAATACATTAACACTATTTGTTTATATAGTATAATTACATAACACTAAGAACAATCTAGAAGCAAAAACTTTCTAACAGAATTACAACCACCTTCCAAACTATGCTCTGCGAAATAAGGAATGCCAGCTAGATGGCAGTTAGAGTTCAACTACTCACTAAATCCTAGAGCTGAATCACCAAGAACATAGCACATCAAGAATGAATACTGTCGAGGACGAAGATTAAAACGACCCCGTTCTATTAAAGCTAAGTGACTTCGTTTTGTCTAAAATAGAACAACATCGTTTCTGATTAGATATTATTAATAGAGAACTAGCCGTTGGTCTCTTCTTCCTCAATTTTCAAAGTCTTTATTTGTTGATGACCATCAGTGCTTACTTTCACATCCTCCCTCAAAACCATGGGGTCAATAGACACCATGATTTTGGACCTAAGAAAAACAAATTAAGAGGTAGACAAGCTCTTGGTGAAAATATCAGTAAGCTGATCACCAGTGGAAATGTATTTCACTTGAAGATCCTTGCGAAGCACCTTTTCACAAACAGAGTGATAATTAACCTCCGCATGCTTAGTGCAAGCATGGAAAACAGGATTGGAGGCAATAGTAAGGGCAGAGACATTATCACGCCAAAGCTTAGGAGGGGTAGAAAGAAAAACACCAAGGTCCTTTAACACTTAACGAAGCCAATAAAGTTCAACAGCAGTGGATGCTAAAGCTCTATACTCAGCTTCAGTAGAGGATCGAGAAATAATCTTTTGTTTCTTGACACTCTAAGTAATAGGATTGTAACCCAAGTATACTATGTATCTAGCGATGGAACGCCTATGAAATGGATCCCCTACCCAATTAGAATCTGAGAAGGCTGAAAGGGATAAAGGACCTAGTTGAAGAAACACTCCATGAGTTAATGTGCCATTAACATACCTCAAAATACGCTTGGCAACAATGAAGTGAACATCAATACGTTCTAACATGAACTGACACACTTGCTGAACTGCAAAGCTAAGATCAGGCCGAGTGAATGTTAAATAATAGAAAGAACCCACCAGACTTCTATAGTCATGAGGAGAAGAGAGAAAGGGACCAATCTGGAATTGGGAGCACAAGGAGTGTGAGCAAGTTCGGATGACAGCTTATTGACCTTAACCAATAAGTCTTGAGCATACTTGGACTAAGATAAAAAGAAGCCTTTGGAAGTCCTGGTAATTTGAAGTCCAAGGAAGTAGAGGACCCAAGTCTTTAAGCTCAAAGGTAGCATTGAGTTGAGCAATTAAAGAGGACAGAAAACTTGGATCATTCCCAGTCATGATTATATCACCAACATAGACAAGAAGATAGACCACCAGCTTACCTTGTCTAAGAATAAACAAGGGAGAATTAGCAAGGGATGCTTGAAAGCCCATATAAAGAAGTTGAGTGGAAAACCTCTTAAACCAAGCTTTAGGGGCTTGTTTGAGCCCATAATGAGATTTCAGAAGTTTACAAACATGATTAGGATGAGTAGAATCCACATACCAGGGGGTTGGACCATATAAACCTCATCTCTGAGGTAACCATGGAGAAAAGCATTGCTTACATCAAGCTGTTTGAGAGGCCAGTTAAATTGAACAGCCAAAGACAAAATAATTCTCATAGTAGGAGGTTTAATGACAGGGCCAAAGGTTTCCTCAAATCAACCCCATATTGTTGATGAAATCCTTTGGCAACCAACCTAGCCTTATACTTGTTAATAGAACCATCACTGTTGCGTTTAAGTTTAAACACCCACTTACAACAAACCAAATTCTGAGTAAGAGAAGGTGGAACCAAAATCCAAGTACCTTGCCTTTGGAGAGCAGTAAACTCATCATCCATTGCAGAGCACCATTGAGGATATATGGTAGCTATCTTGTAAGTAAGAGGTTATGTAATGGGGTAATCAAGCTTAGGAGAAAAGTTGACCTTTTTGGACTTAGAACTTGGCACTACATCAATAGGAGGAATGCAAGAAGAGGCTTGAGACTTAATATACTGCATTGAATTAGCTGTAGAAATGCATAAAGAGGCATGTTGTGTTGCAATGAGTGCTGATGGAACTACATCAGATAAGGCAGCAAGAGCCTCATGCTTAAAGATGCCATCTTTGGATCTAGTAATCATTGGATGATTGTTGACAATAAGAGGAGCCTGTGGAGTCGCTGAGCGAATGGGAGGAGGTATATTAAGTGGGGAAGTAGGTTAGGTTTGGGAGGAGTCTGTGTGAGGTAAAGAAGTAGGTAAATGAGAGTGAGGTGATGGAGATGAGGAAGACTGATCAGATAAAGGTACATGTATATGAGGGTGAGCAGGTTGAGATGATAGAGACTGATTAGATAAAGACTATGATGGAGTGTCATGAGGGAAAACAAGTTGTGAGTCAGAAAAGGGACATGAAAAAAGAGTAGGACCCTGTGTTGGTAGTAAAGGTATAGAAATATGAGCTAGAGTAGGTGTTGGACTAGGATCAACAGACTTGCCAATGGATAAAGACTATGGGGAAAAGAATTCACCTTCATTGAAATGAACATGCCTTGAGATGTAGATCTGAAATGTGATAGGATCTTGACAGATGTATCCTTCTGTATGGACAGGATAACCAAGAAAGACGCAAGTAGTAGTATGTGGAAGGAGTTTATGTGTGTTGCAAGGTCTTAACAAAGGAAAACAGACGCAACCAAAGGATCTTAAATGAGTAATATCAGGTTTGGACTTAAACAAGACTTCCCAAGGAGTAAAATTCTTGAGAATGGGTGTAGAAAGCCTATTGATGATATGTACAACTATAAAAACAGCATAAGACCAGAAAGATTGTGGCAATTAAGAGTGGAAAAGCATAGTGAGAGCACACTCAACTATGTGCCTATGCTTTCTTTCAGCCACCCCATTTTGTTTAGGTGTGTGAGGACATGGAAATTGTTGAATAAGACCATGTGTTGAACAAAAATTCTTAAAAGCATTGGATTTAAACTCCCCACCATTATCAATTCTCAAAACTTTGATTTTGGAGTCCAATTGATTCTCTACAGTTGCTTTAAATAACTTAAAAATATCAGGAACATCAGATTTATGCTTAAGAAGATAAAGCCAAGTAAATTTGGAATACTCATCAACAAAAAGCACATAATACTAAAAATCATTTGAAGATTTGATAGGAGCTGGACCCCAGGCATCTGAATGCACTAATACAAGGGGTTTGGAAGCTTGAAAAACAGAAACAGGAAGAGAAAATTGATACATTTTACTACTCAAGCAATGTTTACAATGAGAAAGGCTTTTATTTCTATCTGAGATACAGACATTATCAACAGAAGATAAAGCTACATCAAGAACTTTATCACTTGGGTGTCCTAACCTATGGTGCCATAGCAACCATTTATTTTGTTTATTTACATGAAAACCTGAAGGAAAAGAAGCAACTGCAGTAGGATGCTTGTGTGGAGATGACTCAGAGTTGAAGTGAGAATGCTTGTGTGAAGATGACACAAAGTTGATGAAATTCTTGGAGTAGATAGGATAGACTCCATTCTCACTCAAGCCCTTATAAAGGAGTCTCCTAGTAGGAATATCCTGAATTTTGATTTGATTTGCATCAAAATAGCAAGAACAATTATTATGCAAGTAAAATTTGTGAACTGAAAGTAAATTCAAGGCAATTCTTGGTACATGAAGGACATTTTTAAGAGTAAAGGTATGGTATTTTGTGTATAAGGTAGCATTACCTATATGGTTGAATTGACCATTCCCAACAGTAACTTATTCTGGCCCCTTGTATTGAGATTGAACTGAGAGTTTATTGAGATTAGCAATGAGATGGTCTAATGTACCTAAATCAACAAGCCATGGATTTTGATTGTTGGTGATGGCTGCATTAGAAGCACTAGCCATAGCAGCAAGCTTGGTGGGAGGATTTTTGCCTTGATAAGCAAAATTCATCCTGTGATAGCAGTCTAAAGCTTGATGTCTAGACTTCCCACAGATTTGACATGATGGTCTTTCATGCTTAAAACCTTGAGAGGAATGTTGAGGATTGAAATTCTGAGAAGGAAATTTCTAAGGAGAGAAATCATGAGAGGCTTCTGGTGAGAATTACTATTGACTTCCACCATGATTAAACCTGCCTCCGCCTCTTCCTCTATTTGCATTATTCCTTCCTCTTCCTCTTCCTCTACCTGAACCATGATTTTGTGACTGATTTGATATACTTCCATTTGCTTTTCCATTGGAAGCAAACATAGCAATAGTGTGAGAGACTGAATCCAAGTGATCAGTCATAGCTTGTTCCTCACTTTGCAACATAATAGCAAGTTGCTCATAAATGATGGGATCACTCCCAGTACGAATTGCAGAACAAAAATGTGCAAATTCTCTAGGAAGTCCTCTTAGCACAATGCAAATCAACTTTTCATTATCAACAATAACTCCAATAGCAAGGAGTTTGTCACGAGCAACTTTAATCTTCAAAAGGAATGAATTCACAGATTCATTACCTTTCTTGATACTTTGCAATTCACGCTTGAGATTCATGATGTTAGCTCTTGATGTGGAAGTGAACCTTTGTTCTAAAGTGTTCCACACTTCCCTTGAGCTAGTGATGCCAACAACAAGTGAAAAGACTTGTGGAGTGAGAGTTGAGTTGATCAAAGAAAGGAGTGCCTTATCCTTGATTTCCCAAGCTTGAAATTCTGGGTTAGCAATTTAAGTTGCATTTCCAGCAGCATCAAGTGCAAAAGGTGATGGCTTTGGTGCTGTGCCATCAATGTGTTCAACCAATGAGTAAGCCTCTAGTATGGTGGATAACTGATGCCTCCATGGGATGTAGTTGGTGTAGTAAAATTTGATGGACATTAGATTTGACATATTAGAGAGTAACAACAATGGTGATTGTATTGAGGTTAAAGATGTAGAAGTAGAAGGTGCGGAGGTAGAAGGTATGGTGGTTGGTTGAATTGGAGTTGTGTGCACAGACTGTGCTATGTCAATTGGTGTTGTTGAAGCCATGGATCTAGGCTCTGATACCATGAAAGAATTTGAAGCTTACTAAATTGCACAACAATGGCGGACAAACAAGAACAAACAATGAGAGAGAGAGAGAGAGAGAGAGAGAGAGAGAGAGAGAGAGAGAGAGAGAGAGAGAGAGAGAATGAGAGAGAAGTTTCTAGAAATGCTTCAAGTTAAATCTAGTTTACAAGCTTGAGTAATACATTATCACTATTTGTTTATATAGTATAATTACACAACACTATGAACAATCCAGAAGCAAAAACTGTCTAACAGAATTACAACCACCTTCTAAACTATGCTCCGCGAAATAAGGAATGCCAGCTAGATGGCAGTTAGAGTTCAATCACACACTGAAGCCCAGACCTGAATCACCAAGAACAGAGCACATTAAGAACGAAGACTGTTGAGGACGAAGATTAAAACGACCCCATTCTATTAAAGCTAAGTGACTCCGTTTTGTCTAAACTAGAACGACATCGTTTCTAATTAAATATTATTAATAGAGAACTAGCAGTTGGTCTCTTCTTCCTCAATTTTCAAAGTCTTCGTTTGTTGATGACCATCAGTACTTTCACAAATTCTTCAGTTTCTTAATAATATTTTCGAGTTTGGTCCTATTTCTCAAAAAAAAAAAAAAAAAAAAAACCTTGACTTGTAGCTTAATTGATACCACTCATGTACAAATAGTACTAGTTACAGGGTTAGCAACATATTATAATTATCTTAAAAAAAAAAAAAAAATCCTTAGCAATCAGCATAGTACACCCATCATAGGCTCTCATGTGGTTGCAAGAACAATAAGCTCATTTTGCAATCATAAGGCCCAAAATAAGGGCAAGAAAGGCCCTTTTTCATTTTATGCCTTTCAAGGACAACTCCTACACTTTCTTTTTTCTCATTTTTGTTTGGATTTTTCATGCCGGACTTGAACCACATGATGAAAACAATTTCGAGCTCAAACTTGATTTGGTAACTTTATTGCTTTTCCAACTCAGAAGTGGCAAAGGTTGGAACAAAAACCCGCACAAATATATTTCATGGACACCCTATGCAAAACCCTTTTCATCTGGTCCTGAGTGATTGGGCCTTTAACAGTTTTTGGGCCATGATACATTAAATCTACTTTCTTCGACTTTTCTGTTTTAGGACATAAAAAAGTAGACCCAAACTCATGATCCGGTTCACCATCAGAATTGAGTTGAGAACCAAACAACTATTGCTAAAGGAGATTAGTGTGTTTGGATCGTAATTATAAACCAGCTTATGTTTTTTCTACTGTTTGCAGCTCTCACATGAATATCTAACTTATTTTATTTCTGCTAAAAAATATTTCACAACTAGTCGCTAACCCGTGCGATGCACGGGATAGTTAAATAAAAATTAAAAGTCCTTATTTTACTTAAAGGTATATGACTTAAATTTTAAAAATGTATAATTTGAAAATGAATGAAAATAACTAATTTGTTCAATATAATGATTTAAAAAAATTCTTTTTCTTTCATATCATTGGTTTCACATAACACATTTCGACGTTGGCTATTCTATGATGATAACTTCACATAATACTCAACTGCAATTAAATCTACTATCCACTACCAATCTAATCTATGTTATCTTGATAGTAAATCTACAAATTGCATTCTCATATTCTTAGAACTTGCCACATCATTGTTATTATCTATATATAATGTAAAACGAAAATTTTAATTTTTTGAAAGACTTATGTTAGAATTAGGATTAAAAAAATAATTTTTTTTTAATTAGACCTCATGTTAGAAATTTTTTTTTTAAGACTCACTTTAGGTTAAAAAAAAAAACCTCACGTAAAAAAAAAATCCACTTTAGGATTAAGAAAAAAAGAGAGAAAGAGACTCCTATTAGAACACTCTCACTATTTAGTTTATAAATTTTTATAAATTAATATAATGAAGAAAAAAGAAAGAGAGATTCCTGTTAGAATTCTCTCACTATTTAGTTTTAAAAATTAAAAAAAAAATTATAAATTAAAATGATGATGTGAAAAATTTTGAGAGTTTCAGAGGCTTCGGTTATATATATTTATATATATATATATATATATATATATATATATATAAGCTAAAGTAAATTGTTGCTCTTTCTAAAAAAAAAAAAAAAGTAAACTGTTGCTAGATAGGCATCTACTAGTCAAAATCTGGGGTCGATTACATCTCTTCAATGGTCACTCATTGGTAATGGATGAAACTTTAAGAGATGGAGAGGTCCCCTTGCTCCGATTTAAAAAAAAAAAGAAGAAGAAGAAAAGGAAAATTTGAATTGCACCATTCCATTTCCATTTTTCACGAAACAAAAAGAACGAAATTGCATGGGCACTCTTGGATTAACATATAATATGCCAGCTTGGATGCATTCACAAATAAAGCTCCACGTTCATTAAGGTGATTTTCTTCGCAATGGGGGCTCGTTTGTTACCATTATTTAAACAATAGTTTTTAATGTTTAAACAACATTACACATATTTTTACGTACTTTTTTACCCACACATATTTTCAAAAATATAAACAAGGTTTCTTATCAGACGGGCCCTGGATTTTCAATTCTTTGAATAGAAGCCCGTAGCTCCTGTTGAAGGCTTGCCCTTGAAGGTGACAAAACGATGTCTTTCCATATTGATCCGAGCTCAGATATTTGGCTTGAGTCTGTGTAAAGCTCGTATATGGATTGGGCTTCAGCATTCAAATTGCTTACTGCTGTCAAACAGTTAATTTTCTCAGGATCAATCAGCAGCTTGTTGTCCCCATCTTTCCTTGCTATCAACTGCATATTTATCAAATTAATTGACTATATGAATAAGTATGAACTCAAGCTTTGATATGATGCATAAGCATGTAGATTTCATTAATTTTCATGCAATGGTAACCAATACAACAAATCTATTTGGATTTTTAATCACATTGTTCATTCAAAGTCTTTTAAACAAGTCATGTAGTAACTGGTAAATGAGTTTACATACACTAGAATGATCATTTGAAACTGAATCATGATGTAGAAAATTCGAACTTCTGTTTTTAAATTAAGTTGAACGATCATTTTACCTCAGGTGCACCACCCATAGCATTGGTGCAAAAGAGCCTCGCATTATCAACGAGTTGGCAGTATCTTAGAAAAGCACTAGCAAATCTCTTGTGGGAATTCAACTGAGAATTAACTCTCACTGCCCTTCCCATTATTATAGCTCTCCTGTACAAGTTTCCCAAAATTAAATGAAGAAGAAAAAAAAAATCCTTTGAGATCTAAGAAGCTATGGTATTTGAATTTATCATAGTAAAATAACGTTTTCAATAATAACAAAATAATGTTAAGAGTTTTTATTTTACCTGATGCCTCTAACAACAGCTATATAAGGATCACAAATCATCCCAACCAACTCTATTCTATAAGGTTTTCTCTTGGGGGCTTCTCCATTTTCTTTTGGTTGCTCTTCTTCTTCTCCTTCTTTTACCATCTCCCAGTAGTTTTCAGTAATGGTGCCATCCCCTGCAACCTTGTAACCTACCCCCATTCGGTAACGACATTTGTGAATGGCACGAGCCATATCAATTGTTTGCTCAACAAAGGGCTCCCATGATAGAGTGCCATCCACGATCACATCCCGTCCTTCGTTAAGTGCAGTAACTAGTAGCGATGATGCAGCATCAGTGGAAGATTGGTGCACCTGATTCAATTTTAAGCTCAATTTTTTGGCTGACATAGTTAGTTTTTTTTTTTTAATAAACAGTAATACTTATTAGAAAACACACGAAAATAATAATAATAGTGTTTTAAACCGGGTTTATAATACATTATATAACCAAAGTACAACTACAAAAAGGCCTAACCTTTGTAGTTGTAAACTAGGGTTGTAGACATAGTTAGTTGATTCACATAATACAACAAAAATGATAAAATATTGTTCAATTCAAAAGGTACTCTTTTTATAGAGTTTCAAGAGACAAGGAGATGTACAAGTTCAGCAGTATGAAGCATTTCCTGGTGATGACCTCTAGAACGACTTAGAGCTCTGTAAATAACGTCAGACTCTTTGAAAGCATCTGCCTCTACTAACACGGCATTTGCTTTTGCCTCGGACCAGAATGGTCTGCCAAATGCATATGCAGCCTTGTCAGAATTATTATGATTAAAAGATTAAATTTGATTATTTCAAAACTTAAACTTTTGGACAAACTATACTAATTTAATTATTATGGTATTAGAGCAATCGATCTTACGTTTGTCCTCTTTGCATCAATTACCGCTAATCCACCACTTCATTGCTTTGTTCTTACTGATTTTTTTTGAAACGATTTGTTTCCCAAGATATTTAATGTTTGTTTTCCCATCATAAAAGGTCACATAAATATTTTTAGGCTAAATTATAAATTATACCATACATTATTTTCCATTCATTTTTAGTGTAGTCCTTCCATCCACTTCCATTCAAAAAAAAAAAAAAAAAAAAACTATTAATCCATTAAAACAGCATTGGTTTGAAAAGGGAAAAAACTAGATACTAACAACAAGATTTTAGACAAAACTAGACAAAAAGACTAAATTGAAAATAAATTAAAATTAAAGTACTGAAACGAAGAAAATGAAATTTCAATGATTAAATTAAAAACGTGTCAAAGTTGAGAGTAATTATTTAGTATCAAGGCAGTATAACAACACGATTCCTCATTTTCTCACATAATAGTAGATTCTATTTTTATAATTCATGGTGAGATCCACCATTTAT
This sequence comes from Lithocarpus polystachyus, assembly GCA_033629205.1. Classification (NCBI taxonomy): domain Eukaryota; kingdom Viridiplantae; phylum Streptophyta; class Magnoliopsida; order Fagales; family Fagaceae; genus Lithocarpus; species Lithocarpus polystachyus. The sequence goes on from CM066167.1 coordinate 16,227,592, forward strand.
GTGAGAGAAAGAAACCTATGCCATTATTATAAAAGAATCTAATAATTTTTTCCAAGTCAAAGAGTATAATTTATAATTTAGCTAATATTTTATCTCGGTCTGTGTTTAGAAAGGGTGGGATCACATGTTGTCCGATATACATAACAATGTACAGTAGCATGTGAGTGAGGTTTTAGCAAAACTTTCTAGCAATAGTATTCCCAACAATAATGATTATGAGTGTATGTGAAGATAATGGTATAAGAGAGTGCAGGATTTTACTCTTCAAGAATCTCTTTTAGGACTGTGCTCTTGCCAGCTCCCATGCCACCACCCATGAGAAGCAGCACCGGACTCCTCTTACTGTGAGCCATCGGCGCCATAACCTCGGTAATTACTGAGTCATCACCCTTAGGTGCACTGCCGTTTATTGCTTTTATCTCCTCCACCAATGTAGTGAACACCCTTGCCACCTTCAAATTCTTTGTCACCCTCTCAAATCTCTGTTTCCTATATCAGACCAATTAAGATGAAATAAAACTAATAATGAGTAGAAAGGCAATGTTGAAGATGTCTTAGGAAATGAAACTGTATTGTATATGTTAGGCCCATGAGTTGTGGGCATCAATGTTTTTAATTAAAAATTTTTAAATACAATTGTACAATCTTTACAATTATTAATCAAGTTATCGTTTGATACTATATGTTGTAAAATAATACATATGCTAGATACACAAAATATATTTTCTTTTGCAAAACTTTCAGAAATAATAATTTATAGTAGTATGTAAAGTAATTCCATTCAATATTGAATTTTGTACATACAATTATTTCTAACACTTAAAAGAGGCTAAATAAAATTTTGCGTCTCATGCTAATATATGCATTTGATAACACCTACCGAATTCAGATAATTAAAGGCCAAATAACTAGCTTCATGCTTGGTATGTTTAAAGTTTAGATGGTATATGACTGTAAATTATTTCATGTACAACGTTTATAATTTTTTGTTTTTTGAAATAACATGTATGTGTGTCAGTGTGTGTTTATATATATATATATATATATATGCATATGTATATGATTGATAGAATAACGTATATGTTATTATGTTATATTATATATCATCAAAATATTTTTGTTTTCCCTTTTGAACATAAATATAGGTTTTTTTTAGGAAATATTTACTATTTAGCAAATATGGGGTTCCAGATGTGGTTGGAAGACCTTCCAGCGGACATTGCCCCCTTAACACTATGTTTGGTTGTACCTACGGAAAGGGAAGAGAATTAGAGAAAGAAAAAGAGGAGGGAAAGGGAAGGAGAGAAAAATGTCGCTGCTTTGTTTGGTTTGCGGAAGGAGAATTTGACAAGTGCATGCTTTTAAAGTGGTGGACCCAGAAAATATATTTCTATCCTTTCCTGCTATTTCCGCCCAAATTGGGCCATCGGATGCTAAAATTGTGGGGCTATGAAAAAAGCATCACTCCCCCTTATCCACCTTTCTTGCTTTTCCCTCCATTCCCTTCAGGCTTATCTGTCTGGCTTCTCAACAAAAAAAAAAAAAAAAAAACTGGTATGAATAGTACGGGTGACCTGGGTTCCAATTTCCACCAAAACCATAGCTGATAAATGTTCACAGCTCTTTAAGGACAAATAGCTCCTGGTTGATGAAATTATATATTATTTACGTAAATGTGTAAGTAAATTTCTTAATCAACACCAGATATAAAAAAAATTACTAAATAATGCCACATCGCATAAATATCAGCATTGAGATGACAAGGCTACTTCGGCAGTCCTGATCCTTATTAAAAAACAAATCCACAAGGTAAAAAAAGATGATCACTATCTGAAAGTCACCTTGTAGCTGCCAACACCAAGTCCTTGAGCTTTGCTTTTTGCTCACAGTCTGCAGACTCCTCGTTCAAAACCTGCCATTCAAAGGAAAAATATGAATAAGTTAAACTAAGAAAATATATAGATGAAAAAAAAGGACATTAATAAACTACTAAACTTCAAACATGGAAAAGAGAAAAGACCCAATCTTTGTTTCTCAATTCTTTTTTTATTTTTTTGAATTTTTGGTTTAGCATTAAGCTTCTAGTTTAATTGGAAACTGTACCTGACTAATCATAAGAGAAGCATGACCCCAATGAAAAGCAAAATAACTGAGGATACATGTTTCAAACTCTCCAATCAACTTCCCGTAGAGAGATTTTGCTTCTGGTTCATTAGATAAATAATCATAGATGGAATTTTCACAATCTTCGGATTTCCTCAAATAATCGTAAGCTAACTTGCAAAGTTGGGGACATTCATTTGCATCTGAAAACCCCATTTGCCTAGCTGCACCATTTTAAAAAAAAAAAAAAAAAAAATCTTAAAAGTCAACAGTATTTTTTCTTCCCAAACCATGAGTATAAGTTGACATTAAAATGTTGGGTTTTTTTTAGATGGGCGTTTTGACAAAGAAAATTGGAAGGCATAATTACCAACATAGTGGGAGAATCTTTCAAGCTTTCCAACACGGCCGGATCCTGTCCTCTCTAGCCGTGGAATGTTAGTTTGGTCTCTCACTGCAGTTGCAGTCACAGTTACAGCCTTAGACTTCCTCTGTTGGTAATAACATGTGGCTGCAGCTGCTACGAATCCGAGGAAAGAGGCAAAAAGGATGTGTGTGATAATAAATTTACCATAAGCGTCACCTGAAGAGATTTTTGAGTGAGACTTTGTAACAACAATTTGAGAGAGAGAGAGAGAGAGAGAGAGATGTGGCTTACCTTGCTTCATCTTGTTGAAACCCAAAGGACGATTTCACATCCAAAAAAAGAGGAACTACACAGGAGGATTGCACTAGCTGAAGTTTTAACTTTTGCTTGGCTTCTTCATCTATGGCTCAAGATTGGACTTTATTAAAAGAAAATCGGTTGAGCTCAATCAATGGTTATGGAGAATATGTCAGTACTTTGCGCGCCAGTTGTTACTTTTATTATTATTATTATTATTGCCTTTTAGGACCACCAAGTAATGATATCATGATATGAAGAAATCCATTCGCCAACGGAACCTTGGCTGAGCAATTCGTTTAACTTCTCTGAGTTCGAGTCTTGCTATCAGCAGAAGTTTATTGATGGGCATCTACATGAGTTGGCCTAAGGATTTTAATTCTAGCGTTGCTCGGGGGTTAACGTAACCTAACTAACTCTTATTTTATTTAACAAAAAAAATAAAAAAATAAAAAAAGAAATCAATTCGATGTATGCCTAAAAAACTACATTGGAAATTCTAGGCGTGCTTTAATTTTGAGCTTTTTTTTAATGGTAAAACCGAATTCATTCAATTTTAAATACGGCTTACATGGCAATATTGGAAGTCCGAGTATTAAGTTATATTGTATTTCATTCCTCGAAGTCACTGCCATAATTTAGGCTCCGCTTCGTACACACACTCAAATACATATTTTCAGTTTTTAAACAATATTACTCGAATTTTCACACATTTTTTTACCCACACGTATTTCAAAACACTTTTTCAAACACGTGTTTTCAGTTTTAAGTACATGTACCAAACACCCTGTCTTCAATAATATAATGTCACTTGTTTCTCCAAAGGGTTTCATAAACTTGTTAACTAATTAGTGCCATGACAACAGAAAGTTGCACAATTAAATTAAATACAATATTACTTTTTTTTTTTTGGAGTAAACAGTAATAATTATTAGAACACTCACGAATACTTCTTCTCATCTCTAAGTCTCTGGCCTTGTTTGGGTGTAAAAAAATGATCATTCATCACTCATATATCATCACTCATCACTCTATAACTCATTTCTTATCGCTCAAAAATTCCTAAGTTTCATCCTCATTAGCATGTTTGGCACTAGTTTTTTCATTCTCATAACTCAAAATACTCTCCTTTATGTGGGACCCACTGACTGAGCATTGTGTTTGCTCACAGTAAGGCTACCGTGTGATGGAAGAATCCCAACCCATTCCGATCTCTTTTATTCCTTTCAGCCCACATCTTCTCCCAAAACCTACACCAAACCCAGCATTCTCCATTGTCCTTGCCTATGGCACTGATCTCCATCGTCACCTAGTGGCGCCGGTCAAAATCAAAGGAAAGGAGCACTAATTTTGTGATACAGTAGGCTACGGATTAGGGAATAGTGGAGAGGAACAAACATCTCCTTTGTACATAGATTGAAATGAGGGACAAAAATGGTATTATTCTTAACAAATTCGGCCTTCTAGTTCATGTTCTTGTTAGTTCTAAATCTAGGTACTATTTGCTTAGCAAAAAAAAATCTAGGTACTATTTATTTTGGTTTTCTGAACATTGATAAAGGTCCTCAGAGGTTGTGGTTTGAACAACAAATTGTCAGGTTACTGCTTTCCTGTGAACCTCCAAAATTCACATAAGGGTAGCTTCAAGTTGAAAAAGAGTTCCCAAGAAAATATTGCTCTGTTTCTAGCTCATGGAGCTTGAAGAGATGAAAATTTTTGTTTCTGAACTCCATTACTCATAACTAAAAAATGTGAGATATGAGTGATGGAAACAAAAAAATAAAAACAAAGCCAAACAACTATTGGTAGCATGGGACCCACATATTTTGAGTTATGAGTGATGAAAATAAAGTGATGCGTTATTGAAAACTCAAAATCCAAACAAATCCTAACTCTCTCACTCTCTAACTCTCTAACTCTCACACTCTCATCTCTCTCACTCCATGCCGATTTTGTCGCCATGAAGCCCACCACACCACTGAGCCACGCCTCCCTGCCTACGCAACCACCAACCCAACCCTCCCTACCCATGCCACCGCTGACCCGATAAGACCCTTTTCCTTGCCCTCCTCTCTCTCTCTCTCTCTCTCTCTCTCTCTCTCTCTGTTTTATTGTGTTTTTGTTGATAGTAGATCTAACTCTCTTTTTTTGTTCTAATCTGTTTGGGTAGTAAGAAAATGGAGGAGCATTTTGAATGAAGCAAATATTCTAGCAATGTTTGTGCCCATGTTCGTGTTTCTGATCTTGTGCTTATGTTGAAATATGGGTTTGTGTTCTTGGATTTGTGCTATTGTGTATCTGATCTTGTGCTTGTGTTTAAATCTGGGTTTGTGTTCTTGGATTTGTACTATATATTATGTATTTGATCTTGTGCTTATTTTTAAATTTGGGTTTGTGTTCTTGAGCTTAGGCTTTTGTGTTTCTGAGCTTGTGCTTTTGTGTTCCTTAAATGGATTTGGGTTGGATTCATTGAAGGAGATGAGATTTTATGAGTATGTGTTCTTATATTTTGGAGCATGTTGTGTTTGATTTTGAATTTTCTGGATTTGTGTTTAAATATTGTTTTTGTTTTATTTTTTTAGTTTTTGTTTTAATTCTGTTTTGTATTTATTAATTTAATTAAAATTGTAATTTTAATTTTTAAAATTTGGAAGCATTTATTTTTATGTTTCATAAATTATTTTTAAAAAATATTTGTTGGCTATAGTGGCGTTTTGAAACGCTGCTATAGCCAATTTTTATATATAAAAAAACATATAAGGGTCTATAGCGGCGTTTAAAAAAATACCACTATAAGTTATGGACCTATAGTAGCATTTGAAAACATTGCTATAGCCTATTTTTAAAAAATTCAAATTCGACTTATAGGTTATAGTAACGTTTTATAAACTCGATTATAGGGTATGGACCTATAGAGGCGTTTTTGTAAAACGCCGTTATAGGTCTTTAGTTTTAGGCCAGCAGGGTTTGAAAACGCCACTTCCAAAGGGACCTATAATGGTGTTTTTAGGACTTTTAGTGGCATTTGTCAAACGCCACTATAGACCCAATTTTTTGTAGTGTAGGTAATGTAATTTAGACTTGAAAATATGGACTTTTATTCTCATTCTAGTCATTAACTTGTACATTTCACTTAAAGCTTTGTTTGGTTGAAATGAAAGAAAAGTAAAGGAGTAAAAGATATTTTAATTTTTCCCTTATGTTGTTTGGTTGAGGGAGTTGAAAAGTGAGAGAGATAATACTCTTTTGTTTTGTTGAGAATAAAAATGAAGAGATAGAAAATGTAGTTCGTATAAATGAATTTATAAGCTTTTATTAAAAAAAAATTGTCTCTTTAAAAAATCAACAAAAAAAAAATCCACACTAAGTTCATTAAAACAAAAATCACGCCCAATTAAAAATAAATAAAAGCAAAGAACCAACCCCCCCCCCCCCCAAAAAAAAAAAAAAAAACCAATAATGCCCAGTAAAAAAAGGAAATAAATAATTTATTTTTTTTAAAAGGTAAACCACCCAAAAAAAAAAAAAAGTTTACTGATACCGTATGATATACACGGCTACACGTCCATTTAGCAAAAATAAATAAAAGAAAAGACAAGGCAACACGTTAGGATTGGATAGAGATAAAAGCTAAAGACAAAAACAAATGAAGAAAAAGACATGAATGAGAGCAAATCTAGCAAGAGGAAGCTTGTAGCGTAATAGAAGAAGGCATTTGCGTCCAAAACATGTGCCCACTTTTTTCTCATATTCTCTTCTTAATTTGGGGAAATTGTGTAAGGGCTTTAAATGAGCCAAACTTTGTCGAGTAGTGTGTGTTTGAGCTTGGCTTGTCAATAAAAATAAAATGCTCAAGCTTGGCTTGAGTTGAGCTTGAGACAAGTCTAAAAACAATGTTTGAACTTGAGCTTGTGAAAATGCCAAAAAACTTGAACTCGGCTTAGTTTGGCTTGATTAATTAGTCAAGTCAAACTCGAGCTTAATATCAAGCTCAAACTCGAGCTCAAGTCAAGTTTTTTAGCTTGAGATCTAAAAAAATTACATCATCAAATGCTTACATCACCAAAAATCAAGTAAACAAATATACACACATACATATATATATATATATATATATATATAATATACTCATTTTATCATGCTTCTAACACCTGTGATTAGAATTTGTTCAAATTACAACTTTATATAATTAAATCCATCCATCATCATTTATTGTCTATAGCTTGAGTAACTGTTCAAAATACAATTTTTACATCTATATTTGTCATTCGTACAACTATAATCTTCACAAATCTAAATAAATTAACATTCCAAAACATATGTGTAATGTCATAATAATAAGTTAATTTAGTAAACATATATCAAGCTATAAACGAGGTTAAGCTCGGCATGTTTTGTATAAGCCCTATTGTTCACAAGCTTGTTCACGAACAATTTTTTTTGCTTGAGCTCGGCTTGTTTATCAAACAAGCCTAAAACTAAGGCTCAAGCTTGGCTAATTTGTAAACAAACGAATATGAACGAGTTTTTTATCGAGCTGAGCCTAAGTTGTTCATAAACGGCTTGGTTCGTTTACAGCCCTAATTATGTTGGAGCAAAACGATGCCGTTTTGGACTTTAAAAAAAAAATCTTTATTAAAAAAACTATAAAACGTTAATTAAAAAAAAAGAAGAAGAAGAAGAAGAAAGAAGTAAGGGGAATGATGTTGTTCCCCTGCAACTGAAAAAGAAAACAAACAACCCCACCTCCACCCCACCGATCTCTCACAGTCTTTCTCCCTCTCCCTATATCGATCTCTCACTCTTTCTTTAACCCTCTTTCTTCCTCAGAGAATGGCAAACTTAAGAATCAAAAGCAAGTCATACATCTATAAAGTAAATCAGTCTTTCATTCACATCTTTTAAGGTCCATCTAACTTAAAATATATGATGTAGTTCAGATGCTTATAATTTGTATTTTAATATTCTAAATTTCTAATGTAAGGACTGGTTTGATCTTGGGTCCAAGATATGGTTAGATTCAAGCCCAATAAGTCAATTACAATAAATTTATAGAGAGTGGGTTGAAGAGCTAAGCCTTAATGAATGGGATATCAATTAAAGTGGGTTTTCCAATCACTTAAGCAGAGCCATAGTAAGATTATATAAGAAAATTTGTCCTCGGCACAAATCCGAGGAGCTCTATTTAAGGGTGTATTGAATAATAATGGCTACAAGAATGGTCTGGATTGCTACAATGTTTTTCCCCCAATCCTCCGATCCCACACCCGTAGAGGGTCTTACCTATTATATATTCTTTACTGGACTATCTTGATCCTACACTTGTTGGCCATCTATGCCATTACTTGAGTACCTATCCCATCAGACACCCTTCCTAGCCTTTTACGAGTTGCAATAGCCAAGGCAGTACTGTTCAGGGTCTTCTCCACATAAATGCGGCCAGAAAAGTAACTACAGCGCATTTAATGCGGTTGTGGTTTTCTCTAGATATTTTTGGGTTTCCTTCCCCCCTATATGTTCAGGAGGCACGTCCTTACAAAAGTAGCTCCTCGGAGGGTCACACTAATTATTGGAATACATATTTGAGCTGCATTTACCATTCCCGAGGAGATATTCCTCCTCGGACCATCTTTCCATTTATACCTCCACCATTAAATCCTGAGTCTAAACCACTCCTTACGATTTGTCCGCCCTCGGACTACTCATGCCCTTGGCCAAGCCCAAGGCCTAATATACAATTTTTGGGCCCAAACCCTACATCTAAGATGAGAGAGAAGCATAATTTGCCCAGGAAAAATCATTAATAAACCTTGATTTTCACTGCAGTAAAACATTTCAATAAAGGGGTTGAGGGAGAAAAACTGTGAGATCGGTGGGTCGGGGTGGGGTTTTTTGTTTTCTTTTTTAGTTGCAGGGGAACAACGTCGTTCCCTTTACCTTTTTTTTTTTTTTTGTAATTAACATTTTTTAGTTTTTTTTTTATTAAGATTTTTTTTAAAATTCCAAAACGGCGTTGTTTTGGGTAGTAGACGGCAGCAATTAACAGAAGCCTAACAAGAGACTGAATTGACAAAATTTGAAACTTAGAAAATTGAAATGACATAACTGAAATTTAGAGAACTGAAATGACAAAATGTGAAACTTAGAGAGTTAGTTTTTCATTTTGGCCTAACAATAAATAAATAAATAAAACTTCCATCTCAGACCCTCAACTTGATACCACAGCACTAGAACTCTGTCTATTTGTTTTGTGCTCATTGACAAAACCTATTTGGTTTAACCCCCATTGGGGGTTCAGGTTTGATGGTTTGGGTCTCTCTCCTTCCTTCCAATTCATTCAAACCTTAATCTCCTCTTTAGATGTACTTAGGTTGAATTCAAATAATAAGGCAGAATTTTTACTGTATGGTGCAGTGATATGTGATGTGGTTTGGAAAATAAGGAAGCAAGTTCAATTTGAGGGATTATCTCCAAAGTTGGATGGGATTATGTTAAAGATATCCAAATTTGTTACAAAGTTTAGAAAGGTCCTGGACCTCTCGATGGGGCCAACAAGCAATCAAGTCTAGTCAACTTGTTCAAAACTGAATGAGGACTCTGTCAAGATCTATGTAGATGCCACTTGCAACCTTGAGAGTTCATCCATTACAGTTGTAGCTAGAAATTGGAGAGGGGAAGTGGTGTTTGCTTGCTTTAAAAGAGTGAACACCACGCTCCCTTTTCAAGCAGAGGCTGAAGCTATAAAAATGATTGACCTTTCTGTCAAATTGCCATGGCCTACCCAATAAAATGTGACCCGCATGCATTGGAACAACATCACAAAGAACTTCATCCTTGTACCTCCCAATTGAAAAAGAAACCAGTACTTGCCTATTTACCTTAACCTCCCCACAATCATTCAACCACTGCAACTTATATGGTCTAGGTGTTTTATGGTAGGTAAATTCAATTTTTCAACTAAAGTAGTACTAGCCACATTAGTACAGCTCCCCCCATCAATAATCATACTACATACCTTGCTGTTGACGTGGCATCTAGTATGAAAAATGTTCTCCCTTTGTTGTTCCATATCATCCTCTTTGACTTGGGCACTTAAAGCACGCCTAGCCACAAGTGCCTCACCCTCCACTGGATACTCCACATCATCGTCACAAGCATCCTCAAGTGATGGAATCAGGTCATCATCTCCCTCACTGTCAGTTTCCACCTCTCCATCAATACGTGCAATCATGGTCCTCTTATTTGGGCACTGTGAAGCAATATGACCTACTCCCGAACAACGAAAACACTTAATATTACGATTACGAGTTTGGGATTCATTTTTACCTCTGTTGACACTGGGACCTTCATCTCTCCTTTTTGGTGGTTCGATTTTGGACTTGAAAATAGCCCCTTCATCTTTCCTCCCATTTGATCTCCATGAAGCAGAGGAGCCCGGATTTTGAAATGACCGAGTTCCTTTCCTTTTGAGCTGTCGTTCCACCTTTATTGCCATATGCACCATGTCCTCCAACTCCACGTAGTGCTGCAACTCCACCACATTGGCAATGTCCCGATTCAGCCCATTCAGAAACCTTGCCATGGTAGCTTCTCTATCCTCCTCTACATTAGCTCGAATCATGGCAATCTCCATCTCCTTGTGGTAGTCATCCACGCTCCTATAGCCTTGAGTAAGACTCTGTAATTTTTGATACAGGTCTCTATAGTAGTGACTAGGGATAAATCGCCTCCTCATGGTGGCCTTCATTTGCTCCCACGTCTCAATAGGCCTCTCATGGTTTCTCCTTCTGTTCATCACAAGTTGATCCCACCATATAATAGCATAATCAGTAAACTCAATCACAGCTAGTTTTAACTTTTTCTCCTCGGAGTAATTGTGGCACTCAAAGATGAACTCCACCTTCTTCTCCCACTCCAAGTACGCTTCTGGATCATTTTTCCCTTGGAATGATGGTATCTTCATTTTTATGTTTCCTAGGCTTCTGTCAGTTCCATCTTGCCATCTTGGATCTCTTCGGAATCCTCTACCATGCCTTTCGCCCCTTCGCGCAAACCTGCCCCCATTGTTCCACGAAACATGATCCTCTTCATCATCAAGCTCATCCTCGTGGTAGTAATCAGAATCATCCATGCGCGCATGCCTTTCTTGCCTTCTAGCATTAGGGCCTCTTTGGGGATGCTCTTCACGCAAGTTAGCAATAACAGTATCTTGCCTGTCCAACCGATCCCGAATCTCATTAAATACAGCGTTCATGCGTTCAAATTGTTGTTGCATAGCCTGCAACATGATAGATGACTCCTCCCCTCCTTCCTTATTTGATGTTTCACCCCTGCAAGACATATTTTGAAAACTACAAAGAAAGGTTAGAAATAATTCCTCACAACACTCCCTCACGTGTTTGCACTCAGATTATGTCACTCCCACTCGTGTTTCACTCTTAAATTGGCTTTTTCCCGATATTAGTCTCACACTCTCTTGCCTTTTTCCACTCGCAACTTCCCCTTTTCAGTTCTACAATAAACTAAAAAACTTGATCAAGAAATTCAATTTGTAGTGTTTAAACAAATACCAACGGCTAGAAAGTATGACAGAGACACAAATCAAAGAAAAATAGGACAAAAGAAAACAATATAACTGCTCTGAGAGAGAACTGAAACTAAAAACAAATTTTTTCTTTTTTTCTGCAGTCCTTTTTTTTCACTTTTTTTTTCACGTTTTTTTTTTTTTTTTTTTTTTTGGGAACGCAGTGCACAGTCCACAGAACAAGAATGAGGAACAAAGAATAGAAACGGAACAAGATAGGAAGATAACAGGAAACAAAAGAAAAAAAAAGGATAGAAAACTGATTTTAGAACCTGAGCTCTGATACCAAATGATGCGAACCTCAACAGACTCGCTTTGAGACCCAACAAACAATATTAGAATATTGCCCCAGAAAGCTAAAATTCAGATTTGATAGAAACCCTGACCCAACGTTTATAAGAGAAACTCGAACCAAAGGTATAAGTAAAAGAACCTTGACCCAATGATTATAAAGGAATCACGAACCAAAGGTATTAAGTTTGAACGCCACAAGGAAGAATCCTTGATAAGTTCGTAGTTCTTGAAGAACCAAAGAGAAGAGCAAAGCCTCACCTTTTCTGATTTTTATTCAATAATCTCCTCTATTACAATGAGTGCATGCTATTTATAAGGCATGACTGAATGTAGAAAACCTAAAAAAACGTACTAAATAATAAAACCCTAATTAAAAACTGATTTGGTCTGAAAATAGCAGATCCAAAATAAGAAAAACCCTAAAAAAACGTTCTAAATAATAAAAGCCTAAAATTAAGGAAGATCTGGTCTAAAATTAGAAGATCTAAATAAGGAAAAGTATCTGTTAACTGATTTAGAGCTGGAAAGTCAATCAGCCATAATTCCATGCCATAAATAGCGCTCAATTAAGTCAGATCAGCCCTCAATAGTTTGGATTAAATTTATTATGCCTTTATCTTCATTTGGGCCCCACCTGGAATGTCCTGTGATAGAATCAGCCCAAATCTCTTGAATCAGCCCATTAAGTGCTTCAGCCATCTTCTTAGATCTTGCTCTAGTAATAGGCCCAACTGGAACAAGCAATGGATCCTTGAATGCTTGTTGATTCTCATCACTACTGGGTCTTCAATCTGTTCTATGAGATCTAAGAGTAGTTCCTCTTGCTTGCTAAGCACACTGATTCGCTTACTGAGAACATTGATAGTTTTGTTCCTACAACAACTTTCTTTACAAGCGAAACCAATACCTGGGCCACTAGAGGATTCTGGGTCTCTTGAGGGTTCAGAAGATGATTGGTCTAACTAGTGGATCTCATTGTCACTAGAACCACTAGTTGACTCACTTTCTATGTGATCAAGTTCTAGGAGTTTAAAGATCTCATCTTTACTGGTTTGGTCACTAATTAAAGTGTTGATAAGGGATTTTGCCTTAGATCTACACTCTCTGCTGAAATGACCTCTCTTACCACACCACAATTGAAACATTTTCCTGATGCTTTTGTGGCTTTCTCATATTTTCCTATGGACTTGGATCCGGATGGCTTTCCTTTCTTATAGAAATTACTACCCTTGAACTTCCTGTACTTCTATTTTCTATAATACTTGGAAGATGTTCTTTTCCTATGAAACTTTTCAGGGGATTCTTTCCCTATAAACTTGGACTTTCTTTTGGAGGGGGCAATGGGAGGTAAGCTGTACTGTGTACAAAAGTTTCCTACTAGCTTGACTTTGGATTTTGAAATCTCTGTACATCTTCATTCCTTCACTGCGGATTGTGCTAGAAATGTCACCATAGGTTAGGTTATCATAATGTATGACACCTAAAGGGTTACAAAGGGTTTCTTTCACCTTTTCACCAAATAACCTAGGTAAGCCATTGATGAACTTCTCCTTCCAAAATAGAGAGTTACAGTGGCTTCTATGCATGACCCTGGTGGTGAACACATCTTCGTACCACCTGTAGTCTCCTAGGGTTCGACATCTAAGGTTACTCAACTAGTTGTAAATCCTAGATGTGATGTTGCTAGGTTTCCCTACGAAGCGTTTGATGATTGTATAGATCAGAGTATTGACTCCATCAGGAATACCTCTTCCTAGGTGTTCGTCAAAAATGGGGAGACCTTCCTTATCTTTTTGAACTGCACTTTTGATGTTGTTTTTGGATCCTTCTATTAGGCAGTTGTTCCACTATTGCAAAAGTTTCCCTATGAATCCTAAGGCTATGAGCTCTATGACCTCTGTATGGGGACGTCCCTCGTCCAAGTAGTTATTGGCTACCATGGTCATATGCTGGGTCTTGTTTAGGATTTCTTGTTCTGATAAACCATCTATGATCCATTCATAGAGTTTACCAGAGGATACTGAGAATTGGTTACTAACATTCCTTTCCTCAAACTAGAGATCAGGTGGTGTTGGTCTGGGATACTAATTCTTTGTTAAACTGGTTGAGGTTGGGTGGTGAAGCCTTTTCACCTTTAAACCTCGAAACTGGTTTTCTCTGTGTTCTATCTCCTTTTCATTGTCTGAGGAGGTTCTGCTAGGACTACTAGAAGCTGTGTGGATATCTAAGTTATTAAGCTGAGTGGCTTTACTAGGTGAAGGGGTGACTGGTTCCTTCTTCACTAGTTCCTTAAGCTTCTGGTTAACTATCTCTAAGGCTATTACATCCTTAGACCTAAGGCTGGTATGCCTGGTTGTGGGTAGTTTTACTAAAGGCTTTTCTAAGGTCTGGATGGGTTTACTAGAGTTTCCTGGCTGGAGGACAATCTTGTTTTCCATCTTATCTTCTACTCTATCAAGCTGTTTTCCTATAACACCTAAACATTGGTTGGTGTAGTTGTTCTTCTCAATCACCTTCTTTACAAATTTCTCTTCCTCTGAAGGAATCCTGAAAGGGGTACCTAGGATATCTTGTCCTTTGTACTTAAAGGTGATGGCTGCCTGGGGTGGATGACTAGACTGGACAACTTCCTTAGTGTCTTCCTTGGTCCAATTGGTTTTGGTGATGACACAAGACTTTTTGTGCCATTCAAAATGGTTATCAAAATATTCAAAGAAAGGGACATTGTCGGATATCTCTTTCATGAATTCTTGCCATTTCTCTAGAACTTCTTTCTTTTGTTCTAGAGTATGGTTGGCTTTATAGATTTCTCTTTTGACTCTGTTTTCTTCAGAATCAAACTCCTTTCCTAGGGCTACTAGGTCTGGGGTGAAGTCCTTTTTCATGACCATTATCTCATGGTCAACTAGGGGTTCATCTTGATATGGGTCTTCCATATCAGTCTTGGATGGAGAACCAGTCTTTTGACTTTTGTTGTCATCTTGATCAATAACTGAGTCTTGTTTAGCTGTGTAGCAAGGGGTACTAACCTGGGATTTGGTCTTGACTCCTTTGAGTTCTACACCTAAGTCTCTTCTAGATCTTGGATAAGGTGCAAGGGGTCTAGAGGACCTAGCTTGGGCTGCAGGTCTATCTCTTAAGAAAATAGGTGGTTGCCTGGGTAGAGGAGATTGGCGGAGATCTATTGGGGATCTAGGCCTATGCTCATCCAAGGGTGTTCTAAATCTAGACTGGTCGAAGCTAAGCCTAACAGTTCCATCTTCTAGTTACTGGACAAAGTCTAAATCTGGATTCTGATCTGGGTTCTAGACCTGTAGAGGATAATTTTCATTCTCTAGAGTCCAACTTGAGGGAAAATCAACTTTGGACCATTTCAGGGTTCTGGGTACCTAAATCTTAGCATTAACATTGGTCTGGATGAGGAGAGTTTCTCCCATTTTCTTTTCGTCAAGTGCTCCATTGTTCAGGTTGGTTCTACAACACTTGTAATAGACTCTATATATTAAGGCTATCTGGCTGGTGCCTTGCACTATGAGGGTTCTATGGGTCTTGATATTGAGGGTAAGTGCCTTCATGATATGCGGGTCATAAAGGTAAACTGTGAAGTTTGGAAAACAGTCGAAATGGACTGGTCCACTGCTTAAACTGGTTTCTATGGTTCCTAAGAGACTGTCATTAAACCTGATATGATAAGTATCTCTAAGGGCTAGAAGGATTGAACTGTTCAATCCTTGTTTGATAATAGGTTTGACTCCTACTTGGACTAATCCTATATGTAGGAATTTGTGTCCTTGTTTCTTATGAGCTGCTATGGTTGCTGGACTGAGCAAGTAGCAAGTCTCATATTCCTTGTTTATCCCATAAACCTGTTCTATGGTTTTGACATGGTAATCTATCCTGAAAGCCATTTTTAAGGACCATGAAGACCTATAGATTTCTTTTGTGGGAACCTTGGGAATATTCCATTCACCTAATGTTAGATCTATATCTGATAACTCATATTCTTCGGAATTAATGATTCCAGCATCTTATGGAATCTCAGGGAGTGATGATGATCTACTAGCTAAACTGGAGGTAGAGTTACTTCTAAACAATCTATTCATCATTTTGATCAACTGCTAAATTTAATCAATTAAATCCTAATTATCTTTATCTCCAAATAACTGGATCTAACCTTAAATCTGTAACAGGGTGTTCAATGGGACGATTGCCTTCTCGTGCAAACTACAACCTCTGACTGCCACTATCTTTTCAACTGCAGGACCACCCTAAACGCCTATTCGTCAGCTAACATGGGCTGACCAACACAGACCAGAAAGGATACCGTGGACTAATTGGGTTATAAACCAGCACTGATCGGGGCTTACTTGTCTCAACAGTACACATCTGTAACAAACTTTGGGGCTAAACACAGAAACAAGAAGAAGCAGATAATTGGGAAATAACTGGTTAGCTTAAACAGATAACACAAAATGGATAAAGAGAATAAAAGAATAACTGTATCACCAGGTATACAAGTAGAAGAAGATCACGAAATAATAACAAATAAAGAAATAAATGAATGGGAATGGTAGAGTTATCAAGAAATAAATCCAAAAAATAATATGAATATCTGGGTTCAACATAAAATAATTAACTGAAATTAATGATATGTTGATACTGAAAATAATGCAATAACTTTGATAACTATGGCAGTATATCCTGCCAACTTATGATTTGATAAACTGTAACTTACAACGACTGATCGGCCAACTTGGCTCTGATACCAAAAGGGGAGTAAGTTACAAGTACTGGGCTGGGGTCAGATGCCGACCGAGGCTACCTAATTACAAACTAAAAGCCGACTGAGGCCATCTAGTTACAATTGTAAGACTGACTGGGAAATTACAAATGTAAACTAAGGTTGCAATCTGATTGCAAGATTTAGGGTTGTAATGAGAAGGGAAGTGTAATCTGACTGGAGAATTAGACTTCTGAGGTAGTTACTCTAGCTAGACCTGCTTCAAAATGGAGTGGAGGTTGCCTTATATAGATTGGAGAAGGGAGCCTTGGATCCTTTGAAGATTGCTGAAAATTCGAAAGGGTAAATGCTTTTACTGAGGTGAAAACCTTTTCCACCGAAAGCAAATAGTACTTCTGAATCATTGTGCTAGGTGCTGTTCATGAATAGTGACTGGTACTGTTCATGAATAGTGTCTTGTCTTTTGTCTTCTTTAGTCGGCTGAGTGCGGGGACTGTTCATCAACAGTGACTGGTGCTGAAGATGAATAGTAACCAGTCTGGAGATACTGTTCTAAATAGTGACTGGTGATATCCAGAATAACTTAATCATCATCCAAATTGTAACCATCGTAAGGATCCTGGGAGTCCTGGAACAATGGGTCATTTGGAATGAAATTGGCTGAAGCTTCGGAAGAGGTAGAGAACCCTTTTCTTCTAACTCTAACTGATCTGACTGGAAGAGCAATTGCTGGGCAAGATCTTTTAACTCTATGCCAGATTTTCCGGCGATCTTGGACGGAGTCTAGGCTAGACTTTAAGACCTTGTGACTGGAGCAATAGTCCTCTGAACTATAGGTCGTAAATCCTAAACTTGTGACTGATGGCTGGATCAATCTTAGGACTTGCAAACCTCAAGGTTGGCTGTGTTGGCTAATCAGTATCTGGAGCATCATCAGATGGATATCCATCATAATCCCATGGGGGATTTTAGTTACAGTTATGCTCTCTAATTGTAGTATACTGATTACAGAATCCACAATATACCAGTGGTTCATATTCAGGCTTTCGCTTAATGAACTTCCTGGGATTATGGTTTCCTTGCCTCTGGATATTGGGGATGGAGGTGAAGTATGGCCTTATGGTGAATACTGAGATTCTTCCTGTGCTTTCTATGAAATGATGGTTTCTCCAACAATCCGCAAGAGCATAAGGATCTCTATAGGATAAGTGAGAGTCTACTTCAAACCAGGGGCCTTGATGGGAGTACCCATTGATGAGTACTAAGTGCCTTGAAGGTTTTACAGTCATCCAATTGTCTCTTTCCCATTGTAGGATTGTGCTCCAGCATCTAATAGACACAAAAGGACTTGCAAACTGTTCAACCGTCTTCTTTATGATCTGGGGAAACTGGCTGACTTGGTTATGGCTTGTTAACTTGATTTCTTTGATAAAGCCATATTCAAACATTCTGGAGAGCCAGTATGATCACATCCCATCTTCTTCTTCTGGACCATCCTCATAATTGATTAGGAGGCTTGGGAAAGGATGCTTTTTTTCATATACTCTGAGACTGCACCCAAAGTGATCTTCCCATTCTGCTTGCGCAAAGATGTCCTCCGTATCGTCTGAATTATAGGGGTTTGGATTAGGGGTTGTGACCAATATCTTGAAATGTTTGAACCAATGGTCATGAGATTCAAACATTACCTTGCTTCCTAAAATACTAACTTGTATTTCAGTAGGCAAGTTGACAAATATATATATATATATATATATATATATTGTGGGTGGACAAACAGAGGATTTATGATTGTATTGTAATCCAGTTACTATTCGGTCACATAATAAATTTATAGAGATGGTATGCAAGGTCGACCTTTAAGTACTCGTTATAAGACAAAAGATGAAAGTCAAACCAAAACTACATGTATAGTGATTAATATTCAACTGAAAATAGCTTAGATATGGCTAAGTGTTTATCCTCGGGTTTAGTCTGGGGATTGTATTACAATTAGATGATTTCTTTCTCTCTCTCAAAACTCCACCCTCTTTTGACCCATGTGATTCTTCACTTTATATAACTTAGCAAAGATGCATTTGGATCTTACATTTAGAGGGTCATGATTATACTTTCTTGATACTTGTTCCATCAAGATCTTACTAGAAGGTTTTTACACCAGAATATTAGCTATGGGAACACTATTCATGGTCATTTCCCCATTAATGCGGCCAGTTAAGTGGTTGCAATGCATTTAATATGGAGGGATGACTACCTTGTCCTTCCTTTTTCTTCTCCTCCTTTGTTCAATACCAAGTTACCTTTATCCCCCTAAGATTGCACCGTTCTCCGTTCATTCCTGATTCTTGGCCTTTGGAGGTGAAGTAGGAGCCCTTGGTGCCCCTATCAATTGCAACATTCCGAACTCCTTATTAAGTAAATAAGTTCTTTCTAAGGATACTTCGCGAAGTTCCCCTCCTCAAAAATGCTCTTACCTATTTTATTAACCGATTTAGATCCTCGTCCCCCTTATATATATATAACCAAAACTGAGAGAAATTCTAATTAAATTCTAAACCAGTTTAATTTTATGCTACATGTCTCATTTAATTTTTAAATTTGTGTATCAAGTGAATTATTAGGTGCAAAAATCAAAGAGTTTAAATTTAATTAGATTTTAAATTGAATTTTAATTAAAATTTAATTTTGCGCCATGTGTCCTATATAATTTTTTAATTTTTGTGGCAAGTGAATTATTGGGTACAAAAACCGAAGAGCCTAGATCCAATTAAATTCTAAATCACACACACACACACACACACACACACACATATAATTGTGATTATTTTTAAATGTACCTATGTATATGCACGAGATTACACACTAATTTAAGATAATGCATAAAATTATCAAATGTGTGAATGCTCAACTAGTGCATCACAAAAACTCCATACAAGTCCTAAACTCAAGAAGGGAACTTATCTCTAGCGTGAAATCATATATATCATATTCCAATATGCTTTTGTGTAATTTAGCACACTAAATCATATTATCATGGATGCTAATTGGAGTGTTCAAAACTAGTTCCCATGATTGGACCAAATAATGTCCCATGTATACTAAAAATGAACAATCACTGTTGGGGCTACCAAGCACTTAGCGTAGGCTCAAAATAATGTAACAATTACGTGCATATCATGATAAACCTAATAAGCTCCTACCAACGAAGTATTCCTAGATGTAGCTACTACTGACTACTAGGGCTGTCCACGGGTCGGTCCGGGTCGGGTTTGTGCCCAACCCGGAACCGACCCGCCGGAATCGGGTGAGAAAAAAATGCACCCGCCGCCGACCCGCCAGAGTAATCGGGTCGGACGGTTCAGACCGTCAAATGGTGGCGGCGGGTCGGTCGGAGTCCTAAATCCGAGAAGACGGTGAGAAATGGTAAAAAAACATAGATCCGGCGAAGAAACCCAATTTCCGGCGTAGTTTTCCAGATTCCGACCTTAGATCCGGTGATATTTTCACCAGATCCGGCGAAAATCTCACCGGATTTGATAAGATTTTGCCAGATCCGGTCAAAATCTCACCAGATCTAAGGGAAATATTGCCGGAATCTGGGTTTCTTGGCCGGATTCTGGAAAATTATCGCCGGATTCTGGAATTTTTGGCCGGGATCTGGAATTTTTGGCCGGAATCTGGAAATATTTCGGTCGGTTCGGGTTTTTCGGGTTTTAGGGGAGGAAAACCGAAACCGATCCGCCGGAATCGGTTTCTGGTGGTGAAGATCCGCCGCCGATCCGCCGGAGCAGTCGGGTCGGCCGGATTTGGGTCGGGTCCGGTCGGTTCTTCGGGTGGGTCGGGTAACCGGATCAATCTGGACAGCCCTACTGACTACTGACTCTGACACATTACTTAAATGCTCAACCAAACCAATTTGGGAGCAAATTTCGTAGCTACCAATTTCCACTTAGGTAATTATTAAACGGACAAAATTTAGTTACAAAATTGGTTATAATTTAAGATTACAATCTTACTCAATATAATTTTATTGAAAATAAATTTTGAAAAATTCATCATTAGATTACATTTTTTCCATATAACCTCCATGCTTATAAAATTTCTAAAAAATTAAAAATTGACAACTATGTCATCAATAAATTGTTTAAATTATAAGTTTTTGTAGTTTAAAATTATGCATAAGATATAAGCTTATAAATAATATAGTAAATAATATCCGATTGATATAAAATTTGACATATGTATTAAGTGCATAAAAAATATACAATTTAATGGCTAGATTTTCTATCTAAAAAAAAGAGTTAGATTTTCAAAATATGTAGTAATATTTATTTTATTGAGTAAAGTTGTAACCTTAAGCTACAATTAATTTCGTAGTTAAACGTTGTCCTTTTAAAACCTACTTCATTATGCAATACTTGGCATATTTATTAGAGCATCAACATCAGATGTTCTAAAAATATGTCATTTTAACACATTATTTTTCAATTTACCATACATCACATTTTATATTTTTTAGTTCTATACATTTAAATAATATATAAAATAATTAAATTAACATTAAAAAAATTCTACCACATCTGTCTGGGCCTATCAGAGTGAATAAAAAAGTAATAAAACTTTTGATATTTTGCACTATAGCATGTTGGAAAAAATTTTACAATCTAAAACAGCTCATGATGCAAAGATTTTGGAATTTGGTGTGCCATTGCTCTTAGATATGAAATATTGTTATCACATTACGATAGTCTAGAGGGAGTCTCATATTTAAGAGGGAGTCTCATATTTAAGTAGTACCATTCTAGTGTTCTATAGTCACAAAGAAATAATTTCATTTTACCCTTTCAAAGGAATAAAAAAATTAATTCCAACAATCATGAAGAGTAAGAAAGTTGGAATAAAAAAATATCCCAATATTTATACAATTTCTCACCGTACTGTGCTTGTGTACCGTGCTAGTATAGAATTGCACTGCAGCATGTGCCAAATTATTTTGACATTTGAAACGTCTCATGTAGGTGGTTTTTTTAGTATTTAGTGTGTTAAATACTAAAATTTTAACGCATCTGATACTAGTGCTGTTAGCATACAATCATCATGCATTTCACAGTAAACACACGTGACAAGATAATCATGGAGTAAGAAATAGTTAAAATAATATAAATTAATTCCAACAATCATGAAGAGTAAGAAAGTTGGAATAAAAAAATATTCAAATATTTATACCATTTCTCACTGGACCGTGCTAGTATAGAATTGCACTGTAGCTTGTGCCAAATTATTCTGGCATTTGACACATCTCATGTAGGTGATTTTTTTTTAGTGTTTTGTGTGTTAAATACTAAAAATTTAGTATTGTTGATGTCCATTTTTGCAAATCCATATCCAAAAGCCCATAAGGAAGAAAGCCCAATGAAAAGCAAGACCCAAAAACCCACCAAGAAGACCGAAGAGTAAGAAAGGTCCAAAGAAAGAAATGCAAGGGAAAACAATTTGCAACAAAATGCAGATCCGCAGCAGAATACAGAACTACCGCAGAATACAGTTCTTTAGCAAAATGACTTTGGCAGATCAAGGCAAATTAGGCCCAAGACCCTCTTGATCCAGTTAACTTTATCTGGCCCACAAAGGCCCAAATCCTTTTGTATAAAAGGATAGGAGTGAAAACTAATATGAAGAAGTATGGAACCGCGGGAAGTGTCAGCCGCAGGAATCACATGAAGGAAAGAAAAGCCAAACCAAAGAAAATGACAAACGTAGCAGGAAACGCATGAAGAAATAAGACAAAAATACGCAGCAGGACAAAACAAAGCTAATCTGCTAGAGTAGAAATGGCGTGGGAACTAAAGAAGACAAAAATAGGAGATAGTGGAGCAAACACACAAGGGTCGGAGCTCCATCAACCTGTACCCAGCCAATACAAGGGAGATAGGCCCATGGTCAAGGGGAATCAGAAGGTGTGGTTTGGTGGTGGGGGGAAAAAGGGGTCTATATTTGGTTTCCTCCCGTGACTTCTTTTGGGAATACCTTGCTGGGATGGCTTACCCAAAAGAAGTAATAGATGGTTGGGACCATTTGATGCACGCCATAGAGCTAAGTAGTGAGGTAGCCCAGTCCTTATCCATTCGAACCTAGAGGTAGAGGCATACAGCAAGAACAAACAAAAGGGAATTTTGTCGTGAAATGAGTAATGGTGCAGCAAACATGTACTAAGCAATGGTAGTAGTCGGGGCAGCCAATGGGTTGGTGGGTAGTCCTAAAGGGATGCCCGCAACAAACCAAAAATAGTTGGTGAAGCGCTAGAGGTAAAAGGGAGAAATCTCATTGAATTAGCTCACTATAAAAGGATGAAGTAGCCATGGATGAAAAGGGGGAGAGACCCGATGGGAAGCACCAAAGGGAGGCACTTAGAAAGAGAGAGTCACTTAGAGAGAGGCACCCAAGAAAAGAAAAAACCAAATGGGGAACAACCCACAGCAAGAGGGTAGTAAGAAACTAAGAGTAAAAGGACGGAAAGAAAGAAAGAAAGAAAGAAAGAAAGTGGTAAAAAGAAGAGAGAAAACACGGCAAGAATAGGGGCATGCATCAATAGACTATCTTTTCCCTCCCTCTTAGCAAACCCACTCTTTGAAGTCTCCAAAAATAATAGCTAGTAGCCATTTAGGCATATTCTCCAAAATGCACAACTTTTAGGGCAGAAGCCGATGACAAGATTGTTCAAGTTGGGGTTTAGGTTCCTTCTTGGTTTACTTATTCTATGAGAAGATTCAATACTTGATTTCGATTGCAAATATATTTGATTTCTCTCATTATAACTTATATCTGCTGTATTTAGTCATTCTGCTGTAGCATGTTTTTATCACGTTTGCTGCATAACTTGTCCTGCTATGGTATCTTTACTTGCTATACTAGCTATTCTGCTGTAGCACCTTTTTTATTATATTTACCGTGTTAGCTATTATATTGGCTCAACCTTTTCTGCTGAAGCTTTTTTATTTCTTTGTTATTACGTGTTTTATGTTTGACACAAACTAATCATTATCCTGCCATAAGTATATATACATATACATTGTTTCCCATGTCCTGCAAAGATATAGATTATATATGTATATGTGAATACATATAAGTATATTTACGAATATATGTATATATATTTGAGAATATGCTAAACCATGTAATCTAACATTTGCTTGATTGGTGTTTTCTTTGGGTTTTAGATTTGTTTATGTGCAGGAAATAAGAAAAAGCATTTCTAAGGTAAAAAAAAATGAAAAGTAGTCATTCACATTGCATAAGACTTTATTGCACGGCAGAAGGCCTTAATGCATAGCAGAAGGCTTTACTATCACGGCAGACAGTTTTATTGCACAGCAGAAGGCTTTATTGCACAGCAGACAGTTTTACTGCACAGCAGCAAAGTCAGACCTGTGGTAGAAATTAGAGAAAAGTTCATTCTGCAGCAGAAACAAAGTATAAGCCCAGCAGACCGTTTTACTGCATAGTAGAAAGTTTTGCTGTATAGCATAAATGTCAGACCTGTGACAGAAACTAGAAAAAAGTTCCTTTTGCTGCAGAAACAAAAAATAAGCCCACTTTACAGCATCTTCCCTTGGACTTGGAGTCAACATTTGCGCACAAACTGGCAGCGGCAGAATGGTACTTTGGAGCCCATTCCGTAAAGCTCCAGGCCCGACTTCCTTCTTAGAAAAAGAAGCGTAAAAGAACCCTCAACATTTTTGGTGACTCCACTGGGGAGCTGGGATCAAGATGGGGAGAATAAGATATTTCTCCTCTGCCAACATGTTTCCAAGTGCATACCAAAGCAAGACGCAGATGTTCTCAACTGTCCAAGCTGTACCCTCAGGAAAGTTTCCAAAACATCACAGTTGTACCATAGTGGAATTCTATGGTGGAGTATCACGGCAACATTACAGCATAACGGTATTGCAGAATTCTATGGCAGAATATTGCAGCAACGTTATAGCAAGATAGTACTGTAGCAGAATTCTATGGCTGAATACTACAGCAACGTTACAGCAGGACAGTACCATAGTAGAATTCTATGGCAGAATACAGCAACGTTACAGCAGGACAGTATTGTAGTAGAGTGGCAGAATACTACAGCAACATTACATCAAAACAGTACCATGGTAGAATTCTATGGCAGAATACAGCAACGTTAAAGCAGGACTGTACTATAGCAGAATTTTGTGGCAGAACACAGCAACGTTAAAACAGAGCAATATCATAAGCAGAGTGCTATGGTAGAATATTGCAGCAGAATTTTGTGGTAGAATACCACAATACCATAGCAGAGTTCAATGGCATTGCATCAAAATACAATAGCAAAATATCACTACAACACCATAGATTTCTAAAACAAAAAATATCCTGAGAACTCTACGATGGAAGGCCTTTACAATATTTGGTCCTATCCTTTAAATGCCACTTGTTCTCCTTATCATGCATGTGAGACATGTGGCAAGCCACTTATTCAAACATGCAACTCTCTTAAAAGCTTTCTAAGCCACTTTTCTCCTATTTGCTCTCATTTTTTTTAAAGAAACACTAGAAGTTTTCTAAACACTCTCCATCTCCACCTTCGGGTTCAACATTTAGAAGAGACAAATCCCTTCATTCCCTCACAAGGTTTCAATCTTTTTTTTATGCTAGTGATTCTAGCTTTACTTCCCCTCAAAAACCAAAAGTTAGAAACAAAAAATGAAGCTATAGCAGCCAAAGGAAAACTTTCATCATTACTATACTTTTGTAAATCACTATTTCCTTCGCAAAGTATCCTTCAGTAGACTTTTCTAGAAGGTTTCATAGCAAAAAGTACAGATCCTTCGGCAGACTGTTCACAACAGAATTTACTGAATTTTAGAAGCGCAGAATGTTTGTCTGCAGAATATTTATAGCAGAAAATTTCAAAAGCCAGAATGTAGATCTCTCTGCAAATTATTTACAGCAGAATTTGTTAAGTTCCAAAATGTTCATCGGCAGAATATTTCGCAGCAGAATCTCAGAAATGCAAAATGTTCAGTGGCAGAATATGTCGCAGCAGAATCTGTTGAATTCAAAATGTTCATCAGCAGAATATCTCGCAATTGAATCTCAAAAATGCAGAATGTTCATCTGCAGAATGTTTCATAGCAGAAAGTTTTAGAAGCCAAAGTGCATATATCTCAGCAGACTGTTCACAGCAAAATATTCAGCGGTAGAATATTCTACAGTAGAATTTTGTATTCCAGCAAGTCTTTTTACAGAATATCCTACCACAAAATTCAGTATTGAATTCTTGAACTTTCTAGGTGCAATCACAAATCCAACGTGATTTTCTTCTACAACGAAAGTGGTCATTGCCCCATTAAGAATTCATAGGAACACCAACAATGTGAAGATGTGTAAAAGGGTACTGGACAATTCTGCTACAGCAAGAAATTCGAGTCTAGATCTTATTCAACAAATTTGAGACTTGTTCTCAAAGCAAGAGAGGTGCATACAAAGCCTTTCATGTTCACTTTTGCTGAATCAATCTCTTGCTACTACATTAGCTAATATATCAATATCAATGAAGGGAGGAGGGAGAAGTAATCAATTCGACAATATCGAAACATCCACTTTCAACCAAAGTATACATTGAAGGCATGTGACAGGGTGGTGAAGTGTCCAAATTAAATCCAGACCTCAGAATGAGGCCAATCACTCGGTTATTGCGTACTCTCCATAAAGAAGCCCAAATCTACAAACTGCTTGCAAACTACTCTTTGTCCATTGTCGGGTCTAGCAAACCGTTTCAACAACCTTGAAGAGTTGAGAAGTTTTCTTTGAAGCACCTCAGAGGATTTATGCCTAGAGTGGCATTAATGTTATGATCTTTATGATAAGAAAGAATGTACTAGATTACTTGTACTATAAACTACGCAACTCCACCATCACTTTTCAAGTCATGAAGCTCATTGATGCTTATGTCTCATCCTAGAAGAACTCTGCAACAGTGACAAACTCAAAGCTCCTTCTCAAGGCTTGTGTACAAGAGGGAAATAGAAAAAAAAAATTGCTGACACACATTCTGTCGTGAATAGAATTGCTTATCTTATTGCTGTAGAAAACTATTATGTGGTTTTTATTGAAGGCGTTTTGCTGCAAGGTCATTCTGCCACAGGAATAAAGAAGCATGCTGTCCCAGGAAGATGTTAGTACATCATGGGAAAATTCTACAATAGAAGCCTTTGCTCTTGGCTATTACTAGCCAACCATGAAGCAAGAGACCTAGCAAGCTCCATCTAAATATGCCCATACTCAAAGCAAGCAAGGAAGAAACCCATGAAATATGGGTCTTAGTAGCAAAAGCCAGCAAAAGGGGTCGTGGTTATGAATTCTTGGCTAGAAGCCAACAAAGGAGCCATGGTTGCGAGTTCTTGGCAAAAGCCCATAATGGGGGCTACACTCAATCAAACCCGCAAAGGAGCCATGATCGCAAGTCTTTTGAAAGAACCTGTAGAAAAGCTATAGCCACAATCATATGTAGCAGAAGATACATGGGAAGCAATTATGCTTGCAGTGGAACGAAGCCAAAGCATGCTTGGGAAGTAACTCTTTCCCACATTCTCTAGCAACGAAGAATTTCTACAATATAGCAACTTGTAGATCTATGGCATCTAATTTTTTTATTGAAGAATGCATGAACCACATGATGGAGCATCAACACCAAGAGAGGGTGATATCAAGCTCATCCAATTGTCTCACATGCTGGGGGCTAAAGTTCTTTTTGCAGCAAATATGGGAAGCCTTCTACTGAACACTAAAGGCTTATTCTAGTATACTAAG
Organism: Lithocarpus polystachyus; assembly: GCA_033629205.1. NCBI lineage: Eukaryota > Viridiplantae > Streptophyta > Magnoliopsida > Fagales > Fagaceae > Lithocarpus > Lithocarpus polystachyus. The sequence goes on from CM066167.1 coordinate 16,254,808, forward strand.
GCTGTCTCATTCTGCAACAAAATTTGGGAAGCCTTCCACAGAAAGCTAAGGGCTCATTCTCACATACTGGGGGCCGCCTCATTCTATAGAAAATACAAAAAGCCTTCTTCAACATGCTAAAGACTCATCTAGTTGTCTCACATGTTAGAGGGCTAAGACCTATTCTGCCGCAAGTTTGGAAAGGCTTTTGCGAAGCGCTTAGACTATCAATATGTAGCAACAACATTACCTATTACAAAATAAGTATTGATTATGGCATTTCAACAAGTATACATTCATCCACCACTTGATCTGCTGCAACTTCAAACTTCATGATATGGCATAGTACAACACCCATGCAATTTGTTGCAACCTACCATGGTCAAATAACATTCTAGTCTGTGATAAAACAACAACATCATCTATCTTTTGCAGAAACATCAACTAGCAATTGGAGAATAAGTTCTCACACGATATAAAGTCTATGAAATCCATGAAAAGAAATTCTACCACCCTTCTTGTGGCAAATATCAAAGAAGCAAAGAGAGGAAGCAAGAAGAGAAGGCCTACAAGCACTCCGGAAAAAACATATGTAAAGGAGAACCAACAAGCACTGCAACAAAAAATAAATGCTCTTTGTGAGACTTTAGGACTTCAAGAGTGCTCCGCAGAAAAGCTGAGTGACAAAGAATTTCAACAATATAGCAACTTGTAGATCTATGGCATCTAATTTTTTTACTGAAGAATGCATGAACCACATGATGGAGCATCAACACCAAGAGAGGGTGATATCAAGCTCATCCAGTTGTCTCACACGCTGGGGGCTAAAGTTCATTCTGCAGCAAATATGGGAAGCCTTCTACTGAAAGCTAAAGGTTTATTCTCGTATACTGGGGCTGTCTCATTCTGCAACAAAATTTGGGAAGCCTTCTACAGAAAGCTAAGGGCTCATTCTCACATACTGGGGGCCGTCTCATTCTACAGAAAATACAAAAAGCCTTCTTCAACATGCTAAAGACTCATCTAGTTGTCTCACATGTTAGGGGGCTAAGACCTATTCTGCCACAAGTTTGAAAAGGCTTTTGCAAAGCGCTTAGAGTATCAATATGTAGCAGCAACATTACCCATTACAAAATAAGAATTGATTGTGGCATTTCAACAAGTATACATTCATCCACCACTTGATCTGCTGCAACTTCAAACTTCATGATATGGCATAGTACAACACCCATGCAAGTTGTTGCAACCTATCATGGTCAAATAACGTTCTAGTCTGTGATAAAACAACAACATCATCTATCTTTCACAGAAGCATCAACTAGCAATTGGAGAATAAGTTCTCACACGATATAAAGTCTATGAAATCCATGAGAAGAAATTCTACCACCCTTCTTGTGGCAAATATCAAAGAAGCAAAGAAAGGAAGCAAGAAGAGAAGGCCTACAAGCACTCCGGCAAAAACATATGTAAAGGAGAACCAACAATCACTACAACAAAAAATAAATGCTCTTTGTGAGACTTTAGGGCTTCAAGAGTGCTCCGCAGAAAAGCTAAGTGACAAAGGAACTCACAGCAAAAACAAAATGTGGAAATCAATGATGAAGTCCAAACATCTCTTTAGCAACGCATTTAGTGACAGACCACCTTCCACAAGAATTGGAAAGACACTACCAAGCTTAGCAACATGAGAAAGAGGAATTGGGAGAAATAAGATCTGCAGAAGACTACAACAAAGTTAAGAGATCTAGTTCACAACAACATTTATGCCTTTTCATCAAAAAGGCAGTGATATACTCACCAACAGCGGCTATGGCAGAATGACAAGAAGAATATGTTAAAGAAGAAAGAAAGCAAACACGAGGGAATCAATAGTTGCTGTGGCCAAATGACAAAGAAAATGTCTAGAATGAAAAGAAAGTGAAGATTTCTCGTGAAAGCATCCTCATTGCCCCTTGAAAAAAGAACATCTATAGTGGCACCACTTGTAAGCGCCTTAAAATGAGTGGCAGACTCAGTCACATCTGCAGAAAGACCAATTTTGCAGCAAATCAGAATTTATGGCATAATTAGAAACAGCCCGCAATGCAAACAGCAAAGGTACAAGAGTATTAATGATCTTGGGGACTAAAAGGTCCTCTACTATTGCAACAATACATTTGCCCATGTTAGTAGTAGCTCCGAATAAGGAGGCCCTCCATAAATACATCATCACTCAAAGAAACTTGCCTTTCTACAAGGCCCAACATCCTTCTCCACAGAAACTTCATCCTGGCAAAGAATACATGTGTTCTTCAACACAGCAGTAAGTATTATTAGCAAATGAAAGAGTACTCTACTATGATGAGGGCTTGCAATGTTAGCTCTACGCTTTGTTTTGAGCAAAAGAAATGAAGATACATGAATGCAGAGAGAAGAAGAAGGCATAAGAAAAGGGAGCGAAGCCACCCTTTGATCTACACACTTAAAGGAAGCTTTCCTCTTGTGAAAGAACTCTACTTGAAGAAAGTAATATGGCAGAACTATTTTGATGAAATTCTTTTCAGTCGTCGGCTTAGATGCGAAGGTAGTAGAAGATCAAAGTGAATGAATGAAGCCCGAAGTGAAGCAACCTTTAGTGGCTAAAAGAAAAGAAAAATGAAGACCATAAGAAGGATCCTTGCTCCGCAAAAGTGTTGTTCTCAAAGTTGGCAGAAAGAAGAGTTAAAGAATCCAAAGAGTTAATTTTGAGCATTTTATAGAGATGTAGAACATCATGATGAAGAAGAACCTAATAGGGAAGGATTCCACGAGAGCTGTGTCTTTTGACCATTCTTAGAGAGCAACTACACTTATGGAAGAATGAAGAGATGATACTAAGGAATATGTGGGGAAAGTAAGTTTGCTGAAGCAGTCAAGCCTAATTCTTCTGCTGCAAAATCTGTTGCAACCTTTACTTCCTACAGTATAGATACTGCTCTAGTAGAAACAGAGTAAGAGGTGCATTAACGCAGAGAAATAAGTGCATGTATTGCAGTAGAAAGTGTCTACATATTCTGCGGAAGCAGAAAAATGAGTATTTATCCTTACAAAAGCAAAGAAATTAGTACGAGCTATTGCAGAAACGTAAAGAAATAAGTATACAAATGGCCGCAGACATAAAGAAATGAGCACCATTGTAGAAGTTCAAGATCACATGGAATTTCCAAGAAGCAAACCAAGAAACAAGTAAAAGAATGATGAAGAAGAGAAGGATGCACACATCGTCATCAACAACAATCCCTTTGAAAAAGGGTAGTGTTGATGCCCATTTTGGCAAGGAAGCCCAACAGCGGGAAGAAGCCCAATAATATGGGAAGAAAAGAATTAGTAATTTGAGAAGAAAACCATTAAACCCAAATGGCAGGAATAATGGATCATAGACCTAGAAAATAGCAAATGGGCCTTAAAGAAAGCTAGCGGACCTAAAAGAACCCAGAGAAAGAAGTAACAAACCCATGGGTATTATGAGAAATAGAAAGCAAGCAAGAATGGGCCAAATAGGCCTGAAGTAATGAATTAAGTGAGTAAGGGGTTAATGGAAAACCCATAAACCCCAAAAGTAAAGGGTGTGGTAATTTGGGCCGGGGAAGCCCAAAAGACTTAGCAAAGGCCCATGGGAGTAAAGAATTAGAACGGGCTGAGAATGCTTGAAAGAATAAAATGAGACAAAGGAGCCCAAAAGCAATGAAATGAGCCGAGGATGCCCAAAATAATAAAATGGGACAAAGGAGCTCGAAAGCGATGAAATGGGCCAAGGAAGCCCAAAACAGCATGAGTACAAGCCCAATGATAGTACTGGGCTACTAGAATTTAGCAGAAACTTATAGCAGGCCCAAAAGAGGCCTAGCAGGTACAAGTCAAATAATAACATGCAGGAAATCAGCAGGAACAATTGAGCTAAAAAGAGGCAAAGTTTTCAGCAAACTCACTTTGGGGTCACAGCAACAAAACTACCACCCTCATGAACAACTTTTTGGCTACCCTTGGAGGGTCATAAATTTGCAGAAAGAAAGAGAACGACTTGCTTATGGAGAGTAAAGATTGAAACAACAGGCCCGCGAAGAAAAGAAGAGAAGCATTTGCATGTGAGTTGTGAAACAACCCGTGAAAGAAAACTACACAAGTTTTCGTATATGAATTGCAGGAGCAATCCATATGCTCAAGGGGCTGAATGTTGATGCCCATTTTTGCAAATCCATATCCAAAAGCCCATGAGGAAGAAAGCCCAATGAAAAGCAAGGCCCAAAGACCCACCAAGAAGACCGAAGAGTAAGAAAGGTCCAAAGAAAGAAATGCAAGGGAAAGCAATCTGCAGCAAAATGCAGATCCACAGCAGAATACAGCTCTGCTGCAAAATACAGTTCTGTCGCAGAATACAGTTCTTCAGCAGAATGACTTTGGCAGATTAAGGCAAATTGGGTCCAAGACCCTCTTGATCCAATTAACATTATCTGGCCTACAAAGGCCCAAATCATTTTGTATAAAAGAATAGGTGTGAAAACTAATATGAAGAAGCACGGAACCGCAGGAAGTGTCAGCCACAGGAATCACATTAAGGAAAGAAAAGCCAAACCAAAGAAAATGACAAACATAGCAGGAAACGCATGAAGAAACAAGACAAAAACACGCAGCAGGACAAAACAAAGCTAATTTGTTACAGCAGAAATGGCATGGGAACTAAAGAAGACAAAAATAGGATATAGTGGAGCAAGCACACAAAGGCCAGAGCTCCACCAACCTGTACTCAGCCAATATAAGAGAGGTGGGCCCATGGTCAAGGGGAATCAGAAGGTGTGGTTTGGTGGTGGGGGGAAAAGGGGGTCTATATTTGGTTTCCTACCGTGACTTCTTTTGGGAATATATCTTGCTAGGATGGCTTACCCAAAAGAAGTAATAGATGGTTGGAACCATTTGATGCATGCCATAGAGTTAAGTAGTGAGGTAGCCCAGTCCTTATCCATTTGAACCTAGAGGTAGAGGCATACAACAAGAACAAACAAAAGGGAATTTTGTCATGAATGAGTAGTGGTGCAGCAAATATGTACTGAGCAATGACAGTGGTCGGGGCGACCAATGGGTTGGTGGGTAGTCCTAAAAAGATGCCCACAACAAACCAAAAACAGGTGGTGAAGCCCTAGGGGTAAAAGGGAGAAATCCCATTGAATTAGCTCATTATAAAATGATGAAGTAGCCATGGATGAAAAGGGGGGGAGACCTGATGGGAAGCACTGAAGGGAGGCACTTAGAAAGAGAGAGTCACTTAGAGAGAGGCACCCAAGAAAAGAAAAGACCAAATGGGGGACAACCCACGGCAAGAGAGTAGTAAGAAACTAAGAGTAAAAGGACAAAGAGAAAGAAAGAAAGAAAGAAAATGGTAAAAAAAAAAAGAGAAAACATGGCAAGAATAGGGGCAAGCATCAATAAACCATCTTTTCCCTCCCTCTTAGCAAACCCACTCTTTGAAGCCTCCAAAAGTAATAGCTAGTAGCCATTTAAGCATATTCTCCAAAATGCACAACTTTTATGGCAAAAGCCTATCACAAGGTTATTCAAGTTGGGGTTTGGGTTCCTTCTTGGTTTACTTATTCTATAGGAAGATTCAATACTTGATTTTGATTGCAAATATATTTGATTTCTCTCATTATAACTTATATTTGCTGTATTTATTCATTCTGCTATAGCACGTTTGCTATATCAGTTGTTCTGCTGTGGTATCTTTACTTTCTATACTAGCTATTCTGCTGTAGCACCTTTTTTATTATATTTACCGTGTTAGCTATTATACTTGCTCAACCTTTTCTGTTGAAGCTTTTTTATTTCTTTGTTATTACGTGTTTTATGTTTAAGACAAACCAATCATTATCCTGCCATAAGTATATATACATATACATTGTTTCCCATGTCCTGCAAAGATATATTTTATATATGTATATGTGAATACGTATAAGGATATTTACGAATATATGTATATATATTTGAGAATATGCTAACCCATGTAATCTAACATTTGCTTGATTGGTGTTTTCTTTGGATTTTAGATTTATTTATATGCAAGAAATAAGAAAAAGTATTTCTACGGTAAAAAAAATGAAGAGTAGTCATTCACATTGCAGAAGGCTTTATTGCACGGTAGAAGGCTTTACTATCACGGCAGAAGGCTTTACTGCACAGCAGAAAAGTTTTGCTGCATAGCAGAAAAGTTAGACCTATGGCAGAAACTAGAGAAAAGTTCCTTCTGTGGCAGAAACAAAGGATAAGCCAAGCAGACAGTTTTACTACATAGCAGAAAGTTTTGCTGCATAGAAGAAAAGTCAGACCTGTGGCAGAAACTAGAGAAAAATTCCTTCTGTAGCAAAAACAAAGGATAAGCCCACTTTGCAGCGTTTTCCCTTGGACTTGAACTCAACGTTTGCGCCCAAACTGGCAGCGGCAGAATGGTACTTTGGATCCCATTCTACGAAGCGCCAAGCCCGACTTCTTTCTTAGAAAAAGAAACGTAAAACAACCCTCAACAAGCATTTAACAGACCTCATGCTAGTGCTGTTAGCATACAATCATCATGCATTTCAAAGTAAATACACGTGACAAGATAATCACATAATGCGTTGGGGTGCACAATCATAATGTAATTACAAAGTATTAATTCTCAATAACACCATAAATTAATCTCATATACAAGTCCACTTTCTTATTTTTTTAATAAAAGTCATGTTAACAAATGTTCTTAGAGCAATTGTTAATAAATCATAATAGGAAAGTTTTAATATCACTTTCATGGAAAATATAAAAAGCTATCAACAATATTTATTATTTTATTATTCTCCCAATAAAATATTTCTAAAAATAACTCTTAAACCAATACCCTAAGGGTACTAGTTAACATTTCCCTTAAATTAATTTGCTTTTGTAATTGCATGTGAAACTTAAGTTCCAAAAGCATGTATTATCCCAAAAATTAAGGCATAGTGCTTACATTCATCAAAATTAAAATTAGTGCTTCTCAAAAAAAAAAAAAAAAAGGTTAATTATGTCTAAAATTAGCTAAAGTAGATGGAGGAATTGAACCCACAATATTTACTCATTTACTTCATGTTATGGAACATGGCCGAAGACATGTGGTGATCAATGTACGTGCTGATCAATGTATGTACGAATTATGGTCTAGGAACAAACCCTGATAAATTCTATCGTGTTAGTGTACCAAATAAAAAATGAGGCACTATTTAACTTTAGCACATTATGAATCATACTTGATAGTTGATGTTAAGCTGAAGTAGCTAATGAGGCATAAAAACTGTGTTAGAATTTATGGGAAGAAAAGCCATTGTTACTCAACAAAATTGAAATTGATTGAACATGAGCATAAATTGCTTAGCCCCCAAGGAGTAAATGTCTCTGAATTACTCAGCAACTAAACAAACCCTGATAAATTCTATTGTGTTAGTGTACCAAATAAAAAATGAGGCACTATTTAACTTTAGCACATTATGAATCATACTTGATAGTTGATGTTAAGCTGAAGTAGCTAATGAGGCATAAAAACTGTGTTAGAATTTATGGGAAGAAAAGCCATTGTTACTCAACAAAATTGAAATTGATTGAACATGAGCATAAATTGCTTAGCCCCCAAGGAGTAAATGTCTCTGAATTACTCGGCAACTAGTTTTTGTAGGTGGGGTCAATTACTCGTAGGTTTTATTGGCTAGAGTAAAAAAAAACATCAAAACAAAAAATATTGAAATTGACAACGTATGTCACATATTCTGCATTTTTCTTAATCTATATGTGCTATTGGCATTTCACATATAACTTGCAACAACTCATATTTGCCCAGGAAAAGTGGCACCAAAAAATACTGCTAAACCACAAAACTCCAATCAGTTTGTGTAGATGTGTACACGGTTTGGTGTGATCAGTGGAACTGGCCAGTTTTGCACCGAACCTCATGGGTCAGTTTGGTCAATTCCCCAATTGCACTGCACGGCTGCACCAGTGGGTTGGTCTTAGCTGATCCCATGCAGTCTACTTTTATGGTGTCAGTGCGCTGGGCTGAGATAGTTTAAGCCACACTATTCTTCACCAACACACTGACAAACCCAATCCCAATCCCAAACCCAAACCCAAACCCAAACTCAGATACCCACAACACTTAACTGTTCAATTTTTTTTTTTTTTTTTTTTTTTTGAGAAAGAACTGTTCAGTCTAGCAATGAGGAATGTGGATTTACAAAAAAAATAGCCGGACTTTATAGGTGTAAATTACAGTTCACATTATCAAATAATTCTAGTTAGCTGTAATCTCCAAAGAATTCTGTATGCTATTCACCATTTCTCCCAATTTGATAGTATGAAATGTAATTTACACCTATTAGAAAAAAAAAAAAAAAAAAAATTCCCCCAATTTGCATATATATAATGACAACAGAGAAAAATTGGGGCTGAGCACTACCTTGACTGAGAAAACTCTTATCATTTCCCCAAATTTGCAAATATATAGACTACAAAGTTCGGGGGTGGGGAGTCTGAAGGAAACATTGAAACAGTCGGTTGAAATTCCTGTAAAACACAAGACCAAAATATCAAACAATCAAAACACAGAGAGAGAGAGAGAGAGAGAGTTACCTGGCATTGGCAAGATGAGGATGACGATGAGTTGTTGAACAAAGAACGACAATGGTGCTTGGTTATGGAGAGAGGAGAGATGGAGACCCAGAGGACCAGGACATTGCAAGTGAGAAATGAGAAAAATATAGAATATTTAGACCTTAGAACTCCTAAATGGCCACAATGCCTTGTAGCTCAATTAATTGACATCTCCTAGTGTTTTTACAAAAATTTAAAGTTTAAATCTTTCTTCACTATTGTCATTGTCACATTGAAAAAAATATAAATAAATAAAATAACTCTCAAATGGAAATCAAAAGTCGTTAAAGTATGCATAAATACGATGATGGTTTTCTTCGAAACTCCAGTGGTCTTTGGAATTCAAAAACCCTAACCGAGCACCAAATCAGTTGATGTTGGTTTTGCCCAAATTCGGCTGCTGAACGCCCTAAATTGCTGTGCGTGAAAATGATGGTCACTATGGCAGAAAGCAATTCTTTATTCCACTTAGAAATATAGGGTTCCTCCTTCACATGTTCAAGATGACATTCAAAATAGAATTTCCTACTTTCAACTAGACATTCATGCTTCACATATACAATGTTGCAAACATAAAATTTTTTTTAAAAAAATTTTACATATGCTACATAAGAATGCTCGTCAACTGTCTCACTTCTCACTTTGCATTTGCGTGAGCTAGAATTTTAATTGCCGACACTAACAAAGATATAACGTCTGAAATCAGGAGATTCCTAGAAGCCTAACACTTCTCTCTTTTTGACTTTCAATCTTAAATCTTCTTCAGATGGGATCTGGGCACTGTCCCTTGAGGTTGCACTCCACCATGTCATAAGCTCATCCTGCAAAATGTGATGGGAATTTAACCACTTCACATTGAATGGGTAACAAGCAAGATTCAGAATATTGTCAATCTCACTGCTAGGATGGAACCTTGCTAATCACCATCCCTCAACTTTGTGTACAGTAATTGACCCAATTGATCTAAACATTAAGAGTGACCATAAAGGTGAAATGTAATAAAAATTAGCAGTTGATATTATACTATATAATAATCCATTAACAGATTTACATGATATGTAGCATTTTCGAAGAATTATGTCATCCAGTTCTTGAACTGATCATCATGAGGCATTTTTGACCTTATGCCGTTAGAATTTGCCAAGTTTGAGAGACAAGGCCTGAATTAGCTTTAAGTTGTGACTCCCATGATTTTGAGATTCCATAATCGCTTCCAGTTCAAATGTTAAATTGAGCATTTATGGGTCAAGTTATACCATTTTTTAGTGAAAACAACAATTGTAGTCCTTAAAGTTTGGTCCATTTTCCAATTGGTCCCTAGAATTTCAAAAGTGACAATCAAATCCTTAAAATTTGTAATATGATTCAATTTGGTCATTAAAGTTTTCACCATTTTCCAATTTAGTCAATAGAGTTTCAAAAGTTCGTAAAATGATTACTCCCATTTTTTCCCCTTTTATATTCTTGTATTTTCCTCATATTCTCATAAACCAAACATGGAAATATGGAATAGACAATTATTAAGCAAATTTATATTCAGAAAGTGAAAATTATTATTCTTTTTTATTTTATCGTAAATTCCATGTGGTAATAATGAGCCATCATGGTTGCTACATGGCAATTTCTATCCACTTGTTAGCATGTAATTTCTAAGCTACATAAACTTTTTTTTATTACATGACACATTAATGTCCAACTTAGAGCGTGGACCAAATTGGATAATTTTATGAACGTCAAGGATTTGATTGCTACTTTTAGACCTCTAGAGATCAAATTGGAAAATGGAGCTAACTTTAATGACCAATAATATGGTGTTTGCCCTTTTTTTTTTTTTTTTAAATGTATACATCTATACCATCTTTGACTGAAGGAATCCAAAACATTGCTTTGCGGCAGATATATATATATATATATATATATATATATATATATATATATGAGATGATTCTCAAAAATAAAAATAATAATCAGATACATATGAGATGGTTAATACACGCAAAATCAAATATACAAAGAGAATTCCAGATGGATGGTATTTTTGGTGTCATCAATGAACTGGATAAAATGATAATTAATAAAACTTTAGAAACTCTCGTACACAATGTTCCCTGAATTGGAAACAATGTGCCACTTTAAAAGTACTTCGGAAGGGGGAAGAGAAGTAAAAGAAAAAACATAACTATTAGTATTTGACTTAGTCATACCATCATGCATTCTAAACACGTAAATGGATGTGTCAATAAGGGAAGACAACCTCAAGTAGCCATATAAATTTTATGTAATGCTGTTAAATATTTCAAGCTTGAAAGATCTAGAGAATAATAAGTGAATTGAGCTTGAAACTGAATAATTGTAGCTTAGAAGCATAGACAAATATAGTGTGAGGAAAAACTGATATGCTGTCAGACTATTACTTACCTCAAGGAAATCATGGTTGGAGACATATTGACTCTCAACCAAACATTTGATTCCCCCTACGTTTACTGAGATAGAATTTTTTGCATTTTGTGGCGCATTCTCTCTTTGCTTCCCTGTGCATCCAGAAAAATAAGAACGAGTCAATTATAAAAGTGAGTCTTAACGAAGTGCATCATGATAATCCACAAATTTGTTAACAAGTATGCAAATTATCTCCCTATCAAATTGATTAATTATACAACACGATAACAAAATAATGAATTAGTTCAACTTATACCAGTTATGTAAGCCACATGGTATCCAGTTCCACCTAGTCCTTCTTGCCACTTCCCAAGCCGTAGACGCAAGAAAAAACCATCAAGAGGTGATAGTGACATATGGGAATTCATCCATCTGGTGGCCATGCAACATAGAAAAATTCATTTTTTTTTTTCATTGCACAAAGAGAGTATCAATTACAGAGACGATGTACTACAGCAAGAATTAAGTTTCAAAGTCAGCCCTTGCAAGTGCAGTACTCTAAACTATGCATCTACTAGAAGAACGAGTTCTACCACAATAAACCAAAATTCAAGATTGAAGAAAGAAGCAATTTGTAATTTGGTTGATCCCAAAAAGGTATTTTTGGAAGCCAAGCATTTCATTAAAATTGAAGAGTAGCAATTAAAATTAATCCTCCCACTGAAAATGGGATTTCTGATGTCCCTTTTTGTCATGCAGACATGCAACAGTTTTTCTAGACCGCTAGCTATGTCAACCCAACCATAAAAATAGGCTTAACTTATGTAAAACGAAAAAAGAAAAGAAAAAACTGCGCCAGAAAAACAGGAAAACTCTATTGCCTACCATATACAAAGAATGACACACAAGCACAGGTGTACTCACGCCACTGATGAAAACTGAGGATCCTGAGGACTCAAAAGAATTGAGAAAAGATCAGATCAAAAGCGCAAAAAAGACCACCATATCTGTTTAGCTTGAATTTACATGTTTGTAAATCTCCTATACATCAAACATACATTTATAGGCTGACTACTGTATGGCATTCATATCATAAAGGGATAATTAAGTAAATTGTTAATTTTGCTGTATCCTTGAAATGCATGTGCAAACTGTTAATATCAACTGTAATTGAACATACTACTTGCCATATATAAATGGAAATTCCAATCAAACGAGTAATTAATAATGTGAGTTTATCAATGACAGGTTAATTAGCATGATCTACTTACTTTAGGATATCTGAGCGAGACAAACGAAGGCTTTTTATGGCATTAAAGATTTCTTTTGGTACATCAGAAAGTTTCCTATTGATAGGCATGATCTGATTTTCTTTTAAATAGTTTTCCACAGGACTTGAAGCACTGTACTTCTTCAATGAATTTGCATTAGATCCTATTTCTTCAGGGGCTATCATTTCATTTGGTTTCCAATTAAAATTATGGTCTGATATTCTAAGAGCACTCCCATTACAAGCAGCTTGAAATTGACTCTTCCAACCAGTTAGCAGCTTTGAATTTTCTTTACCTCCCGTTTTATGCTGCATTTCTCTAGGACCAACCAAAGAAGTACCACATCTTTTTTGATGTTGCCCTCTTGAGGATGTACTGGGACATGCAACAGCCCAATGATTGAACTGGAAACATCTAATGCACAAGCAAGGCGATTCTTCTGCCCCAATATAGGAATTGATATTCCTTAGAAGATCCTCAATCTCACTTTCTGTTATCTCAGAACACTCTTGTAATTGGTGACCCTTTATGCCACAATAGAAACAGGTTACAGTATCTTTTACATCTGATGGTATGATGTGTTTTAGGGCATCCAATCTTCTTGCAAAGATAGAAGCCATTGCCTCTGAACTTTTAAACTTTGGAGAAGGCAATTTAGCGTTCAATTTATTTACAAAATTCTGATCATTGTGGCCTTTGATCCAATTAAAACCAACAACTGCGTCAGTATCTGCAGGACACTTCTGTGATTCTTTTCCCAAAGCAAGCATTGGACCTTCAGCAGAGAGCTCCCTTACTGCCACACTATTGTGGTTTTTGAAAAAGCCAACATAATTCTCAGGACAAGGAAGAGGTCTTGTGCAATCAGTGGAGCACTCAAGACCTACACCAATACTCTGGATGCGATCATCCAGGTTTAACACAGGGCCAGAAGTTTTTGCACAAAACCGAGTTATCCACAAGCTATTTCTGTAATCATTAGTTGTCTTCCCTTCAGCTGGCAGATCAGAATCAATTTTCTCAGCACTGATAGTTCTACGTTTACCCAGAGAAGAATTGGAGCTTATTCCATCTTTCCCATTTCCAAAGTCCACGTTGCATGACTTTTTATTCTCCCCGGAGTTAATCTTGCTATCTTCCTTACTGGAAACAAATGTCACTGGAAATGTTTTAGGCTGGTTTAATGGATCTGCTCCATTTCCAGAGTTTGATTCATCAGGCTTATCATTTGGAAGCAGATTTTGTCTGCATATTTTATCACCATCCCCACAAATGGATATTGGAGTAGCATTAATGTTGAACATCTTGTTATCCAGCTCATGCTCCTTAGATCCTTCTCCAGTTTGATAATTGGCATTAAACAATGTTGTTTCTCTTCCTGCCTTTGGACAATATAAGGACTGAAAAATTGACCGAAAACCATTATTTTTGAATCCTGGATCATAATTCTTGTTGCATGTGAGAAGATTCTGATGCCCATGATCAGGATGTGCAATAGCAAGAGCAAGAGCAGGTGCCTCACCTTGCACTGGTTTTGAGAAACCCTTCATCATGTTCGATATCCAATTCATAAAGGAGCTATCTTGTTTAACATAGGATGTTGAACCGGGTGTATCTTGAATTTGGCTTTTGATTCTTTTACTCCCAACAATCATGTGTCCTTCAACGCTCCACCTCTTCTTGCCTGTTGAAAACAACCCACTGTTGCAGCTTTCAACACTCTCATGGCTATCATCTTCCTCTCTTGACAATCTTCGATCAATATCTCCATCAGATAAAGCCTTTTCCTTGCCTTTCCTTCGAGGCATATGGATTCTGCTGTTAGTTAAGAAGACTTCAGTCGGAACAGCCTTGGTTCTGGGAAGTACAACTCTGTCTGGCTGAAAGCCAGTTTTACCTTCATTGAACTCTGATTCTACATTCTTATTTGCTGCACCACAAGCACTATCACCAATCAGAGTTCGTAAATCATTCTCAGCGGTGAACTCCAGCATTTCCAAAGGTCTTTTGCCTGGGGAACTAGGATTCTGGACTGGCGTTTCAGAAGCTTTGCATTTATCCACAGGGAGAACATCAGAGGCCAAATTAATATTTTTTCCCAATATTTGATTGCCACTTCCAAAATCTCTGCCTCCACCTCTATAGTCCTCAGAAAATGGTTCATTTGCCACCATGTCAGGTTTAGGTTCAACTATTTTGGTTGGTATAATATCAGATGTTCCTCCATATACCAGACCTGTTGGTAAATCAGCAGGTTAAATCATGTCAGATGTCAAGAAAATAATGAATGCTCCATCAACTTTGAGAAAAGTAAGATATAAATAAAATGTCCACTTAACATGGAAGGAAAAAGAGTTTGCATGGCTTGTGCGTTTAAAGGCAAAATAGAAGAGCCAAATATTTTGATGGTTCTTGCAGAATGCATATGACCCATTCCTTTTGTTAAAGTAAAAATAAGAAAAATAAGAGATGTACAAGGAGAGAAGGTAGAACTCTAGAAGCAAGGAGAATTAATGTGGTTTAGCCTAATGGTACGTCCTTTGTGGAAAACCCATAGCCGCTACATTTTTGCTATTTAGAATTGTGTATTACAAGAATCCAATATAGGGTATATACACACAATGGTTGACTTAGGGCCATTGATTATGCCTGGGATCAAGGAACGGGACTAAGGTACGTACATAGTAAAGCGTAGAGAGTCAAACAAAGCATATGTGCACATACTAACACCCACCTCAAACTCAAGGGGAATTATAATCTCATGAGGAAAACCATGACCATGAATGACCGGATTAGATATAGAATGGACCAGGCATAATGTGGAATGAATGTGCGAAATGCTGACAACAGTTGATGGCAACTACCAATGACAATCAGCAACCAGAGAACGGTTGCACCAGTGACCAAAGAGTAGCTCCTATGGTCAAAGAATGGCTACACTGGTGGCCTAAGGAATATCAACAGAGGATAACATTGTGGTGAAGCATGTGAGCAATTTGGTGGGTTTCACATAGATTGAACCTAAAAAGAATGAGTGATATACCAATTAGTGTGACTTGAGAGCCTCAAATGGGGAGACAGAACCCAAAATCAGAATCTATGTGAAAAATGGATTAGGAAGGAGGTTGGGAACAGTGGCTGGCAATGACCGGTCCAAATGATGATCAGCAGTGCTATCTGAGCGATGGTCGGCAGTAGACTACTTGAATCTTATTGAAGGCCACAGAAAAGTGCCTCCCATACCATGCTAAAATAGAAATAAGAAAATGAGGTGATTTAAAAAGAAAGAAAATGGAACCAAAGAGAATTAACTTAGTTCAGCCTAACAACCTACATCCAAAGCCAAAACTCTTAGCAGCTACATCTTTGCTATTCAGAATTGTGTACTACAAGAACCCAATACAGAATAAATATACACACAATGGTTAACCTATAGGGGCCATTGATTATGCATAGATCAAGGATAAGTAATATATCTTGATTCAAGGTATAATAAAAGGCCATGATGAAGGAACATACACAATAAAACACAGAGAGCAGATACATTAAGTCGTATAAAATAAGTGCATATACTACATGTTTCTAGAACGATAGAAATAGATCGGTTGTAGACCAAAGACCAGAGTAACTTGAAAGGACTACCTAGAACTATCTTCTGGGAAAAAAGAGTCAAAAGATACGGGCATGCACCTGGCACACTAGGAGAATTGTTTTCTCTGGTCTCAGATATTTCAGCCATTTGAATATTGATTGGGGCACAAATATCATCACCTTCACTCTTTCTTAGATCCTCCTTTCGAGTAACTTGTGGAACAGATGATCCTACCATGGTGTTCACTTCCTCCATATTACGAACAGGTCCTGCCAAACAAGAGTCCTCAGGTTTTGTTAAACAGGTTTTGAGGGGAAAACATGAAACAATACATATAAAAGATTGATCTTGATAGGTCCACATTTCATCATTATACAACTTAATACCTATTCATAAACTTTTTCTCCGTTACTAAGAAAAATTTAGACCAAATATCTAGCCCAACCCCACGTACCCTACAATTTAACATAAAAAAAATAATTTACCTAACCTGTCTTATGTTCATGATTTGGCTGACATTCTGGCATGCCACCACCAGCACTTGTAAGAGATGCATTTGAAGTATTTGCACCAGAAAAATCATCCTTTGTATGGCTTGCCACTTGTGGTGTAATGACTTCATCTACAGGTTTGTCAGTTGTAGAACCCCCGCCCATAAAGTTTTGAGGTGCTGGAAAATCCACATTGCTTGGTCCTGCACCCCACAGAAGTGGGGGTTTTTTATTGGCAAAGCTGGAATCAGCACGTTTGAGACTCAAACCTTTATGTGGAGACCAAACTAGTTCAGAAAGGGGATCAGAGGCCACAAATGTCATGTCTATCCTTGAACCTGCATTTGCACCTGCACCTGAATCAATGTTCATTGGTCTCTGAATACACTGACTAGAATAACTCTGTGCAAGTCCTAATTCAGTCACTGGTTCTATGTTCTCATTGTCCGCATTCATATTTGGTTGGATGGATTAGTAGGCCATCCTGAAATGCCAACAGGGACCAATTAGTCTGCTAAACATGTGAATCATTAACAATCACAACAATCGCCTTTTTTTTTTTTTTTTTTTTTTCTCTCTCTCTCTAGTGTTTAAATGGGGAATGCAATTATCTCAATATAAGGTGAATAATTGGAGTTTCCAGATTAAACATACTGTAGCAGCATTGCTTTGAAATGTGTCTCGCAAGTATAGGTGATGAATTAATCTTAATCTGTTTGTAAACCTTTTAGACAGAAGGTTCATAAGATTACAAAGACCCTACTAAAGAGAGGTGAAACTTTTAATCCAATTTATGGAAGGAGATGCCTTAGTAACTTTCTCTTCCTTCTCTTAAGAGAGAAGAGCGAGAAAATAAACAGGACCTATATAGCACATTGAAAAAACAAAACCTCATTAAATGCATCTTCGACTGTGAGCACTTTGATATGCCAAGCAAACGTGTTGAAAGTCTGAAAATCTTTTTTTTTTTTTTTTTTTTTTTGAGAATCGAATGTGAATGACAATCGACAAAGATGTTATCTTAGAATATTATAATGGCACGAATTGGCATATTGACAACGTATTGAGTTTGCACAGTGAAAACAAAAACTCGTTTCAAGAAAAAACTTTGATTGAGGCATAGATTAGCGTATCAATCGCTAGATTGCATCCATAAACAGAGAGAGAGTGAATAGTCATATTAACAGCCATTGAGGATAATCATAATACTAATTTCTAATAAATGAAAACCCATTAAGTCAACCCACAGTTTTCTACTATTCGGTTGCTCTCATGCATATAAGCAATAATCTAAATTGCTTATGCAATCATTTTCCATTTTACCTTCTCATTCAATAGAAGAAGCATTTCAGAGAAAAATGTTTTGAATAAATATGTAGAGAGTAATTATGATTTAGCATGTAGTACGGTGAGGAATCCGTAAGATAGTAGAGCAAAGCATAACTTTGAATTTGCACAGTGACATTACGATATCAAAATATTGCAGGACAAATAATTCAAAAAATGACATGGAGCATCTTTTGCAGATAGAAGTAAAAATTAAATTTAAATAAAAAAATAACAGACAAACATTAGGGGTAGTACGAAGGTCCTTTGAGGGTACACATTATCCTTTGAATAATAAAACATATAGACTAACATAAATTAATACTGAGGAAATTCATTGGGAAAGTTCGAAGATTTCAACAAAAGTATAAAAAGATTGTCTGAAAATTTTGGAATTAAATTAAAATAGCAAACATAGGAAGGAAAAGGCCTTGTGGCCATGCAACTTGATTCAGAAAAGAAAGCCATTCTTATATCCTTCAAACTTTGAAGGATACTATAAGTATTACTTACAAGTAATTTAATTGTTGGGAAATTTAGGGGAAATCAAATGAAAGAACAAAAGAACAAACAGGCCTACAGGCACGGATGAATAATTATCTTGAAGAAATTATCTTCCCCCACTTGAATGAGTTTCCTAATGGGTTGCAGGCAAATCGTCCTTAGAATACAATAAACCAAGATTTCTACAACAGCAAACTTGGAGAATCCTATCAATTTCTCTATAACAGTGTGCAAAATCTGTAAAATCTTAAAATTCCTTTTTTCAAAATTATGTAAATAAATAAATATAAATGCTTATTTATAACTAATGAAGAGTTGCCAATTAAAAGTCACTTTTGAAATGTCACCCACGATAGGAATGAAGAGTTTCCAAAGAAAAGTCACATTTGAATTGTCACTTAATAATGGGTTGAGCACCCTAAAACGTTGCCAATGCTATTACTAGCTGTTAGGAACACAAACAGGTTCATTTTCCTTATTTTTCCACATAATTATGCTGAACACATACTTTCTGCAACTATTGGGCTCAAGCAAGATGAAGTGAAAGTGCACTTCGCTCGGGCAAGCTGCCCTGCTTGCTTAAGTGAACTCTTCAGTAACCAAAATAAAACTCCAACAAAAAGTTTCGCTTGTCCCTTGCTCATCTCTTGCCTGTCCCTCGCATGGGCAAACTTCAATCTTGCTCAAGGGAGATTCTTAAAACCAGTTTTTTATTACCTTTAATCTTTTGCCCTTCTTCTACTTTTCTAGTAGAATCTTCTCACGTATAACAACCTACATGTGAATATCTATATATACAACAATCCCCCACTAGGTTGTAATATCCATATCCAACTTAAGTTGACACTATGTCATGCATAAAGAAGGTGTTTTTCAACTTAAACCTCCCACTAGTTTAGTGTTCTCATGACTGCAAGAAGACTTCTAGAAGCTAATGATGGTCAAAGCTTAAAGCAAAACTATTTGCCTCAAAGCAAGAGAAAACATGCATATGAAAGCATCCTTTACACCAAAAACTCACATCTTGTTAACACTATTATGGCTATGTGCTACTCCATGGAATCCTAACTCTAGTTTAAAAATGGCACTTTATGCTCACATATGTGGAATTTCCTATGATGTCCCTGTTACACAAAAATTTAAATGTATATTGACCTTCATTAACAGTATAAACTCATCCTCTATAACGTAACAGTAAGCATTAATCTATTTTGAATGTGACTTCAAAAATTTTAGTTCTCAACTAACCGCTTATGAACATGCTGTTGCTGCCCTTTAAACCTCTTTAGATTGGATCTAATTGAGGTTCATTTCTTGCTATTGGTAATTCTATTCAAAGGATTTTAGTCCCATTCAAATGGATATGGTATGCCAATTCTCAAGACACACAATTGATAGATGGGTCTATTAAGTTGCTTTTAGATTTTACACAGACAACGGATAATCCCATTAACTATTACCTTTTCTAGTTATTCTTGTCTGAGATTCATATGTCTAAAGTTCATTCATTTAACTATAGTGGATGACTACACTAAATGCACATATATTTACTTAATGAAACATTAATCAAATACCTATTCGGCTATTCCCTTTTATAATCTTTTGTCCAACTCATTGAGTTATCAAAATCATCCTGGCGATAACAGACCAAAATTTGACATTCCTTCATATTATTCCTCTAAAGGCATTATACATGAAACTAGTTGCACTACTCTTTCAGGGCCACCTACCTAAATATTTTTGGTATTTGATCAGTAGGACATGGATAGCCCTCCTAAAATTGTTTTAGGTCCAGCCCTCTTATAACCACTTAAAAGTTTTTGGTTGCCTTGGTTTCGCCTCCACCCACTTCCAAAAACCCTCAAAATTGATGCATGCAAGGTTGTCAAAATCAGAATCTTATGCAGGATTGTTGAAGGTAGGTTGGATCGTAGATCGTAGGATCGAATCGTGAATCGTAAGATCTTACATATTTTCAGATTTAAAGCAAAAAACACATTAATAATGACTTTGTATGTTGAATAATCACATAAATTATAAATTCATCCATAAAAATACTAAGATTTGCATCATATGATGTAATTTGCATATCATACATCACCAAGTCTATACTAACGACACAAATATATTTTAGTTTTGACCCAATGTATTTAAAAAATTCAATAAATGTTTAATTAGCAACCAAATACTAAACTATTTATCAAAACATACATATGGAAAATGTTTTCCAACTTCTAAGTTTTAAGTTTGAAATCCAAAATAAATTAGCAAAAGAAAACTAGCTAACTACAATATGAAATCCAAAAGCAAGATGAATATTAAGGTAAATTGAACATTTAATTATTCACATTCTAAGGTTCTTATAACCACCGTCCTAAATTCCTAATCATCATCATCTATGTAGACATTATATATTTGTATACTAGAGCTGCAAAAGACATCAAGATACAATTTCACACTTAATTATTCAAGTTATACCACTCAGCAACAATTAAAGATCATGCTAAAAAAAAAAAAAATCAATCAATATAAAAATACAAGCATAACTGATAAAATTATATATAAAAAAATATTTTAGTAATATGAGAACACAAATTAGTATATTGATCAAACAAATTTAACAACATTATAGCTTAAAAGGCAGCAAGGCTAATATCAAATTTTTCATTTAGAAATGCTGAAGCATTCATTCATTTTGATTACAAGTGAACTAGAAACTAGAAAACATTTGCTTAGGTTAACATAATTTTATAAAAATAAAATCAAAAGTCATACTATCACAACATGAGAATATAAAAACCTTTAAAGCTTCATCAAAATAAAAAATTTATCTCATAAAAAAAATATAAAAAAAAAAAAACTAAAAATTTATGTTTTTGGTAGGATCAGTAGGATCCCATACGATCCTATACGATCCTATGTACAATCCTACCATTTTTACGATCCTAGTGCGGTCCTAAACGTTTTGATGAGATGAGATCGTAAAATCGTGTGATCTTACTATCTAAATCGCGATTTTGACAACCATGGATGCATGTGCTACGCAATGCATTCTCCTTGGTTATGAGAAATTACCTTTGTCTCTCAGGATGTCCTCTTTTATGAAGACCATTTTCCCTTCTCTCTTACAACTTCCCCCTCATTATCACTTCCATTGTCCTTCCCTTTTTGACAATCCCGACAACCCCCACCCCACTAAGCACCATACTCCTGACATCTTTACCTCTGTCCCTGCCCCTCCCTGAAAATCATCATAATCCATCAAGCTTCCTACTTACTTGCACATAGGGGTGGCATTTCATGTTCGCATTGTTGGGTTTATGTTGTGTCGAGCCATGAGTATTCGACTATATAAGTTAACCTGAACCCGACCTTTTTTAGTAAACATGTCATAAATCTTCAATCCTAACCCGACCTGTCTATAACACGTTTAACCCCTTTAATTAACAAGTCATGTAAAGGTCAATTCAAATGACCTATTTAATAACCTATTTGATTAATAGGCATATCTGATCCAAATAATATGTTATATCTAATATTAAAATACAATACAACCATAAATATAGTAATTAAAATATAATTACAACCATAAATTAAGTAGTAATAAAAAAATAATAATAACAAAAGCTAATACATTTATACGCTAAATAGGTCAAACGGGTTCGCATGTTGAACATGATCACGACCCGTTTATTAAATGGGTCAGCCATGTCAATCCGAACATGACCTGAACCCATTTAGCCTCAACCCATGACTTGTTTATAAACGGGTTAGTCATGTCAGATTTATTGGTCGTGTCGGATTTTCCCACCCCTACTTGCACGATTTTCACCTTGGTCAAGCTCTCTCGACTCGACCCACTCCCTTATCCGACTTAGCTTTGATTAGTTCCTCTGGTACTTCTTACCCCTTTTCTCTCTCATATGATGATTTATTGCCCTCACCAGGCTTTCACATTTTATCTCTCTCTAGAAAAAACCTAAGTTTTTCTTGCAAGCTATGCAAGGTCCTAAGTGAAAAAATGCCATGTGCACCGAAATTGATGCCCTTAAAGCCAACAACATAAGGACTCTCACCGATTCTCCACCCAACAAAAAGCCCAATGACTGCAAATGGGTTACAAGATCAAGTACCATCCTTATGGCTCTATGGAACGCTATAAGGCCCTCTTGATTGCTAAAGGATACAATCAACAAGAGGTCCTTGCCTACTTTGAGACTTTCACCCCAGTTACCAAATTAGTCACTATCTGTGTCTTCCTTGTCCTAGCCACCAAACGCAATTGGCACCTTCACTAGCCAGATGCCTTTCTATACGACGATCTTGATGAGAATGTCTATATGCACCTTCCTTCTAGTTCTGAACAAGAGTGGCGATAAGAGTATGTAAACTCAATAAATCTCCAAATGGTCACAAACAAGCTTCCCGACAATGGTTTGCAAAGTTTTTTTCAACTATTCTGGAACAAGAAATCCAAAGCAGGTTACTCATTGTTAGTTCGATCTTGCTAACATGAGTTTACCACTGCCCTTATTTATGTTAATGACATCATTCTAACAAGGAACATTTTGGAGCATATAAGAACTCAAGAAATTCTAAGGAGAACAGTTCAAACTTAAAAACCTTGGAAACCAAAAACAATTTCGGGTTTTTGGGGATAAAGGTTGCACAATCAAAGAAGGGAATATCAATATCACAACACAAATATGCACTTAAAATTCTAGACGAAATAGGGTTTCTGGGAGCAAAGCCATCCTAGTTCCTAGTGGAGCAAATTTTGCCACTCAATGAGTGTGAAGGAGACTTCATTATTGATCCCTCATCATACCATTGACTAATTGGGAGACTAATATGCTTAACCATTACCAAGCCAGATTTGACTCATATAATGCATATTATAAGCTAGTTCACGGACAAGCCTCGAATACCCCATCTAGATGGGGCACATCAAGTATTGTGATGCATCAAGCAAACACCAGGTTTAAGGAATTTTCAAGGATGCTGGTAAATTAGTCACTAGATACTAAATATTACTTGGCCAATCTCTCATTTCCGGAAGACCAAGAAATAAACAAATGTTTAACCTTCATCAGCTGAGGTAGAATACAAATCCATGGAGACTTCGTGTTGTAGGAAACAACTCTTGGTAGACCCCAATATCTCACACCTAAAACCATCTAAGTTATACTACGACAACAACCCCGTCATTCATTTAGCTTCAAACCAAGCCTTTCATGAATGCACAAAACATATCTAGAGAAATTGTCATGTAGTGATAGAAAACTCCAAAGTTGGCTCATCCAAATTGCACGTCTCTACAAATCAACGGCTAGCAAATTTGTTCACTAAAGCACTTGAGCATTTACAAGCTGAATTTCTACTTTGCAAGTTGGGTGTCCTAAATTTTCTCTTCAACTTGATGGGGAGTGTTGAAGATCAAACATATAAGCAAAACTCACCCACCAAATTTGTTAAGGAAGACTAGATTAGTATGGAAAGTTCACCAACCACATCAACATCTCCATGTAATTAGCAAAATCAAGCTTATAAGGAAACTAACGGCAATATCAATCAAAGTAGATTTCACAAGAGTAGGGATTTTGTTTGTAAGAAACATGTATATATAGAAGCCTATATAATAGAACAAAGTATTGCAAAATAGAAGACAACACTAACTTTGTGGATGTAGGCTTGGCTTTCATAGCCAAATTACGTGGTCCCTTTCTTCATAGTCATATATGTTTTACAGATTCACCATTATTGTACCAGGAAAATGGCTCACAAAGGTCATGGCCACAACTCTATAGATCGGAATGAAAGAGTCCTATTTTATGGTTCTCTTAAGATAACCAAGAATTCTATTGATCGCTTTCCAATGATCAACACTAGGATTATTGTACTTCGAAAGTTTGCATACTGTGAAGACTATGTCTAATATGGTACAATGCATAGCATACACCATGCTACCTATAGCACTAGCATACTTGAGATTTACTATTACCCTCCCACGATTCTCACTTAACTTTATGCTGGAATCAAAAGGTGTGTGGTCTTTTATCTTGAGATATTCAAATCTAATAAGCACTTTCTCAATATAATAAGATTGATATAGAGAAAAAACTCCACCATATTTCTTTACTTTAATCCCCATAATAGTATCCACTTCATTAAGATCTTTCATCTTAAACATTGAAGTCAAACACTTAAGGGTCCGTTTGGGAATAGCGTATTTAGCTGAAACTGAAAACTTTTTACTAAAAGTAGGGTAGATAAAGCTAAAAGTTAGCTGAAATAGTATAATAGGATCCATAATAGTACCAAAAGGTGCAATAGGACCTATAAATAGGAACAAAAATAAGCTAAATAGTAAAAGAAGCTGTCCAATATAAGCTATCTCAAATGCAACCTTATAGTTTCAAATCCATCTTCAAAGTCAGTTCCAAATATAAACATATCATCGTATCATTAACATAAAAGACACAATGAACTTGTAAGCTTTATGGTATTTAAACTTGGAAACCTAGGGCTAAACTAGCTTATAGTCCTTAAACCTATTCCTGATTACATTTTAATTAGTGGTAAAAGAACAAGATAATTGCAAGTAGAGTCAGAAAACCTGACCTTTACAGCTTTACTACTAACAAAAATTTTCTGAAACACTGAGAGCACAACCATGACTTAAAAAGGCATGATACTACAATTGATTTGCTAATGCTAATGGGCTGCATTAATTTAGCGTAAGATTATACTTGGACCTTATAAAATGAAAATTTATGATCTAACCCCTACTTTCATAGCTAAAATTTGAACTTTATGAATAATAGTACACAAAACCTCACACACACATAAACTATACATTGATTATTTATATATAATTTATTAATTTAGCGGTGGGGTGAATCTAGCGTAGGTTCTCTTGCTTCTTGTTCAGAATTAAAGCCCTAACTTAGAAATAAGGGAAAGATCATACAAGAAAACCATTGTTATTTGAAGAAATGGAAGTTTCAGAAGCTATACAGGATCAAAGCAATGAACTTTTGGCAAAAGTGACAGAATTAAGGAATATCCATTAAGTAAAGCATGATTTTTGGATACCCACATACCTGTTTTTCCTTAAATCCATGGAACTTGCTTTCCTTCTGTCACTTCTTTATGCTACTTTATGCAGTATACTATAAATACACTGCACTCCAAAAGGCTTAGTACAAACTATAAGAAGAAAAAATATATATGAAAGATTGTAGGAGAACAAAGAGTGAGAGAGAGACACAGAGAGAATGTGAATCTTTTTTCTTTAGAGAGAAAGAGAAAGAGAACGAGATGAGACCCAACCAGTTAACAGAGTCCTTGCAAATGCCATTCCATGAGTCATGATAGCGAAGTTACATGATGCTCACAGCCTTTTCCAAAGATTCTGAGGTATGAGGTTAAGAAAATGCCACGCGGCTCATTGTATGCCAATTACATATTGTTTATTTTGTAGTAACATATTTAATAATTAATATATTATTATCACAAAGTGAGTACTGTCTACTGTGTATAATATTATCAGCTGTCAAAAGTTCGTGTTTCCTTTTTGAGTATGTATATGTGTATGTATATTGCATTCTCTCAATTAACAAATCATCTCGGGAATGCGATCTTTTTAACGTTATTTGACTTTAGGCTCAAAAGCAAGCAAGTAGTTTTTTTTTTTTTTTTTTTTTTTTTTTTTAAACTATCATTACCTCCAAATCTAAAGTACAGATTTTGTCATTAACAAAAGATGATGATTGTCAAAATATAGAATTATGTCCTAACACAATTTTTAGCACAATTTTGTATTATAATTCACTATATAGTGAGTTGTGATTAGTAAAAATGTGTCTTCACATGACCCACTGATTTATCTTTATTAATTTTAATTCACCATATGGCGAATTGTACCATAAAATTATGCCAAGAGTTGTGTCTTTAGCATAATTTCAATATATATATATATATATATGAAATGATTGAAATCTGTTAGTTTTTAGATCCCTGTAAACTAGATTGTTTAACCTAATCAATTAATCAAGTGAATACTTAAGTTTATTATCCAGATCTTGGTTAAAACAATAAAGTCATATTATGTAAAGTAGCGAAAAAAAAAAAAAAACACAATAATATGATAACCTAAGCAAACTAAACTGGTAAAAAACCTGAGAATGATTTAACCTATTTATTCTCAAGGTAAAAAGCAAATCTACTATGAAAGAATTGAAATTTGTACAATAGAACTTAGATCACTAACATTCTATTGTTACCTCGAGTAGAAAACTTACTATCACGACCCCATAATAACTCCAAGTTCACGGACTACTTCTTTCCTTGGCCTTTGCAACACAAGCACCCACACTTGTGACAAAAAACACAAACTCTCCTGTTTGTGACTCCAATACCACTCTTGAAAGTTTAGATCATCAACACCTTTAATGACTAGAGAATGCAGCAACTTCTACAACACCGGATCTTGAGATTCTTCAAGGAATAATATCGGTAGAAGATATGAGATAGTTTTTTGGGTACAAAACCTTAGATACAAAAGAGGCACACTCTTTTCTCTCTGAAAAGACTTATTAAAAACGTGTTTAAGGTTTCCTTTATATACTAGTAGTGTTTTACTTAAAACCCAATACGTTTAAGTAGAGTTTGGGTTGAAATAGAATTCTGCAGATACGTATTTCGATCGGTCAAGCCTGTCTTTCAATCGATCGAATCAGACAATTTCTGAACTCTTCTTTCTACATCTTACTTGTTCTTGAATCTTGACTTGAATCACCTTGAGCATTGTCTAATAATACCTATAGACTCTAGGATCTATATCTAGACAAGTTTGTATTCACGATTTGCCAATTATTCTAAACTTTTAAAACCTAACAAACTACCCCTTTGGCAATTCATGACAAAACTTATATACAAAATGAAATGCTCAAATACAAGAACATCCCAATACAATAAAATGCCCAATTACGTCACAAATCTCAATCTAATACTCCAAATCTAGAAGTTGCAATAAGAGGTAGAAAGTCTTGATCAGAATGTACCTATCTTTCCTGAAAACACTCCAAAAAACACATCACCACATGTGTAGAAAGAAAGACATATAAACAATAATATGAAATACAATATAAAAACAAAAGTAAATTCTAACTCTCCCCCTAAATTAGATATATCAAAAAGTTTTTATATTCTCCCCCTTTCAAAAACAATTTTATCTCCTCCTAAACAAAACTTTAAAAAAAAAAAAAAAAACTTTTTCCACATTTCATCTATTTTTCCCCCTTTTTGTCACGTATTGACAAAGACAACTCAAATAAAGAGTAAACACATAACATACGTAACAAAAGTCAAGAGAAAATAGAGAATCAAGGAAACAAATGAATCTAGTTCTATAAAGAATAGAGGCAACTCCCCCTATGAAGAGTAACAACTCCCTCTAATAACAACAAAGGTTAAAAAACTTTTCCCCCCTATAAAAATAAGAAAAACAAAACATGTTTTGGGAAAAAATATAGGAGGTGGGAAAAACTAAAAAGACACAAACCTAACCAAAAGAAAAAGTTGAGGATAAACATGAATAAAAAATATTATCTCTTTCAATAAATGCAAACTTAACACTATGTGACCCATAAACAAATGGTCTTATGAACTCAAATCAAGTAGAGAAAATATTTGAACAATTATTATCCATCATATCTCAAAAAAAAAAATTTCTCAATTTTCAGCATTTCACACATCAATAAAATAGCATATATTAAAATGTACAAGAACTCAAAAATTAATCAATCAATTTTTAAATTAAGTTGAGTATTCAATTTAGCAAAGTGTATGCATGTTATGTGTGAAAACAATGATATGACTGCAAAACTACAAGATGGATATAGAAAATGATGATATGCATGTAAATCCTAAACACAAATGATGCATGAAAAAAATTTGGGTCAAATACTTAAAAATTGAAAATTTTTCAGTTTCGATCGATCGAGCATTGATTGAATACCAATCGAGTCAAGTAGAAAGTCATGATTAAAAATCAAGGGATTTTCAATCGAACGAAAAACACATTCGATCAATCGAAATTCTAAAAATTTGAATTTTTTGAAAAACTGCAGAAGATTATTTAGAAACACCTCAACCCAAATAATTTCATGAATGAAATGCATGATAATGAATTTAAAAGTTTTTCAAAAACGTTAGTTTTCAACCTAGAACTTCAAAACAAGGTTTTTAATCATCAAAAACATAATTTTTGCCAACCCTTAACATATTTTGCATCAAACACCATAGAAAACATAATCTTGGATGGCCAAACAAAATTCATACACAATTTCATGTACTAAATTTAGCAAATAAAAACTTGTGAAGTGTGTGCCATTAGTTATAGCACGAGATACATGTAAAATGATATGTAGATAGTAATAAATCACAATTTCTACATTATTCATCACATAAGTTTGAAAATGACTATCACCTAAAGAGTTACATCATATAACTCCCACAACTGCTAAAAAACAAGCTTGCAACCATGCATTTTTTTTTTAGCCTTATAATGTACACGCATTTTTTATTTCTTCTCCTTTTTTTTAATTTTATTTTAAGGCTACACCTTTTATTGTTTTTGTGTATGTGCTTCACTTTTTCGAGCATAAAATCTTATAATATGCACTAAGGTGTTCATGATTGACTAGTAAACAGTGGTGAGATAGTTATTTATGCATTTCTCTTAAGATTTTTTAGTCGTTATGATTAAAAACATGTGATTTCAAAGTCAAGATCATGTGATAAAAAACTATAAACAACTCCCACACAACATGCACTACATAGCTAAAACTAGCAAAGTACAGAAAAAATAAGTTCATTCAAGCTAAACAAGGTATACAAGCATGTTATGCAAAAATAATATGGTCAACCTCAACTATAAAACCATGATGTGTAATACAAAACACATAAAAATCTTTTTGGTTTTTTAAAAAAAATTTATGACCAAAACTAAAAGCACACATTAAGCTAAACGTTTAAAAATGCACATGCAATGTATGACAGTGCTTAACTAAGCTATAGAAGGTACACAAATAAGAAATATCAATTTCTTAATTAACTCTTGAGTACATGTATAAACTAGTACATGCTCACACAAAATCAGAAATAGCTTAGCATTCAGTTATGTAACACATACTATTCAAGTTTCTCCACAATGTCAGGCATGTTCTAAATCAAGAGAGAGAGATATCATAATTCATGTAATCCTCAAGAAAAAATTAAACTAGACACACAATAAAATATTTTTGTCTTTTTTAAATTTTCAATGTTTTTGGATTTTTGAATAATCAAAACAACCTAAGAAAATAAAACAACCAAAAACTAAAAGTAAACACGTCCACAAACAATTGAAAGAATTAAATCAGGAACAAGTAAGCAACACTCACCTTAGCAAGTCTTTTCTCACCCATATAGCACGAGTCTTCGTCTTTGTAGGTGAAAATCCATGTGAAACAGAGTGTATTTGAGGGATTACATCAATCTTCTGAGAAAGACTGAAATCCTGCAAATTCCTTTCACAATCCTCAAAAAGATCAACTGAAACAATAGTGTCCTTTTTATTCAAATCATCACAATCAAAAACAGTAAAACATTTAAAATTATCCATGATAACGTGGATCAAGGATCAACTCTAGGTTTACTAACCTAAATCAAGAGTTAATTTGCTCTGATACCACTTGTTAGTTTTTAGACCCCTGTAAACTAGATTGTTTAACCTGATTAATTAGCCAAGTGAATACTTAGGTTTATTATTCAGATCTATGTTAAAACAACAAAGTCATATTATGCAAAGCAACGTAAAATAAAGAATACAATGATATGGTGATCTAGAAAAATCAAACCGGTAAAAAATCTTGAGAGGATTTAACCTAGTCATCCTCAAGGTAAAAAGAAAATCCACTGTGAAAGAATTGAAGTTTGTACAATAGAACTTAAACTACTAACATTCTATAATTACCTCGAGTAGAAAATTTACTACCACGACCCTATGATAGTTTCGAGTCTACGGACTACTTCTTTCCTTAGCCTTTGCAACACAAGCATCCACACTTATAACAAAAATTATAAACTTTCCTATTTATGACTCGAAGATCACCCTTGAAAATTTAGATCATCAGCACCTTTAATGACTAGAGAATGCAGCAACTTCTACAACACTGGATCTTTAAATTCTTTAAGGAATAACACCGGTAGAAGGTATGAGAGAGTTTTTTGGGTACAAAACCCTAGATACAAAATATGCACACTCTTCTTTCTCTGAAAAGCCTTATTAAAAACGTACTTTGAGTTTCCTTTATATACTAGTAGTGTTTTACTTGAAACCCTTTAAGTAGAGTTTGGGCTGAAATAGAATTCTGCAAATACGTGTTTCGATCGGTTGAGCCTGTCTTTCGATCAATTGAACTAAACAGTTTTTGAATTCTTCTTTCTGCAGCTTTCTTGTTCTTGAATCTTGACTTAAATCATCTTGAGTATTGTCTAATAATACCTATAGACTCTTGAATTTATATCTAGATAAGTTTGTGTTCACGATTTGCCAATTGTTTTAAACTTTTAGAACCTAACAAAATCTTTAGAGTATCATCTAAACAAGATTTTGGTTTCGAGATGGGAAATTATTTTAGTTTTTAGTTTTGGACATCCATGTTAAAAATAAAAATAAAAAATATTTTAGTTTTTATTCAAAGGGTAAATTACCCTTCCAAGAAAAAAAAATCAAGGGTAAATTATCATTTTGGTCATGTATTAATTTAGTTTCTAATGTTATACGGGTCATGTTAACAGTGTCCTTAGGAAAATTATTAATAAATCATTTTAAGAAAATTTTGACATCATTTTCATAATAAATATAAAAAATTATAAAAAAAATTAAATATTTTTTTCTTTTATCATATTTTTTTATAAATATATTATAAACCAATGCTTTTAGTGCACCTATTAATAATTTCTATATTTTAAATGTATCAATCCATTCTGTAACATTTTGGTATTATGTGAAAATAGTTTCTCCATTAAATAATGAATAGAAAAATGTTAATATGATTAACAATCAAAATAAAAAATAATTCTTATGTCATATAAGATGCATAAAAAATAATTCTTATGTCATATAGGATGCCCCCATGGACTGCCACGGTCAGCTTAATTAAAAAACAAAAGCCAGTCAAAATAAAATTAAAATTAAAAAATAAAGAAAAATTTTCATTTCCATTTTCCTTCAACGTCACGAACTCTGGTGTGTCATTGGAGGCGTGGAAGCTGCCAAAAGTGATTCCAACGAAAATAATAGAGGTATTAGCAAATCAAGAGATATCCGTTTGGATATTCGTCCACGTCCATGTTTTTAGCTCTAGCACGTTTTCAGTTTTTTTTTTTTTTTTTTTTTTTTTTTTTTTTCAACCGCGGTTGTGGGCTTTTCTTTAGTAAACAGTGCACATGTTACTATTTACGAGCCCATAAATTTCACTTTTCAGCAATTTTTTCATTAAAAATGAGTCTTACGGTACTATTCACATATTTAAAAATTATTTTGCTACAGTGTTTTCAATTTTGGTAGCTTATCTATATATATATATAATAATAATAGGTGAAGTAGAGAAAAACTCAAATAGAATTTCAATTTTGTGCCATGTGTCTAGATTTAGATTCTCAATTTTACGCTCCTTGTCCTAACCAAAACTCAAAAAAAAAAAAAAATCTAATTAGATTATAAATTGGACTCCAATTTTGTGTCATATATCTTATCTAAATTTTCTAATTTTTGTGCCCAAATAAATGATGCATTAACATTTAACACGGAAGCCAAGAAAACCATAATGATAATTCTCATTGGCCTAAGCAAGAACATCTCACCTGCACACTTTTATGGGTGAACTCAATAGAGTTTGGACCTCTTTTAATCCCACTACCAGAACCAAGGAGTCCAACGAGAAAGACTATAAAAGTAAAATATTATCTCTTCCTAATGCCATATCGTCATCCCATGTCTCCTCTTTCTTTCTTAACCTCTACCAACTAAATCCACACACTACCATCTTTTCCTCCTTTCGGATTTCTAAGAGCAAGGCCGAATTCAAACACAATGTTCAATCTCACTCTTCATTGCTTCACACTTTCATACATCACCGCTTCATTGTCGTTTCCAAGAAGATTCCAAGCTCAATGATCAGTTCTTGTCGTTAATTTTGTGCTATGTGTCCAATTTCTAATTATAGTTTAATTTTGTGCTCTGTGTCCAATTTGATTTTTAAATGTTAGTGTTAAATTACCTCCATTCATAATGATCAATGTGGAAACTGAATCTACCAAGATGAACATCTTATCATCACAATTGTTAATATTTCCATGCGTAAACATGGACTACATCTTAGTTTTGTATAAAATGAGATAAAAATATAATAAATAAAAAGTTAATTTATTTATAAAAAA
Organism: Lithocarpus polystachyus; assembly: GCA_033629205.1. Classification (NCBI taxonomy): domain Eukaryota; kingdom Viridiplantae; phylum Streptophyta; class Magnoliopsida; order Fagales; family Fagaceae; genus Lithocarpus; species Lithocarpus polystachyus. Next base: position 16,287,501 of record CM066167.1, read on the forward strand.
AACTAGGGGTAATTACACATAACCCACCTGTGGTTTGGGCGAAAATCACCTTGCCTACCCGTGGTTTAAAAAGTGTCACTTTACCCACCTGAGGTATGTTCCGTTTGTTTTTCGTAACCCACCTCTGTTAAAATTAAGGATAAATAGGTATTGTTGCTCAAATTTTATGTCTCTCTCCTCCCAAAACAAAAAGAAGACACTAAAACAAGAGAAAATAAGATCAAAAGATGCTATTTGTAAGAATTTAGAAACTTGTCTCAAGAACTTCAATAAATCACAAACTATATTTTTGTAACACACTCAAAAGAAAATAACACAAAAGGAAAATTTTACTTAACCCATTAACTTATTTTCTTTTCTATACATTAATTCATTCCTCACGCTCTTTCTGCCCTTCTCTCTCTTTGTTTTGTCCATGTCTCTCTCATCTCTCAAACACCAGTTCAGATCGTCGGCAGCTTTAGGGCGTGGTGGCTTGGGTGATGACTGTGGAGGAGCACGAGTTGGCTGTGTTGGTTAGGTATGGGTTTTGAGGAGGAGCATGGTGTTGGATTGGGTCTGGGTTTTAACGAGGAGCATGACGTTGGGTTGGATCTGGGTTTTGAGTTATGTTTTCTTCTTCTTTTTCACTTCCATTTCTTTCTTTTAGCTTTTCATTTCCTTTTCAACTTTACTGCAGATGGGTTGGATCTTGTGCAGAATTATTTTTGTTTTTATTTAAATTCTTTCTCCAGCAAAAACAATCCCAGCAACCAAAACTCAAACAAAATTCCAGGAAAAAAATCTCAGCAATCACCGAAACTTAAAGCAAACATATGAACCAAGCCTAGAACCACCATGACACAGATCGCATACCCAAACCACAACCCACCACTGTACCAAACCTAGCAACCAACGCCACCACAAGGCACTGATCTACCACATCTCCACCACCCTACGCATGCCAATCTCAACACCACGATCTGCCAAACGCCCACGTCCCACGCTGGTAAACCCACTCTGGTGAAGAGTTTTAAGAATTAAGAGGGAGTTTAACTGAGAAGGGGAAAGAAAGAGTGAGATAAATTTTCACAAAACCCTCCCTTTTGATCTTGTTTCTTTTGCATTTTTGTGCTATTTTTTGTTTTGGGAGAAGAGAGACATAAAATTTGAACAACAATACCTATTTACCCTTGATTTTAACAGAGGTGGGTTACGAAAAACAAACGGAACATACCTCAGGTGGGTAAAGTGACACTTTTTAAACCACGGGTAGGCAAGGTGATTTTCGCTCAAACCACAGGTGGGTTATGTGTAATTACCCCAAAAAACTAAAAATTAGATTATTTGAAATAAAACTTTGACAAAAAGCAAAAATCTATAGCCAAACTCACTAACTTTTGAACTACAAACACAAGCGAGTTGGAACTTTCAAATTCATTAAAGGTAAGGGCGGCTCCATATTGTAGCTAAGGTAGTCACAGGACCATCCTGACTTGGAAAAAATGATTATTATATATAAATTTAAAAATTTTATAATTTTTTTATCTTTAAAAAAAATTTGCGACCACTCTAAATTTTTTTTAGGTCCAACATAATTAAACTTTGGACAAAGTCTTGTAACAAATATGCTTGTAAACTAAGACTACAACTCCACTTAATTTTTTTTTTTTTTACTAAGTGTGAATTTTGACAAATTCACCATTGAATTACATTTTCTTCTTAAATCCTGCATACTTGTAATATTTCAATAAGATCTAAGATCAATAGCTATGTCATCAATCAAATGTTTAAATTTCAAATTTTCGTAATCTAAAATTATACATATAGAATAAGTTTATGAATAGAATAGTAAACAACATCCGATTGGCCTGAAATTTGGTATGCGTTTTAAAAACATAAAAAACATGAAATGCAACTATTAGATTTTTAATATATGTAGTCATATTAATTTGTTTAGTGAGAGTTGTAGCCTTAGGTTACAACTAAGTTTATATCAAACTTTGTCATTAAACTCTAATTTCCTTAATAATATAACAGGCCCTTACAAACAAATAGGAAAAGTCCAAGAAAAATTTTATTGAACTAAAATTTTGAAAAAAAAAAAATGTAACTTGCAGCATTGATAATATGAAACTATTATGCTATAATTTCAAAAAAAAAAAAAAAAACTCGTAGAAGGAGATTATAAGACTTTATGTGGAAAAAATTTCTAAACCTGCCACTGATCAGAGGTAAGAACCAAGAACTTTTCTACCCAAGTGACATAATCTCAAAAATTTTGACAGCAAAGAGAGAGAAACATGCTTTCAACTCAAGCATTGTAGTTGGTGACATCTATAACAATTTGGATGGGCTAGATAACGTCCTTGGAGCTGCTTTTAAGAGGATTTATCAGTTTTAGTGTTGTGGATGTCTCAAATAGACAAACAGACATCACTATACATCCTTGGTGCAATAGTCACTCTACAAGTATAAATGTGATGAAAATGCAAATTGTCATATATTTCTCTCTTAATGCTTATTCTTTTACACTTACTTGGTGCCTAAATGTACTCATTATTCTTATATTTTGATTTAGGGTGCAAATGGAGGCATTAAGTGCAAAACGTAACTAATTGGGCGATTTTGGATAGCTTTGACATCTCTTCGTAATCTAGGCATAACTCTCTCATCTGAGCTCCGATTGAGATGATTCAAAATGCTATGGAACGCCAAGACAAAGATCTACAACTTTCGTGTTTTAAGTTTTGAGAGATACATGACACATCAAGGTCGAAATTGGGCTTGAAGTTGCTACACCTGCACTGTTGACGTTTTGGAATGTTTCTTTGCCTACAATTCTAATATACAATCTGATGCAGTGTTGACGTTTTGCACTCTACAAGTATAAATGTGATGAGAATGCAAATTGTCATATATTTCTCTCTTAATGCTTATTCTTTTACACTTACTTGGTGCCTAAATGTACTCATTATTCTTATATTTTGATTTAGGGTGCAAATGGAGGCATTAAGTGCAAAACGTAGCTAATTGGGCGATTTTGGATAGCTTTGACATCTCTTCGTAATCTAGGCATAACTCTCTCATCTGAGCTCCGATTGAGATGATTCAAAATGCTATGGAACGCCAAGACAAAGATCTACAACTTTCATGTTTTAAGTTTTGAGAGATACAGGACACATCAAGGTCGAAATTGGGTTTGAAGTTGCTACACCTGCACTGTTGACGCTTTGGAATGTTTCTTTGCCTACAATTCTAATATAAAATCTGATGTAGTGTTGACGTTTTGCACTCTACAAGTATAAATATGATGAGAATGCAAATTGTCATATATTTCTCTCTTAATGCTTATTCTTTTACACTTACTTGGTGCCTAAATGTACTCATTATTCTTATATTTTGATTTAGGGTGCAAATGGAGGCATTAAATGCAAAACGTAGCTAATTGGGCGATTTTGGACAGCTTTGACATCTCTTCGTAATCTGGGCATAACTCTCACATCTGAGCTCCAATTGAGATGATTCAAATGCTATGGAACGCCAAGACAAAGATCTACAACTTTCGTGTTTTGAGTTTTGAGAGATACGGGACACATCAAGGTCGAAATTGGGCTTGAAGTTGCTACACCTGCACTGTTGACGTTCTGGAATGTTCCTTTGCCTACAATTCTAATATACAATCTGATGCAGTTTATTTTGGAAGCTTCCAGATCTGATGCTCGAAAATTCCAGTTGAAAAAAACCACTTTCCTAGTTATATTAGGACTTTGTTTTATTTTTAATATTTTTCCTTAATTAGTCAGATTTGAATATTATTATTTAGAATATTTTTAGGAGATTTTGTAGGCTTGGAAAATGGGGAATTAACGTGAAAAAGAGGGAGGAGAAATCAGAATTACACACACACACCTCTCTCTCTCTCCCCTCTTCTCTAATTTTCTCTTTCGAGTTTTCTATCATGGCCCTGCGTGGCTAAACTTTTATACTTGGTCGAAGGAAACTGAAGCCTCGGAATCGATAAAACTGTGAGATCTAATTTGTTTTTATTGTTCAATCTATGCTTTGAATATTGGATGTTCTTCTATGCCTATTTTCATGATTGTCTTGTTTAATTACTAGGAGGCCTACTAGTTTTTTATTCGTTGCAATCTACTGCTAGGTTAGATATCAAATCCGTAATTGTTTGATCTCTCTAATTTGTGAAGCAACCAAGATTTAATGATTTGTTGCGTTAGAAATTATTAGATCTTAGGAAGAATGTACGACTAAATTAAATACAACCACTTGTGCTTGTGTTGTTTAGTTTCACCGATCTCTCTAATTCTTAAGGCTGCTACTAGATTAAACCTTTAGCTTGTCTTGGATTGTTTAGTAGTTAGAGTTAATTAGATTGCTTGTTTTCTAATTAATTGCGACTAAGGAGAGATAGGAAAATAATTCCAACGACGAATATTCAAAGTGTGAATTGATATATATATTTGCATCGATGATCAGTTGTAAAATTCCGGTGGTGGATGTTGACTTAGACCAAGGTTTGTTCTTTTGATTAATTTCGATATTTTAATTTGAATTATTCCTTAGTTGTTTTTCTTAAAATTGTTTTCATTATACTCAACCCCCCCCCCTCTCCTTGTTCATGTGGCATAAAACTAGGTTAGATACTCTCCGTGGGAACGATCCTTACTCGCACTACTACATATATTTTTAGGAGTATAGGTTTTATTTTTGGTTGCCTGCGACAGCACACCAAAATGCTTGTGGGGTGTGAGGGGCAAAGGCCGGTGTTCAAGTTTCCAGGAGGGAGTTTCATGCATATATACACTTAGATTTAGTATTAGTAAAATTTCTATCTTGCACAAAAAAAAAAAAAAAAAAAACCAAACAGACACAAAAATAGAATCTACATGAACAATGGAGTGGAAAAGTATTGTCCTAAGGAATTGTTAAAAGTAGAATCTGCATTCTCACTTTTATTGATATTTGTATTTCTTTTTTTAAAATGTTAAACAAGTAATTGTTAAAAGTATGTAAGCATGATTTTTGCTACTATAGCATTATAATTAAGTGGTTCATATGATATATTTAAGGAAAAAAAATTCTCAAATATATATATATATATATGGAAAAATTTACAATAAGCTCACTTGTGATCATTAGGCTTATTTTAATACTGTCTACATGTGGTTTGGTTTTTATCACTTTATTCACCGGAGACATCCTCCATAACCCACCTCAACTTCTCATTGTAAAAAAAAAAAAAAAAACCATAAATAAATAAAGATAAAATAGCTAGGGTTAGGTAAAAATCAAGAACAAACCTATTTTCTCTCAAGAACAAAATTGAATCTCAAGCACATACTCAGGATTCATTTCATTCCCTAAGGCAGTAACTCTCTCACTCACTATTTGATTTCATCAAACTCCACTCAAACAAAAGATACGTTCGTCTTCTATCAAAATTTATTTCAGTTGTCTTCTAACAAACCCAAAGGTTTGTCCATTCATTCAAATCTTTATAATTTTTCTAGGGTTTATATCCGGGTCCGGCTCCCCTCCCGTTCAAAATTCTTCAGTGTTCTCCAGTTTTTACCTGGATGAAGGAAACGTGGCACATAAACATCTGAAGGTCAAAATTTGCCACATCAAAACATCATTTATCTCTGTCTTACCCACCCCTTTCACTCAGCAACCTCCATTCACAAACCAACCTCCCATATACAACAACAATCTTGGCAAACGGATGGCAAGGAGCCATCAGAATGGTGCTGGAGATGCCACCCACTAACATCATGGTGATTTTCATCTCCTTAGAAAGGCCACTTGGTGATTGTCAATTTTCACTTTTTGCTCATCACCAGCTTGCACTTTTTGGTCTCTGAGAATGTGTAAGAAAAGATATGAAATTGAAATCTTGAAGCTTTTATCAAAAAATGGAAACTGAAATCTTGTATATGGGTAAGTATCCTTCCTTTCTTACATTGCTTCCTCTCCTCTTCTTCACAAAACTGCATAGAAGAATGTCCCAACTATGGTTGGTCCCAGCAAAGCAACCATTTTCTTTTAAGAAAACAAAAAATGAAAGTACAGTAGCTGTAAAACCTTCGTAGCATTGCTATTTGTTACCATGGGTGTTAGTGGATGGCATCTTTGGTACCATTCCGATGGTCCTTGCCGTCCGTTTGCCAAGATTGTTCCTATATATGGGAGGTGGGTTTGTGAATGGAGGTTGCTGAGTGAAAGGGGTGGGTAACACGGAGATAATTGATGTTTTGATGTGGCATGTTTTTGACCTTTAGATGTTTTATGTGCCACGTGTCATTCATCCGGGTAAAAACTGGAGAAAACTGAAGAATTTTGAACGGGAGGGGAGCCGGACCCTTTATATCCAAACCTCTTTCTTTCAAATTTTTGGAATTCGATTTAATTCCAAATTTCCTTCTAATTTTTTAGATTATCATTGATATATGATCAGATTTATTACTCTGTTTATTTCATCAATGCATTTTTTATTTTGCTTGTAGAAAATTGCTTCCAAAAATTTGAGAAATCCAACAAGAAACCAAACCCACAAAGAAAAAGTGAGAGAAATTGAAAGAGAAAAAGTCTGAGATGAAATTGGTGGTGGATAAGACTGTGAAGTATGCAACCCGGAGGAATATAGCAATACCAATGCTGCTCCTAACCCAAACCCAACACCATAACCGTGAGGGTAATAGCAATGGCAAATGAATGAGATGGATGGTCAGGGCTTGGGACTTTCAGCCATGGAGGCCCAGTTTGATTCTTGAGAGAGAGAGAGAGAGAGAGAGAGAGAGAGTTCCAAAGACCGATTTGCATTTTTTGGTTGGCCTTTCTATAATAGTCAATTTTGTGATGTCTTGGAGGTGGACTTGGCTGGCTATGGATATGAAGGTTGGTGGTGGAGATTAGGGATTAGGGTTCTTAATGTATGGGTGGAGGAAAGAGACATAAAAGGTGAGAAAAATGATATATTTACCCCTTGCTATTAACAATGAGAACTTGAGATTGGTTGCAGAGGTGTGAGAAGTTAAGATTAGTTACAGAGGCATAACAAAGGATATTAGGACATCACAAGTGTGTAAAATGTTAAAGTCTAAATTATGGGTAGACACTGTTAAAATAGGCCTAATCACATGTGGGTTTACTGTAACTTTCCCTATATATAATGATGAAATATGAATATATAATGGCATTTATAATCTCAAAAGACCAATAGTTAGTGGGTTTTTATTAACTCAACTAGTAAAATTTTTTATGATCGAATAAGAGATCTGAAGTTCAATCCTCACTTACACCAAAAATTGATAAAAAGAGCGCAATCATCATATGCGAACCTAATAAGTTGAAACTCTATTAAAAAAAAAAAAGTTAACTATTAGTGTTGAAAAAAAAATTCTTAAAAGAAAATAACTTAAACTAGAAATAATTGTTAAAAAGATCTTTTAGTTAGACAATATCCATTCAAGATATAAATATTAGTAAATAGTTGGAAATTGGGAGGTCAAATGTGGATTCATGTTCAATGAAACTTAATTCATTATATGGTTTTCTTATTTATTTTATTGTTTTAAATAAATCAAGTGTCTATTTTACTGTAAAACCCTCAATTTAGGAGGAAACATATTTTAGGTGGGCTTCCCACATTAAGGGATATTAATCACGATCTCACCCACTCTCACACTATAAGATCCAAAACCAAAAATCATTTTTTTTTTTTGGTGAGGAACAATCCAAAAGTCTTTTTTTTTTTTTTTTGGACAACTCCAAAAGTCATGTTTAGTAATTACCTAATGCCAACTTATCATGTCCCTTCTAGTATGTTTAGGTCATTACCTAACAGCTTCAAATAATAATTGGTTGCCTGAATTTTTACGTTCAAGTTAGCCAACCTAATATTTAAATAAAACATTAAATTCTTACATGCACTATTAAATAAAACAACCATGATAATTACTTGCATGCACTATTAAATACTTTTACACTAGATTACAAAGGTGGTCAATATCATTGACAACTTTCACAACCACCAAAATCCAAACCTTTTATTGCGAAAGAAACTTTGTATTGTGGATTATCCAACAACAACAGCAAATATACAGGTTCGTGCCTCACGCAGTGTCTGAGTGTATAGATAAGACAAAGCTTGAAAGAGACTATCGCACTGTCATACAGATGTAATGAACAAAGCATTTAAGGGGTATCACATGGGTTGTGACTTGATAATAAGAGTACTTGTCATAGTATTCAGAGAGGAGCAGTTCGAATGATAATCTCAATAAAATTCGTGTGGTACATATGATATTAGTTATTGCTGTCATGTAGCATAGGGTCAATGAGCCACACCGTAAACCCCTTTTCCTATTCAGCACTAAAAAAAAAGTGGCGTTGAACGGTTTTTACTTACCAAAAGAAAAGAAAGAGGAAAGTCTGGGGTCGAATTGTCACACTCACACAAGGTTGGCGGTCGAGATTGGCCTAGGCCCCAAGACCCTAATCTTGAAATAAATAATTGGGTTGGATTTCATTTCATTAGAAATGGGGGACCCACCTTACCTTGAGCATTATCTAAATTATTATTTGCAGAGATCAAATACCTATTTCAAATTGCCAAATTGCTTGTCTTTTCATTTCTTCTGGTTCCCTCAATTACATCAAAGCTTTAAAAGGACACGACGTTTAAAATCCACTTTTTACGAAGTGCTTCTTGTCTTCTTTTTCCGTCATCAGTAATTGACAAAGTAAGGGCAGGCCAGGGGCACGTGACCCCTTTGACTTTACACCCCCTTTTTTTTTTTTTTTTTGGATAAACCATGAACTTGCATTAAACCAAGAATTATCTATTCTGTTACAAACACATTAGCTTAATCAAAAGCTAATATATTATCCACCACAAGCGGTGCAGTCCAAAAAACAACAAAAGAAGTTAAGGACGTAACTCCCAATTTTGCCAATGCATCAGCGCATTGGTTGGCCTCTAGGTAGGCATGGACCACTTACTTGTTAGGAATTGCGTTCAACAAATTCCTGCAATCAATTAGTAAAGGTTGCATTAGCAAATTACTAGTACTGTTATTCATAAGTAGGACCACACTCAATGCATCAAGTTCAACTATAAGATTATTAAAGCCCAACTCCTTTGCCAACAGTAGCCCATCTCTCAATGCCCACAGTTCTGCCTTGCAACTATTGGTTAGCCCGAGTGGTCTTGCAAAACCATTTAGCCATTCCCCATTATAACCCCTGATCACCCCTCCACCTCCAACCTTTGCGGGATTCCCCATAATTGACCCGTTTGAGTTAAGTTTAGCCCAACCCTCAGGTGGCTTCATCCAACCAATCGAAATCACAACTCTGTTTTTTTTTTTTTTTTTTTTTTTTTTTTTTTTTTTAATTTTTGCATTGAAACCGATTAAGTAATATTCTGCACTTTCTCTAATGCATTTCCTGAACCACAAGTGCTCCACCTTACCTGATTTGAACACATAATTGTTCCTATGCAACCACAAATGCCATACCCCCATAGGAAACAAAATTTCCCAGGGAATGCCCAAAAACAAAGAGCTTACCTCACTTCGACAATTGAACTCAAGCCATTTTCCAATGGGTAAATGAAAAGTGTCCTTCAGGCAATACGGAACTTTCAGCTCTTGCCAGAAGATTTTACCCACTTCACAGCTCCTCACAAGATGCTCCACGGATTCAAACTCCTTATTACATAAACTGTAGAAGGGGTCGAGGTTTAAACCCCTTGAACCCAGAACTTCTCCAATGGGTACACTATTATGAAGGCATAACCATAAAAAGAAATGAACCTTTGGCGGAGCTTCCACCTTCCAAACCCAAGCAAACGAATTAGTTTCCAGCAGTGGCGACTCCAGGAAATTTTGTCAGGGTGTTCTTCAACAAGCATAAATTACACAATCTAATAAAAAGAAAATTTTATATATTGACAACAACAACAATAAAAAAACACGCAAATATATAAAATTTACAATTGCCTTCTACCAGTTTTCATATTTTGAAATCGTTGCATGATAATCTCATTATCAATGCTACAAGCTACATCTTTTTCAATATACACAACTAAGTAATCATTCATCCACTGATCTCCCATTCGATTACGCAGTTCATTCTTTACATATTTCATTGCTGAAAAACTTCTTTTTAATCGTTGCAGTAGCAACTAGAAGGGTCAAAGCTAACTTCACAAGCAAATAGACTAAATGATAAGTCTCATGCTTCCTTGTGGTTACTAACTTTTCAGCAAGTTCACTAACCCCTTGAAGCTCTAAAAAGAAGTCATTGCTGCGCATATCAAAAATGTAGTTCTGAAGTTGAGAGTCAAGTGCCAAAATATCTGTCCCAAGAAAATCAGAGGGATAGAACTTAGCTAGACGTATCAACTTTTCCTTATCGAAAGCCACAAATGAATTACTTGGATTCCAACAAGCCATACAACGTAGCAAATCGATATTCGCCTCAGAAAAACAGTTGTTAAGCTCTTGAAGTTGCATATCTATGACTGTGTAGAATAGCTTAGCACGATAATGATGTAAATTTGTATTTTGTTGAGTGTTGCGTCGCGGCCTCCCACTAACTACAAATATTTCATCCATGTTCAAAATATAAATATCATGTGTGGTACAAAATAAAGACACTTCAGTCAACAAAGATTTCCATTCATCATCTCTCATCACTTGCAATTGTTGCTTAGACACTTTAACAAGATCCATAGCATTTACTATATCCTGCTTTTTTTTTTTTTGCAATACTATCGACAACTCATTTGTGATCCCTAAAATGTTTTTCTTCAAGTGTAGAGCAAAGACAAATTCAAAAGATAGAATTGACCTCATAATAGATCGAGCTTCAACTTTTTGGTCGGAAAGGCCATCTTCTTCAATAATCTCAAGTACATCAACAACAGCAGAGAACATCAAAATCAAGTTGAGAATAGTCTCATAATATGATCCCCAACGTGTATCACTAGGGCGTTTAAGATTTGTCTCTTGATTCAAACCTTGCCCACTTCTACGTACACCATTCTCTAAATCTTTTCTAATTTTGGCAAATTGTGCATCTCGAAAAGCATCTCGTCTCTTACAAAAGCCTCCAACAACAGTTATTAAATTACTAACCACATAAAAAAATTCAGCAATATTAATGTGATTTTTAGCAACGGCAACAAGTGTCAATTGAAGTTGATGAGCAAAACAATGGACATAAAATGCTGAATTATTCTCTTTCAAAATTAAGTTTTGAGACCATTGATATCACCTTGCATATTACTAGCCCCGTCATAACCTTGCCCACGTAGGTTCGATAAACTCAAATTATGTTCACAAAGTAAACATTCAATAGCATTTTTGAGTGACAAAGCGGTGGTACTTGCTACATGTACAACACCAAGGAACCGCTCTATAATAATTCCCTTTTTATTCACATAACAAAGAACGAGGGACATTTGTTCTTTCATTGAGATATCACGTGACTCATCAACTAATATTGAAAAGAACCCATTGTCAAGATCCTTGATGATGACTTTGGATGTTTCACGTGCAATTGCATTCACAATGTCTTTTTGAATATCAGAGTGGGTAAACTTGCAATTTTTCGGAACTTTTTGCAACACTTCATTAATAGATTCATTGTGATCCCCCAAAAATTGTAGAAGCTCAAGGAAATTTCCTTTATCACTTGAATCTTGAGATTCATCATGGCCATGTGTAACGACCCAAGGAAAAGCGCTAGTCACATCTGCGCTATACCTCAAAAGGATTAGTCACAATTGAAGCTCCTTGTAGTTGTTAATAAAGCCCAGTTCAACCCAGTAAATATCCGATGTGGGATTCATCACATACCCACACATATCACACAATCAATCAAATTGGGGCATCACAATCTCCCCCACTTAAATCCCTAACGTCCTCGTTAGGGCCCACTTTGTGGGGTAATGTCTCCGAGCCCACACGGGGTTACCAGGCCGGCTCTGATACCATATGTAACGACCCAAGGAAAAGCGCTAGCCACTTTTGCGCTATACCTCAAAAGGACTAGTCACAATTGAAGCTCCTTGTAATTGTTAATAAAGCCCAGTTCAACCCAGTAAATATCCGATGTGGGATTCATCACACACCCACACACATCACACAATCAATCAAATTGGGGTATCACACCATGAAAAGCTAATCCTCGACATAAAAGGAATCTTATGCAATCAACTATTGCATTTAATTGAACCCGATAGTCAAGTTTATCTTGATTTGATTGCTTAACCAAAACACTTTGAATGTGTTGCTTTTCCTTCAGTAGATCTTCACTCTTCTTGACAGCATGGTTATGAGCATTATTAACTCCTCCAACATGGGACTCTAACTTCGCAAGCTGATTCCAAAGTTTGAATCCCTTTGTTACAAAAGTATCACCTCCTCCTTGCTTACCAACATCTTGTCCAAATAGGTAGCAATAAAAACAAAATACCGCATCCTTGTCTATACTATATTCCAACTAATTTCTATCTACATACCATTCAGATCTAAATCGACGAGGCTTTCCAGAAAAATGTGATATAGGGTAATCATGAACAGGTTGACAAGGGCCTTTTGCTAAATAATATCTTCTTATTTCATCATGATTATTAGTATGATAAGATGATATCTTTTGTCGTAGCCCAGGATCAGAAGGAAAATTTTCTAAGTTAAAGTCAACACGAATTCGCTTAGAAGATGAAGATGAATCTTGCATAGGAAATTAATCTTGTACAGGAGATGAATCTTGGATATGTGGTTTTCTTGTCAAATGTTTGTCTATAATTCTAGCAAAAAAATAAACAATAAACTATAAGTTCATTTGAAATATTAATAAAATTATTAATTATTGTTGCTTAGTTGTTTCATTAATTTGTTTGGCTTTTATAAACTATAATTTGTTATATTGTTGTTTCATTAATTATAAAATTATTAATTATTATTTAGATTAACGTAATTTAATTTTTTTTGTCTTTTATAATGTATTGTTTAATTATACGGCTTTAATTATTGTTGTTTAACCTAACAATAAACTATATTGCTTTAATTTATTTGTCATTAATTATATTGCTTTAATTTGTTATATTGTTTAGCTTTATGTGCATATTACACTAAAAGAGCCACTGAGCACGTTACACATCTCATGTGCAGCACAAATGCACAATAATTAAAGCACTAAAGTAGTGCAAAGTGCAGCTCCCCCCCCCCCCCCCCCATGTACCCATCTACCCCACGGTCCCCACCCCACTCAACACACAAGCACACCTCATCCTCATGTCCCTGCCAATCAGAAAATTTCGCAATGATACATTTCACATTTACACTAAAAAACAATTAATATCTCACAACTGACAACACCAACACCAACACCAACACACCACACACACCAACACCAACAGATAATATAAAATGGTAAAAGCCAAATTCAAAAAATCAAGAACAGACAAAAGTCACAAAATATATTAATAAAGCTATAAAGTTTGGCCAATCACAGCCGGACTCAGTTCAAAAGAGAGAGAGAGAGAGAGAGAGAGAGAGAGAGAGAGAGAGAGTCTTATTAAAGAATAAAGAGACTCAAGAGAGAGAGAGTTTCATTCATTTCATTTTAAGTTCAGAGAGAGAGAGAGAGAGAGAGAGACTGAGAGAGAGTCATAGAAAAAGAGAGAAGTTAGCTTAAAAAAATGAAATACCTTGAGCTTGAGGGAGGGAGCATCGGACTAACCAGAGCAGCCGAGCAGGGAGGAGGCAAGCTGTCAGCGACGACGACGCGAAGCGGTGGAGGGCGAGACAGATCCGATCCTATGTGACCGATCCGAATCCGATCCGATCCTATGTGACCGATCCGAGATGCGGAACGACGAGCTCAGCTGAGTCAGCTGTGTCCTGTGACCGATCCGATCTCCGACGAGCGAGCTGTGACTGATCCAATCTCCGTTTGGCGTCGCGTCTGTAATAGCTTGAGTCAAGCGGCGTTGCTCTAAGGACTGAGTTTAGGTTTGCTTTATACTTTTAGTGGTTTCTTTTTTTCTTTTTTGATAAAGCCTTTGCCATTTAGTGATTTCTGATTTAGACATAGGGACTGAGTCATTGAGGCGATGGTTGCTCTATTTTTTTTTTTTTTTTTTTTGGAGAATCCGTGGGTTTGCGAAATTTGTTTGTTTGACGGGCTTGCCGTGGGCTTGGCTATGTTACAATTTTTTTTTTTTTTTTTCAGATTTTAGTTCAAATTTTTTTTTTGGCTTTTTTTTTTCTTGAAAGTAGAACATATAATTTTTTTTTTTTAATTTGAGAGTGTTCCTAATTCTATGATTGAGGGTGTTCCTATTACAGTATAAATATAAAAAATTAAAAAAAAATTTCAGGATATTTTTCAGGTCAAGGTGTTCCTAGGAACACCTTGAGATGCAAGTGGCGTCGCCACTGGTTTCCAGGTTCAAGGGATTTAAACCCGTTGCCAGCAAATAGGCAGACTTTAGAGAGAAGAATCCATTCTTGGAGTGAGCCTAATGCAGCAAGTCTTCTGCATTTTGGTCGATAGACAATGGGGTAGCTTTTATGACGTCAAGCAATTGGTTAGGTAATTCAAAAGATATGTTATAAGTCCTCCCATCAGTTTCATTATCAAGGTATTGTCTGACCATGATATTCTCCTCACCTCGATTCAGAGGCCCTTGAATGAAACTACGCAAGTTACCCTCTGGCAGCCAAAAATCCATCCAAAAATTAATAGATTCACCACTCCTAATAGGCCATTCAAGCCCTTTTACATAAATTGGGCCTCCCTTCTTACAAGCAGACCAAATACTAGAGCAAGGTAATTTCCTTCCTTCCTCAGTCATTCTTTTGGGGGTGAAGTACTTGGCAGACAACATGGCTGCCCATGGGTAATCTTTTTTTTTTTTTTTTTTTTTTTTTTTCCGGAGAAGAAATATAGAACCACTTTATTGATCAGTGAAAATTATAGTGTTACATCAACATAAACTAAGTAGGAAATGTCTGGAGGAACAAACTCTATCCAAACAGATAAAGGGGAAGAAATCCTCGCTCTCCGAGCTAAGCATGAGCAATACTATTGCTTTGCCGCCTAACATGAGATAAAGTGTAGGTTTGAAACAAACCCATTAAAGACTTACAGTCTTTTACAATATGTCCAATACTAGACTGGGCTGGGCAATCACCCACTAAGGCTTTAACAACAATCTCTAAATCTCCTTCAAATATAGCCTGTCTCAATCCCAGCTCCTCCATAAAAATCATTGCTCTCCTTGTAGCCAACGCCTCAAGCACTTCCATAGATGCAGGCATTTCTATTTTTTCTGCAAGTGAGCCTATAACCTAACCCAACTCATTTCTTACCACAACACCGATCCCAGCTTTTTCCTCTTCCACAGAATATGCTCGGTCGTAATTCGCCTTATACACTCCTTGTTCTGGTGGTGTCCAACACTGAGGCAGGAAATTTTTCCTCTCGGGTTTGGCTTTTGCTTTCCCTTGAAATTCTGCTAGTAGTGCTACTACTGCTTCATGAAGCTTCTCAGGAGGCAAACTTGGCTCGTTAAAGTGACATTTATTTCGTCTACCCCAAACAGACCAGGCTAAAGCCGTGAACAACTCAACATTCTCTTCCTGTTGCCTTACGAGGACCATCAAGTCAGCAAATGATCTCAACGTGTGATGTTGGCTTCGCAATTTATCAAAGCCGAGGTCCCAGCACCGCTTCACGTTATCACAGTCCCAAATAGCGTGGATGACCGTTTCATTTGCTCCTCCATAGCTACTGCATAGAGGTGAGTCAACTACTTTCCTCCGATATAAGTTTACCAAGGTTGGGAGGGACTCCGTACATGCTTTCCAACAAAAATGCTTCATTTTATTCGGAATCCGCAAATTCCAAACACCCTTCCAGAAGTTCTTCAGCTCAATATTGTTGGACCCCGATGCAACCCCACTATTCTCCACCTCTCCAAGCGACTGACAGCCTGTTTTTACTGAGTAACTACCATCCCTAGTTCTCGGCCAAACCAAGCAGTCTCCCTGTGCCGTTCTGCATAAAGGAATGGCTTTGATTTTGTGAACCATAAATGGGGCAATCTTCTGGTCAATCATTTGCTTATTCCACTCATTAGTTGTCTGATTAATGAGTGAACAAATAGTCAAGTCATCTTCAATGTCTTGGTTGTATGGTACGGCCATTGTTGGAAAACACCCTGGGATCCAATTATCATGGAACACCCGAATCTTAGACCCATCACCTACTCTCCACAACATCCCTTTCTCAATAACATGCCTTGCTTTAAGGATGCTCTGACAAGCGAATGAACCCTTCTTACTTTTTGCTTCAAACACTGAACCTGTGGAGAAATATTTTGTGTTGAATACTTTGTACAGTAGGGAGGTTTTCTCTGTTTGTAGCTTCCACACTTGTTTAGCAAGCATAGCCTCATTAAATCTCACCAAATCTTTGAACCCCATTCCTCCCATTGATTTTGGTTTGCATAAAACTTCCCAACTCTTCCAATGGATTTTCCTTTGACCACTACGTTCACCCCACCAAAATTTTCTGATTTGCATCTCTATTTCCTTGCACAAGCGCACCGGCAATTTGAAACAACTTATTGCAAATGTAGGGATTGCTTGTATCACCTCCTTAAGCAAAATCTCTCTCCTTGCTTGAGATAGGATTTTTTCTTTTCAACCTTGGAGCTTTGCCTACACCCTTTCCTTAATAAAATTGAGGCTCTCCTTTTTCTTTTTTCCCACAACAGCCGACAACCCTAGGTATTTTTCATACTCCTTGATTTCTGGGACCCCAAGGAAATTTAGAATTTCCTCCTTCTTGTCATCCGTCACTGCTTTGCTAAAAACGAGCGTTGTCTTTCCTCGGTTTATTTGTTGTCCGGACGCCCCCTCATATAGTGATAAAATATGTTGGATAGCTTGCAAATCCTCCATCCTTGCCCGACAAAATAGTAAGCTGTCATCTGCAAAAAATAGGTGAGTAATCTTTGGTACATTTTTACATAATGAAAAAACCCGAATCAGATCATCCCTTGCAGCTTGTTGAAGCATTCTATTCCATCCTTCCGAGCACAATAAGAAAAGATATGGTGACAATGGATCCCCCTGGCGGATTCCCCTAGTAGGAAAGATTTCACCCTTGGGTTCCCCATTTACTAAGATTGAATAGGACACAGTGCTTATGCATTCATGAATGAGGGTCAGCCAAGTATCACAAAAGCCCATCTTTTTCATAATTTCAATCAAAAATCGTCATTCTACCTGGTCATACGCCTTACTCATGTTTAACTTTAGGGTCATTTCTTTGATTTTTGAGTCTTCATATGGTGTAATAGTTCAAAGGCCACCAAAATATTATCTGAATATGCTTTGATAGACTGAAAAGCACATTGTGACTTAGATATAATAGTTGGCAACACTTTTTTGAGCCTATTAGCAACAACCTTTGAAGCAAGTTTATATATGACATTACAAAGAGCTATAGGGCGAAAATCAGACACTACATTAGGACTTTTTACTTTGGGGATTAAAGTGATAAAAGTGCGATTAATTGAGGGAGGGATAGAACCTAAGTTTAGGCAGCTTAGGATTGCACTTGAGACATCATCCCCAATAGATGGCCAGAATTTTTGGTAGAATAATGGAGGTAAACCATCGGGTCTTGGTGCCTTCAATGGTTCCATTTGTCTCAGTGCTTCATCAACCTCGGCCTCAACAAACTCAGCAACTAACATGGCATTTTGCTCCTCGGTAATCATAGTTGGTAATGCTCTTAAAACTTCCTCCATATTTGATGGTGGGCCGATGTGAAAAGGTGTTGATAAAAGTCAATTAGGATATTTGAAATATCCCCTTCATCGGTACAAACGATTCCTGCTTCACTTTTCAACTCCTCAACTCTGTTTCTCTTGTATTTGTGGGATGCTCGATTATGAAAAAATTTAGTATTCTGATCCCTTTCATTCAGCCACAAAGCCTTTGATCTCTGTTTCCACATCTTTTCCTCCTTGATCAATAATCCATTTATCTTCTATTTTAATTAGTTAACTACTTCTATTGTTCCTCCCATAACTGCCCTCAGTTCTACTTGCTTTAGTTGTTACTTTTTTTCTTTCAAGGCATGGGTAATACCCCCAAATGAGACACAGCTACACTGTTTTAATTTTGCTTGACACTCCTTTATTTTACCTTCCACTTGCATCATCGGGTTGCCTAAAAAATTTCGTCTCCAAGCTAGGTTAACAACTTCACTACATCTGGCATCCTCAAGCCACATCTGCTCGAATCTCCATGGTTTTTGTTGATTGATTTGAATCCCTTTTAGCCAGATGATTAAGGGCTTATGATCTGATGACCCACATTTTAAGTGCACAACCTTAGTAGCAGGAAACAAGTCTATCCAATCGGTGGTAGCGACAGCACGATCTAACCTCTCCCAAATGGCGTTGCCCCCTCTTGTTCCCCTATACCAAGTGTATTTTCCTCCCACAAAGCCCAAATCTTTGAACTCACATTTGTCAAGCACACCCCAAAAAGCTTCCATTTGTCTCCTTGGTCTGAACTTGCCTCCCAATTTTTCGTCTTTTTTCGTAATTTCATTAAAGTCTCCTGCACACAATCATGGAAGACTAAACTTATTTTTTAATTTCCTCAATTTTTCCCAAGACTTATGTATATTCCTAGTGTCTAGCTCACCATAAAAACTAGTAAATCTCCATTCGTCTTTTCTCCCCTTAATCACTATAGCATTAATATGGTTGGGGGAGTATATGTCTATAGAAAAATCACACTCCTCCTTCCAAAAGATAGCTACCCCACCTCCTCTACTTATTCTTGATACTTCAATCAAACCTCCAAATTTATATCGAACCTTAATTTCTTCCAGCCTAGCTTTGTCAAGCCATGTTTCGGCTAAGAACACGACTAAGGGATCTTGTGCCCGGATCAAATCCCCAAGCTCTTGATCTGTCTTTGGATTCCCAAGCCTACGACAGTTCCAACATAAGATATTCATTGCTCTTGGCAGTGCTGAATGTCAGCCACCGCCAATTCAATTTTTGTGTCTTGATCATCCTGTGAAACTTGTTTCTTCTTCCTGGGTAACTCAGCATCAAAGAATTCAGCCCCTGAGCGTTTTAGTGCTGTTAGAGGAGGAACAATACTTGTGTTGTTTACTTCCTTTCTCACTATTCTTTTCCACGTGGAGTTGGAATTTGCCTCTGCTACCTGACTTTTTCCTGGCACGTGAGTCACTTGGGCACTAGGGTTTCCTACATCACTTATCACGTGATTTAATTTCTCCTTATGATGCTCCTCACATGCAACCAATTCGTATTTTGCTTGGTTTGAAAAAAACTCCACAATTATCGGATTCACCATTCAAGGTAGAATTCGTTTCCTTATTTACTACACATCCACAGTTTGAGTCCTTCTCCAATTCAAATCTCATTAAATCCCCGTCAATCTCCTTTATTTCTCCCATAATAGTCTCCTTTATTCACGGTTTCCTTATCCAGCTGCATTATTCTAGAATTTCCACCCGTTGCACCCCTTGTCTGTGTAACGTCCATAACGTCCTCAACGTCCTCCTCATTTAATGGAGCATTAATTTCACTTGATTTGTCATCCACCGGGCTGCCTCCCTGAACCCCCTCCTGTGCCGCCGTGTCTGAGCTTCCATGGGCCGAGGAGTTAGCTTTTTGCCTCTATTCTCTTTCAATGCCAAGTTCATTCTTTTTTGCTTCGTAGAATCCCGGTACTATTATCATTGAATTATTGTACGCGGGTAGAGGAGAAGCTTGTAGCCAAGGGCCGTACTCTTGGTCTTTCTGTGTTAGAGCCCCGCTGCTTTCAATCCATCGTTCACAATCTCTGTCAAAATGATTCAACCGTCCGCACCAGTAAAAGACATTTGGAAGACGTTCATATTTGAATGATACCCATCCCTTCGACCCGTTATCAAGTGAGAACATTCTTCCTTTGCAAAGTGGAAGGGTTGTGTTTACCCTCACTCTAATCCTCATGACATTGTCACGGTCCACCTCCATTAAGTTGGATTTCTTGTTAACTTCCCGCTGCTTCACAAATTTTTTTTGCAACTTTTCTACTCAAATATTTTATTGGAATATCATGAACTTGCACCCAGAGGGAGACATGATCAAAGACTAAATCCTTAATTGGGATGCTATAGTCGTACTGCGTAATCATCACCAAGTGCTTGTCGAAACTCCACGGTTCCCCCTCCATAATTTTCTCCACCTCCTCCTCATTGTCAAAAATGAATAAGATGATGTGACTTCCCACATTACGCACCTTGAATCCATTCTTTGGCCTCCAGATTGGATTAAAGGTTTGTACGACGGACTCTGTATTCAGAGCCCGTTTGGTCAAAAATTTTGCTGCAATGGTGACATTCTTCGAATTTTCATTCTCATTCAGTTTCACCTCACCACCTTCTCTATCATCCAGGGACAAGTTGCCCCATCTCTTAACTAGATTTTCCATGGTTCACAGCTTATTCACTCTGTGTTTCCCAATTCCCCAATCAAGAAAATCCCCACTAGCCTTCAAGTAACAGTGTTACCGAAGGAACTTCCACTACCTTACACGAAGGCTACAACAATTCTACAGTATCAGAAGTTCAAAAGCAAACCTCCCCTCGTGATACAGAGAAACTACACCATATTTTTTGTAGCCACTTTCAGTGTCCCCATGGGTAATCTTAAGCACTTGCCAATCTCCAGCAAAGTTTAGCAAGGATAGCTAAATTCCTTTCCTTCATAGAATGCAGCCCTAGTCCTCCTAATTCTTTTGGGAGAGTTACAATACTCCACTTGATCATGTGCATTTTCCTCCTCTCTTCAATTGAGCCCCACAGGAAGTCTCTTATGGTTTTATCCACTACATCACACACTTTATTAGGTAAAGCTTGACACTGCATGAAATATTAAGCTATTGGGGCAACTGCAGACTTCACTAGAATAAGCTTCCCAGCTCTAGACAGCAATTTGGTCCTCCACCCAGCAAGCTTATTTTGCACCCTCTCCACAATAAAATTGTAGGCATTACCTGGTCTACCTTGAGTGAGGATAAGGAACCCAAGGTACCTTCCTAAGTTGTTTGTAGCATTCATGCCCATCTTTCTACAAATATACCTCTTCTGTCTTTTAGAAACATTTGGAGAAAAAAGAATTTAGACTTCCCCAGGTTCACCTTTTTTCCAGCAAGATTACAGAAATTGTCAAGCACCTTAATGACAACTTCACAGTTTTTATAATTTGCCTTAACAAACAGCATCAAATTATCAGCAAAGAACACATGTGAGAAGCTTGGCCTATGTCTAGAAGCTTGCATCTTATCCCACCTTTTTCCTTCACACATTCTAGTGATTTGGGCCCCAAGAAATTCCATACACAGCAAAAACAGGTATGGTGAGATAGGATCACCCTATCCTATTCCTCTTGAGGGTTGAAATGCTTCAAGCTTACTACCATTAAACAACAAGGCTGTAGTTCTTGTGGATATACAACTCATAATTAAATTAATCATTCCCTGTGGGAAACCAAAATGTTTTAGAGCCATTTTTACAAAACTCCACTCTAGGCAGTTATAAGCCTTTTCCAAGTCAATCTTTATAACCATGTAGCCATCCTTGTCCTTCCTACTTTTTAAGGAGTAGATTAATTCTTGGGCTATAATAACATTATTAGAACTCCTTCTTCCCTCAAGAAAAGCTAGTTGCATGGGGGAAATTAGAGAAGGTAGCAAGGGTCTTATTCTCTGCACAATAACCTTAGAAACTTGTATTGGCTGACAGTCTCTGGCCCAATTTGTTTAGGAACGAGGGCAATGAGTGTTTGGTTCAAGTAGTCAAGAACCTTTTGATTTAAAAACACTCACTTTACTTCTCTTTTCACTGATTCCCCAACCATAAGCCAGAACCTTTAAAAGAAACCTGTATGAAGACCATCAATGCCAGGGGCTTTGTAAGGTTTCATAGACTTCAGAGCTGACCAAATCTCACCATTCGAGGGAATCTGAACTAACCCATTGGCTTCATCCTGATTTGATTTAGCACACCAGTCTGAGCTCCATTGAGAGATTACAGGACAGAAACATTGTTTCGTTTGATAAAGCTGCTTGTAACATGACATGAATAGGTTCTTAACTTCTTCAATGTTATGAATCCAAGCCCCTTCAGCATTCTGGATACAAGTAATTCTATTTTTACTTCTTCGGACCAATGTAGACATATGGAAGTACGATGTGTTTCTCTCTCCCATAATAATCCAGTCAGTCCTCGCTTTCATTGCCTATATCTCCTCCTCCATCTGGAGAATAAGATTATACTCTTCAGTTAACTGGCTTTGAAGGTTGAGCAAAAAAGAATTTTGCCTCAAGGCTAAAGCTTTCTGAGTGCCTAACAACTAGGCCATTATCTACTTCTTCCTGACAAACCCACTTCCTTATTCCATCTCAAGGCTTTAGCTTTGAATGTAGATATAGCACTATCCAACTTGTCTTCTTGCCCTGCCCAAGCCTCTCTAACAATAGCCGGAAATTCCTTGTGATTGAGCCACATAGGCTGAAACCTAAATGGTCTATCAAACACATTACCCAAACTAGGATTTAGCTTTATCAACAATGGGCAGTGGTTTGAGTTAACTCTGGCTAAGTGAGTAACATTAGCCTCTTCAAAAAGGCCTTTCCACTCCAGATTAGCCCAACACCTATCAAGTCTGCATTGGATTATATCACCCACCTCTCTTTTATTGGACCAAGTAAACTTAGGCCGTAAGAATCCCAAGTCCATCATATGGCACACATCCATACACTCTTTGATAGCTCTTACTCTTCTTTGGCACACCAGGTTCCCCCCATATTTTTCCTCTTTTGAGAGCACTTTATTAAAATCACCCATGAGTGCCCAAGGGAGGTCATGCATTGAAGCTAACATTTTGAGATTATTCCAGAGAATACACCTTTCTGCAAATCTGGGACTAGCATAAATTGCACTAATTAACCAGTGAAAGGTTTAAGCTCTTACCCAAATAATGGCGTGAATTTCCTGCTCAATTGTTGCCAGGACATCCACTTGCACCAAGTCTGTGCGCCAGAGCAACCAAATTCCTCCAGCGAACCGAATTGTATCCGACACAGCAACACCATCGAATGGAAGTAACTCAATAATTTCATTGGCCCTAGCCCCACTCATTCTAGTCTCTGTAATCACCATCAGTAATGGTGAATGCCACTCCACAAGATCCAAATCAGTCTTCCTAAATTGGGGTTTCATTGCACCCTTGCAATTCCATATCAGAATATTCATGATTTTATTTGGATTTGTCGTAGAATCAAAGTGGGTCAGAGAAGATGCATCTTCACTATCCCTCAATTTCCATGCTTCCACAAGCTTCATCTTCGACTCTCATTTCCCTCAAAAGAGAGTTATTGAGTGTTTGATCACCCCCATCAACTCCTGCGTTGCCTTTATCAGAATTGTACCACTGATCTTTGGCTCCGCAAGTTGTATCATCTTTATTCGGTGAAGGTTGCCTATCATCCAGCATTCCACTAGATGCTCTTGTAGCATTTTCCTCACAGTGATCATTGGCTGAACCCATTCCGCTTCTGCCTCGAAAAGAAATTTTTTCGAGTTCGGCGCCCTTGATTCTAGCACTGATGGCCTTAAGCTTATCGGCGGTGTGATTGGCACCGGTGGTCTGTCCATTAGAAACCTCCACCGCGGGTTCGGTGTTGTTACCCAAGCTTCGTCCTTCAGTGGCAAGTATCCAACCCTCCGGCTCAACTCCGTCAATGGGAACAAACTTTTCCGCGCTCCCATCAACTCCACATCGAACCATCCCTAAATCTTGGTGGGGTCCTGTTGTATCCACCTTATGGTCTCGTCATCACCTTCCCTTTGTAGAAAAACCCCCATTTCTCTCTCCCCTCTATTTCGGCTCCTTTCAGAATTGCTCTTACCTAACTCCTTCCCTATCGTTTTAGGGTTATTTCTTGTGCTTGCTGGACTTGAAAAACGGAATGGGCTTGAACTAACCCCACCTTTGCTTGTTGTTCCTTGGCTCGGCCCAAAAGCAAAAAGGCCCTTCATTTCCTCTAGGCCCACTTTATCTCGTTAGGATTCAACTGTGCCTTTTGCTTTTTGGTTGGCTTTGGCGTGATTACTAGCACATTTCCTTAATATTCTACTTCTTTAAACCAAAAATATAAATATAAATATTAATTACAATTAAATTGTTTGTGGGGTTGTTCTCTTTTTTTTTTTTTTCTTTTTTTTTTTTTACAAGATAAAATTTCTCATCTAGCCTAATCTAAGTGTATATGTGTGTGAATTTCCTTCTTGAAGACTTAAACCCCGGTTCTTACCTCCCACACCCTACAAACACTTATACTTGTTGAATGACCACTATACCAAAGATGCGCGGTGGTTGAGGTTGTTCTCTTAAGTCTCAATACTTTTCCAAAAATCTTCTTGGAAAAAAAAAATACTGATCCAAACTTTTTTTTGTGTTCCACTAATTATAATTTATCAAGTATTTTTTATTTATTTATTTTTTTATATAGTCCCCAACTTTTCACTCGTAGGCTCTGATAGTCGTACCTGGGATGGGCTTGAGAAGGACTTGCCCATTTTCTTGAAGGGCTCTTGCTGGGCCATCAGAAATGGTGTGTGAACATGTGAGTTTGGCAAGGATTCCCACGGAGTACCCCAACAAGACAATTTGTACGTAAAGATCTCCTCTTGGGCTATTGACAAGTTGTGAGTTGGGTGTCCTTTATTGAGACAACCTTGGGTTTTGTGATGAAAGAATTTGGCATGATTCCCCAAATGGAAAATTTGGGCTTAAATCAACTTATTTACTCTTTAAAAAAAAAAAAAAAATTATTGGAACTTGTACTCGTTAGTTACATTAGTATTTCTAATGATATTCCTTTAGTTGCCTATATTAGGACTTTTGTTTTGTATCTAGATATATTAACTATTGGGCCTACAATATACTCAGTTGGGCCATTAATTGTAAGTGACATAAGCCCATAAATATTTCTTCTTTTTTCGATTGGATTTCCTCCTTCCCCCCCTCCCCTTACTTTTGATCTTCTCTCTCTCTCTCTCTCTCTCTCTCTCTCTCTCTCTCTCTCTCTATATATATATATCCTTAATTATAAAAATATTAAAAAGTATGGACAACCTCTACAGGGAAGTTCTTTCTTTGGCTTCATCATGTACACGATATCATGGTTGGGGAAGCCATAGCTTCTAGTAGTTTGAATATATCTCCATTGTGTACACGGCGTGGCTGGGGTACAAAATTAGTTATTCATTTATTGAGTGATTGTTGCGTCTAGAACATTTTGGAACCAACTAGGATCCTAGGGTACAAGAGTATCTCCTTTTGAGTTTTCTCTTCTAGTGTGGTCGCAAGCTATAATTGCAAGTCTGTGGTACTTTGTCATTAGCACCAAGAGCCTCGGAAAATTATGTTTCCCTTGGGTCTTTGGTCACTTTTGACTCCACAAAAATAGGCTGGTCTTCAATCTAGATGAGGTAAAATCATTTGGACTTGTAACTAAGCCTGTTGATAAATGATTTCACAGGACAGGACCTCTGCATTCTTTTCTGTTTCGGAATTATCTCTGAACCCCTATTGCCTGGAACCTACTGTTGTTATGGGACCTAGACGGGGTTGGTCAAGCTAAATATTGAAGTAATCCAGGACTAACGGGTGGTGGTGAGGGTCATTAGTGATTGCTGTGGTCAGTGGATTTGTGGATTCTTACGCCACGAGTTCTAATGTCAATAGTGATGTTACGTTAATATTAATCACAATCTGTCACCTCAACTATTCTAAAATTTGTCGTGGGTGGTATTGTTGAAACTTTAAACCAGAGATTTGGAATTCATTATTGAAAAAACCCAAAACAAGTTGGCTGGTTGGACAGCCAACCTCCACCAGAGTTGGTATCTGGTATAATGGCATTTATTGACAAATTGAACGTTATGCTAAAGACTCTAATACTGCCCTACTTGCTAAGCCCTGCTGGCGAGTGAATCAGAGGAATCTGAATCCCATTGGGCTGCTAAAATGATCATCCATAAAGTACTAGCAAAAAGATCCATTCGGGCCTTTCTCTAACCAACGAGTAAAATCTTGCAATAATTAGGCCACGTTAAATTGCTTTCTGGAATGGTTTTTGGAATAAGCTTGGCAGTGCATATTGCATTCAATCCTTTGGAGAGTCTTTTCAGAAACGGGTTTGTTTCCATTGTCAATTTTTACTGCCTCCCACAACTTTGCCCAACCTTGTAAATTTGGCTTTTCCATTTGGCCTTGGTGGCTGTTGCTTAACCATAACAACAGAAATTTTCAACCTGATCAAATTAATCGTGGCCTCGTTGCCTCTCTTGCATTAATAGAGCTGTTGAAAAAATGTTCCTTAGGTAATTCGCTGCCTATCCAAACACCTATGATACTTTTGTTAAAGTTGAAATGGAACAAACCACACCCTAGTTGGTCTAACCTCATTACAGGTAGATCTTCCTAGGGAAACCAGGCTTGGCAAGGTGTAAGAGGGAGGGTACAAAATGAAAATACATGGTCTTTGGAAGCTTAGAGCATCCACATCAGTATGTGGAAAAATTTTTCCATTTTACACCTCTAAAACTTACTTTTTCTATTTTACACATTTAATTTTACAAAACACCCACATCAGTTCATCTATTCTACACATTTATTCAATAAAATATTCACTCTTTTACATTTCTTATTATTTTCTCACTCATGGCTTCTCTCTCTCTCACTGCCTCTCTCTCTTTCTCAAACCCATCCACCGTCTTCATCACCCAGCCACCATCATGGTTGATCGGAGCTCATCAGTTCATCTGTTTCTCATTCTCATGATTGATCGGAGCTCTCATTCTCATGGTTGATCGGAGCCGAAACCCAGATCAAGCCGAAACCCAGACCCATTCAAGCTAAAACCCAGACCCATTCAAGCCGAATCCCAAGGTTGATCGGAGCGAAGGTTGATCAAACCCATTCCTCTGCTGCGGCTGCGAAGGTTGATCGGAGCCTCCTCTAGCTCTTGCCGAAGTCGACGTTGACGAAGAAGATGCCATGAGTGGTTGACGAAGAAGACGCCATGAGTGGTTGACGAAGAAGACCCATTCAACCAAGCCGAAGTCGACGCTGACGAAGAAGACCCATTCAACCAATGTAGAAAAAATGCTTGAAGAAAGAAGAGCTTCCAGATGAGTGGTTGAAGCAGAGAGTGAATGAGGAGTGAAAAAGAGAAGGAAAAAAGAACCAGAGACGGAAGAAAAAACGAGAAACACGGAGACCAACCAGAGCCAAGAGAGAGAAAAAATTAATAAAAAAAATAAATGGACGAGCTACAGTAACCGTGTAAATATACACGGTTACTGTAGCAAGTGCATCACTATTCACATTTTTACACATTTTTAGATGGACTGATGTGGAGCAATTTTTGGACAAAAGGTGTAAAAATGATACATTTTTCTATTATGCAAGATTTTCCACATTCTGATGTGGATGCTCTTAGATGCTTTGATATGATGCTCAAGCCAAGCCAATCAACCCCGGTAACATGTCATTCCTAACTCTCCATGTACCTTGGGAAAGTGGTGCTAGCATCTCAATCTACAAGGGTAAATAAATGAACAACTATTGCAAACAATTGGCAGTAAAACCATAGCAAACTGAAGGGGCATATAACTCGGTCTGCATAACAATTTATGATTTATCCCAGCATATTTGCACAGTTGGCGCGCACACACCACGATTAAAGCCAAAAAAATTACTTAAAAAAAATAATTTATATAATCTCAATAAATAACAATCAATGTGTTAAAATTTAATTTTCATGATTCCTCAAAACAGATAGAAATACAATGTCTCTTCTCCTAGGCTAACTCTCACCTTCGTGCAACTCTCTGCCCTGCTCCAAGTAACAAGACTTTCCCTATTGCACCAGAGTGAAGTCCAAGAACCAGAGCCACAGTTCCACCAACAGCTAACCATTTCCAATCGATGCCTTGATCTTTTTCTCTCCTATTGACCACACCTAGATTTGTTTCCTCTTCATCAAAAGCTTGCTCTAAATAGTCCATGCTTCCGCCCAAAGAAATCTTTGTGGTGAATCCTGCCATCCGTGCACATCTAGACAAAGGAGCCCCAGACTTCCTCGCATTCTGGTATGCCCTCATGCCAGAGTGCAATTTCTTGACAGCTCCCCACATTCCATGACGGACCCCCAACTTTGCCACATCCTTGGGAATCCCCATGTCTTCGTAATGTAAAAGTGTAACCTCACACGCAGACAACTGTCCATCACCCTTACGAGATTCCACTGCATAGATTATCCAAATTCAGCAAATGAGGCAGCAGCACTAATTTGTCACTTAACTTTGCTCACCAAATTGTTGCAAAAACCAATTAAATGATTAACAATTCTTACCAGCCCTAATAATCCAACTGGAGAAATAAAGCTCAACACGTCTAGGCTTGTCTTGCTTGGGCAAACCTGGAAAGGGCACTCCCTGCAATATTGTAGCTCACATATTAAAACGTCTGTATGCTGGAAACACAGCATGCATCAGAAACAATCAACATCATGCATAAAATGGGATTCAAGAATGTTTGTGAAGATTTAATACCAACAGGTGAATTATGGTTGGAGACTTGGAGCAAGGAGTCCATACTAGGAAACACAGATACAGACAGAGGACACCAGTACAGTATGATACAGATAAGGCGAGATGGTAGGACAGGACATGACATGACATGACATGACATAACAGGGATACAGTAATCAATACATATAATTTTAGGTAAATTTTATTTTAACTTTAGGTCTGAAAGATAAATTAGAATAATCAAGGTGTATGAAAACACACAATTGGCCGTTGCTTTATATATATATATTATGTTTAAATACATTAACTAGAACTAATAGCATCCTTTGTGGTGCCCCATGTCTATGATTTAAACCCTATCTCCCCCCTTCCCCACTATCAACCTATCAAAATGGCAGCTCCTCATTGATGGACTCCAACATCCAAGTCCAATACACTTCACGTAACTCCACCATCCACCTTTTCAACTGATCACTTAATGGTTGTCAAAAATGATCCAAATATGTGTAGAATGATCCAATCCTGCCTGTAAAAATGATTCAAATCTGTGTAGCATCTTTCGTGAAGTAGGATCTGCATGGGATTGCAATCCTGGATGATGGAATGTAACATCCTACAATCCTACTCTATAGAATCCTTATGATCGTAACCCATAGAGTCAATTTAGATTGGTATAGAATTTTTCTTACAGCCTCTAAGCAACAAAACCGACATCCATTAAAATTATTATAATTATTTAAAATTATGTCTCTCTATGGTGAGATTAGGATTGTCTAGCCCTATTGATGTTGTAATGGGTTTTGAAGGGCTTGGTATTTCTCATTATCTTAATACAATTTAAACATTTGCAAAATCTTTATAACTTTGGAATTGGGATGATTTTATTTTAGTAGTCAATGACAGATTTGTTAATTTAGAACTTTATGTATATTTTTTATGTTGGAACTTGGAACTTGTAAGTTTGAAATTTAAAGTTGTCATTTATTCATGTATTGGTAATTTGGTATTAAGTAGTTAGTATCTTTTATGAGTAATTTGTGTCACATTTGCTTTTTTGCTTATGACTCTTTAACATATATTATCATTACTGATGACTTTTCATTAAGTTTTATTTTTTTTTATGGAAAGTAGAATCTTACAATTCTCGATCTGATCCTACAATCTGATCCATGAAACCCTCTCACCAATCATAGCAGGATCCCAATCCTGACTACTTTGATTCCTGTACCCTCTCTCAGCATGCTGACCCTTGTCAAAACAGTTATTTATGTCAACTCCACCTCTCTCTGATTCATCCGTTTCAGAATAAGAAAAGAAAGCACCCAAATTAGAATGCAACAGTATTGCTGCTGAGAATGATGTCGACAATGGCAGTGCTGCTTCTTGTGGGCCTATGATCAAAATTGATGTATCCCACAGCTCAGTCAACCACAAGAGAGAGAGGGCTTTTGAGTTCCGAATGTTCAAACAAAAAAAAAGCTATCCCTAAATCCCTCCTTGCATCCTGACCTTATCCACCCATATCTGAAATTAAAAACATTTTGTCACCTGAAACCGCTCAGACATGGAGATGCAAGGAGGTTTGCTATGTCCGTTCTTCCTAGCCTCCACATAAGAACTATGTGCAGTATTTTCACCTCCAAAAGAAATAACAACAACAACAACCAAGCCTTAGTCCCAAATTTTGGGGTCAGTTATGATTCCCCAACAAGCTAGTCAGGGTCTCCCACATGACTTCTTTTCCACCATGCTACTATATACAAAAGGCAATTATATGATAAAAAGAAGAAGGCTCTATGGGAGAAGGTCTTTAAAACTTGTCAATGGAACAAAATAAAAATTCCCTGATAATTAGTAACACGAGTTACAGTAACAAAATTATTCCATAGCTAGGCCAAGTGAGAAAAAACGCAAAATAAATAGCGAAGGCAAGTTTCTGTAAAGAATGGCACAAAATAAGAAATTCCTTGACAAAGAAGGCCAACAAGGTCGACTCATAAACACTCTATTTGGATAAATTGGTAAACGCCAGTAGCTTAAAAATCGTTTTACAGGAACAACCAAGTCTTCAATCAGATAGTTTTTGTGGGCACACCTCAAATCTAGATTAAACAAGAGCGAAACTAAGCGTACTTGAAATGTCCCAGAGGATAAATAGTACAGGACCATCTCTGTTATAACCTATATGAGTTTATCTTCTTTGTCATATAATTGCCGCTGGTCATTTCTCCTTATGGATGGATTTTAACCACCATTTGGGATCGGACATATAACATTTTATTCCCTATTGTAGATTTACTAATATGTTAGAGTAAAGATAAAGAGGAGCAACCCAATCCTTATGGTCATAACATGCTACAAGGGCCCTTTCCCAAGTGGGAGGTAAAGAAGCAATAGAGGATAAAAATGTCAATGTTCAAATGTAAATGATCAGATGATGCAACCAATACCTTTGTCACGCAATAATACGTTTTCCCAGACTCCCATATTCTTCGACCAATGATATATTCTCGATCACTGCAGAAGAAAGGGAACTGCATATAGGAGGGAAAAAAAATTAAGGTATTATATGCTGTCTGAACTAAAAAGTGGCATTATGAAACCAAGATATACAAACAATCATGCAAATCCTGTGATCTCAAAACCTTTTTTATCCAGTGAACAACTGATGTCCCTGTATGTGGACATTCATCCAATATTTTGAAGTATGCAAGCATGGTATCCCATTTAGGTCGAAACTCATCATCCCAGAAGAAATCTCTAACCACCTCTGGAGTTGCATCCTCAAAGACCGTTCTACTGCGGTAAACTGTTAGGCCTGTCTGATAACAAACTCACCATCAGATATTGATAGACTATTCAGTCAAACTACAACAAGAATGGGAAGGACACACAAATTCTGAAGAGAATTACAATAAAGAGATTCATGATTATACATGGGATAGTATTATCAGACAAGAAACAAATAAATGTGGCAACGTTGGCACTGAAGCACCAAGCTTCTCAGGCATCATTGAACCTCACAAATTCACACGTTAAAATATGGATAAAGAAAGTAACATACGTATACCTTCTGCCAGACTAGAAGCCCAATGATTTCAATGAGAAACAAACACCATGCTTTTCATATGATTTCAGAATGAGCAGTCCCAGCATAAAGGAACATTTCACTAAATGCAAGCCATGCATGCAGAACACAAAGATCAACTGAAGATTGCAATGAAAATGAAAAAAGAAAAATAATAAAGAGGCAGATGAACAAATTAAGGATGCCTTTTATCATTAGCAAATTTCTCCATGACTTAAAAACATAGCCAATTTCTTCTTGTTTACACTAGATTCAAAAAATACTAGTATGCATCACATCAGCACATTAGGGATGATTTTTCATGTAAGTCAGAATCTACCTCTGGCTCATGGCGCCAAGCTTGGTATGACATGTTAGGAGTAGACCTCTCCATCATACTTTGCCATTCCATCTCTCCATCCCTCCCAAAAAGATGCAATAGGTGTTCTAAATCATTCTCTGTGACAATGTCCTGCTCTCTCTCCTCAGCTGTTGTGCTTGGGCTGCAATAAATTTAAGGTATCATTAACCAATTAATCCAAGAATAAGAGACGTCATTACTCAAGCATTAATAAGTCATTCCGATAACAACAGTCTTTTAAGGCAACTCTGAAAATTCATGATGAGGATCATGAATGACTTACCCACCCTTAATGGTCAACGCACACCCTTTCATTCCGAATTAAAGCTTATTTTTTTAAGCATTAAATAAAAAAATAAAATGCAACAGGAACTGTTTAAGCTCCAACGGGAGCAAATGCTGGGTGCACTCTGGCTATATGTGTCTTCTGTCAATCCAATTCTCATACGAGATTGTAAATGCATAGAGGGTGAAAAACTGCAGAGCATACGTTCACAAGAGGTTTCAAATGCATATCGTATTGCCTAATTCTGTGGCTTAACTCTTTAGGAAATCCAATCTTTCCTTCACAAAAGTATCTTATTAACCAGCGTAAAAACGAGATATACCAAACTTGCCAGCTGCTTACATGATTACCATATTAATCCAGAAAAGTTACTAAATGAAATCTTCTTAATCCAGATGTACGATTAGCAACGAAATTGTGATTTTAACTTTAAAGAAATATCTCAATTTTATTTTATATGAATGTTTCCTAGGGAAAAATGTCTCAAATCATTTTTTTTTTACTAAACATCTACAAGGTATTGCCACTTGCTGCACCACACAGAACACAATAGCATCACCTTCAATGGATCACAAATTAATTACGTATTGTTAAAAAGAGAATGCATCCTCAGTCTATCGAATCATTGATTGTAGACCCAATACACAGACAGTAAACATCAATTCTTACCACCGACCTATTCATATTCAAAAGAAGTAAACTTAATTCCAAATTTCTCAGAAAGATAGAAGTAGCACAGTATCCATTTCATAAGGCATGAGTCATATTCCAAGATACTTTGTTTAAGAGCCAGACAAGCCTTATCAGCAATATATCTCATATCTTTTCATAGTCATATTTCTTCGAGAAGGTTCACATCTCAATCTTCCCAGGTCCTAATCTCTCATAGCATTATGCGCGAGCAACCTGATTGTGCGTTACATGTGCTAAATTAAAGCATTGGAAGCTCCCACAAAGTAAACCTAGCGTCATCATTGATAAAAAAAATATGTAGGATCCAATACACCAAGGCCAGCCCACAGTTGTATATATCAACACATCAACCGTACACATTCAATATACATCTTCCAAGCCAAGGTAACCATTGGATAGGAAATTCAAGTACCAAACTTTGAAGAACCAACTATCCCCCATCTCCCAATTCCCACAAATAGACATTCTCACATGCCCAAACATTATACATATGTCTTGGTTACTAAACCCTGTCAATCTCAATAGCTTGTTAAAGCATTCGCGAATTTCCCCCAACTATGCGCAAACTTATCTGCTCTCAAAGCAGCCAATCCACTCTCTTTTTCTTTTTTACTTTTTTCGATAATTCAATTGTTACAATGAGTAGGAGAGTTGGGATTCGAACCCCGGTTCTCATATAGAAGACTAGGCAATGCCACTGAGCCACAAGACTCTTAGCGCTACCTTTCAAAACAGCTACCCCATTAACGCATTAACATAAATTCCCATATTCTACCCCAAAAAAAAAAAAAAAAAAAAAAAAAAAAACCTTCCACATCCCAATCCCAGATATTAATTAACAACATTATTAGCTCAATTCTAATAGCAGACAATGATTCTCACTAAAGATCAAAATTTGCTTTCTTTACTAAACAACCTTAAACAAACCCGGAATTGAATACACAAAAACACTCACCCAACAGAGTCGCCATCACCTTGGTTGCAAACCTTGGAAGCCGCTTGTTGCGGCGATTCTTTGCTTCGCCTGTCATTGAAATTGGACCAAATGGTGCGGCAAACAGAAAAGGCAGAGAGAGCAGTAAAGGCCAGCCATAACCGCCGAGCTCCGAAACCCGGCGGAGCCGTCCACAGAAACCGGAACTTAGAACGCAAACCTAAGAAGACGAGGCCGGTCCACCTGGGCCGCCACGACCACCCAATAACCAGTCCAATCATGACAGCTAGCCATATGGGCACTGCGCAAAGCAAAATGTCGACGAATGTTTCGGCGATCCATGGCTTCTTTAAAAAATCCACCAGATCAAACGAAGGCAAAGGCTCCCCCATTAACGTCAACTTTTTGAAAAGCTTTCCCCACCCTCCACAAACACACAATTGATCCTGCGAAAGTGAGGCCTCTTATCTCGCCTTCTATGAATCGATCTACATGGATTATGGACACAGATCAATACAAAGATCATAGATAGATAGAGAGCCAGACTTTTGTTTAGGAGAGAGAAAGCTGTTGAGGGTGGGTTAAGCGGCTGACGTGGGCGTGAACGTGGAAATAGTATGGCCGTCGATTGGGAATGAGTTTTTTGGGTTTGATGGGTGGTGTAGTTCACGCGATTGGAGGGAGCGTTGGGCATGGGAGGGGTGGTTTTTTTGTTTTGGAATCAGGTGGTTTTTTAAATTAAGGAACAGTTTAGTTTTGAGGATAAGATTTAAGTATGGTTTTTTTTTTTTTACTAGTATCAGTTATTTTTTTATACTTACCTGTATTTTTGAAAAAGATGCTTTTTCTGTTTTGAACAGTTGCTGTTGGAGTTGGGAGATACCCTCGCGCGTGCGGGCGCGCGCACACACATATATAAAAGGGAAGGAGATGAGATAAGAAAATACATTTACACGCCAATACCAAAATTACATGCATGGTCATTTTTTAGGAGTTTTACCACTTATATTATGCCACGTGGCAAGGAAGTATAACCATTTTTTTTAAGTGCTTTACTTGTGAGGAAAGTAACGGAGTTGAGGGGTAGGGAGGGAATAGAGAAAGTATTTAGGGTGGGAATAGTGTTGGCGACATAGTCAACAAATGAATGGAAACTGAGACATATTCTTAAAAATAGATTTTTTTTTTTTTTTTTGGTAAGTGGTACAAAATTCAAAATTTATCCATTATGGATTAAGACTATGTATTACCAAGACTTTTTCAAAAACTCTAATTCAAAGCACACTTAACATTATTTGAAAGTTAACTAGTGTCTAAATAGTCAATGTTGATAAATCAACTAAAAATTGAGAAGAAACTTGAAGTTTTCTAGTACTGTTAAGTGCCACTTATGTTTAGAAAGAAAATTGGATATTTATAATAAATTTTGGTAATAATATCTGTCATTAACTTAATGATAGTTTTTATATTTTAATAAACAGCCAAATTATGAATCCATGAGAAAGATCGTTAAAAAAGAGGAAACCACTGAAGCTTAGTGATGACTGAACCCGCTACGCCAACATGACGAACAAGCAAAGAAGAAGACGAACTTCAACGGAGCGTCAAGAAATTCAAGGATAGCAATGGTGCGAGGAACTCAGCCCAGGACCATTGTTTCCTGTAGAGATTAGCTTCTAGGAGACATCCTAAGTGCATACGAGCAAGCCTTCGACTTTGAGAGGAACTAGGATGAGAACTTTGAGTCGGATACGGATTTGGAGCCGCTGATAGAAGGTATGGTCGAGGTTAAACTTTCTAAGGAAACGTTCTCTCAGATTAAAGCACCATGGTCGAAAGCTTTGATAGTGAAAGTATATGGTAGGACTGTGGGTTTAAACTACCTTACTTTCAAAATCAATGCTTTATGGAAACCAGTGGCTAAGCTAGACTGTGTAAACATAGGAAATGATTTCTTTTTTATTAGATTTAGCAGTAGTGATGATTATGATAAGGTGCTCAAGGGGGGACTTTGGTTTGTAGGGGAGCACTTTCTTGCCATTAAATAGTGGGAGCCTTATTTCAAGGCATCTGAGGCCAAATTATCTTCTGTTGCAATGTGGGTGAGACTTCCTGAATTGCCTATAAAGTTTTATGATGCTGTCGTGCTTAGAGAGATTGGGAGCATCATTAGACTTGCTCTTCGCATTGATTTGTATACAACATCTGAATCTAGAGGAAACTATGCCAGACTGTGTGTGCAAGTGGACTTGGAGAAACCACTTATGACCTCTGCTCATGTGGCAGATTGGTCCAGAAAGTCACTTATGAAGGAGTCTCAATGCTCTGTTTTCACTGTGGCCATTTGGGACATAAGCAAGACTCTTGCCCATACCATATCAAACCTGTAGTTTGGGAAAAAGAAGTAGCAATTGAGTCTACCTCAAGCCAACAACGAGAAACTAACTTGGAACCAAACCAGTTGGAATCCAACTATGGGCCCTGGATGGTAGTTACTAGGAAGAAGAATTCTAATAGGGCTGGTCGTGGCCGTGGGCTCAATAACTCAAACTAAGGAAATTCTTTTGAACCCAAGGGTAAGCCGGACTTTTTGGAACCTAATATCAAGGGTAATGAAGGAAGAATTACTAGACTAGCTGACTCTAGGGAAGTAGCTGACCCAACAACGGGTAATTTAAGTGCTTTCGAAGCGGAAAACTCGCGAAGGGCAGTGTATGTGGTTGATGTGAATGACATGGAGGTTTTCCAGGAAGCATTAAGCAGTGGGAATGCCGTGTGCAGTAAGAAATCTTAGAGCGCTACAGGGATGGGTGGGATTAGTAACAAGACCCATCAGAAACATAAAATCAAAAGCAACAAAAGTTTGGGCATCAAGAGCACCAAGAGCCTTAAGGGATCCAAAATTCAGAAATGCTTAGTATCAAGCTTGGGAAGCAAAAGCGAGGTTGTGGGAAGTGATGAGCTTGAGAATGGAGGGGTTTTTATTGGGAATGAGTCCATTACCTCAATCAAGTTTGGCCATGTGGTATTGGAACAGGATTGTGGTAATACCGGACGAGGTGATCGCACAAATCAGAGCCACTCCGACGGAAACACCGGGTTGGTACGAAGAGGAATTGGGGCGAGCTTGGAATCACATATTTCCCTTAACCCCAGCAAGCATCAGAATAGGGAACCTTACACTGGACCATTCGGCTTGGAATCTCACACCTAATTCGTGCTGGAAGTTCTTTACGGATGTCCCAGTGGTCTTGATGGAGCTAAGTAGGCAGCGGCGGCCATCAATTGTGCCCCATTGGAACGAATCGGGTTGGATCATCCAAGAAAGGAAACCGGTGGACTTCAGAGGAGCAGTCACAACTCACATGGAAAACCACCCTACTCTAAAGCTCATTCAAATCCTTGCACTAGTGCAAAGATGTGATGCACTCTTTTGTTGCAGGGAGGACATAGTAGGCATTCTGAAATATATGATGATATGGAAACTAGATTGGATGGGGTCCAAGGATATTCTGAGGATAGGATGGAGTATGGTGGAAGCAGCTGCAATAAATACTAATCCCATGGAGATTGAGGTTCCTTTGGGTCAGTTTGTCAAAATGAATATACTGTTATGGAATTGCAGAGGAGCGTTGAATGCGGATTTCAAAAGAAGAATTTTTTAAATGGCTGTTAATCATCAACCTTCCATTATGGTGATAATGGAGATGAGGGTGGGAGGGGGGGGGGGGGGGGGGGGATAGGGCGGCAAAAATTATAAAAGACCTGCCATTTGATAAGAGCATTGTAACTGATACAATCGGATATGCCGAAGGACTCTGGATTCTCTAGAAGATGGAAGACGTGGAGGTAATCCTGCTATTAGCTACGGAGCAGGAAATCCATGCTACGGTTAAGGTGCATTCTTCTAACTCATCTTGGCTTATTTCAGATATTTAAGTGAGCCCTAGAATAGCCAAAAGAAAAATTCTCTGGAATAATTTAAAAAGTGTTAGTTAGCTCCATAATCTCTCTTGGATCATGTTGGGTGATTTCAATGAAGTGCTAAGTAGGGATGATAAATTTGGCGGGAATAATGTCAATTTAAATAGAGCTTTAGAATTCAAAGAGTGTCTGGATGAATGTAATATGCTGGATTTGGGCTTTGCTGGCCCAAAATACACTTGGACGAATAGTAGGCCTATCACTAACCTTATCTTAGAAAGGATTGATAGATGTTACGCTAACCCAACTTGGCGAACCCTATATTTTGATGCCATAGTAACCCACCTTCATAGAATCTAGTCAAATCATTGCCCGGTCCTTTTGGAGCTTTGTAGACCATATGTGTGCATCTCATCAAACCATTTCGATTTCATACGATGTGGTTATTGCATCCAGAATTCCCTTCAGTGGTGCAGAAGGCATGGCCAAAAAATAGAGGGTTACATACAGCCATTTCAGACTTTGCTAACAGAGCAAAAAAATGGAATTCTGAAGTGTTTGGAAAGCTGTTTACTAGAAAGAGAAGAGTCCTTGCCAGACTGAATGGTGCTTAGAAAGCTTTGGCCGAAAACCCCAATGAGTTCTTAATAGATCTGGAAAAGAAATTAATCGAAGAGTACTCTCTTATCATGCTCCAGGAAGGGGAATATTGGGCTCTTAAGTCAAGATAGAATGCAGCCAATTTTAGGGATCGCAACACTTCGTCCTTTCACGTGTCTATTGTGGTGAGACGTCACAAAAATAAAATAAGATGCATTAAAGACTCTGTTGGGAATTGGATCCTCAATGATTTGGAGATTAAGGATAATATTAAAGCTGGGTTTCAGAAACTGTACGCCACTGAGTCTATTTTCTCTCCAATTGCTTCAAATGTTTCAGATTTTTCCTGCAGCTATATTTCAGAGGAAGACAACATTAGAATTGATATTGAAGTATCTAAAGAAGAAATAAGGGATGGTTTGTGGTCTCTTAAAGCTTTTAAAGCCCTTGGCCCGGATGGACTACATGCAGGCTTTTTTCAATGCTTTTGGGCCAACGTGAAGAACTCGTTATGCAAGGAAATTAAGGAAGTTTTCTCCAATGGAACCATAATGAGATATCTTAATGAAACCCTTGTGACCTTAATCCCAGAATGCCAAAGTCCTGAGACCCTTAATAATTACAGGCCTATTAGTCTCTGTAATTTGGTGTATAAAATCATATCTAAGATTATTGTGGCCCACATCAGACCCCTTCTTGCTAATCTGATTTCTCCAGTACAATCCACCTTTGTTCCAGGAAGAATGGGTATGGACAATGTTCTCATTGCTCAAGAGCATTTCTACTCCTTAGATCGCAAGAAGGGCAAAATGGGGTACATGGCAGTCAAGCTGGACCTAGAGAAAGCCTATGATAGGCTAGAGTGGAATTTCATCCACAAAGTGCTACAAACATTCCACTTCCCTCCTAAGTTGATTAAGGTTATTATGAGCTGCATCTTATCTACTAATATTTCCATTTTGGAGAACAAAGGAATGCTCGAATCCTTTGAACCTTCTAGGGGCATAAGACAAGGAGATCCATTATCTCCATACATTTTCATATTGTGTATGGAATATTTAAGTCATCTCATTGAGCAGAAGTGTGTGGAAGAAGTTTGGCTACCCCTTAAGGCATCTTGGGATAATTTGGGGTTTTCCCACCTCCTATTTACAGATGATATTATCC
Source organism: Lithocarpus polystachyus (assembly GCA_033629205.1). Classification (NCBI taxonomy): domain Eukaryota; kingdom Viridiplantae; phylum Streptophyta; class Magnoliopsida; order Fagales; family Fagaceae; genus Lithocarpus; species Lithocarpus polystachyus. The sequence goes on from CM066167.1 coordinate 16,327,258, forward strand.
TGTTTAGCAAAGTGGGAAATCATGTTTGTGGTGCTATATCAGAAGTCTTATCTAAATTTTGCTTAGAGTCAGGGCAAAAGATTAGCTTGGAGAAATCTCGAATATACTTCTCTCCCAATGTCAAAGAAGAGGAGAGGGCAGAAGTTTGTGATTTGTTGGGCATGCAGGAAACTCGTAGCATTGGTAAATACTTGGGATTTCCATTGAGGCATAGAGGGGCAAATAGGAGAGAATATAATTTTGTGGTGGATAGAGTTATGAATAAACTCTCGGGTTGGTAAGCTAAGTTTTTATCCTTCGCAGGTAGGGCTGTTCTAATTAAATCTGTCATGTCAGCCATCTTTAATCACATTATGCAAAGGGTGGCTCTCCTAACACATATTTGTGATAAACTTGATAAAGTGGATAGGGATTTCCTTTGGGGATCCACGAGTGAAAAGAGGAAGCTGCATCTTGTTGGCTGGAGCAAGATTGTGAAGCCTAAGGAAGATGGAGGTCTCAGAATCCAAGCAGCCAAAGCAAAGAACATAGCTTTGCTTGCTAAGCTAAATTAGAGAATGTACCAAGAGAAGGATGCATTGTGGGCTAAGGTCATCTTGAAGAAATATTGCTCCCCCTCTAAAACAAGAGCACGGGATCCTGATGCTCTTCCTTCCTCCCCTAATTGGAAGGCCATCAAAACCAGATTCCTTATTTTCTCTAGTGGAGTCTGTTGGGGTGTAAGGAATGGAGTAAGGACCAAAGTTTGGCTAGACAGATGGCTAAAGGGTGATTCTCTAAGGGAAATGATTCAAGAACCTTTAAGCCTTAGGGAAGTCTCTCTCACCGTGGAAGATTTAAGGGGTGTGGGTGGCTGGAAATGGGATTTAATATCATTTGAGCTGCCAGATACCATAAAGAATAAAATCAAAGCTATTCCTATTCAGGATTTTGGTCATAGAGAGGACTCCCTTATGTGGAGATTCACAAGAGATGGAGATTTCTCCACAAAGTCAGCCTACCTGCGATGCATTGAGGATGATTCTCTAGGAACTTCATTCAAGGGGCATTGGATATGGAAACTTGACATAATTCCTAAAATCACCATGTTCCTTTGGTTATGTTCACATAATAGTGTACCTGTTAAGAGTGTCTTGGCAGCTAAGGGCATAAATTGTGATGGTAAGTGCCCTGTTTGCAGAATTCATGATGAGACCATTGCTCATCTTCTCTGTGAATGTGAGTTAGCTCACAGATATTGGAGAAGTGTTGAGGTCCCACCAGCACTTGTTCACACTTTCTCAAGAAGTTTGGAGGGCCAGCTGCAATCAAATAGTGTGAATCTTGTTAAGCACAGAATTGATATACCATGGAGCTCAGTGTTCTTATTCACCATTTGGGCTATTTGGAAAAATAGAAACAAGATTGCCTTTGAAAACTCTATTCCCAACCCAAGGCTGCCCAATGAGTGTATTAACCAAGCTAGAGAGTACCATTTTTGTGTGAGTAAAGCAAAAATAGTTGCTGCAAAATTTGCTATCCCAGTGGCATGGAATAAACCGAGGGAAGGGTGGTTTAAGCTTAACTCTGATGGTGCATCTTTTGGCAATCCAGGTAAGGCAGGGGGTGGAGGAATCATTAGATACAATCAAGGTGTTTGGGTCAAGGGCTATGCAAGATCAATTGGGTTCACCTCAAGCATCATTGTTGAGCTGTGGGCTCAGAGAGATGGGTTGAGATTAGCGAATCATATGGGAATAAAGCAGCTGGAAGTAAAATTAGATGCTAAGGTGACTGTGGGGCTGCTTAACTCAAAAAAGAATCCTAATTCTGCTTATGCTCCCCTGCTCTCTGATTGCAGGTATCTCCTGGATAAGCTTCCTCAAGTAAGGGTATCCTATGTGTTTAGAGAAGCCAACAAGTGCGCGGATTGGCTTGCAAAATGGGGCAGTGCAATGAAGGAAGATTTTGCTGTTTTTGAATTTCCTTTTACTGCTGAACTTAAGACTTTAGTTGCTAAGGATAATAATGGCTTGTATTATGCTAGGCTTGTTAGGGGTGTTCGTGGTGCGGTGCAGTGCGATTTTGGGCCATTTTTAGTAGGTTTAGCTAAAACCATAACTGCACCGAACCTTGTTTTTGCGGTCACATGTGCGGTGCGGTGTGGTGCAGTTTAGAGTTTAGCCAAAACCATAACCGCATCGCACCTCACCTCATTTTTGTGGTCACATGTGCGATACTATGTATAAGATGCGGTTTGAAGTCGTTATATTTTTCTAATTTTGGGCTTTTCCTACTCAGACCAAAACTAATTTTTCCCCTTTTTTTGGGCCAAGTTTTAAATTATTGAGCTAGTTTTTCCTTATTTTGAGTTGGCTTTTCTAGTCAACACTTGCTAGGTTATTAATTTTTTTTTTTTGAAAACTAGGGTTTTAAAACTATTAATAATATATTTAATATTAAAAATAAATAAATAAATTAATATATAGAGAGGGTGCGGTGCGGTGCGGTTTGTGCGGTTTTTTTATTATAAAACCACAAACCGCACTGTACCATGCGGTGTGGTGCGGTGCGATACATTATTACTTGCGATGCGGTGCGATTATGCCATTTTACGGGCGGTTTTGGTACGGTTTTTACGGTTTGTGTGGTTTGGTGAACACCCCTAAGGCTTGTTATTGCCAGTATGGCATCTGTAACTGTTTAACTCTTCTTTTGTTATTTTGAATTGAATGCATTTTAACCCAAAAAAAAAAAAGTTTTTATATTTTAATCTTTCAATTTTTAAAAATATGTTTCTCTACTTCTATTTTAAGGGCTTTCAAGCCGTGGATTCCAAGCTGGTTTCCAAACCATGGATTCTAAAGTTGCTAAAAATTAGGACATTATCTATCTATTCTATACTACTATTTAAGGGTTTCCAAGCCATGGACTTTAAAGTTGCTAAAAATTAGGACATTATCTATTTGGTCTTAAATTTTAATTTTTCAAAAAGAAAACTATCAGCCTCATCCCTTAACCACAAAGAAACGTGCAATCCCACTACATAAGCAATTTTTTTTACAAGACTTATCTTTTTTTTTTTTTAATCATTGTCAACTAAACGGCTAAAATTTCCTATATATATATATATATATATATATATATATATATAAACTAAAGAGTTAAAGCTTTTTTTAGGGCTAAAGCTAAACCACTACACTACCTACAAAATAGAACTACTCTCCTCCTAATCCATGTTTTCAAAACAACATTACTTATCAAAAAATCAAATTACCCAAAAAAAATTAGTCTATACTACTGATTTATGATTTATTGTTAAATACAACCAAACACACCTGTGAAGCTTCCTTAAAAAAAAAAAAACACTTCAATTGCCAAGAACTTTTGGTAGGCACCAAATGCCTTTTTATTTTACACTCTCTAAACAATTTTTTAATTTTAAATTGGGAAAAATACAAATATCATCCTAAGATTTTGGCTAATACTGAATACTACTAAGCCTTTTCAAAAATATTTAATTTACTCCTAAAATACAAATGACACATAACACTGTTGAAAGTTCCCTACTCCAAATCCCTTGCTTCCTTCCAACAGCTTGCTTTCATTGCATAGTATTTGCATTATAAAAATGGGTTGTTGATGAGCATTATCTTTTTACCATTAAGTCAAGATACCAATGGATTTTGTAGATAATTTTGTATATATAGATATATACATCGGTAGGTTGTAATAGTGATGTTTGAGTTTGGAGAATATTGTTTCATAAAGTGGAAATTCAAGTTCTGAAATTTTCTAAATGAAAATTTGAATTAGAGTAGTATTAGGATTAGAGTCAAAGAATAAGAAAAGTAAAGGACTTTGGTCTGAAATTTATTTCTTATCAAGCTCAATTGTACCTTGTTGAAGGTAATAGACAAATGGTCTTAAATAAAATACCTATAGTGTTTAACACAGAGGATGTTCCAAAAATATTTGAGGAAGCTATGACTTCTAGAGATTCAGCTTTCTGGAAAGAAGCTATAAATGATGAAATAGACTCAATATTATCCAATAATACTTAGGTCCTAGTGGATCTACCAACTATTTCTAAACCAATTGGTTGTAAATGAGTATTTAGAAAAAAATATAATACTAATAGATCAATTTAAATCTTTAAAGCAAGGTTAGTGGCAAAAGGCTTTAAATAAAGGGAAGGAGTAGAGTACTTTGATACCTATGCACCAATGGCTAGGATCACTTCTATTCGTGTGTTGTTAGTACTTGCAGCCATATATAAGTTAATTGTACATCAAATGGATGTAAAGTCAGCTTTTCTAAATGGTGATCTTGATGAGGAAGTTAATTTACATGGAACAACCTGAGGGTTTTGTACTTCGTAGAAATGAAAAGAAAGTTTGCAAATTAGTCAAGTCTTTGTATGGCTTGAAACAAGCTCCAAAACAATGGCATGAGAAGTTTGACTTAGCAATTTTGTTGGATGGCTTTGTGCACAATAATTTTGACAAATGTATGTATTCCAAATTCACAAAAGAATATGGAGTCATTGTATGCCATAATGTGGATGATATGCTCATATTTGATACGAATATGAAATGTGTATGTGAAACCAAAAAGTATCTTTTTTCTATGTTTCAAATGAAAGATTTAGACGAAGTAGATACTATTTTGGGAATCAAAATTAAAAGACATAGTGAGGGATTTGCACTCTGTCAATTTCATTATGTTGAGAAAGTGCTTCAAAGATTTGAACATCTTAATATAAAGGAAGCAAATACACATTTCGATTGGAGCATAAAGTTAGGTGAAAACACTGGAAGAGCAATAGCACAGCTCGAGTCTAGGAAAAACACATGGAAAATACAGTTTTGTATCTCATACAAAAACACACAGCGGAATATGAACGAATCTACTTCATTCATGTGAGATAGCATGTAAGATCTGAGTTTTGGAAATAAAGAATGAGAGAGCATACCTTGATAAAGAATGTGCAAATGCAACACATTTTGATCGGAGCACAAATTTGGTGAAAATACTAGAAGAGCAATAGCATAGCACGAGTGTAGGAAAAACACATGAAAAATACATTTTTGTATCTCATACAAAAACACGCAGCGGAATATGAACGGATCTACTTCATTCATGTGAGATAGCATGTAAGATTTGGGTTTTGGAAACAAAGAATGAAAGAGCGTACCTTGATGCAGTGAAATTCAAAACAAATGAAGATTGGCCTTGAGATGCCTTTCAATCTTCACTCCAATTCCACAGTGTGCCCAAGATGTGTGGTCTCTCAATCAGTTCTATATGTGATCTTTCAAGAGAATAATCAAGTGTTTCCCTTGAGAAGAACTCTTATTCTTTCTCCTTTTAATCACACTTCTATTTTCTGCACTTAGGCAATTACATTTATTTAATAACTGTTATTAAATAAATAACTGATTTTCTAATTAGGTTAGCTTTTTGGGCCAGCCTAATTGTGCTTTAGTGTGTGGCTTGGAGAAGGACCAAAAGGAACAAATAAAGCTCTAGCTCCAATGAGTTTTGGACTTATTTGTTAACTCTTGACAAGTCCAAAGTTATCATTAATTATATTTAATATCACTATATAAATGTAATTACACTCTAGGCCTTATTAATAAATTATATCCCAAGACTTTATTAAACATTTAACCCTTTCCTGAAAATATTCGTAATAATACAAAGTCATAATGTGTAACTGTCACTTTGTAAATTACTACCTTTTGATTCATGAGTACCCGATTTAATCCTTTAAGTTATTCATACCTCCGTCCCACTTTTTTTGTCCTTTATTCCATTTTGAGATGTCCCAAAATATTGTCCTATTTCTAAAAATAAAAGTCATCAATTTACGAATGTTCCTATTATATCCCTATTAATTTACTAATTCAATTTTTTGATAAATTTTTTTAAGGGTAGTTTTGGAAACTTATACATTTTTAAAAGATAGACAAAACAATAAATGATGTTCCTTTAAAAAGTTTAACTTTTCAAACAGGACAAAAAAAGTGGGATGGAGGGAGTATATTTAATGAAATCTAATTTCACAAAATATAAATTTTAGTAACTCTTTTCTAAGGTGGTTAGGCCTAACACTCTGAATAACCAAACCCATTAAATTTATCTCAAAAGAATATTTTATATCTCTATAAAGAGACTACGAATTCCATCTTAAAAATATGTGTTTCTTCAACATTACTTGTGGTTGTCTAACATACTAAGGTTTTGACCGTTTGTCTAGATTTCACTCTTGTTATATTAAAGCACCCTACATTTCACGATTAGGTTCATTAGTCCCTCAGGATTGAGAATTTATGTAAATAAAAAGTCGTGAGATTTATTATTCATTTAACAGTTGTTGATAGAATAATAGATCTCACAGCGGTTCAGTTCAATATATTTTATACACTTAAAACATATCAACATATCAACTAGAAGTCTCCACTTCCATGATAAAGACAAATCATCTTAATTGATATGTTATAGTTTTCGCAGATGAAATGCCCAATTTTATCATCAACTACGAATTAAGATTTTGAGTTCACAAAGAACTTGTGATTTATATCTTTTGTGACTAAATCACATACTATGCATTTCAAGAACTATATGATAATGTCCAAACGTTCATACTATCATTATTTTAGATAATAATAAAATAAGTTTATTACATAAAACTTAATGTCATACATAGTATACAATAGGATTTTAGGACACTAATCCTAACATTGAGTATGCTAGTGCTATTGGTAACATGATGTATGCTATGCATTGTACAAGACTAGACATATCATTTTCAGTTGGCAAACTTTCTAGAATTACAAGTAATCCAAGTGTAGATTACTGGAAAGCAATTGGTAGAGTTCTTGGATAGAGCATACAATAAAATGTGTAATGGAAAGTCTAGACATATAGGTTTGAGACATGATTACATAAGACAATTAATAAAATCTGGTACCATTTCAATTGTCTATATAAGGTCAAATAATAATTTGGCAGACTCTTTTACCAAAGCAGTGTCTCGAAATATGATTAGGGTAACATCCATTGGGATGAGACTAAAACCCTTCTGTTAAGAGAATCACCAATAGTGGGAACCCAACCTCGAATTGATTAAATCTAAGAGGTTTAAAGGGTACAACAAGCTATTGATGCGTGGTTAGTAAGAGCACAAATTTTGTGTCTCATTCAAGATGGATTAGTGCAAACTGTTACAATGAAATTAAGGATGAGTTTTACACTCTTAATGAAGTTCATAAAGTATAAATGTCTGTATAACATGAACATAAGAAAGAACTTCACCTTTGTGAACATAGAAGTGGTGCCGCTTCTAGCAAGAGTAAATGGTTTTCTGTTGTAAATGTTCACTAAACCGGGAAGAGCACAATGCCATAATAGTGCTAACAACAGTGGATTTTTAAATGTGTTGTGGATGTTCTCAAGTGTGTGTTATTTCCGATTTCAACACATAAGTGTTTTGGTTTAAGCTCCAAGCCACCATTAACTCTGTTGATTTTTTAAGCAATTACACTAAAGGGAGGTTTAAGTTGAAAGACACCTTCCATTATACATGATAGGATATCAATCAAGTGAAACATATATTATTCCAACTTAGTGGGGGATTGTTGTATATATAGGTATATACATGGATATATTGTAATAATGATGTTTGAGTTTAGAGAATATTGTTTCATAAAGTGGAAATTCAAGTTTTGGAATTTTCTAAGTGGAAATTCGAAATTCAGCATTATCAATCGGTCGGATCTTTGGCTTAATCGATTGAAAATGGTAAGAAAATAATCCTGGAGTCTCTGGATGTCTCGATCAATGTTTAATTCCTATTCGATCGATCAAAGAGGGCACTCGATCGATAGAAAGTCGAAAATTAGGATTTTCTGCAGAATTTTCTGATGACTGCTCAGAAATGTTGAAAAGGATTCAAACCTTGTGAATGGTTTCCTGAAACATTTTAACTCTCCATACGTGTCTTTTGATGAAATATAACCTATGGGTATAAATAGAGGCTTATGTTTACTTGAAAAATAACAAAAAATTATGTAGTCATTCTCCAGAATTGTTATCTGTAGAATCCAACATCTTGGTTTTATTCTGTGGACAAATTTGCAATAACCCTTTAGCAACAATAGTGTGGAGGGCAAATATTGTCTAAGAAAAAGGATATTGTGCCTCCAAATTATCTATTTTCTGTTTGTCTTTTGTGTTAACTTTGTTCTTCCATTATTACTTCATGTAATATCCCTAACAGATAAAATTCAATTAAAAATTTTTTATTCGACAATAAGAAACTTTACTAGTTGAACTTGGTCTTAATTCTGCGATTGCATATCATGTTCCCTATATTCTTTTTCGGTACAAGATATATATTTTTTTTTTTTGAGAAAGACACAGACTAAACACACACACACAAGGGAGTGGGAACCCAGGTTCAATATCACACAACTCACAACATACAAAAGCCGGTAACTCTTGAATGTTGTGTGAAGGCTTTAAACCTATTGGGAGACACACACGAGCGATGTGGGACAAACCTACTTGATTGCTTTTTTTGAGAAAGACACGGACTGAACACACACACAGGGGAGTGGGAACCCAGGTTCAATATCACGCAACTCACAACATACAACAGCCAATAACTCTTGAATGCTGTGTGAAGACTTTAAACCTATTGGTACAAGATACATAGTAATGCATGTTGGTGGTGGATATAAATTCTAGACATATTTAGCATTCCGGACACCCCTTGACTTTGACTTTAAGATTAATCAAGAGCTATCGAGAACAAAAAATGAGGTTGAGCTGACCTGTGTACCAAAAAATAATCCAAAGAATTGTGGGATTGGCTTTAAGAGGCGTGTCCCCTGGATTTACTCCCCAATCTGAATCCTAATTGCAGTCAAATTAATATCAAGAATAGTTGGATTTACCCTTAAAAATCGATCAACCACCACAGACCTTTTTTTTTTTTTTTTTTTGGGAAGAAACGGAACAGACCTTTTTATATAAGGGTACATTGGCATCGATCTAAATTAAGCACAAAAAACCTTAGACATCATCTTGTAAGACAAAAAGACCAAGACCTCACTTCTGTTAACTTAAGCATGGGAGAGTTTCCTATCGATCAAAGCCATAGCTAGATCCGATCTGGTGCTATTTTCTCCCTTAATTCAGTTATTCATTAATCAAGGTCAGATAGTACCATCAACAAGTATGACAATGTATAATGGCACCAAACTACCTTTTAGTGTGAATTAATTGTGAAACATGCGTTTCTATTATTAAAAAAAAAAAATTCATGTAATTGCAATGAGTTTTGGGACTATATAAAAGAACAAAACAAAAGTCCTTGTCTAGTAGATTTTTTACGCAAATTATGGCTTTTTGAGTTGTGAAAAAAATAGAATCTTGAACGTGATTCGTAATCTGACAAAAAAGAAAAAAAAAGATCAAGTTGTTTACGTGAAGAAGTTGTTACAAGATGTAGAATAGAAGGCCTCGTATTCCCACACAAGAAGAAATAATTGAGGGATTCCTTCACCTCTGATCACATTAGAGATGAACCCCACTGGACGGACCTAATAATTTCGCTACTATATTATAGTTATATATGAACTTTTGCTGATGTAAGGTATACATCCCATTCAGGTCTTTTACTTACGTGGCATAACATCCCAGGCTAATCTTTTGAAAAACTTTGACTTTGTTAATTTGGTTTTCTTGGGACAAAATGATTGCATGACTGTTGTTCTTTAAAGCGTGTCAAAGTGATCATAGGGCCATGAGAGGGATTTCGTGTCAGAAACATGTGTTTGAATAATGATAATTAAATATATGCATTACTAATCGTGTACCCAATTTAGATAAAGCCCAACTTCATTATGATTTGTATCCAATCTAAACAGGTGTTCGATACTTGAGGTCGAAGATATGTTTGAATCGATCTTACAATCCTGCGGATCATCATTTGCATGTTGTCTTCCATGTTCAACACCCCCTTTTTTTTTTTTTGATAATCTGCAACGATATTAAGAAAAAAAGGGAATTCAAGGAGGGCAATCTTCCTTACAGATTGACTTAATGACATGTGGAAGATTGCCATTATTGAAAAAGAAAGACAACCTAAATTGAACAGCGTATCTACCGGTTACATGAGCTGTTGAATTGCAACATCTGCGCACCCAACAGAAAAGAATAGAAGGGAAAGACGTAGACATAAGGTGAATGTTATAAATATAAATACTGATAGTCCAATCAGGGATAAGAGCAGGATTGGAGAGGGGGTTGAAGCATGCCTTAGCTTCGCCTTCAAATACAACCCGGTGCCACTTCTCACGGATTGCAATCTCCACAGCCCACTGTAGGGCAGCAACTTCTGCTTGAAGGGATGAGCACAAAGGGCGATAGCGACCCCACACACCAACTACATCTCCAAGATGATTCCTAGCTACCACTGCTAAAGCCGTCTTGGAGCCCGACAATGTTGCATCAACATTGATTTTGTTCCATGTTCAACACGAGTTAATGGTTAATTGACGCTTCTTGATATTTCTACAATTGACACACGGGCTTCTATATATATCAACAACAAAAACGAAGAATAGCGGTGGGACCACATAGTCTGGCCATCGGAGGTGCTCTAGCCTCTCTTTCTTTCCTCCCAGTTTCTCTTTGTATCAAACTGAACTGTAGTGGAATTTTCTCTCTCTGTCTCTCTCAATCAATTTGGCTTTGTTAAATGAAGGAACATGTGGATCTCACGTGATTATTTTGTTAGTGACTTAAACGACAAATTGGTTAAAATATGAGTTTATGTGGTGTAATGGCCACTACCCCGATGTTTAGGGGGTCTCTTGGCATTTTTCCCTCATGTGGATCATTATTTGCATGTTGTCTTTCATGTTCAACACATGGACTAATGATTAATTGACACTTCTAGCGTTTCTTCAATTGACATATTTTTAATAATTTCAACAAAAACTTGTAATATTCGAATTCCCTTTTTCTTATTTAAGATGTTTAAAAAAACAACCGACACATTAAAATGGTGCATGCTCACTAGAATACAAGTAGAATATATATATATATATATATATATATATATATATTTGGCTGAATATACAAGTAGAATATATTGATGCATTATATATCAAGCGCAATGATTATGAACTACCCCCTAAATCCATCAAGAAATCCCTTGACGCTATTGATTTACTCTAAAATGTTAGTGGATCACTTTTATAACTTTGAAGAGACTTGCTGTGACAAGCTTTCTATATGCTAAATAGCTAGGTCGGTGAATTACAGCTAGTGTAACATAATAACTAGTGTAGTGAGTATATAGAATTAATGTATCAAAAGGAAAAGGGGGAAGTATCTGTGTTGCCAAAACAATGTACTTTGTGCTTGCAAAAAACCGTGATTGTGATGGCCATTAAAATTTCTCTTTCACTCTTCTAAAATGGACTTTTCCAAGGATTTCCAATTTGCTGTTGAATGCTTTATAGAGTTTAGAAATTAATGGTCAAGTCACCAAAAAAGTGACTAAAAGTAGTGTTTAGGAACCCATCTACCATATTGAGAAGGAATTCCACATATATAGCTTTATCGAGCATAGGAATTACTTTTTGTCATGAATACTCAAGATGTCTCTCTTCTCTTTTGACTCCTCTCTTTGGGGATCTCAAGCCAATTTTGCGAGTCATGGTTAGTATCTAAGAATCCAAAAATAATTAATGCCATTTCTTATTGATTGTACGGATACATTATGGTTTATAAAATCAATGAAAAGGCAAAAGCAAGATTTGTCCGCTATGATTTTCGTTTCAATTATTCAACCATTCATTTCACGCTATGATTTCCGTTTCACATACGGTATTTCTTTTTCTTTTCTTTTTATTCTTTTTTTGAGAATCTTCATATACGGTATTTCAATTCATCCATTTCAACAGACTACAGCAAAAAACCTCGTATGTTGTTGCTACTTATATTTTCCTTTGATGTAATACCCACGAAATGCAAGTCTCCTTGGCGGGTCAATACTAATTTTTTGGCCTAAAGTCCTTATTTGAAAGAAGATTCAGAAAGTTAATTATTATTATTTTTTCTGTCAAAAATATTTCAAAATTAATTAACTAACAACTTAAAATTGAGGTTATCTGTATCTGTATATATTAAGAAGATTCAGAAAGTTAATTATTGTTTTTTTTACTGTAAAAAATACCCCTACCTAAAACTTAAAAATGGAGTTAAAATAGTAAATTGACAGAAATAATAAATTATTACTTCTACGTTGAAATGCCTTCATGCTTCTAATAAACTTATACTTTTACGTTAATTTAAATTCTTACTTCTGCTCACTAACTCCCTACAAAATAGGATCACTCTTTTGTTAGTTTTAAAACTCCTTTAATCTACAAAACTTACCTCACGTATTTTTTTTACTTCATCACACCCTTAGTTTTTTTTTTTTTTTTTTGTGATTGAAAAAAATAAAAATCTCAAATTATAATAAATACAAATTATTAATTTTTATTCAAAAAGTAGAAGAGTCTCTTAGAGGCTAGTTATTAATTACAGCAATACATAATTTTCCCAAGTGACTATTATTATTAACTATATATGATGGATTTGAAAAATATACATTGTGGCACTTGTTGGAACCAGCTGTGGTGATGGGAACACGCTAATTAGTTTAGTATTTAATCGTCGTTTTTTGACATTTCTTCCAAGTTGTAATTCTTGGTCACGTGGCAACAAACGTGTAATAAATGTTTCCAATGACAAATCAAAACAAAGGAAATGTACGTTGCCTATTGACCAATTTCCATGTGCCAAAATTTCATTTGAATTGCAACAAAATGCATAAACTCATCGTATCATATCATATTCACACGCACGCGCGCAGACAGACACACATACATACATATATATATATATATATATATATATTAGAAACCACATTCATATATATAAATGGGTCACTCTCCTTATAGTAATTTTAAATTTAGAACATAATTTTTAGTGTCTACTTTTCTACACTTTCAAAAACAATTCTATTATCTAATTAAAATTGAAACAAATTAAGATTATAAAGATAAATTGAAAATTTTAAAATTATTATCATTGAAATATTATATTTTTATTAAAAAATTAAATAAAAATATGAAGCGTTTCTGAACATGCCATAAGGCATTTGAAGAGAGTAGTGGAACTATATATTTTTATCCTCCACCAAGATATGAAAACACTAGAAATCTAGAATATTAACAATGAAGTTTAGAAAACCTATTGGATGCCCAACTTTTAGTAACCCTATGGGGGTGTTTGGTGAAGTAGTTTGAAAATTGTTATTTATTATTTTTTGAAATACGTGTGAGTGAAAAAGTGTGTTGGAATACGTAAAATGCTGTTTAAAAACTGAAAATTGTTGTTTAAAAACACAAACCAAACACCCCCTATATATGTTAAAGTGGCTTCTCGGTTTCTCCAAATCCTAGAGACAAAGATGGAATGGAAGTACATAATCAATTTTAATTTCTTACCAACTTGTAGAGTCAAATTCACAAAAGATTACTAGTTATACACATCAGAACTTTTTGTCTGTAATTTTTGTTTCTTCTTAAATTTCGCACATTCAAGTGACATATTGGTATCGTCTTTATGACTTGTATGTGAACCTTTTTGATAAGGTGTTAAATACTTTCACATGTATGTATGAGCCACACAGTAGAAAATAGTGGGGCATGGCCTAAGAGTAAGATCCAGCAAGAACAAACCCACATGGTAGTATAGGTTTTTCATGCACAACCCTGACCCACATGATGTTAAAAAGTGAGAAACGGGCTAAGACTAAGGAGATGGTTATGATGGCAGTCATAAGGTGAAAAAGGAGTGAATTCAAAGCTCAACTTTGATGGATACACCCAAAGAATATCTCCCCTCCCCTCATGCAACACATAAAGTGAAAGCTCCCAAGCTTATATTCTTTGCAACTCCCTGCAAGCAAAGCCAATTTGGCTAAAATTCAACCACAAAAAAAAAAAAAAAATTAAAACACAACTTTGTTTTCATTTTTTTGTTTTTTTTTTTAACTTTTCAGTCATATTTTCACACTAACACAGTTTTTTCAACGAATTTGGTAAAATCAAAGATATGGTGTGCAGACTAGGGGAGCATCAATTTGAAACCAAACTCCTAGAAAGCATGATTTCGCAATGGTTTGTTAAGTGATCTTCCTGACCTTTTCAAAGAGTTGAAACTTGAAATAGTGAAGCTAAAACAAATGACTTCAAGAAATTTCTTTCTCTTTTCTCTTTCCAAATTGTCCTAGTTTGCTTCTCATTAACAAATATAGTCTGTGCATTCTCTTGTGAGACTTAAATGACCAGTAGTTTCTAGCAACTTGCATGATAAAGTCTTTCTTTTGATCAAGGTAAAAACAAAACAAAGAAAAAATAGCCTCAATAAGGTGGCATACAATTCAATTTTATTTAAAAGCAATGGTCCTGCTGGTAGACTACATCCCTTTCGAGACTAGAGTTTTGGTGCACTTCTAGTTGCATGTTTCGAAGGAAAAATATGATTTTAATTTTTTTTTAAATCACGTTGAAAATTCCAGGAATCATTGAAAGTGATGCTTCCTAGCTAGGCCATGATATTTACCTGTTCGGATGGTGAACTCCAATTGCAGCTTGCCTTCCTCCTTAGAAAAAAGAAAAAGAAAAAAGGAAGAGATGCATAGTATGTATAAATACGGAAACAAAAGTATATATTGAAAAAATAAGAGGAAGAAGCTAAAACTTACATGTTGAAACAGGAAATGATATTGGATCCTTTGATGTTAGGCCTTGCGAATAGAAATGATGAGTGAAGGGTTTACAGCTAAGTGGTGAATGCGGCAGAGTAATTTATGAGTTGGGGGGAATGAAGCCTGGTCCGAGATCATTTGAATGATGCTCTCTGTGAGCTTCAGAAGAAATGGTCTCGAACCAGACAGCATTCCCCTCAACAATTTTCATGAAGAGAGAGAGAGAGAGAGAGAGAGAGAAGAGAGAGAAGACTGTTTTATTTTGATTTGGCCATGCATAGTTTTTTCATGGGCCCTTATATACGTGGGAAGGAGTAGGGTGTCTTTTGCGAGTCGGGTGACAGGGGGTCCCACTTTCTACAGCTCCCCCTATCTATCTTTTCACACTATCAAGCATAAATTAGGTTATGGATGTGTGTTGGATACCATTTATAGATAAAAATTGAAAATTGAAAATACTGTAGTAAAATAATTTTTAAATGTATGAATAGTGCTGTGAGATTCAGCTTTAAAGTTTTTTTTTTTTTTTAAAAAAGTAGTTTGCGGGTCTCGTAAACAGTGCACGAGACCCACTAATTTGTAAAAAATGCCCTGCTGAGAAATCCAGACGCGCTTCGAAACGGAGGCTAAGGCTGTGTTTAGCTGAGTACCACCTCAATGGGTTATTATTATATATAAGGAAATCATGTACCAACCTTTTGGTTGAACTATTCCAATTTCTATTCACTAGTAGCTTGAAAATTCTTTAAACTAATAGTATAATGGATGAAACTTAGATTTTTAAGATTTATACTCACCATCTGGGTATTCCCAAAAGGATAATAATGGTGTTATTATTTTGTGTAACAGTAGCATGTCAACATCTCTCTCACATGAGTGTAAACCATAAAAATATATGATTTATTCTTATGTGAGAGGAATTTATATGCAATTTTAGAGCGAATAATACACACACATACACACTCTCTACCTAATTTTTTTAACATGGCTCTCATTTAGTCACCGGGTTGGTCTTTTATTTGTTACACCAAAATTGTCATCTTGCATGCGTGGACAAATCAAAGAAATTCTCTAAAGTCAATGTTCATTTTTATAAACAGGGCCAAACAAGCCTTTAAATTAGGGCAATAGATAATAAGATGTCAAAATGATTAATTGAAAAAGAAAATAGACCTATAGTTTGGTGAGAGAAGTTAAAACCACTTAGCATTGATAATAAATTTTGTCACATCTCTGAAGGATTAGTGCAAAATTGAGGTCAAAGCGAAGAGCTTTTAGTATCTTAAAAAGACTACCAAAAGCTCTATTCTAACCCCCAATACCCTCTTTGAAAAGCATTGCCTTACAATTCCTCCAATTAAAACATGTAGCATAGCTTATCTCCATCCGATGGGCCAATCTTATCACAACATTGATCATAATTGCTTAGAGATTTGAAGTTATTGTTGAAACAGAATGGAACTTAAAGGAGGAGATTTGTGTATGATGATCTTGACATGGGTGCTTAAAGGAGGTCTCTTTTGCTTCCCACTTGAAGAAAAGGGGAATATGAGAGGTGGTAGAACCGACATTCATGAAGGGCATGCCCCAAATAGTACGATTCCAAGCTTAAATGAAAAGAAATAGAGGTTGGCCTATAAAGCTTAAGCAGAGCCAACATAGAAAAAGAAGAAATGGAAGTGGACATTGGAAATAAAAGTAGAAAAGTTCCATGAAGTGATGCCACTGATAATATTCATCATCTTTCTATGGTAAATAACTAGCTATTTTTTTTTTTAGAAAAAAGAAATCGAAAATTAATGAGGATATTGGTATAAAAATTTGAGATAATAATAATCCATCCCAACAAATAACCTATATTAGAGCAGAGGGTCATAAACATTAGGAGAAAATGAATTGAGATCAAATCAACCAAATGCGGCACTGAGTAGAACATCTCTTAGTGACTAGTTTTCAGAAGGGTGGGGATGTTAATAGACAGATCAGTGGTACAAGTGAGACCGACTTGCATTATTAGAATGGTACTACATGGCCTATCTTGCATTACAAGCTACCATGTACTCTCCAACATAAGGCCCGTTACTCAAAGTTGTCCTCAAAAGGCAAATTAAATGTTCAATTGTAATTACTATCATACCACGTACATGCGCCTTCAACTATCTTGCCTTGCATTGAATGAGAAATGGTCTATCTCCCCAAGTTAGAATTTCCAAAACAAACATGGCCACACCTCCCAATCTGGAATCTGGCTAGGGCAGCCATTTTGACTACGCTATATTTTCTGATAACATGCAAGATCTCTCTGGAGTGAAATTCCTCAAATTGTTGGAGTCTTCCTGATCAAAAGAATTATCATCCACCCATAACTAGCATTACAATTCACCTGTGTTGAGTTTAGTTTTAAGGCTAGCAAATCATGAGCAAAATATGTCTTGTGTGTAGTTTAGAAGTAAGTTTGTTAAAAATAAGACAACTGCCTAGTTTTGCATTTCGAATTCATGCTTCTGTGAGTTTGACAGCGTTTTGGTAGTTGTTCAATAGATCAAACATATACCGGTTGATCGAGCCTATTTTGGATTGATCAAACTGCGCAATTCATAAACACAAATTAAGCCCATTCAACCCATCAAGTCACTAGGGTTTCATGTTTTCTAAGCCTAAGATATTTAGAAAGCCCTAGAGGACATGAAAAAGACTTTTGGAGAGCTATTGATTGTAAATCTGAAGGTTTTGTGCCTCTTGCTCTCAAAAGCCTCTACTAGTGATCAAGATTGAAGCATATTCAGGTCGGTGGTATTGAAGTTGCTACAAAATCTAAAAGATCAAGTGTTCGGCCACAATCTTTAAGTGGGTAATTGAAGTAGTGGATGGAAGTTTACATGCAACAAACTCCATAACTAAAGAGCAAATGGATTCAAAGCTATATTGGGTAACATCAGTAAGTACTACTAGGTTGTAGCAATTTATAATATGGTTATTCTACAGTTGTAAAATTTCAATTCAATTAGTAGATTTATTTTGCCTTAAGGTTATTAAGGTCAAGCCCTTCCAGTGATTTTTACTTTGGAACAATTGTTGTATTGGTTTTCTTTAGGTCACCATATTACGAGCTATTTCTCTATTGCTATTCATTTTGGTGCACAATATTGGTTGTTTTACTCTAACCAAAGGTTGTTCATAATTGGATTAATTAATTACTTGGCCTTAAAATTGGTTAACCAGTGCTTCTAAGGCCTAAAAAACTAACAACATACTTCACTTAAATTAAATCTTAACTTTAGGCTTCGTTTGGGAGTTTATAAGGGAATTGAATGGAAATGAACAACCATAAAGGAATAAAATGTATTTAAGTAAAAGAAATGAATAGAATGGAATTAAGTAATCTTATTTGGATGTTTTAAAATAAATGAATGGAAATTAATGGAATGTAAGTAACCTTATTTGGAAGTTACATAGAGAGAGATGAATGAAATCATTTTATGACAATATTACTATTAAGCTCTTATTTTAAAATAAAGTGCTGAATATATAGGGGTATTTTGGAAATTTTAGTTAAAAAATTCATTAAATTTAATTTCATTTCCTCCAATTCCTCCCACTTTTGGAAGAAATAAAAATTTGAGATTTTAAGGGAATAGAGAGAAATGAGTATTCTCTCTTACTCATTCCATTCTCTCCACTTAAACTCTCAAACAAGAGAATGAATTTTTCATTCCCTCTATTAAAACTCTCAAACATGAGAATAGAAGAGTATTCTAAAATTATTTTTTCTTTTCCATCCTCTCCTCTCCTCCCAACCGAGGGACGGAAAAATTGACTTCCAATTATTAATCCATTTTACATTTGACTCCCTAAAAGCTGGCAATCTGCTGGCTTCGTAGATGTTGATGGTAGGTGAGCATACAGGGAGTTAGGACAGGCAGTAAACTTGTGATGGAGGCTTGCTACAGCCTTTTGAGGGTGGGGTAGTTAACTATAGGCCATGCCTGCACTTCATCTAGTGCCTTTCCCTTTCCCAAAGGTTGGTCCAGGGAGTTTAATAAGTCACTCATGCAATGCCAAGTCGAATTATGGGTGCAGAGTCAGCTAAAGAGGAGGAGAAAGTAGGCTAAATGGCAAAATCTCTGCCATTCTCCAATCATCAAACTGTCATTTTTAAACAATTTAGCATCATGCACAATAGCACAAATCGGTTTCAGCCTAATATTTATAATTTTTTTTTATAAAAAAAATCCAAGATAATTGATTAGATTTAGCAAATTGGAGTTCCAAAATGTATTAAAAACATTAGAATCAAACACACCCATAGGTGGGAATCAAGAGCTTAAAGTAGAGCGTATTTTGGAACCAGCATCCTTTTTGACCAACAATTTTGCTTCCACAAATGGGACATGGTCGGCTCAGAAAGTAATCTTTTGCTGTGTGATTGACTGATAGTAACTTAGAAGCTTTAAAGTCTTTAACACTAGGCGCTTTACGCTCCATGGCATCTTTTTTTTTTTCTTTTGCTTTAAGACCTTTTCATAATGAGGCTTACCATAATTACGCAAAACAAGGATTTCCAACCCAGCAAAGCACAACTTAAAGGGTCCCTGAACCTTAACTTTATATCCCTCTTTCAGTCATGGAACATTAAGCTAACATCACTTCTCGCACACTACCAAGCAAATTGCTTACACAATCTTCATTGAAAACAAAAAAAATCATCATTATGTTACAAGTACTATTTTGTACAATATCCCAAACCACCAAAAGAAAAAATTTCGAATCCAATCAGATTATCCCTTCTGTCCAGAAAAAATAATTACACCGCTCTGGGGGCCTATGTACGTAATGCCCTGGGCTGTTGTTTTTGGTGAATAGCCATTTGTACAATAACACTTTCATTTCCACTCAGGCAAATGAAAATTCAATAATTTTTACAGCCAAAATGAGGAATAACTCTTTATATATATAAATGGACATAACTTACAGAATTTACACATCATACATTAAATAAAGCACCGCAACAAGTCCTTGCAAGTTGAAGGAAATAAATTACACATTTTTGAGAGCAGTCACAAGAAAACTAGAGAAAATGAAGTCCATTTCCTCTTATAAATTATAAACTCACCAGAAACTCAAGACTGGACAGCAATGTCCACATTTCCCTGACCATTTATCTTGGTCACAATTGATTCATTTATCTCTTCCACTTCGTTGGGTTCATCTTTGAATTTGTAAATGGCATTACCATTGTGGACGTTGCTCTGATCCTTAATAATGGTGGAACCGTTGGGGGTGGTCACTTCTTTGTAAATACCAAGACTTCGACGACTTCCCAGAGCACCTGCTGTTTTAACCTTGTCTCCCTGGGATGAATTGACTGCATCACCGAAGCTCTTCCTTCGGCCCAGCTTTGGTGATTTTGCACGAGTTGGTGGCAGCTATCATTCATGCAAAGCAACAAAATCAAATTCTAAGCTGCCATAAAATACTCATTTTCTGTCTTCCTCTTTTTTTTTTTTTTAAGTAAGGCTGTCCCTAGCCAATTGTGTTACCCCTTACAGTTTCATTTTCTGTCATTTTTATCCACTGAGTTAGAGGTTCAAATACTAGCTTAAAATCCTATATTTTCATGTTGTGATAAGTAAATTTCATTAGAACTGAACCAAGGTGACACCACTCAAAGAACAGAAGAGAGAACAGCCAAGGACAAACCAAGAACAAAAATAAAGGAGCAATGAAAATTAAACATGTAGAGATTCTTATGAAATTCAAAAGGCCAATCTACATTCTGGACAAGAGCCGGACTTCTTTAGTTCCTTAGGACAGCATAAGAATGAGAAAGGTCTATGAAGTACCTTTTTGAGTTCAACCTTTGGTGGAGGTCCCTCGTGGTAGAAGCTTGGCATTGGATTTGCCTTAAACGTTAAACTCTTCCTCAGTTGTTTAATAGCTGCCTCTTTCTCTTCCTTAAAATTTCAAAATTGATGAAGAGGACAAAGGCAAAGTAAATAATTTTAGACTTTAATGTTATAGCCATACAAAATTAATAGCCAAAAACGAGTTGAGAGAAGCAATGGAAGAAGAAACATTATCAATTCACCATCATGAGAGCGAGGCAGAGAGTACTATATATTCTGGTAGACAGATACTTGAGAAGGTATCCTACCTTTGTTCTTGCTTCACTTTGAGATTTCTGAGCCTCCAATGCTTGGTGTTTCTCCTCTAATTTCGTATAAAACTGAAATGTGGCAACATGATAGGGACATGCAGTTTTGCATTTAGGTTATGTCATCGACACAATACTTAAAAATTCAAACATAAAAGGAATTTCACATAGATATTTTTCGTGAACTACCTCCTTCCGTTTTTCTGCACGTTCAGTGCATCTAAATGTTGGAGCCGATGAAGCAGTTGTTGCCTTGGACTTAATTGCCTGCGTAGAAGCTGCAGTGCTGTGCATAGGCAAGGGAGAAATCAAATTCAAAACTGAGAGTGAGGGAGACAGTTGACAACTAAAAAAAGAAATCAAAGTAAAAAGAGTAACTCAGACTGCAGGGTGTAAGAGCATACGAGGAAGCAACAGAACAAGAATCTTCTTCATCAGGATGTTTCTTGTTATCAGGCTGCAGCGGCTTCCGTGATACCATATGAGATATTTGCTGCATAAATATACAGAAGTTTCAAGATCATATAAAAACAAATTCTAAGCCCATTGTATAAAATCTATGTTTTACCAACCAGAGAACTACAATTTATTTATAATTTGAGGCTTGTGATCCAATGAGGTCCCTTTTTTCAAATCCTTGGTCAAAAAGGAGAATCAAGAATTTTTACAAGAAAACCAGAATCAGTCAGCAGTTACCTGACTGAGCTTTGTGGTATTTGGATGTCGCACATTGTTTGCATTAGACAATTTATTCACACCAGTGCTTGCATCAGGTTGAACACCAGTAGGACGAGTTCCAATGGAGGCACGCTTTTCAGTTGCTAGGGCAAATGGCTGTGGAACAGTGTGTTTTGTTCGAACATTTGCAGCAACAGGTCTAGATGCTTGCTTGATAGAAACTCGTGACTTATTATTGTCCTTTTTATTTTGGGTTTCTGATTTTTCCTTTTCCTTAGGCAGGCAAGCCTTTAAGTGTGAGTTTACCGCATTCTCCTCTTCCTCATATTTCTCATTTTGATGGAGTTCAGATACCTCAACTGTATTTTCAGTGGTACATTCCTTCACTTCGTATTCCTTTGCTTCAGTGCTCTCTTCTGAACTTTGGATTTCAGGAGCCTCATTAATATGCTCATATGTGTCTGAACCATCCTGATGATTGGGAGCAGTTTCATGATTTGAGTCATTAGAAATACCATTTGAATAAAATATGACACAATCTGGCTCCTTGTCCATACAAACATCTGAAACTTCTACCCCCATTGCACTGCAATAAAGAAACATAAGTATTATATTCTCATTCATTTGGTCATGCTATTCAGTGACACAAATATCTCTGCACACCAGAACTCCCAATCATTACTTTTCCTAATTCAATTTTGTTTTGATTTCCAAGTTACTATCTCAAGCCTATTTAAGTCATAACATTTGATATCATTTCTTTTATATGCTATCAAAAAAATTAATCCTACTGACCGAGAAAAAACTTATGTTATAGAGACTATAATTAAGGGAAGTAGAAGCTATACTCAAAAGTTGTGATATAAATTATAAGATTATGGATTACAATGAACATACAAGGTGCACATCAAGTAATTTACCAAGAAATTTAAGAAGGTTTTGGATTTCCATTTTTAGTTTAAATGACTTGAATAGAGCAGGAAATGACCATTTTTTTCCATTGATGAAATTTGTGGATGTATTTGAGCTTTATTAACATGAACTAGGTGTAACATGTCAATTCAAATCCATAACATGACAAGTGTTTTTGTTTGAGTAAAATCTTCAAAACTCATATAATTGTTAAATTTATATAAAATAATATACAAGATATTGTTCTTCAAATCCTTCCCCCCAAACCAAAACCGAAGGTAAAGAAAGCAATCTACAAAGCATTATGTCTCCGATTGATGCTTATGCACTAACTAAGGTTTTTCTTTTATTTTTTATAGGTAAGTTACACACATACTCTACACTACCCAAGGAGGTATTCTTGACAGCTCTCTTCCTATGGGCTCTACTAAAGCCGTTACCATGGAGGAAGCTAACTCTTGCTAAGACCACCCTCGTTGCTAGCCAAGAGGAAAGAGAAGTAAAAAAGAAACTTAAGAATTAAAGCGTCATACTGGAAAGTGGAGTTTAAAACATACTTAAGCAAGATTCAGCACAAATAACTGACAACAGGCACGCAATGAATTTTAAAAGCTAATGTGTACAGAGATAATAGGAAATTATTATAGTCATATAAACGTATATTCACCCAAGGCAACGAATTAGTGAGGTCAAAGGACCGTGTAGACAGAGAGAGTCTTGTGGTCCAATTGCCATATTGTAGCGTTTCCAATGAAGATGTCCAGGTTCAAATCCCCCCTACCCAAACTATTGACTTATAAAAAAAAAAAAAAAAAAGACTGTAGGCCACTGTCTTTATAAGAAACAAATCTGAAATCAGATTGCAAAATAGGAAAGAATGTACAAAGAAATGACACGAGGAAACTCTATGCATAAGTAACCATTAACACATAGACAGGGACGCCAAACTACAGACAACAGGCACTGAAATCCCAAAACAGTAGGAAAATCTTAAACTACTGTTTAATTGTTTCTTGCTTATGTTGCCTGCATGGGCAATTGCGTGTGCATCTGTGATAAGGAAGATGAGAATGGGCTATTCACATTGAGAAAAGACTATAGCATTGAGAAAAAAACAGACTATTGGGGGGGGTTGAAAATATCAAGAACCATCATGGCTTTACAAAACACAAAAGAAAAATATGTTGACTATTTAACAAAAAGAAGCCACCAACAGAGTCATTTCCCATCAAAACGTTGGAAAAGCCCGGGCGTGTTAAATGCTGGGGAAGGAAAAAAAACCCCCCAAAGCTAAGGCAAATAATGGAGGTGAGTACGCTCAAACCAAAATTTCTATAATGAGTCTAATATAAGACTCGGCAGAGCATCAATATCCAATTATCCAGGGGCGCCATCATGATCCAAAATTATGATAATGAGTCTAATATAGATTTAACGGAGTATCAATGTCCAATTATCCAGGAAGACCATCAAGAAAAAGTCAAAATTTTTGAATTTTGACAAGGTCAATGATTACGAGAAGCACTAATAGCTTAAAATATAGTCATAGCAACAAAGAAATTGCCGTATTACTGAATCCAATCTTTCACCAATTCTATAACTGACTAATTAAGAAATAGCAATCACCCATCCACTAAGTGCAACTTTCAATAAATCAATCTAGAAACTAATAAAAGCCATAGCTCAAATTTGTACCCGAATCTGAATCTCTACAAAATACACAACAAAACCAAATAGATGCATTTTCTTTTTTCCAAATCCAAGATTGATTAATAAACTTAATCAGAATTTAGAAACCTGCATTAGTTTCCCAATAATAGAAAATCGAATCACAAATCTTATATTATGTTTATAATTTAAAAATAATTCAAACCCACATACATTAAGAAAAATCTCAATACAACTAAAGCTAAAAAGCTTGCTCTCTTAGCCCCTAAACAATTCAAAATTTTTTTTTAAAAATTCACAATCTTTTTTCTCAGCAACCAGACAAAGCAATAAATAAACTTTTTTTTTTTTTTCAAAACGAGAGCATTACAGATCGAACAGGAATTGAGGTTTGAATTTACAGTAAATTGAGTTTAGAGCTACATTATTAGTAGCAGTGCATGCAAAGAAGATATCAGATCGGTGAAGCAGATCGAGAGGCAGAGGTAGAAGAAGAAGCAGAATGTAGTAAAACAACTCACGATTTCGGCTTCGGTATCGGTCGGATCTGTGAAGAGATGAGGTTTGTTTGAGTCTCTTGTTGTTGTTGTTGTTGTTGCCTTATCGAGCTGTGTAAGAGAGTGTTTGTTTGTTTGTGTGTCTCTCTCTCTGTGTCTTTTGTGTATGTTATACTTTAATAATGTTTCTGTTTCTGGGTTTTATATGTGTGCACAGTGGTGTTTCACGCCGTTACTTCACGGCCTAATTATAGCGCAATTATTTTCAAATTATATACAGAAATCGCTATACGGTAAAAAGAGTGGGATTTTCCCAGGGACGCATAAAATATGATGGTTTTTTTTTTTTTTTCTACCTGAAAAAATATGATGGTGATTAATAACTGTCCCCCTTGATTTTTTTTTTTAATTGTTCTAGAATTTTTTTTTTCAAAAAAAAAATTGAATAAAAATATAGTTTTAGCTTAAAATTTGTAAAATCCTAAGATTATATGTGCTTTTTTATATATTTAGTTACAACAATAAAAGAAGAGGGAGATTTAAATTTTCGATATTTTTGTTGAAAATATTGAAAGATATCAATTGATTTACAAAATTTTTGGTGCTTCAAGACTCATTTTGATAAATGAAACAGAACTGTAATGGACTAAGGGAGAGATCCTCCAAATAATAGTTTCAAGTAATTTATATATGTTATTTATCAAACTGAGTCCCCCCCTTATTTAAAACAATAGTCTTTTAAGGTTAGTAGTATCTCATAAAAAGATTAAAAATGTATCAAACAAATTTTATAAAGTCAACTGAAAATTTTTTTGTAGAATTTAATAGTAAAATAAATTTCTAGTAATTCTTACACAATTTTATTTATGATATTTGGCTTAAGAAAATTATTTTTTAAAATCCAAAATAAAATGATAATTTTTCATAGGTGCAAAGTCGTATGAGGATATACTGTGTGTCAAGCAAAAAAAAAATATGAGATTTTTTTTATTTTTTATTTTTTTGATAGGAGGTCGTATGAGATGTTTTGTCGGGAAAAAAAAAATCTTGAATTATATTAATTTTTTTAAATGACTCATAAATTGGTGCATTGATTGTTATTTGTGGGGTCGAATGGTTTGATTTTTTTTTGGGTAAAAAGAGGCTTTTCATTAACTAAACAAAATCAAAGGAGTTTACAAAACATCTCCAGAATTTAAACTTAGCCGCAGAGAGACCTAAGAAGGACGGTCATGAGCTCATGATAAATCACAAAATCTTGGGAAAGAAGAGCTCCACGTCTAGCTAGTACATCTCATAATTATTGGCTTCCCTGGAACAATGCTAAACTTTGACCAAGGAAATTTTTTTTGAGGCCTTTCTTACTGTCTAAAAACGGTTGTTACATTACATATGGTGTTTTCTATAAAAGACAAAATTTGACTATAAACTTAGTTGTAACTTAAGCCTACCACTCATGCTAAAAAATCAATATGATTATATATTTTAAAAATCTAACCATTAAATTTAAAGTATTTTGGTTTCTTAACAAATATGTCAGATTTCGTGTCAATTAAATATTTTTACTATTTAATCCATAAACTTATTTTTTATGTACAATTTTAAATTATAAAAACTTGAAATTTAAATATTTGATTGATAACATAGTTATTGATTTTTTATCTTCTGAAAATTTTACAAGTGCCGAGGATATAAGAAGAAAATGTAATATAATGATGGATTTGTCAAAATTTATTTCAAATAAAAAGTCAAAAAGATATTAAGTGGAGTTGTAGTCTTACACTATAACTAAGTTTATTGACAAACTTTGTCCTTCTATAAATATGTTGGTATTGTGAGTAATAAATGGAGTTCTAATTAACATGATTATATATTTTGAAAATTTAACCATTAAATTTAATGTATCTTGGTTTCTTAACAAATATGTCAAATTTTGTGTCAATTAAATATTATTTGCTATTTGATCCATAAACTTATTTTTTATGTACAATTTTAAATTATAAAAACTTGAAATTTAAATATTTGATTGATGACATAGCTATTAATTTTTTATCTACTGAAAATTTTACAAGTGTCGAAGATATAAAAAGAAAATGTAATATAATGATGAATTTCTCAAAATTTATTTTAAATAAAAAGTCAAAAAGATATTAAGTGGAGTTGTAGTCTTACACTATAACTAAGTTTATTGACAAACTTTGTCCTTCTATAAATATGTTGGTATTGTGAGTAATAAATGGAGTTCTAATTAACTTAACTGGTAAAGTCTTTTTTATCTTAACTAAAAAAAAAAATCTAGTACTAAAATGCAATCATATAAAACTCAAATAAAAATATATATATTTGTGTGTGTTTGCGATTTACTTGAAATTGTGAGTAAAAGATTTCATACTTTATGAGAGATGATTAAACTAATATTAATAGAGAAATTCTTGATTTAAATTTTTCTAAGATTTTGTTAATACCATAAATTCTGATTAGATGTTTTTTTTTTTTTTTTTTGTATATATAGTTGAGTAAGTTTATATCATTCATTTCAATTTTGAATTCTAAATTTTTATGTAAGGAAACGAGTATGAAACTAAAATAATTTGTTCAAATAAGGATCAAAAGAATTGTGAGAGTATAAAGAATTTGTGATTAAATTGTACAATCATTAAAATAATTTTTTTTAAGGTCATAAGAAAGTAGGAAAAATAAAAGACTAATGCCCAGTCCATTTAAACTCTGAACTGATTTACAAAAATAAGCTCTCTTTTTTTCTTTTTTCTTTTTTCTTTTTTTGCCTAACAAAGATAGAAAGGCTGGGACCTATGAAAGGCTCTTAATCTCCCAATGTTGGTGTCTAATAAAAGATGCAAAATTCTACTTATTTATCTGATTGAGTTTATTAATAATGACATATGTCCTTAGAAGTGCTTTTAAAGTATCAATATCCTTACTTACTAATTACTATTACCATTATATATATCCTTACTTACCTTTTACTCAACAAAAAAAAAAAAAGTATCTATATCTCTTTCATGATTGGAAAATGTCAATTTTCCTGAGCCCATTTTTCTATCACAAATTCACATCACATTTCCAATTCCTTCTGAATCACATCTCATCCTCCAATTCCACCATAAAGATTTTAAGAAATTATTTTATTTCTTTTCTTTTCTTTTTTATATAAAAAAAAAAAAAGTATTTTGTACCTTTCTCAATGCTTGTCTTTTGGTTCGGTAGTCTAATATATTATTATATTATTAGACAACAAAGTTAACGCTACAATAAATAGGTTAACGATTCTAGTTGGAATGCATTTCTGCATTATATGTATTGCAATGCAACCCTGGTGTAGTTGTTTTTTGAGAGTTGGAGACCTTTGAAATTTGAACACCCGAAGTTCAAAGTAATTCAAATGAAGAACCGCCCTTTCTTAAATGAGAAATTGGGAATCATATTCTTCAGGACAAAGTACAAATCATCATTCCAATGTCCTATTATATTATTTTATCAGAATATTTTCTTAGTCCCACTCCCACATCACTTGTTATTTAAAAAAAAAAAAAGATTGTTTATTTTTCAAACTTTTGTTTATCTTTTCTAAGTTATATATGCCTGCTCGAGAATTGTGGGGCCACAACCTGAAAATTGTGAGCTGCTCTCCAACACAATTAGAGCTTGATTTAACATATGGTTCAAGATATGTGATGTAGTTATAAAGGGCAATTTTCGCAATATTTCTGATTTAGGAAATTATAGCCACGAAATGTAGTACTCATGGGTGTTTAAACTTTAAACACAGGTTTGGCTTGTAATAGTAAATGACAAATGTCTAATTTGACTGAGACATATATTTGAAGTTTGTCTCTCTTGGGTTGTGTAGGCCAGTATTTATTCCTTTAATTACTATATCTTAATCTATATTTAGGTTCATATATTTTTGATGTAATATGACCAATTCTAAACGGGACGGTTTAGGCGCTTTCACAATTAAAGTAAGATTGTCATGAAGATAATCTCATAATCATAGCTTAACCAAAAAGCAAGGAAACAGAAGAGGTTCCATCCAATAATTGCTTAGGCCCCATCCTTGATTATTCCTGCTAACCCTTTTGATAAAGCCCTAACACCCTCTAATTAATATAATAACCAGTCCAGTTTTTGTTACATGCCCAATTTACCCTTGGTCATTCTCTCACACGACAATATAATGTATTCACCAAAATAAGTTAGGTACTTGTCCTCTCCTTATTTCGACCTCCAAATTTGTCCCATTTTTTAGCCAACTCCAAGCAACAATACCACAATATTGGCCTGCATTTTTAGCCCTATAACCTATCACATGCACATAATATTAGTGGGCATGAGTTTTACGCAAACAGAAAAAGAAAACAGAGGTGGGTTAGACTCAATTAGGTCCACAATGAAACTCCAATCTAACATGTACTATCTAGGGTAGACATGATATTAGTGGTTAATTGAATGACTATTATGGATAAGGAAGATTATGGAGAAGATAATGTAGGACACAGTGAGCCTGTGTGTGTGTATTTGTGAGCTGTGAGGCTATGACATTGTGGTGGTGGGGTTGGATTGTGAATGGAGTAGAAGAAAAGGGTGCAATTTAAGGCATTGTATACATGTACGAAAATAATAGGTGTATGGGACACAGTGCGATTGAGGACCCCATTCATCCCTATATCACGCATTAATCTTCACTAAGAAGTGAATGATCAGGTCCCACATCGACGATTGTACATGCCAACGGCCAACGTTGATGTCTAGTGTCTACCACCGTCCCACTTGTTTATTATACCTCATTTCTAGTCCAACAAAATTAAATACACAGTACTATTATTAGTGAGAAAACAATTTTGTATACTTGCTCGGATCTCTTGCTCCTGTAAGCCCAAACTCAACGGATAGGACGTTGTTATAGTCGCACTCAAATAGAAAACGGTAACTCAAATCGCCCTCTACTTATTTTTTTATTCATAAAAAACAAAAACCACCTGTCTGTCTACCTTCATTTTTCCTTTTTTTTTTTTTTTTTTTTTTTTTTTGGGTGATGAAGAATCAAGGCCGTGTCAACTTCACACGTTTCTCACATCTCATTTGCGTAATACATTAATAGCTATTTTGGTGCTGAGTTTAATCATGAATTAGACTCATCAGGGAGTTCAGGGTCAACTGTCTTTTTTTATATTACCTTTGAGACAAGCCAAGTGCCCCTGTTCATAGTAAATTTAAATTACTGCCAACCAATGCTCGACACCAATCATTAGGATTTTTATTAATGTGTGATTGGTTATCAACATTTAAAGTCAGTTTTTTTTTTTTTTTTTTTTTTTTCTAACTTTAGTTCATCTACCCTTCAAGAGGTCAAACTATATCTAGAACCAAAAATACAAGTTCAGGGGGTTATGTTAAGTGTGGGAGAGTGTTAGACACCTCACAACGCCTAATCATAATTGGTACATAATTTTGATCATCTCTTACTCATTTTGTAGAACGCAATATACACTAAATACTTGACCAATTTTGGGGATAGTAAACGTAGACAAGATTGGTATATGAGAAAAGATATCAATGGTTTTATATATATTTTATAAGAAGACAAAATAGTCTTGGTTTTGAAAATTATTTTGAAAAAATAATGAAAAAATTGCATTTAACCATCCTAAACTATACTTCATATTACACTTTGTACCATAAATTTTTTAAATACACATTTTGCACTCTAAACTATAACTCATGTTACACTTTGCAAACTGACGTTAAGTTTGCCGTTAACTTTGATGGAAATCCAAAGTTTAGGGTACAAAGTGTAATCAAGAATATAGTTTTTGGTAGTAAAGTGTAATCTCTCTTTGTTTTTAAGGGATTGAGAAGATGGGCAATTGAGATTTTAATATCATACTTTTTTGTCCAAGTTAACGACAAACTTAACGTCGAGGTACAAAGTGTAACAAATGTCATAGTTTAGGGTGCAAAACGTGCATTCGAAAGGTTTATGGTGAAAAATATAATATGGAATATAGTTTAGGGTGGTAAAATTTAATTTTTCCAAAAATATGGATTGGTAAAGGGATGGTATCTTGAAATCTCAACATTGCCCCTGGACCTATTTTCTCCTACATTGCTCATCATTCCAATAACTCCACAATATATGAAATTTTGCATTTATGTAAAATGATAATTTTGTCGATTCTTAAAAAAAAATGATAATTATGTCATTTGGTCATATTTAACCCTAAAAATGGGGGGTTTAATGGTTGCAAAATGGAGAATTTACATATAATAATTTCAAATTTGAAAGATTCTGAGCATTCACAGCAGTGGTGCTAAATAGCTATATTGCTAAAAATATAGCTATTTAGCACCACTCATAACAAAAATAAAGCTGCAGCAGTGGAGCTATATTTAAAAAATATAGCTCCACAGCTATAGCTCACATCTAAAAAAAATACTATTTTATTTGTGTTCACACCTATCAGACATTTTTTTTTTCTTTCTCCTCCTCCCCCATTTCTACCTGTTGCTCGTCTCTCCCTCAGTCACACCTATCAGACATTTTCTTTTTCTTTTTCATTTCCTCCACTTGCCGCCGACCCAAGTTCCTGCCTAGCACCGATCCAAGTTCTTGCCAAGCGCCGATCTAAGCCCCTGCCCAGCGCCGATCCAAGCTCCTGCCCAGCGCCGATGCAAGCCCCTGCTGATCCAAGCCCCTGCCTAGCGCCAATCCAAGCTCCTACCCAGCACCGATCCAAGCCGTTGCCTAGCGCCGATCCAAGCCGCTGCTGGGTTCGTGGTTGGGTTCGGTGCCGAAACGGTTTGTGGGTCCAGTGCCGAAACGGTTCGTGGTTGGTTCTTGGGTTTTTTTTTTTTTTTTTGGTTGCTTTTTGGTTGAGCTTGAGGCTACTGTAATGGTGGTTGTGGTTTGGTTGGGCCGCGATGGTGGAGGTGGATTTTGTTGTGATTTGGTGATTTTGTTTGGTTTGGATTGAGGAAAAAGATTAGAGATTTGGGTTGGTGGTTTTTTTTTTCCCCTGCCGTGGACTGCTGGTGGTGGTGGTGGTGGTTGTGGGTGTGATTGGAGTTGATGGTGGAGGTGGTTGTGATGGGGGCTAACGGTAGAGGATGTTGTGGTTGTTGTTGAAGTTTTTATTATTATTTTAATCAAATAGCTAAAATTATAGATCCATTGCTGTGGGATGTAAAGAGCTAATAACTAAAATTATAGATAAAGTGACTTTTAGATGAAGTAAATAGTTAAAATTTTGCATCTACTGCTGTGGATGCTCTAAGGATTTGAGTTCCATTAGGCAACCTCCCCAAACACCAAGGAAAGGTTGACTTTACATCCTTAAAGCTGTACCAAGGAAAGGTTGACTTTGTATCCTTAAAGTTGTTCCAAAAATTGAGGTTGAATACATGTAATATATATAGGGTCATATTAACATATGCTAGGACAATTATTAATAAACCATATTAGGAAAATTTTGATACCACTATAATGGGAAATGTAAAAAGTTGTCAAAAGATTTAATTGTTTTATCATTTTTCCATAAAATGTTTCTAAAATACTTATTAAATTAATACCCTTATGACATTCATTAACATTTTTCACACACACACATATAAACAAAGTAACAAACACGGGAGAAATGATGAGGTTTTAAGACAAAGGTATGTCACAAACTCCACTTATAAATCATTGTAACTTTTAAAAGAATGTAAGACAAAGTATACTATACACAACACTCTTTTTTAAGTATCCATTACATATATAATTGATAATTGAATATAATTTTTTTTAATATAAGATAGAAATTCTACTCTAATCTAATCTTAGTGTATAAATGTGTGAAAACTCACTTTTGAAAACTTGAACTCCGGCTCTTACCCTCTACACGCCACAAGCACTTATACTTATGAAGTGACCATCACACCAAGAATGTGTGGTGGTATGATTAAATATAATTGATTTGTCAATGTAAATATTATTTTTCCTCATTTCTAGCACTATATAAGGACATTGTTTGGCGGTCTTTGGACAAATCTTCCAAGGCTTAAATGAGATGCACTATGCTGCCGTTAACTCTCCAAAAAAAAAAAAAAAAAAAAGAAGAGATGCACTATAATTTATAATAAGTTAAGGCTAACAGTGGGGCAAGTTGTTTAACATAATATGTAGGACATGGCACTGTGTACTTTGGCAAATTGTGCCATTGTGGTATGTAATAATAACGTCCTAAGGAATCGAACACAACCCATGGTAGAGGACGGTCCTTTCTTTTTTCTCTTTTTTTTTTTTTTTTTTTTTTTAATTTTTTTGTTGGGTTAAAGCACTTAGAGAAAACGATGGCGAGGGTCCAAGCCGCTTCACATTCACAATGACTAGTGACAACAGAAGAAGGTTGTGGGTTCCTTTCTGCTGTTGTTTCTTCCTGACCTTTACAAATGCTCTAATGGGCTCACTTACCTATAAAATGTTCATATAACTCAGCCCAAAAAAGAAACGTTTATATAAACTTTGGCATGGCCTGTTTTGGGGGAGCCTATTGAGTGAGTTTGCGCATGGGTTTAATATCTATATTATCCAATTTTGTTAACTGGATCTAGATTCTTTTCCTACTATGGCCCAGTCACACACATGGTGACATTGTAGATTGACCACATTCACACGGTAAAAACTTTTCCTTTTTGCAGTTTCAGGCTCTCAATCATTAAGAACTATTGCATTAGGTTTAATTAATACCATAAATATTGAACCCGATCTCAAGCCCTATAATAAAATAAATAAATAAATATAGGTCTAAATTTTGCCATCTCATTTGATGATGTCGAAAATCGTCAGTTAGTTGTACAATTCTCACGTGCTCAAGACAACACCTGCACAGCACAGAACAAGAAAAACCTTAAGAGGGTATTAGTGTGGTACCAGCCAAAGACCCTCCGATGGTCAAGTTAGAGAACTTCTTAGAACTCTAGAGTGCCAGAGCTGGGATGAATTATGTGTACCTTGTCTGCCGCTTTGGGTTTTTATTGTAGTGTAAAACCAACTCTGTTTCTTGGGCGAAAGGATATTTCCTTGTAGAGAAAATCCTAAATAAATATCCTTATTTTACGGGATTCTCCCAATATAAGATCCTCATTGACTAAGGGCTACCGTGGGGTGCAATGTATTTCCATTTAGGGTTCCTCAGAGCTTACCTATGCCACGTGGCTTTCGGCGTCCGTCACCTTTAGGCCCATAAACAATGAATCTGTCATGTAGAGGGACTACCCGTCCACTGTATGGGGGTCAATTCGTCATGTGGCTTACCTATCCGTTGTTACTTTGCTCTCAATGGATCTTTATTTCAGTACTGTTAGGTTTACTTAAACGGATCTGTCATTCTTGTTTTTATCCTCTTCAGTTGCCCCCTCACTCCATGGGTCCGTCACCGTTGTTCACGGACGAACCTGTGGAGTGACAATCTAGCCCATCTCTTGAAAAGCGCGCTTTGCCTGCTAGGCTAGCTTAGGGCAATAAATGTCTTAGGGGTATGTGGCACATTTTCGGTAGTTAGTCGTCTTAACCAAAGCATCCCTTCGTCTTCTGTGCCGTTGCCTCTATATATACATGCTTGCTTTCTCCTCATTTTCACTTTCCGCATCAAATCTCAGATTAGAGCGCTTCCGTCTACCTGCTAACTTTGCTCTCCGTCTACTTGGTGCAACTGTCATCCACAAAATTTGCTGTTCTTTCAACTAGTAAGTATTTTTATATTGAATTACTTTACAACTTCTTTAAGTTCTTTTTCTTTTTGCATGCTCGTCGTCTATGTGAAACTGTCAGAGTCTTAGGGTTTATTTGTCACGTGTAGGTGACATGTGTAGTGCGTCGAGTGAGCAATCGTGTGTCCGCGAAGGAGCGGGCTACGATGAGGTGTTTTCATCAAGTCAAAACGACCCCGGCACCTCAAGTGACGAAAGGAACCCATCAGCCTCCTCACCTTCCACAAGGGATAAGGATTTGCACATGGATAGGTCAGAGAGTGATTCCACTAATGGCCTAGATGGTGCTGAACCCCCAATCCAATCCGTCATAGGTCCTGATAGACTTAGGGAGTTTATTGTGCTTCTATTGTGGACGGTCAATGACTTCACTTCTTCCATCAAACAAGCACACTTCATCACACTTAGGGAGAAGTACCAAATCCCTGCTCACATTCCCATCCGTCTACCCTACAAGTCAGAAAAGTGTTATTATGAGGGGGTCGAAGACGTCGGAGTCTATGAGCAAATGCTGAAAGTAGGGCTCAGATTCCTACTGAGTGTTCTCCATTGTCGCCTCCTTCAATATTTAGGGCTGGCCATCACCCAAATCTCCTCAAATGCCTAGAGGGCCTTCCTAGGTGTGGAGGTCTTATATGGGGCCATGTCTGATGGGGCGTTTAAGTTGACAGTGAAAGAATTTTTCCACTATTACCATCCGACTGAAATCGATCAGTCCAAAGGCATGTACAGCTTTGTGCCTAGGAGCCTGTTGCTAAAGCTCGTGAGTGACACCCCCGACTCTAATAAGAATTGGAAGAGTTGCTATTTTTTTTTATTGAAGGTGACGAGTGGATATGTCACCCTGGTGACCAAGAGTGCATGTCCGTTGACAAGACATGGGGTATAATGCCCCATCTGTTATGCATCCGTCTGTATTTAGGTGCTTAATTGTCTTAGCTTTACTTGTTAATTTAACCATCTCTTATTACAGCTTGGGATTGTCCTCAAGTCACACTTGAGCAGTGGAGTTTTCTGGAAAAAATTTTCAACAAAACCACACGGTTAGAGAGGGCGTAGGCTAAACTAGTCAACTTAGATACTCTCTTCTGGTATTGTGACAGACCAAAACCCACAGTAGCTGCCCGTCGCTACGACTGTCAAGTTCACCAACGTAAGTCCGTCGCCCAATACGTTGGTTTCTTTCTTCGCTTTTAAATTATCTAACTCATTTTATCTGTACACATTTTTGAAGAAATGGAAAACAAAAAAAGAAGGGCCTACATTAAGCAGCAAGCTACTGCAAAGAAAAAACAAAAGGGGAGTCAACTCCCTAAGGGGACAGGTCCAGCCAACAAGTCGTCCAAGAGGAGACCGTCAGAGAAGACTGACCGTCTTCCGAAGAAGCCCAAGTTGACTCCCGATCCAGTCGTCGGGTTAAAGGCTAAACCTAAGAAGACGGCAACTCCCCTCGGCCGAGGGAGGGGCAAGGGACTTATGACGGGTTATGTCCCCATCACTGAAAAATCACCCGTCCTCCTCCGCAAGGATTCCTAGTATGCGCTAGAGAAGCTTTCATCCATCATCTCAACTGACAATTACGAGGACTTAAGCAACCACGTAACCGAAGCTATAAGGGAGATGGGTCTTTTTAGCATTGTGCAGGTAACTGTATCCGTCTTCTTTCTCTTTCTCTTTGCTTTATCTTGCCCGGCCACTAACCCCTCTTGTTTTTAGGCGATGCTAATGATGAAAGGATTGATGGGCCGTTGCCTAAACCACGAGATGATATTGGACCGTGTTAGGGCGAAAGCAAGGTCGACGAAGGATAGGTTTGTTGAGCTAAAGGCCTGGAAGATGGTCTAGGAAAAAAAGCTTGCTTTGTCGGAGCAAGTCCGAGGGGAGATATAGAAGCAGATGGAGGTGCTAAGACAGGTCCTTGAGGACAAAGAAAAAGAGATTACAACCATCAAGGATTAGCTTCGTCAGGCTAAAGAGGACGCGATGCAGGAGTATCGTGACTCCGACGCCTTTTTGGCAGAGTTCAGAAGGTCTTTCGCTGATGACGTTGATGACTGCCTCCGTCAAGTC
This sequence comes from Lithocarpus polystachyus, assembly GCA_033629205.1. Lineage (NCBI taxonomy): Eukaryota > Viridiplantae > Streptophyta > Magnoliopsida > Fagales > Fagaceae > Lithocarpus > Lithocarpus polystachyus. Next base: position 16,363,829 of record CM066167.1, read on the forward strand.
AAACCTTATTTCCTAGAACTGGACTTGTCACATGTTTCCATTGATGTCCAGGCCTAGACCCTAGCTCAGCTCGTCCACTCCGAGAGCACTGACGAATTATTTGCTGATGACGCCCTTGCGGACGATCCTCGTGGTGACATAGAGACAACTCCTATTGAAGGCCAAATCCAATCCGTTGATGGTGGTACCTGTCACTGTGGAGATGTTTAGATTGTGGAATAGAAGGATGAAGAAACCCTCTCCGTCTAGCAGTAGTTTTTTCAATTTACTTAGCTTTTTTTTGGTGCTAAAATGTAAATTTTTTTTAAGAACAGTGTTTATGTTTAATTTATCCGTTGCTTTTTGTATCTAGACATCTTCCTGGGCTTTCATAATATACTGATCATTTGCTTTAAAATATCTGTCAACTTTGGCCTTTATTCCTGTAGATGAATCCGTTCAGTTTATGGTTTTATGAATACAACTCATTGGCTAGGATGAATTCGTTTGCTTTGTAAGTTTAAGCAAATGTATTTGAATCTATTTATCATGTGAGCCTAACGGGCTTAAGACATCTCGTTAGGGTGATCCTGTCCACTTTATGGACTGGTTAAAAGATAAATCTGTCCGCTAAGTGGACTTGGTAAATTTGAGCCATTATTTTTGGGATGATTCCATCCACTTTATGGACTTATTAAATATAATCTTTTTCAAGATGAACCCGTCCTCCTAAGGACTTGTGATTTTATTTCAACGCGTGGTTAAGTCCGTCAACTTTATGGACTTCATAAATTTTTAAATAACCCTTATAGGATGAATCCGTCCTTTTACAGACTTGTGTTTTTATTTTAACACGTGGTTGAGTCCTTCCACTTTATGGACTTCATAAGCTATGATAATTCCGTCCTTTATATGGACTGGGTATACTGGATCTATTTCTTTGGGATGGACCCATTCATTTTAAATCGAGCTTCAAGGGTGAGCTCGTCCACCTTGTGGATTTCGTTCACTTTGTAGACTTGATTAATATAAACCATCATTGATGGACCCATCCATTTTGTATATAGATACAACATTTTTTGAATAACTCCTCTTATTAGTTATAAACATGCATATATAAAAATTGTTCTTAAAGGATAAAAACCTGCCCTTTAGGCTTAAAAGGAATTATAGATAATAAAAAACTTAACTAAAAAGCAATAAATTGGAAGTGAGGAGTGTCGTTGGTTGTCCATGCTGTTGTCTACTAGTAGTACTTCTTTAGGTGCTCCATGTTCCCGGGGTGGTGCAATTTTTTCCCGTCCAGCATCTCCAGGTGGTATATTCCCTTCCTATGCCAGCTGTAACTCTGTATGGTCCTTCCCAGTTAGGTCCTAACTTCCCTTGGGAGGTGTCTTTTGTGGCGCCCATTACCTTTCTTAAGACAAGATCTCCAAACTGGAAGTCCTTATGCTTGACCCTGGAGTTGTAGTGCTTGGCCATGAGGTCTTTGTATCATGCTAACCTTTGCTTAGCCGTTGCTCTGACCTCGTCCACCAGATTAAGCTGCAGGCGTAGTGCTTCATCGATCCTTTTCTCGTCTTGGTTTCCCACTCTGTAGCTTGTAAGCCCTTCCTTAGCTGGAATGACCGCATCGCTTCTATATGCTAGTCGAAATGGGGTTTCTCCCGTTAGTGTTCTTACCATCATCCTGTGCTCCCATAAGACGCTTGGCAGTTCCTCCGGCCATATACCCTTTGCCCCCTCGAGCTGGGTCTTTGATGATCTTGAGCAAGGACTAGTTCGTGACCTTAACCTGTCCATTGGCCTGAGGGTGGGCGGCAGATTAGTAGTGATTCTTGATCCCCAGTTGTGAGCAAAAGTTCCTGAATGCGTTGTTGTCAAACTGCTTCCCGTTGTTTGAGACAAACACTTTGGGTATACCGTACCTGCAGATGATATTTCTCCATACGAAACTTCACACATTTTTCTCCATGATTGTGGCTAGTGCTTCTGCTTCCACCCACTTGGTGAAGTAGTCTATGCCGACCACCAGGAACATTAACTGTCGAATTGCGGTTGGGAACGGACCCATGATGTCCAATCTCCATTGCGTGAAAGGCCATGGGGCCGTCATCAGAGTGAGTTCCTCTGACGGCTGTCGGATGAGGTTGGCAAACCTCTGGCACTTGTCACATGCTTTAACATAAGCAGTGGCATCCTTCAGCATGATTAGCTAATAGTACCCCCAGATGAGTTTGTGTACTAATGATCGTGAGCCAGAATGGTTCTCACAGATTCCTTTGTGAATTTCTCGCATTACATAATCTGCTTCCTCTGGGATGAAACACCTCAGATACGGTTGAGAGAAGCCCCGTTTGTATAGAATGCCTTTAATTAGAATGAAGCGTGGTGCCTGAACCTTCAACTTCCTTCCAGATTTCTTTTTGTCAAGCAACTCGCCGTCCTTTAGGTAAAAGATTATCGGTGTTGTCCAGTAGCTCTCGAGACCTATCTCCTGCACACTGATGCTATCTATTAGTGGTGAGGTTTGAACAAAGGACAGTACTTGGTTGGAGGTGATTATAAGCTCTACTGATGCAGCCTTGGCGAGATGGTTGGCTACCTCATTTTCTTCTCTTGGGATTTGAACGAACTTCGCTTGGAGGTCGTTCACCTGACTCTTCACTTGCTCCAGGTACTTTTTCATACGTTTGCCTTTGCATTCATATTTGCCGTTGACTTGATTGGTGACTACTTGAGAGTCGTAATACACTATCACATCCATGGCTCCTACTGCTTTTACTAGATCCAACCTTGCTACCAAGGCTTCGTATTCTGCTTCGTTATTGGCGGTAGGGAAATCAAGTTGGACCATGCATTCTACCTTGTCCCCTTCCAAGCTATGGAGTATCACACTTGCTCCTCCTAATCATTTGTTAAAGGATCCATCCGTGTGGATGCTCCATAATGACTGGGCGTCCGCCCCCTGGTCCTCTGTGTTAGTGAACTCTGTGATGAAATCAGTGACGACCTGCCCTTTTATGGCCATCTGTAGGCGATACTGTATGTTGAACTCACTTAACTTGATTGCCCACAGCGCCATCTGACCAACTGCTTCTGGGCTACTCATTGCCCTTCGTAAAGGCTTGTCAGTCAAGACGACCATAGTATAGGCTTGAAAATATGGCTTGAGTTTCCGAGCTACAATCATAAACGCAAAGGCGAGCTTCTCCATCAGGGGGTATCTTTCTTCTGCGCCTCGGAGTGCTCTGCTAGTGTAGTACACTAGCTTTTGTACCTTGTCTTCTTTTCTGACTAAGGCCGCGCTGACAGCTGCCGGGGAGACAGCCAGATATAGGAATAATTCCTCTCTTGGTTTGGAGGGACTCAACTGTTAGGATATGTGCCCTTAAATCCTATTGTATGATATTATGTATGACATTATGTGAGAAATGATGTATGACTTAATATTGTGTTTAATAAAGTTGTTTTATTCTTATCTAAAGTAATGGTAACATGAATATTCGGACATTATCAAATAGTCCATGAGATGCATAGTATGTGATTTATGTGAAAAGTCACAGAAGATATAAATCACAAGTTCTTTGTAAACTCAGAATTTTGGTTCGTAGTCGGTGATGAAATTGGGCATTTCATCTGCGAAGACTATAACATATTAACTACGATGATTTGTCTTGATCATGGAAGTGGTGACTTCTAGTTAATATGTTGATATGTTTTAAGAGTTAAGACATATTGAACTGGACCGCTGTGAGATTTATTATTCTCCTAACGACTGTCAATTGAATAATAAATCTCACGACTTGTATTCACATGAACTCTTAATCCTGAGAGAATAATGGACCTGATCATGAAATGTAGGTTGCTTTGATATATCAGGAGTAAGATCTAAAGTAACGGTCAAAACCTCAGTATGTTGGGCAGCCACATTTAGTGTTGATGGAACATATATTCTCAAGATAGAATTCATAGTCTCTTAACGGAGATATAAAATATTCTCTTGAGATAAGTTTAATGGGTACAGTTATTCAGAGAGTTAGGCCTAACCACTTTAGTAAGACTAAAGTATATATTTATGAAATTGGATTTTATAAATATATGGTGAATAACTCAAAAGGATTAAACCGGGTACTCAAAGATTAAGATGTAGTAATTTACAAAGTGGCAGTCTATATTCATGACTTTGTATTACTACGAATATTTTATGAAGGGGTTGCATGTATAATAAAGTCTTGGGATATAATTTATTAATGAGGCCTAGAGTGCAATTATATTTATATAGTGGTATTAAATATAATTAATGGTAACTTTGGACTTGTCAAGAGTTGACAGAAAAGCCCAAGGCCCATTGGAGCTAGTGTTTTATTTATTCCCTTTTGGTCCCACTCCAAACCACACACTATAGCCCAATTGGGAATACCCAAAAGGCTAGCCCAATTAGATAATCAGTTATGTGGAGAGAAACATACAGAATTTTATATAGAATAAAATGGTTTGTATGTTTAATAAGAGTAAGAACATATGATATAAGAAAAAGAGACACTCTTTCATATTCTCTCTAGAAAACATAGAACTGATTGAGAGACCACACATCTTGGGCATCAAGTGGAATTGGAGTGAAAATTGAAAGTGTTCCCGAGTACTTCTTCATTCGGTTTTGAATTTCACCGCATCAAGGTACACTATCTTGTTCTTATATTCTGAAACCTACATAGTGCATGCTATCAATTGCGAATGAAGTAGATCCGTTTATTTTCCGCTGCGTATGTTTTGTATGCGATACAAACATGTATATTATCCAACATCAACAACGGCGGGGAGGAGAGGTATGCTTTCAAGTCTTCGAACACTCACTGACATTCGATCGTCCATTCAAACGACTTCTTCAATGTGCGGAAGAAAGGTAGGCACTTATCCATTGCTCTTGAGACGAACCTGTTCAGTGCATCAACCTTGCCGTTCAAGTTTGTACCTCCTTGACACTTTCTAGCGGAGTCATCTCCATAATTGCCCATATCTTGTCTGGGTTGATCTCGATACCTCTTTGGAACACCATGAACCCTAGGAATTTCCTGCTGTCACCCCAAATGCACACTTGCTTGGGTTCAACTTCATGTTATAAGTCCGAAGGGTGTCGAAGGTCTCTTGGAGGTCGTTCAAATGGTCGTCCTCCCGTATACTCTTCACCAACATGTCATCCATGTAAACTTGCACGTTTCTCCCGATTTGATGCGCGAACATCTTTTTCATTAGCCTTTGGTAAGTGGCGCCTGCGTTCTTGAGTCTGAACGGCATGACTTTGTAGCAGAAGAGGCCATGGCTGGTAACAAATGAAGTTTTCTCCTGATCAGCCTCGTCCATCTTGATCTGGTTGTAGCTAGAAAAGGCATCCATGAAGCTTAGCAACTGGTGTCTTGCAATCGAATCTACTAAGATGTCAATTCGCGAAAGGGGATAGCTGACTTTGGGGCAAGCCCTGTTTAGGTCCGTGAAATCTATGCACATCCTCCACTTTTCGTTGGCTTCCTTGACCATCACCACGTTGGCCAACCGGTCGGGATAGTATACTTCTTGTATGAATCCTACTTCTTGTAACTTGTGAACCTCTTCGGCTATGGCCTTGTCTCGTTCTTGCGCAAATACCCGTTTCTTATGACAGATGGGAGTGAAAGAAGGTGACATATTCAATATGTGGACCATGACTGAAGGGTTAATCCCTGGCATGTCCTCATGGCTCCATGCGAACACATCATTGGTTCTCCCTTATAAAAGTCGTGAACGCCTGACGGATTGGCGGGCTAGCCAGTGTTCCGATCCTAGTCGTTTGTCCGGGCCTAACCTCGTCCATGGTTATCTCCTCCAATCCTTCCACTAGTTCCACCATCATCCGCTATTCTTTTATGCACATAGTTCACAAATGATTATCCATTTCGAGCATAACAATGTAGCATTCGCGCACCGCCACCTGATCTCCCTGTATTTCTCCTACTCTGTATTCGGTAGGAAATTTGATCATCAGGTGGTAAGTTGAGGTTTCGGCTTTCCATGAGTTAAGGGTAGGATGGCCCAAGATGGCATTGTAGGCAGATGAACAGTCGAAAACCAGGAATGTGACGTCCCTTGTGATCTGCTGCAGATAATCTCCGACTATTACGTGCAAAGTGACTGCTCCTACAAGGTGTACCCTTGTTCCTCCAAATCTGACAAGCAGCACGTTAACTGGAATCGGTCATTCCCTCTAAATTCTCATCTGTTAGCATGCTGGGTAGTAAAGGATGTCGGCAGAGCTCCCATTATCCACCAGGACCCAGTAGGTGTTGTAATTCCCTACCCGAATCCTAACCACGAAGGCATTGTCGTGTGGGTAGTGGAGACGCCTAGCATCTTCCTCTATAAACCCAATGATAAGGTTGTCGATCTATGCCATCTTTAGGACGAATCCAGTCAACTAGACGTTTTGGACCATCCGTAGGTAGGTTTTGCGTGCCTTCTTGGATGAGCTAGATGCCGCAGTTCCCGCTACTATCATCCGTATGTCTCCTAGTGGAGGTCTGGAATGCTCATTTTCTCTTCGGGCAGGAGGTTCTCGGGGTTGGTCCGTCCTCTCCTTACTGACGAACCTTTGCAACTTTTCCTACTTGATAAGTGCTTCTATCTGCTGCTTTAAGTCGTAGCAGTCAGATGTGTCATGACCATGGTCACGGTGGAACTGACAGTACTTGTCTCTGGACCTCTTGTTGGGATTTCCCTTCAGCTTACTAGGGAACGTCAAGGCTCTTTCATCTTTGATCTGCATCAGGACCTAATCAATTGGAGTGTCTAGCGGGGTGAAACTTGTGAATCTTCCGGTGGGAGGCTTGGAGTGTCTATCTTCCCTTCTATCTCCCGTCCTGGCCATCTTTCGCCCCTTGTCCTGTTGTGATTCCTCCTATCTTTCTCTCTTTTTGCGCTTCTTTTCGCGAGCCAGTAGCGCATCTTCCACGTTCATGTATTTAGTAGTCCTATAGAGCACATTCGACATGGTCTTCAGGTCATTCTTATACAAGGAAAACAGAAACTTACCCTTCCACAGCCCATTCATGAATGCAGCAACGAGTATCTTGTCGTCATCTTCATCGATTAAGAGTGCCTCCTTATTAAAGCGGGCTATGTAAAACCTTAGTGTCTCATCCTCCTGTTGCTTAATGCTCATTAGACATGCAGTGGATTTCTTGTACCTGTGCCCCCCGATAAAATGTGAGGCAAACTGGGCGCTCAACTCCTTGGTACCAATAGAATTGGGCATCAACTTGCTGAACCAAATCCTTGCGGTGCCCTTCAGCGTAGTGGGGAAGACCTTGCACATAATCTCGTCTGCCATTCCTTGCAGATGCATCAAAGTCTTGAAGGACTCTAGGTGATCTAAGGGGGTCCTTAGATCCGTCGTAGCTTTTCACCTGAGGCATACAGAACTTTGGTGGAAGAGGAAACGACATAACGGATGCTGTGAATGGTGAATTAGTTCGATGGACCAAGTCATCGAGGTCGCTAGACACCCGTCCTCTGAGAGCGTTCATTCATCATCTGCATCTCTGCGACTATGTGAGGCGGAGCTGTGTCTGTGGCGAATGGACGACTTGTATCTTGTCGCTTTTATCTGCTTGGGGCGGTGCTACCTTCCAGCCCCTTGTGGTTCATTTTTTCAGCGCTGATTCCTTCCTGGTCCTCCTCTTAGGTATTAAGCGCTGCATTCTTCTGGCGCAGCTGTTCCTCTAGGTCATGATTCTACTTAGTGAGGCGTTCCACTACTGCTGCGACGGTTTGAACCTGTCTTTCTAGGGCAGTGGTGCGTGGTTCGTCACCCTGATTGTTAGTAGTTGTTGCCATCGAACGAGTAAGTACCATGCAACTTTTTATCCGGGAAGCGGTAAGCAGGGCTTATCGATGGCTTCCCACAGACGGCGCCAACTAATGATGTCAAAAATTGTCAGTTAATGGCACAATCCTCACATGCTCAAGACAACACCTGCACAACACAGAACAAGAAAAATCTTAGGAGGGTACCAGTGTGGTACCGGCCAAAGACCCTCTAATGGTCAAGTTGGAGAACTTCTCAGATTTTTAAAGTCCCAGAGCTGGGGTGAATTATGCGTACCTTGTTTACCTAGGGCTTTAGGTTTTTATAGTAGTGTAAAACCGACTCTGTTTCTTGGGAGAAAGGATATTTCCTTATAGATAAGATCCTAAATAAATGTCCTTATTTTATAGGATTCTCCCCATATAAGATCCACATTGACTAAGGGCTATTGTAGGATGCAAGATATTTCCATTTAGGGTTCCTTGGAGCTTACCTAAGTCGCGTGGCTTCGGCGTTTGTCGCCTTTAGGCTCATGAACAATGAATCTATCATGTAGAGGGACTACCTGTTCACTGTACAGGGGTCAATTTGTCATGTGGCTTATCCGTCCATTGCTACTTTGCTCTCAATGGATCTTTATCTCAGTACCGTCAGGTTTACTTAAACAGATCCGTCATTCTTGTTTTTATCCTCTTCATCATTAACTCTAATTTAGTTTAACTATAGTTAAATTGTAAATAAGTTGACAAAATCCATAGATTTATATATATGGAAACAACCCTAAAGAGAGGAGGAGCTAGATTTTGGTAAAGAGATGGTCCTATTTTAGTTTTTAAGCACTCTAATCAAAGTAAAAGAGGGAAAGGTACAAGCTGTCCCACCATCTACAATGACAATGACAATGAAAGGACATCGAGCGTCCTTTCTGCTGTTGCTCCTTTACCTTAACAAAAGCCATAGTGGGCTAACCTGTCAAATGTTGACATGGGCTATTTTAGAGGAACCTGTTAGTGTGGTTACGTATGGGCCTAGTTTTTATATTCTCCAAATTTTGCTAACCAAATCCAGATTCTCTTTTGACTATGGCCCCAGCCAAGCTATGTGCCTATTCCAATATATGTATGCTCAATGCAGAATAGCCCATATCAACAGACATAGCAACATTTAGAGGCTTCTTTTTTATCTATTGATAATCAACAATGAAAAGACTTTATTGAGAGCGAGAAAAGGATTACAAGGTAGCCAACTAGGGCTGCTCCTCGACAATAACATCAACAAAAATATCTGGAGCTGCACCTAATACAAAACAACTAGAAAATCTATTACTAAAAATGAGTAGCACTATTGGACCTTATATTTTTTAATTTTTTTTTTAAATCTTTACATCACTCTCGATAATTGCAGCTTCAATGCCATGTGACACCATCGAAGAGTCGCCCAATTAATTTCCTTTAATTTCGCTTAGACAGGTATAGTGGTTTTCAGTTTCTACTCATTTAGAAGAAGAAAAAACCAATGTCTTTCTCCAATCTCGAGCGACAATCACAAGATAGGACTAGATTTTGCCAAATGTTGCATCATAGTTGACTTTGACTGCACCTTGTGGTGGATTGGACCAGAGGGAAGATTTGATTGGAGATAATTCTTGTGGCTCAGCTGAATTGCCGTTGAGAACTCCTGGCTACAAGATACTGTATTTTGCCTCGCTTGTATGGACATATATAATTGGGATCTCTCAAATAAGGCCATATTTCTTGCCTTTCATGGCTGTTATGCAATTACTACACCCAATGGCTCAGCTGAATTGCCGTTGAGAACTCCTGGCTACAAGACACTGTATTTTGCCTCACTTGTATGGACATATATAATTGGGATCTCTCAAATAAGGCTATATTTCTTGCCTTTCATGGTTGTTATTCAATTACTGCACCCAATGGTTAAAAATTGGACCTTCTTATGAAAGTTTAGGCTCTAGATAGATGTAGGTGGGATCAACATCTCAATAAAATCTTCTTGATTTTCATAATAAATAATTAAATAAGTTAGAGGTTTTTTGACCCAACTAGATACGCAGACATACATAAATTAAAAAAAATAAAACAGAAAAAAATTGAGTAAATTACATTTTTACACCTTGAACATTTTAGAACTAGTCAGGAGTGATACTTGGAATACAAATCTTCTGTCACTCTTTTTTTTTTTTTTTTTTTTTTTTTTTTTTTTTTTTGACAATTGGAATTTAGAGATTGCTTTTTGATAATTGAGTTTTGACAAGATTTAGAGATTGCTTTCTATTATCAAGAAGTCTATGGACAAATTTTTTTTTTTTTTAATTACAAATTTATCGTCCCCATTTTCATGTGGAATGGTATGTACTAAGATTTTTTTTTTCTTAATCTAATTTTGTATAGAGTGTCATCAAATTTCAAATGATGTTGCATCATATATACTATGTAAAAAAGTAAAGACAAAAGAAGAAGAAGAAGAAGAAGTGTGAACACAGAGAGAGAAATGGAGAGAGAAAAGATGAAGAACTTTCTCTGATTGATACAATGAAAATGAATCTGTACAGAATTGGAGCTTTATACAATAACATCTATGCTAAGAACCTGAACCCCCAAAACAGAGCATAACTAATTATACCAAATTATAAGGGAAGTAGTTACTACACGTGTAAAGATTAGTTATAACACGTGCGATACAACTGAATTAAAATAACACCTAAACTACTTGTAGTTTAGCTACTGATTTAGCTTCAGCTATCATTGTGTCGTTTATCCTTCTTCCCTTTCTTCCTATTCTCTGTTCTCTGATCCTTGTCTGTCTGATACTCCCCCTCAAGATGAGATTCAGTGCTGTGTATGTTCAATATACTCATCTTTGAAAGTAAGGACCTCAATTGTTGACTACTAAGTGCTTTGGTGAACAAGTCTGCTAGCTGAGTATGTGTAGGAGTAAAGAACACACGTATCACCTTTTCTTGCATCTTATCTCTAACCAAACGACAGTCTACTTCTATATGCTTTGTCCTTTCATGAAAAACAAGATTCTCACCAATATAAATTGCTGCTTGATTGTCACAGAAAAGCATACCAGGTTATGGATGATGAACTTCTAAATCTTTTAATAGAGCTAGTAACCAAGTCATCTCACAAATAGTTAAAGCCATTGCTCTATACTCAGCTTCAACTGTGGATTTAGAAACTATAGATTGTTTCTTAGACTTCCAGGAGACCAATGAATCTCCTAAGAACACACAAAACCTTGTAGTGGATCTTCTAGTGTCTACACAAGATGCCCAATCTACATCTGTGTAGGCTTTCAAATGCAAGTCTGATTTTGATGATAGGAGAATGCCTTGACCAGGACACTCTTTCATGTATGGCAATACTTTGTAGGCTGCATCAAGATGTGGTTTCCTAGGCTTGGCCATGAATTGGCTTAGTTTGTGGACCGGATATGTAATGTATAGTCTAGTTATAGTCAAATATAGCAACCTTCCAACTAGCCTTCTATAAACACCAGGATCAGGCAATAAATCTCCTTCATACTTGCTTAATTTCGAGTTTTGTTCCATTGGCACTTTGCTAGGCTTATAACCTATCATACCAGCATCTTTAAGAACCTTTAGTGCATACTTTCTTTGGCACAATGAAATCCCCTTCTCTGACCTAGCCACCTTAAAGGCCAAGAAAATATTTCAGATTACCAAAATCTTTCAACTTAAATTCATGATTCAAAGAACTCTTAAGGTCTTCAACTGCTTGAACATCATTACTTGCAATAAGGATGTCATCAACATAAACTAGCAATGCTATAAAAGTCTGATTAACCTTCTTAGTGAACAAAGAGTAATTAAATTTTGACTACTTGAATCCATACTTCAAAATGGTTGTGGAAAACTTGGAGTACCACTGCCTTGATGCCTACTTGAGGCCATACAAAGATTTGTTAAGCTTATAAACTAGGTTCTCCCCCTTGTTGTGAAAGCCTTGAGGCAATTGCATATATACCTCCTCATGAAAATCACCATTGAGAAAGGCATTGTTCACATCAAGCTGAACCAAATGCCAACCTCTCACGGCAGAAATAGCAAGCAAATTCTTGACAGTAGTCAGTTTAGCAACAGGAGAAAAAGTGTCAATGAAATCCAAGCCTACTTGTTGAGTGAAACCCTTGGCAACAAGCCTAGCCTTGTATCTGTCCAAGGAGCCATCAGCATTATATTTAACCCTATAAACCCATTTACAGCCAATAGCCCTTTTATGAGAAGGTAATGGAGTCATAGTCCAGGTTTGATTTGCTTCCAAAGGAGCAATTTCAAATGCCATAGCATCCTGCCAGTTAGGATCTTGTACTGCCTCATGGTAAGATGTAGGCTCAGGAATGGCAAAAATGAAAGAACAAATATGGGCATAATTGGAAGACAATTTAGAGGAATCAAGGTAAGTGGATAAGGGATATTGTATACCTGACTTGTTGGCAAGAAGAGAAGAAGTAAGGTTATCACTGACATGGGAGCTTCACTTGTAATCTTGCAAGTATGAAGGTGGTTTAGACACTCTGGAAGACTTCCTCAAAGGAGTAGGTGGTACAATATTGGAAGGAGCTGATGGAACAATATTGGAAGGAGCAAGTGGGATAGACGAAGATGAATTGAGGGCTGTTGAATCTATAGAATCCTCAACAGGTAACACAAGATGGGAAGAATCATCTAAAGGAATAGCAGGACTAGAAGGAATGTCAGGATTAGAAATACTATCAAGATTGTGAACTTGAGGAAGGGAAGCAGAAGGAGGGTTTGAAGCAGGAAAATCAAGCAAGGAAGTAGGTGGTTGAGCCATTGAAGGGAAAAGATGAGGTAAAGGTATGTTAGTGTGAGGGAAGAAAGAATGAAAAGGTGAAATAAAGGGAAACATAGTTTCAAGGAAATGAACATCCCTAGAGACAAAAATCCTTTTGGTAGTTAAATCAAGTAACTTGTAACCTTTAACACCAAAGGTGTAACCAAGAAAAACACAAGAAGAGGATCTTAGTTCAAATTTAGACCTATTATGAGACAAATTGGATGCAAAACAAAGGCATCCAAAGACTTTCAAATGAGCATAAGAAAGAGGTTTGCCATAGAAATTTTCAAATGGAGTTTTGTGGTTTAAGATCTTAGAAGGCAACCTATTAATAATGTGGACAATAGTTAACACACATTCACCCTAATAAGAAATAGGAACATTAGATTGAAACTTCAATGCTCTTGCAATGCTTAAAATGTGCTGGTATTTCCTCTCCACAACTGAGTCTTGTTGTGGAGTGGCAACACATAAATGTTGTTGGATAATGCCATGATTAGCATAAAAATCATTTAAGAAGAATTCAGGAGCATTGTCAGTTCTAATGATCTTAATGTTGGTATGAAATTGTGTGTTAATCAAGTTATAAAATGAAATCAGTAAAGCTCTAGTGGTAGACTTTGATTTCATGAGATAAACCCAAGTGCAGCTTATGGCATCATCCACAATGGTAAGGAAGTATCTGAAACAATCATGAGTGAACCTAGCAAATGGTCCCCAAACATCACAATGGATCAAATCAAAAGCATTATCTGAAACATGATTAAAAGAAGGAAATGGAAGTCGTTTCTGTTTTGCAATTGGACAAAGAACACAGTTTTTATTACTATGAAAAGCATGTACATCAGGGAGATAACTGTGTAAAGCATGAAGCTTATTATCAAAGACATGACCTAACCTCATATGCCAAAGATATGGCTTAGTAACACTAGGAGTTGACACAGAATCTGCCACAGAATTAACAAAAGATTGAAAAATAGACTCAAGAATTGAAGAAGCTTCTGAAACAGACTTGCAAGATGATGTAGTGTGCAGCAAGTACAAATTGTCATGCAATTCACCCACTCCAATCGTTCTCCAACAAGTAAGGTCCTGCATGAAACATAAATTGGAGAGAAAAACAAGACAACTTGATAGAGTTTTGGTTAATTGGCTGACTGATATCAGATTGAAAGTGAAAGAGGGAACACATAGTACATTTTCAAGAATCAAAGTTGAAGTAACTTGGATTGTACCTATATGTGTAACAATAACCTTCTCACCATTAGGCAATTGAACAAATGTTGAAATGTAACTAGTGATATGTGTAAACAAAGATAAAGAATGGACTATATGATCTGTAGCCTTAGTGTCAAGAACCCTTACATCATTACAATAAGCAACTTTATTAGCATGATTAACAGCAAAAACTGAATGATGCAAGTCTAAGGAAACATGATCTAACCAAGCATTACACATATTACCTAAAAGGGTAGAATTGGCTGAGTGTAAGGCATCATTAGAACCACTAGATGTGGAAGCATGAGAGTTGAGCATTGAAATTAACTGCTGATACTGCTTTGAAGTGAAAGGGAAGGAATTGACCTGCTGACCATCAGAAGTGCCTTGATCACCTTCAACCAAGACTTAATTAGCCATAGCCACTCTACCTTTCTACTTGTAACCAGGAGGAAAACCTACTAGTTTGTAACATTTCTCCATAACATGACCAACCTTCCCACAATGACTACACACAGGCCTCCTTTTAGCATTGTTTCCTTTGACATTCTTGCTATTGTTCCTTGGAAATGAATTGCTTTGGTTGAACCCTTGATTCTTGACTGCAAGAGCAGTTGATTCAACTGAAGGAGCAACAGTAAAACCCAAACACCTTTGCCTTTCCTCCTGAATCACTAAGGAAAATGCCTTATCAATGGAAGGACTAGGCTCCATCATAAGGATTTGTGTTTAAACTTGAGAGTAAGAATCATTCAAGCCGTTGAGGAATTGCATGAGAGAATCTTAATGCTGAAAGGCTGTGATTTTATCATTCACACCACAGTGCATTTACCACATGAGCAACATGGTAAAGGCCTAAAATTCAATAATTGATCCCAAGTAGCTTGAAGATCAGTGAAGAAACTTGTCATTATAGCAGCACCTTGCATCATAGTTGAGATTTGCTTTTGAAGCTGAGAGATCCTTGATCCATTGGCATGAGAAAAATGTTTCTTAAGAGTATTCCATACCTCAAATATTGTGTCTCTATAGATCACACTAGCAGTGAGGTGAGAAGAAACTGAATTCAAGATCCAAGAAGAGATCATTGAATTGCACTTGAACCAAGCTTGCTTCTCAAGTGGTGTGACTGCCATTGAAGCATTAATAGAACCATCAACAAATCCAAGCTTGCTTTTGGCATCCAAAGCCATTCTCATTGCTCTGGCCTAAGTAGGGTAGTTATCCTCAGTTAATGGTTAAGTAACCAGAATTGCACCTAGTGTTTCACCATGATGCAAGAAAAATGGACTTTGTGGATTTTCCATTGGAGACAATTCTCACTGAGAAGAGGAAGATGAATCAGTTTGAGTATTTGACACCATTGATGAAGGCTCGAGCTTTGATACCATGTAAGAAAGTAAAGATGAAAGAAGAAGAAGAAGTGTGAACATAGAGAGAGAAATGGAGAGAGAAAAGATGAAGAACTTTCTCTGATAGATACAATGAAAATGAATCTATACAGAATTGGAGCTTTATACAATTACATCTACGCTAAGAACCTAAACCCCCAAAACAGAGCATAATTAATTATACCAAATTATAAAGGAAGCAGTTACTACACGTGTAAAGATTAGTTATAACACGTGGGATACAACTGAATTAAATTAACACCTAAACTACTTGTAGTTTGGCTACTGATCTAGCTTCAACTATCATTGTGTCGTTTATCCTTCTTCCCTTTCTTCCTATTCTCTGTTCTCTGATCCTTGTCTGTCTGATATACTAATACACATTCAAATTTATAATATTTAATCTCAAATATGAATTGAGTACATCTCAAGTGATGCTGTAGTTAATCAAAATCGGTTGTATGTGGCTATTGAGGCGAGAGATTGGAGAGGGACATTGGTTTTTGCTATGTCCAAAAGGGTGGAAACCATTATCCCACTTCAAGTTGAAGCTGAAGCCATCAATTGGGCAATTCAACAAGCTTTGAAGTTGACACCTTCTCTGTAATTGTGGAAAGTGATGCCAAAGTTTGTGTGAAGGCTATTCAGAAACAAAATAGAGAGGATCTAAGGAGAATTGCAATTCTAATTGCTAATACAATAAGGTTGGTGCATCTCTCACAAAATATATAGTTTAACTGGGTTCTAAGAGAAGTAAATGGTGCGGCCCACTGCTCTGCCTTTTAAGTGTTCTCTGATATAATTATAGTTAAGCATGTTTAATTGTATATTCAGTGTAGTTTGTACAATTTCTGTTCCAATTAAATCTTCTTGATTTTCATCAAAATTTTTAAAAAAAAATTCTCAAGTGTATAGAGTATTAATATCAAAAGATATTATGTCTGCAAGATTGCAACATTACTATAAATGTGTTTTCAATGGCATCATTTTCAAATGGTTAAGGGTCGTCAATGGGCCGGGTCGGGCCGGCCCGGCCCAAGTTTACTTGGCCCATGAGCACAATGGGCTGGGCATAATGGGCTATTAATTAGTTAATGGGCCGGGTCGGGCTGGGCCGAAAGAGAAAACCTCAGCCCATGACCCTGCCCATGGGCAATGCCCATTTTGTCTTTAGCGAGTTGGGCTATCGGGTTGGGCTTAATGGGCTACTCATGGGCTTGTATTAGCATATTATTTTATTATTTTTATAAGGAAAGAATCAATTTTTTATAAGGGAATAATCAATCTATTTTTTTAAAGGAAAGAATTAAAGAATTTAATACTTAATTACACATTTTTTTACAGTCAAACCTATTTAATTTTTTGTTTCGTTGATGGAAACCTATTTAATTTTTTTTATTAAGGCTTTAAATAGTTTTTTAATTTTATCTTTTATAAAAAAAAAATGTCAAATGGTTAATTCAAAATTGCTAGACTACTAGAAAAATATATATTTAATAAACTAAGTTTAGCACAATTACTTTGAGTATCTTAATGGTTGAAAGAGTTTTTTTAAGAAATTCCTCTATAATATCTCAAGATCAATCCTTCATACACTTCCTATATATTTTTGTTATGAATTATGAGTTATTGGGCTAGGCCAACGGGTTAGGCCAACGGGCTGGGCAACGGGTTGGACTACTGGGCTAGCCCACTGGGTACCCATGGGCATAAAAACTAGCCCACGGCCTGACCCACTGGGCTAGTGGGCTACCCATGGGCCTCAATAACAACGGGCTGGGCCGCCCATTAGCCCAGTGGGCCATTGGGTTTCTGGGCCGGGCTATGGGTCGTGGGCTATTTGATGACCCTTACAAATGGTTTATCATTATCATTATTTTTAATTTTTTTACTAAACACCTGTTGCAAATTATCACTGTAACTAGTGAAGTTTATTATGTAGTAATTATCTCAACTGAAGTTAAATGAGCACTCTAACTGTCCAACAAGAAATTATTATGTACTCCCGGAGTACTATAAATGCATACTCTCTCCTCTCACATGAATGGTGGGTGGCTATGAGTAAAATCAAGATTTTACTACATATGAGACCTATGAATAGTACAAAAAAAAAACTGAATAGTAGCAAAAATAAGCTAAATAGTAAAAAAAAACTACATTTTTCAGGCTCTGTCAAACGCAATTTAAGTATCAAAATCAAGAGTTCTGCACTTCCTTTAGGTGTGCAAATGCGAAGTAAATTTTTATGATACACAAATACACTTCACAAAACAAGACAACACGCTTGCCTTGTGTAAGGTTGTAAATGAATGAAACCGTTCATAAATAATTCGAGCTTGACTTGATAAAAAACTTATTTATATTTATTTGTTTATAAATGCATCGAGCTTGACCTTTAATTTTAGGCTTGTTTAATAAATTAGCTGAGCTCAAGCAAAAGATATGGTTTATAAACAAGCTCGTGAACAATAAGGCTCGATAAAAACAAGCCAATTTTAGTTTATGAGCTTGGTAATAAATTTAATATGATCTTGAAAAATAAACTCAAATTTTAATAAACTTTTAATTAAGTGATGGTTGAAACCACATGTCCAAATCAAATGGGGTTGATGTTAAAAGCTTGATATTGAAATTGATTTGAGCTAGATTAATGAATCAAGCCAAACCAAGCTTTTAGACCATCTAAACAAGCTCAAGCTCAAACTCAACAATATTTAGTAACTCAAACCTGAACATGTTACATTTGTTTACAGCCAGGCTTTATGATCACACTAGTGTAGAGTGTAGACTCTACAGTCTATCCCAGTGACATTAGATTGACCATTGGGCAAAGATTATTACTTTATAGTTAATATCATCATGCACAATTGTACAACCCATTTCTCATGAGTTCTTCACCGCTACAATTTGCAGTCAGCGGCGTCCCTTCCCTTTATTGATCAGTCATTCAACTTACACTTACTACTTTGTGGTGTTTTTGCCATGAATAAAATTTATGAGTAGATTTGCATTGATTGTTTCTCTGGAATTGAGTGCAGTTAGCACAGTCCCTTTTCCTCCCATTGATCAATCATTCATACTTACTATTTTCTATGAGTAGATTTGCATCGGAATGAATTAACTCAAAAATACTATTAGAGATAGAGTCACTATTATTAAAAGGTAAAGCTGGCTGTTATCCTAATTGGCATGAAGTACAATCAAAATTTTCTTTGGTCACAGAACCTAACAGACCCTTAGAAGATAACTGTTGTATCCGAGAAGAGGGTGCATGACCAAGACGAGAATACCAAAGTGCGAGAGAAGGTAAGGAAGAAACCGCAGCAACTGCAGCAGCAACAGAAACAGGAGCAACAGGTGGAAGATGAAGATTGTCTACGGGAAACATACGCCTAACTCTAGGACCGGTCCAAAGCTCTTGCCCCGTCCTCGGATCTTGCACAATACATCCAGAATAGTAAAAAATAAGGCGATATCCGAGTTCAGCTAATTGTCCCACAGAGAATAAATTATAGGATAGGTCAGGTACATGGAAAACATTAGGAACAGAGAGGTTAGAGGTTGAAACAGAACCTAAACTATTTCCATGCATGGTGGAACCATTGGCTATATGAACATTAAGAGGATGTGGTGCAGGGTCAAGTTTGGAGAATAAGGACGAGTGAGGTGTCATGTGATTGCAACAGGCAGAATCAAAAAGCCAAGTGTCAGACTTACCAGGTAACACTGAGAGAGCATTGGAAAGAGATGCATTACCAGCCATACGAACAGCTTGAGCTATGATGTCCTGTAGTTCAGTGGGGGAGAGGTTGATAGTGGATCTAGAAGACTGGGACTCAGCTGAAATGGAAGGCATTGGCAGAGTAGACTCTGTATTAGCAACAGCAGCAGTAGACTTGTTGCGACAGTAGCAAGTCTCAATAGTGTGGCCAGGACGCTTGCAATAGTTGCAGAACTTCTTGTTGGTCTTGCGATGACTGCTAGAGCCAGAGGGATCACTTTTTTGCTGAGGCTGCTCAATGGGTGGAGCAGAAGGAGTGATGGCCAGAACATTAAGCTTATTCTGGGCTTAAAGGGTTGCAAGGCGAGCTTCTTCTCTAACCAACTCATTTACAGCAGTATCAAGAGAGGGAGGAGGACTGCGATTAAGAAGCTGACCTCGGATGGGCTCATAGTCCTTATGAAGTGACATCAAGAACTCGTAGAGACGAAATTCATCTCTAATAGCAGCATATTGTTGAGCATCTGTTGAGCATGCCTAGGTTGGATCAGAATGGTCAATTTGGTCCCAAATGAAGCGAAGCTGATCATAGTAGTCATTGATGGATTGCCTTGGTTCTTGCCTGAGTTGATGTAATTCAACCACTAACTGATATTTCATGGATCCGTGAGTAGTGGAGTATCTCTTGGCCAACATATCCTATGCTGATTTATTATCATCAAAGCTGCCCAATAGATTGGAGATGGAGGAAATTGAAGTGTTCCGAATCCATGTAAGGATCATGTGGTTGTGACTATCCCATTCAATCATGCGACCGAGGAAGGCAGCATCTTCTTCACTTGCCCCCTTGATAGGAATAGTGATTGCACCAGTGCAATATTGCCAGAGCATGTGACCCTTAAGAAAATTGCGCATAGCTTGAGACCAAGATAAGTAATTCCTATTCCCCTTAAATATAGTATTGATGAGGCGAGAAAGAAAAATATCCTTTTATCCATTTAGAGACACAATATGCAAAAACAAACTGCAAAAATGAAACCTACACGAAAAACTGGGTAAGGTGAACTTGGACAGCAAAAGTCAACCCTGGAAAAAGTCAACGGCCAAAGTTAACGATCCGGTCAACGCTGGTGAACGGCTTGGTCAACGATGACGTCAGCGGTCTGGATGGATGACGTCAGCAGAGGCGTTATGATGACGTCAGCAGAGGCGTTATGATGACGTCAGCCTAGATGACGTCACTATGACGTCAGCAAGATTTGAGGTAGGCACGTGAGGCGCGTGGCTGAGACACTGCTTCTTTGGGAGGCGCGTGAGGGCGCATACGGGATCCAATCACTGCAAGGCTTTCACGACTGAGTAGATCGAGGCGAGACGATCATTGTGGTGCCTTTAAAAAATTGATCGGAGTAGGAAGCATGGCAGAGACGGTGAGTGCAGTGGTCTATGGTGCGAGACTCCTCAACGATGGCGGCTGCAGGTCGTTGTGACGGCGGAAGCGATAAGGGTGGAGTAACACCAAGGGAGACAAGACTGCTAAGATTAGAGCAGTGGCTCTGATACCATGTTAGAAATACTGAATAATTGTATTGTATTTCTCAATGGAAATATACATGATTATGCTTTTATATAAGAGGCATATAAGTGCAGTACAAGTAGGAGTGTAGTACAAGATGTGTGCTGTACAAGTAATATAATGTGCTCTACAAGTAAACTAGTTTGGGCTTAAAGCTCACAACACTATACACATTAACAGTCCGGTTTTTCCGGTTCAACTCCGGTTCGTCCGGTTCTCTCACAGATCACTGATGCCCGGTTCTGGAGTTTTAAAAAACCGAAATTCACTCCGGTTTCCAGTTTTTCCGGTCGGACCGCCCGGTCCGGTCCAGGTTTCAAAACCCTGTTATTAATTAGCTTCATAAACAATACAAATGCGCAAAGACTATGGACTCCTATATATTTGGTTTCATATATAATGCATGCGGAATGGGAACTTTTTATTTCAATTTAGTAGGAATTCATAGTTTAATAATAACTTTTCTTGGAGAATAATAGTAGGCTGTAGCCCTTATGTGCAAGCTCTTTGAGTCCTAACCAATAACGGGGACCCTAGTAACAATGCCATTTTTATCAACCCAAACCCAAACCCTGTCACAGCGCGCGCGGAAGTCCTGTGGGACAACCGATCCTTCTTCAACGATTATAGCATCAACAGAAGGATTCTCTCGTTCAATTGTTGCCTCAGCCACTGTCCCTTGCACTCCCACAAGCTCCGGCCATGAATTCTTACCTACTCATAGTAGTTGGCCAAAAATAAAATAAAATAAAAACAAATTATATTAGATCAAAGACTAATAGACAATATAATATGTAACTGGCACATATTTACAACTTTAGAAAAAATGCATGTTCTTTACCTACACACTCTGATGCCATTGTTTTCGTTTTCCTAGCTTTACTCTCTTATGGTGTCAGTGTTTCAATTTGTGATGTATTGCTATGGCGAATAGATGAATTATTAATAGAGTATCATTATGATAGCTTGTCTTTTTTTTTTTTTTTTTTTTTTTGGCTGAATACGATAGCTTGTGTTTGATCATTTTTGACTTTCTCAATTTCATGCATTGGGTTTTATTATTATTATTATTATTATTATTATTATTATCGTTTATCCTTTTTGAATATGGTTTCAAAGAAAATTAAGCTGCCCTTAGACATCACTGATCGGAACAGTTTGCTCAAGGAAAATTCAAGAAAATAATATTGTCGTTCAAAGATCAAAAATTAAAATGAAAGAAGAAAAATGTGATCACTGACAGTACTCCGTTCATATATATAAGGTCATAAGCTTTGACATTCGAGTGAATTCACATGAGAGATTACAAAAGATAAGCGATATTTCAACCCAACAATATCGATGACTGGCAGAACATTCATAAGTTTATCTTCGTTTACCTGCTGGCCGCTGAAGGATTTTTCTTTGACCAAATCAATCTCAGCTTGTTTATAAAGTACAACAGAAAATCGTATAGCTAAGGTGGCTATGCTTCATTATTATTGATTAATGCATTCCAAATACCCTAATAAAAGAAAAAGACGGAAACTAAAGATATCTTCAGTTCATACGCAATAACTTGAGAACAAAGTCAATGATATAATATAACTGTAGGATATCTAGTACGAAATGTGTACTTGCCGGCGACTAATCTTATGGATAACACAATAGGAATTGTCAAACTTGGAAAAGATGTATATGTCAATTTAAGTGGTCTTGAAAAATGAACATGAGATATGCTACGTGCAATTGCGGTCATCACTCATCAAACAACGTACAAGAAGCTGGAGCGAGGGGAGCCAGCTTGCTTTTCAATTGTAATTGTAATCTCCTTTCACAAGCATCCACAAGTAAAAACAGTTAAATGGACAATGGCTTGCAGTCAACTCATCAAGCAAAGCAAATTGTTGTCGAATAAAGTATTAAGGTTTAAATCTTGACTATATGAAAAACCAATGGATTTCAAAACTTGAATGATTAAGAGAGCTTATCAAAAAACGGAAGCCATAAATTTAATCATTTCACATTGTTGGGAATTACAATTCAACTCCCTATGATCGCTTTGGAAACAAGTCTAGGGGGTGGGATGTCAGATCCCATAAGATACTTGAGTGTGTCTTTCTCATTACCAATTGGTTTTGAAGTTGAGTGGCATAGCTCATAGTCTAACAAGTGGTATTAGAGCCAAAATCATAGGTTTAAGATGCGGGAGCATCATTGTGAAGGTGGTGGAAGACCATAATTCAACAAACAAGCCTGTGGAGCATAGTATCTAATGCCATAAAATACTTGAGTGTGTCTTCGTCACCATTAATTAGTTTTGAGATAGAGTAGCACAGCTCACAGTTAGACACACATATCTATATATATAAAAAATAATCAATATTATGTATATATATATATATATATATATATTTTTTTTTTATATACTCATATGGGAAAGTATGAGATTCTGCCAATGGATGCATTTTTTGCAAAGAGAATTGAAATATTCACAAATGCCACATTAGAGATAAGAACAACTTAAATATTGATTTTTTGTTTCATTTTGTTCAACTTAAAAATTCTTTGCATTTCAATTCACAATTTTCACCTCTTGCACTTCTACTATTTTATATATATACATACTCATAGTCCTTTTTGTCATCCCATATCAAATACACACAGACAAAAAATGATATCATTTATCTTTAATCTTTTGACAACACTTACCTAGCTCTAATATTGTTGTCCCATTTAATCCTATCTCGTAGAGGCTTGCATTTTGTATTGGGTGACAACGGAAATTACGATTTTGATGTTAATGTTGAATGTTGTGGACTTGTGAGTTTTGTAAAGGCTGTGATTGATCGTGAGTGTTTGGGATGTGTATGTTGTTTTAGAATTAAGGAGAAAGAAAAAGACACATTCTATATCAACTTTTATTCTACAATATTCCTTCAAAGTTTTTTTTTAATTATTTTATTTCTCATTACTTGAACTGAATAATTATAATGTATATGTGTATGTAATTTATAATTTGTTACTTCTCATAATGAACTCATTACTAACAAAGTTCTATAATAGTTATGCTATAATAAATGTACAACATTCTCTAAAAACTTTTTACATAAAACATTATAATATTATTTTGCATTGCTTGAGTAACTTACATGTCACTGAATAGAGGCAAAGCCAAAATTTTGTGCGACGGATAATAGTATTAAAACATGATTAAACTATAATAAAAAAAAACTATATATATGTATATATATACACACACACATCGTCCATGCATGCATACAAAGTCCCTCCCCATGCACAATGCTCCCTAACACAGTCAAGGGAGGTACTCATTGATCAAACCACTCAACAATACCGCTAAGACTTCAGAGGAATACCTCTAAATTAAGTCTTGAATGATTTTCTAATGTGGTCAGGAAATACTTCATGGACGTATCGGTTAAGAATGCCTATGATATACTCTAACGGAATACTTTTGCGCTAAATATGGCTAATCTTTGTGACGTATGTGGAAGGCCACAAGAAAAACAACACGTCTACTTAAGGATGATAATGTTTAAAATTAAATTCTTAAGGGGTTCTTTGAATCCATAAAGAACTCCAGAATTCACCAGTAAAATAAAAGGGAAAACTCTCTAAACTTTTGTTAATGAAAAACTTGGTGGCTACAACACTTTTAAATATATAGGAAAAGGAACCCTAGAGCTATCATCGCATTCTTAAGGCGGCTAAGAGACACTAAAACTCCTAATTTGCGTTAGACATGAAATTAGGCTAGAAAATAGGAAAATTTCCACACAAAAAAAATGCAAATTTGAGAAATTTGCAAAATCAAATCCTACGATTTTTAGAAGACGCCCCAGAACAGATAAAATTATTCTGACATTTAAATTAAAATTTACATAAACAATTACTAGAAATAGCAAAAAGCCAAAAACAATTAATTAATTAAAGGCTAAAAGAAGGAATTTTTCCTAAAAGTAGTATAGGTCATGGCCAAAGGTGATAAGTTTTGATCCTTGTGATGATTTCTTTTAGGTCACCAATTTTCATGTGATACCATCATTAGCTCTAATGCCTTCTATTAGTACCTTTTTCTTTCCTAGATTTTTTGTGCGCTGATTTTTGATAATCTCTTTGCTCAAGGATTTTGTGTTGTCCATTCTGTGTCACTTCAAACCAAGCATGCACTCATCATGTATGGAAGCATTAGTGGAATCTTAGAGTGGCAACAAGATCAAGGTTATTTTTGTGGAGAGAATGTAAGTGACATATTCCCTAATAAGAGCACAGTAGCAATAGAGGCGTGGAGGAGAAGTTGCTTAAGTGAAGTTTTTAAAACCTTATACATTATAACTACACGGATGTCCTTGATAGAATGTCAACCTCTACAGGAGCCCGAGTTTGAGATTTTTTGTAAATGTTAAACCTGTAAACAGACAGTATTTTCTTAAGGAATCGCAGACATCTTGGTTTGGTTAATGGCTGATTACGGCCAAATTAGGCAAAAGGCAATACAACCAGTATAGCCAAGCCTGCACCTTTTAAAAGTGAAGTTGCATTCATTACAAGATTGTTGCAAGCGAATGGATATTTTTTACGTCAATGATACAGATTACACGTTTCCGCTCATACTTGTGACATCTTAACTTCGTTTTTCTTTTCCATTTTCACTTTTAGTTAAGTAATATTTTGACTTGCATAAAAAAGAATGCATGAAGTAATGTTTTCACTTCGTGCTAGATCAGGAGAAGGCATATATATATCTATTCGTATCTATTCCTCAAACAGGCATGCAGTATAGGATATTTGAACAAAATCCAAAAACATGGCCATCGACTTTATAGAACCAGTCTTATTAATTAACTTCATAAGCAATACAAATGCACA
This sequence comes from Lithocarpus polystachyus, assembly GCA_033629205.1. Taxonomy (NCBI): domain Eukaryota; kingdom Viridiplantae; phylum Streptophyta; class Magnoliopsida; order Fagales; family Fagaceae; genus Lithocarpus; species Lithocarpus polystachyus. Next base: position 16,389,273 of record CM066167.1, read on the forward strand.
AAGATCCTTTGAACTTGATTAAATAATAATAACAACAACATTTTATTTGAGTAGGAATTCATAGTATAAGAATAACATTGCTATGAGAATAATAGTAAGTTGTAGCCATCAAGTAGTGCAAGCCCTTTGAGTCCTAACCAATGACAGGGACCTTCGAAACAGTGCCATCTGTGCGGACCCAAACCCAAACCCTATCACAGCGGAAGTCTGTTGTGACAACCGAGCCGTCTTCAACGATTATAGCATCAACAGAAGGATTCTCTCTTTCAATTGTTGCCTCAGCCACCGTCCCTTGCACTCCCACAAGCTCCGGCCATGAATTCTTACCTACTCATAGACCAAAAAAAAAATTTATAATAGATCAAAGACAATATAATAATACTGATGTAACTGGCATATATTCACAACTCTTAATACATGTTCATGTTCTTTACCTTCGCAACTGGTCATTGTTTCCTTTTTGCTTCACTTTAGCACTTTTGTTGTCCGTGTTTCAATATGTGATGTATTGCTATGGTGAAGAGATGGGGTATTTATAGTGCATCATTACGATAGCTTGTGGTTGATCATTTTTGACTTAATGAATTTCATGCATTGGGTTTTGATTTTTTTTTTTTTTTTTTCCGGTCTCCTGTTTGAATGTGGCTTCAAAGATAATTAAGCTGTCTTTTTTGAGGTCACTGATTGCAACGGTTTGCTTGCTCAAGGAAAATTCTAGAAAAAATATTGTCGTTCAAAGATTAAACATTAAAATGAAAGAAGAAAAATGTGATTCGTACTTTTCATATGAGAACTAAAGATAAGCGATGTTTCAACCCAATAATATTGATGACTGGAAGGACGTTCATCAATTTTATCTTTGTTTACCAGCTGGCCACCGAAGGATTTTTCTTTGTTTATAGATTACAAAATCTTATCGCCAAGGTGGTCTATTATTCAGACTTCAATGCATTCTAAAAAGCTTATATATGTACAAAACATGTAGACTAAAGATAACTTTGATTCATACGCAACTTAAGAACAAAGTCAATGGTGTATAATTGAAAGATATTGCGTACGGAATGTGTACTTGCCGGCCGCGGCGGTGGATCTTATCGACAATACAGTAGGAAATGTCAATTTTTTTTTTTTTGAAAAACAGGAAATGTCAAACTTGGAAAAGAGGTATATGTCTATTTGAGCCATCTAAATCTGGTTAGATATATATATATATATATATATATATATATATATATATATATATATATAAATATATATATATATGTATATTCTTCGTGCAATTGCGATCATCACTCATCAAATGATAAGAAGCTAGCGTGGGAAGCCAGCATGGTTGGATAATAGATTTAGTTGTTTAAACTTTTAATGATGATTTCCGGTAATTCTTTGATCAATCTCATTTTCTAGGTTTTATTGAAGAGAAACACTCTTAAGGAATCTGCTAAATTTGTGGGATGTTATCAGAACACATTAAATTAAGAATAATGCTACAGTTACAAACTGTTTTATAATATTTTTACAAACTGTGATAAATTCTTCTTAGTTCTAATATGGATCTATCACTTACATCACATTTATGTTTATTAATGATTATTTAAAAATTACTAAAGTCACATCAACAGTTTGTAAAAATATTGTAAAATAATTTGTATTTGTAACATAACTCTTAAATTAATGCAGCCAACCTTTTTTTTATAACTTAAGGTGCTTCTTTCAAGTTTTATGATAATTTTGAATTTTGGGGGAAATACAATAAGGCTAGATGTTGTGTTTGTGGCTAGCACATAAACTTCCTCATGGATCCTAGGCTTTAAATGCTGCAAATAGAGATGTCAAGGTCATATTATTATGTAGTTGACATATCATTTGATAAAATGCACTTTACTTATATTTAAGTAGTTTTAAGTGGCTTAAAAAATATCATGAAATATGTTAAATAAACTTTACAAGTGGTAGTATTGAAGACCTAAAGACTACACAAAGAAACAAGTGTGAAAAGATGAAAATTGGTGGCTTAACACCTAGCTCGATACATGTATTTATCAAGAATTAATAAATCTCGATACCTCTCGATTTATCGAGCTTCGCAGATCTAGAATTTCCAAATCTGATTTTCAGCTCATGATAACTTGGCTTTCTAGGGTTTCATACTCTAACCTACTAGATGATATAAAATGATTATTTTATAGTTGTGATCATACACAGAGACTCACATAGAGATTCTATATGCTCATTGTGAAGCTACTACGTTCTTGTGCGTCTTAGTGTTTTGTGACCAAGCTATTTCCTCTTCTACAAGTATGTAGTAAAGAACTTTGCATCCAACAACAAGTTTCAAGTTGTTTGGAGTTAGTCATGTACTGTGATCCGTGCAAAGGGAATAAGTCTCTACAAAATCAAGTCCAATTGGGGATTGGTGTAAGGATTCTACGATAAGTAAGTACTATAGGATAGGCTAAGAGGGTAAGATTCATTGTACTTGTAATCACTTAATTTTGATTAATAGATTCTTGGAATTGGTGACCTAAAATTCTCCTACTAGGGTTTTTGCGTTGTAAAAATTTTTTCTATTAGTTAACAAATCACCATGTCAAATTTACTTTCCCATGCACTCTAGATTATTTGGTAATGCCTCCACAATATTGTATAAAATTTGATCTAATTAATTAACTTGGGTAATTTATTTAATTAACTGAGGTCAATTTATAACCTAACAAGAGATATCATGCCAACCAAGAATTTGGACTTTGCTTTATGAGGCCTTGTAGGGTTTTTAACAAAAGTGGTCATCAACATACTTTTAATGATAGTTTAATGATAATAACATTTTTTTGAATTATGTCGTCTCATATTTGTGTTCAAATAATAAAAAAAAACATCTATTAGTGACCCTATAGTGCTTGTTGTTAATCAGATATTCTCACATGAAGGGGTTCTCAGCATTAAGTTGATTGAGTATGAGATTATTTATTAAGTCAAATTTCAAATGATGATCATCACCTTAAAAAAAATCTACAAATAGTTCGGGTGGAGTTTCTCAGCCCACAACACCACCGGCACATCCTGTATCGCAATTTCAAACAACCAGTGTCATAGACAACGGGCTTCATTTGCATCAAAAACGCTGACCTATTGCAATGAATCACAGCTGTATCCGATGGGTTTGGGTTTTAGAGGTAACTGATCATTATTGTACTGCTCAAGAGCCCCTAGATAGTCTCTTGTTCTCTTATGTTTTTTTTTTAATTAAAATTAATCATTTTTAATGTTAAAAAATGTTTTTATTTTTCAATTGTTAACCGTAGTTTATGACAGAAGGATAGATGTAACTAAACAGTAGATGTAAACATAAATGACTTAAATGACAATCAATCAAACTTAACGAGTTTATAATTTATATTTTTTTACCCTTCTTTTCAAAAAATTATTATGGAAATACAAATTTATGGTCCGGTTAACGTGTGCCCTTAGGGCACACATTAACAAATTTCTTTTTGAAAAACAACTTTTTCAATTTTCAATAAACTTTTTCTAGAATTGGTATACTATTTTGTGCCCAAGGGCACACATTAGTAAAATCCTTTATATATTTATATGGTGTTAAAAATATTTTTTCCTAAATATTTCTTTGGTCCAAAATTGAGTGTTTGAATTTGAGTTCAATATTAAATTACACCTACTGTAACTCTTTTATAAAATAATACCACTAAATAACTTCTTGTTCAATTAATATTTGAATATATTCACAATTGGATCATATGCTTCCATTCTTTTTAATATGCAAGCTAAATTTTGTGATAATCGAATGTTATTTTATTATTTGATTTATAAATTTATTATTTTAATAATTAATTGATTATTATAACAAGCAGAAATTGGAGATTCGAACTCTGGTTCTTTAAAAAAAATGAAGCAATATTATTGAGTTACAAGGCCATAAATTAACATCTTATGTATACTTTAAAATAGAAAAAAAAATGAAACTTAAACATTCTATAAATAAAGATAACGGAACAAGGGATATGAACTACTAGATGATGGAATTATAATTAAATTTAACTTTTTGAAACTGAAACTGAATCTATTCTATCGGATGCAAAATCAAAAGACACCTCAAAAAATAAAAGGATGAAGTGTAATATATTATAAATAAAAGCAATAAAAATTAAAACAACTTATGTCATTAATTTACAATCTAGTACTTATTATTTCTATGTCCCGGTTTTAAAAAATAAATAAATTTAATCTTCGTTTAGAAATAATTAAATACTTTTTTTGTTCCTCATATTACTCTAATTAAAAAGATATGTTAATTAATAGAGACAGACCAGTTTTTACTTCAAAAAGTACGGTCACCGTATCTAGTCAATAGACTCAACTCAATACCCAATGCGCAAACAAAAGCCAATACTAGAAGCTAGCGTACGTTGCAAAGCCAGCATATCTAGACAATGAGTTACATATCAGAATTACCAAAGGTAATGAATAACTTGTATATTATTTAACTTCGAATACACTTAAAAGTTACAATCACGAAGAATATTATCTCTTATTTAGTTTCCAACACAATGCCATGCATGGCTAATAGGAACTCCTTATTCATTTGAGTAGGCCAGGAATGGCCTCTAACCAATGGTAGGGACCCTATAAACAATGCCATTTTTATCAACCCAAACCCAAACCCTGTCGCAGCGGAAGTCCAATATGACAGATGACCCTTCTGGTACAATCACAGCATCAACATAAGAATTCTCCCTCTCAATAGTTGCCTCTGCAACTGTCCCTTGCACTCCAACAAGCTCGGGCCATGAACTCTTACCTACACAGCCATGCATGCATATATAAAACTTGTATCAAATCAAAGATAGATCATAGATATATATATATATATATATATAATATGTAATGTAAGTGGCATGCATATATTCACTAACTCTTTGTATACGCTCATTACCTTTGCACTCTGATGACATTTTTCTTCCTTCTTTCACTCTCTTGTATTGTTAATGCCTATTTGTGTTTGTGATGTATTGATATGGTGAAGAGATGGGAGTATTTATAGTGAGTAGAGTATCATTACATTAGCGTGTGGTTTGTCATTATTGACTTTCTAGATATATATCAAGCTAAGAGCTGGCCGCTTGAATTTTCCCACCTTTTTTTTGTCTTTATGAGATAGCTTCAAAGGACAATTAAGCTGTCATATATTGACATAACTTTTAGTCTTTCACCATGAGGTACTTTGACTTTAGCTGCAGTTTTCTTTGATTTTTTTTTTTTTTTCCTTTTCTTTTGGCTTCGTTGCTCTTTGACTCCAGACTTCCAGTGATTATAAATAAAGACGACATTACACTCACAGAATCACACACTCACAGCCTTGACAACAAATTACAATGCCTCATGGCCCTCATCCTCACTTCTCCGCGTTAGATACACCCTCTCATAGAGTTTTTCTCTCCTCACTGGTTTAGCTTTTTGATCTGCATACTCCGAAAATTATTCAGAAGGTTTAAAGGTCAATTTTTCTTAATAACTACTTGGATTCAACATCTCTAACATTGCCATTACAATCACATTTGGTAAAAAGTGAAAACATCTTCTAACGTTGGAATGAGCGGTGTTGGCAAGAACAGGTTCTCAATCAAAATAGAAAGTAACTGTCATCATAAACATATTAGTGGGCGGTTTAAAGATGATGCAACCTCCTGAATTTTTGTGACATACTTTGCTATGGTTCAAACAACACCAAAAGGAGATTGCATTGCACGTGGATAACAATATAAGAAGATAAGGATGATGGTTTTCAAGTTAAATTAATATAAGCTTCTATAGTAGATTAGGATGAGAATTTCTGCAATAAATTAGGATTGGGATTAATATTTGTATTTCAATTCAAAAGGAGTTGGGTCCTATGTTTTAGGAATTTGAGGTGATGAGGATTATCTCCTCACTAGTATTTATGTATGTAGGAATTATGAATGAAGCAAGTAGAAATTAAACCAAAAACTCTATTATCCCCCTCAAGTTCAGGAGGCTAGTCACCTCGAATCAACTAAGTTATCTTTTTGATTTTCCAGTTCACAACATTTGGTATTAGAGCCAGATGACGAACAACCCCAATCCACCACCCACACGTTCCACAACCAATGATGACCGCATATTAGCCTTGGAAGTTAGTAATCACTCTATTCAGAGGCAGGTTGAAGCCCAAATGGAAGAGTTTGTGAAAGAGTTTACTAATATAAAGAAAACCATGGAGGCTCTATCCAGTGCTATTGCTCAAATGGGATGAAGAATTGAAGGAATGGACATCCAAAATAATACTACTCCTTACAACAGCCGTCATGAAGAAGGCTCAACCAGCCGGAATCATAATCCTGAAGGAAGTTCACCCAATTGTAACAGCGGCTTAGAGGGAACTCAAGGAGGGACAATTGGGGGTGTACAAACCCGAGTTTCCCGAGTAGACTTTCCTCAATTTAATGGTGAAGATCCCACTAGGTGGATTTACAAGGCAGAAATTTTTTTCAAGTACCAGAAAACTACAGATAAGGAAAAGATAACGCTCGCTTCCTTCCACCTACAGGACGACGCTCTCCAATGGTACCAGTGGTTTGAGAAAACATAAACGAATGTTTCATGGGAAGAATTTACACATGCATTGTGTGTTCGTTTTGGACCCTCTGATTATGAGGACTTTGACAAGGCTCTAGCCAAACTTTGCCAAACGGGAACAGTTAGAGAATATCAAGCCCAATTTAAGCGAATAGCATCTCGAGTGCAAGAATGGCCGGAGAAAGCTTTGATAGGGAGTTACATAGAAGGATTAAAGGATAAATACGATCAGAGGTGAAGTTGTTTCGTCCTACAACACTTGTTCACGCTACCAGCCTAGCTTGATTACAAGAGGAGAAACTCCAACGCACTGGTGAACCGCCACCCAAAACCGGTCTCATTCCTTTACCTTAGCCAAGATCTAGTCCAAATCCAACAAGTAACTCACAAATATTACCTTCAGCAACATTCAAAAAATTATCATGGTCCGAGATGCAAGGCAGACGTGAGAAGGGACTCTGTTATAACTGCGATGAAAAATTCGGACCTGGACACCATTGTAAGACCACCCCACAAGTCTTCCTACTTGATACTCTCGATGAAGCAAAAGCGTATGGAGGAAAAACATTATTCCCTCACCAAAATCTTGAGAACAAGATTCGCCTTCAAGGGGAAGGGAATGCTATAGTTTAGACAACACCAAAAGGAGATTGCATTGCACGTGGATAACAATATAAGAAGATAAGGATGATGGTTTTCAAGTTGAATTCAAATAAGCTTCTGTAGTAGATTAGGATGAGAATTTCTGCAATAAATTAGGATTAGGATTAGGATTAATATTTGTATTTCAATTCAAATAGGAGTTGGGTCCTATGTTTTAGAAATTTGTGGTGATGGGGATTATCTCCTCACTAGTATTTATGTACGTAGGAATTATGAATGAAGCAAGCAGAAATTAAACCAAAAAATTTATTATCCCTCTTAAGTTCAGGAGGCTAGTCACCTCCAATCGACTAAGTTATCTTTTTAATTTTCCAGTTCATAACATACTTTCAACGAATCTTCTTAGTTTTCTTTTCACAATCACAAAAGAGTCGTAACTTTTGCTCCAAGAAAGAAAGAAGGAAATTAAATAATAAATAGTGTAATTATAACTAAGCAAGTAACTCATTGAATTGGAAACTCATTGCTTCTTTTATGGATTATTGTCTAATTGTCTATTTCGTTAAATATTCTTTCCAACTCAGTTTAAAGTGGGTTAGAGCATCCACAATAGTGGTGTTAAATAGCTATATTGCTATTTTTAGCACCATCAATACCTAAAAAACATGTTGCAATAGTGGTGTCATAGCTAAAAAAAAAAATTTATTAAATTTCTCTCTCTTCTCTCATTAAAAAAATATTTTCTCTTTTTCTTTCTCTCTCTCTCTCTCTCTCTCTCTCTCTCTCTCTCTCTCTCTCTCTCTCTCTCTCTCTCTCTCTCTCTCTCAGGCTTCTCTTTTTTCTTCTTTTTTTACTTCTCATTTTTTTTTCTCTCTAGCACTTCCCTCGTCTCATCTCTGCTTCGCCGGCTAGGATTTTAACGTCCAAGGTTCTTGTTCTTATCGGAGCAGGTCAAACCCATCGTTTTCATTTTTTCTTTGGTTACTGGATTCTAGGTTTCAATCTTAATTTGTTTTGTTCTGGGTTTTTAGTTTAGACCCATCTCCCTCATCTCCTCTTTGCTTTGTCGGCTGGGTTTTCAACCTCCAAGGTTCTTATTCTTGCTGGAGTAGGTCAAACCCATCATTTTCATTTTTTTCTTTGGTTACTGGATTTTGGGTTTCAATCTTAATTTGTTTTGTTCTGGGTTTTTAGTTTAGAACCATCTCCCTCATCTCCTCTCTGCTTCGTCGGCCAGCTCGCCGACCGCGGTGGTGCTCGGATTGATTGGCCTTCGGTTCTGGTGGCTACGGGTCAAGCGGTTCTGGCGAGTCAAGCGGGTTTTGGACAACCCTACCGCTGAGACCCCATCTCCCCAAACCCATCTCGCTGAGACCCCATCTCCCCAAGCCCCATCACCGTCGAGTTTGTGTTGGATTTGTGTTTGTGTGTTGAGTTTGTGTTTGTGTTTGTGTTTGTGTTTGTGCTGGGTTTCTGCCGAGTTTGTGCTGGGTTTGTGTTTGTGTGTGTGTGCTAAGTTTGTGTTGGGTTTGTGCTAATTTGGGGTTGCTGGGTGCTGAGTTTCACACTGGTGGTGGAGGTGGTAACTGAAGATAGTGATGAAGACAGTGAAGAATAGGCAAAAAATAATAAATAAATAAATTGTTTAATGTAATATATATATATATATATATTATTTTATTGTGTTGTTTATATAATTTAATTGTGTTGAAAGCTAAAATAAAACCACTGATATTGGATGTTTTGTAAAGTGAGAAGGTAAAATAGATAAAATAACTTTTTGTGACGCCAAATAGCTAAAAAAATAGCTCCATTATTGTGGATGTTCTTAGGAAGTGAGCTCATAGTCCTAATGTTTGATAAATGTATTCCCAAGCCAATCATAGCTTGATTTAAAAGCTTAGCAGGGCTCTCAACCGCTTGTGTAGGAGTTTGTGTGATGAAGTATTTTGTTACCGTAGACATTCGTGCCTAAAAATTTATTTGGCGCTAGTTCTTCCATGACTTATAGTGACGAAATGAAGTTTCATCACCAAGTGTTATATCTTTAGCAACAAAAATATGATTTAATTGTTATTTTTATGTATTTTTTAATATTTGATGACAAATATTTAATTTCCTCACTCAATGTTGCTATTTGGTGACAAATGTATTTTTAATATTTCGTCACCATAGACCAAATTTGTTGTAGTGGTGGAATTTGAATTTCTGCTTAAGAAGAATGAACTATAATGTGGCATTTGGTATGGAGTAATGTTTTAGAATTCCCAGGAATGTTTAAAAATTCCCATGTTTGGTTGCAAATTACACTAAGGAATCAGATGCCAAGGGAATCTAGATTCCCCCCTTAAACCCCTCTCAGTAGGAATGTAAATTCTCTTTAAAACATGTAGGTATCCAGATTTCCAAACTTAAAGGAAATTGTATTTTTTATAAATTGTCAATTTTAACCCTTTTTCCTTATCATTTAAGCAATTAAGATAAAATATAAAACAAATTATCAATATCTTTTCTCTTGTCTTTATCTTTTCTTTCCAAAACAAAATAAATAGGATAGACAACTCTGTTAATATATTTTTTAACAAAGTTCTATTTAGATTTTACGTGTGGAAAAAAAAAAGTTTGAAAGAGACCCTCCATTATTTCTAGGTATTGACTTTTACTGTTGTGTATGTGTTGTTCAACAAATTATTAATTTATTTAGAGGAAGATATTTTTTTAAAGGACTAATTAATAGTTTATATATATTTTTTTATTTAGAGGGAGTGTTTTTTTTTAAAGGATTTGATAGTTCACATTCAATTCTAAGGATAGAATGAAAAAATAAATAATTCATTTAAGATTTCTGAGAATATACCAAATATTATCATTTCACATTCTTGGGAATCTCCCAATGAAACCAAACATAAGAATAGCTACATTCTTAGGAATCTGGATGTCAGGAGTAATGTGGATTCCTCCGTACCAAACACCACATAAGAGTTACTACTTGAAGTTGAAATTGTTACTAAATTGTTACCTATGCATGACTTGTAACAGCATGACTTAATACTAGTTTGAGTGCTCATTGCGAATAAGAAAATTATTTTAGAAAAGGATATGCTCTATCTTGAACAATTGAAAGAGCTTGAGACTTGGGAGATTGCGTAGAGAAGAAGAAAGACTTTGCATTGAAAGCAATGTTATTAATTTCATTTCGGACCCTGTTTCGGTTTGTTCAATGGAACGAAATATTTCGGTACCGGCCTATTCTGGTGTACCGTTTCAAGGTGTTTCGGGGTTCTTAAAAAAAAAAAATATATATATATATATATATGTAACTAGATATTATTACTATTATATATTTATTTATAATTTTTCTACAAATAATACTATAAATATAGTGTATAAACTTTCACCTTAAAAAAAAATCAGTGAAGTGGATAAAAAAAATTATGTAAATATTTTTTAACTTTTTACTTGTGGCATTGTTGTAAATAACTAAGTATGTATGAATAGTTTTTTAAGTAGGAAATTTCCCAGTAGTTTCCTTTCCATTTCCATTAGCCCACACGTATTTTTCCACTTATCATTTCCTCTTCATCTGATCTCTGCCTTTCTTCTACTTCACAAACTTCTCCCCTTTTTATCTTTTCTTTTTTTTTTTTTTTCCTTTTTTTTTAATGCATCCTTAAGTCTTAACTCTTCCTCACAGAAACAAAGGCTGGAGCTCAACACGCCCAATAGGTAAGTGTTCTCCAGCAAAGGAAATGTCAACAACAGAGAAGTATGGTGGATCAAAGCAACAAGGATGAAGCTAAAGGAGAAACAGTGGTTTTGAGTTTAGAGACATTTCAAAGCTTTTTTATTCAAAGCCTCATAAAAGTCTTACACTCCCTCTTTTTCTCTCTGGAAGTGGCAAAGACACAAGCTTGAAGAAGTGAGTTTTAATCGCAGCACTTGAGCTTTTTTCAAGACTTGAAATTTTTTTTTCTTCTTCTTCGATCTGATGTGAATCTTATCTTTCTTCTTCTTCTTCTTTTTTATTTTTTTTTTCTTCTTTTTCTTCGATCTCTGTGAACTGTGAAGTGTGAAGCAAACCCAAAACACATACCGGCCGAATCTTTAGTTTCGGCCGGTATTTGCCGAAACACACCGGAATGACCGAAATGCCCCGAAACTGGCCAAATTTTGACCTGAGGTGGAACAAAGGGTATCCCGATTTCGGATTATATACCGGTACGAAAAATTTCGTCCGTTCCGGCCTGAACGGAATGGAATTCATAACAATGAAGTATTAAAGAGAATAAGAGAATTATGATGAAGGAAACATGTGGCTTGTTCAAACCACAGGATTTTAATCAACAACTCTAGAAACAAAATAGGTTTTCTATTTAGATTTTTTAATCTTAAATTTTTAGAAAAATTACACTTTATCACTTAAACTATACACTAGATTACACTTTGCACTTTAAACTATTTGAATGCATACTTCGCACCTTAAACTATGACCCTTGTTACACTTTGCACCCTAATGTTAGTTTTCTTGTTAAGTTAGAAAAAAATAAATAACACATGACTTGCACATTATTTTTATTTATAAGGTGGCACATTATTTAAAGCCGAAACACCCATTTTACAAAAGATTAAAAACAAAAGATTTTATTTTTCCAGCTCATGCTCTCTCTCTTGCATGCGTACAGGTACATCTCTCTCTCTCTCTCTCTCTCCAACAGGCAACAGCTCTCAAGTGTACCTAGCAGCGACACTAATTTCTGAAACAGTAGCCAATCCAAAGTATCCAGGGAGAAGAGAATTGGAGTCGGTGGAAATGCAAAAGGCCTTAATCGCGAATAAAGCCCAGGCCTTGGTCTGTGGTGAACTATACTATGGATAGGGCTTCGTATTTGTCCAAACATTGGGCTTCATAAGGCTTACCTTTTCGAACCCAATGCTTTTTCGAAATACCCAGAAAAACAGTTCCAATGACCAGAAAAACACCCAAAAATAGAATACCAGAAAAACTCACTGAGTAGAAAACATAGCCAAAAATACAGTTAAACCCAGAAAAACAAACAAACCCAAAATCCCACCGCTTTAATTGTACTCAGAAACCCAAGACATCAGATTCAAAGAACAAAATAATAAAAAATGGGTAAATACCTTTCTCATTCCTCATAATAGAATCTTTCCATATATGTTCATAGTTAATACATTACGCCGATGCTATATATACACTCTGTACTCTGTACACAATCTCACTAGCTCAGAAGTAGAAAAATTGCACAAAGACTCAATAAAACTTCAACCCCTAGCGCCAACACATAACCCTCACCCACGATCTACAATCTTCAAAACTTCTAATCCTTGAATCCATTAGCCGGGGAAAAAAAAAAGGAAAGAAATAAGCCTATGTACGCAAGAGAGAGAGAAAGAGCTGAATAAAAAAAAATTTTGTTTTTTAACTGTTGGTAGAAAGGGTGATTTCGTCTTTAAATAGTGAGTTACCTAATAAAAAATCATTGGCAAGTTATGCGCTATTAATTTCTATCTAACTTTGGATCTATTTGGAATCCGTTTATTTTATTGAAATTGAAAATTTTTCACTGAAAGTACTGTAAATAAAGGTAAAAGTTAGTTGAAATAGTACAGTGAGACCCATAAATAATACCAAAAAGTGCAGTAAAGTTCATAAATAGTAGTAAAAATAAACTAAATAGTAAAATAAGTTGGCAAATTTTATCATGCCAAATGCACACTTAATAGTAAAACTAACATCAAGATACAAAGTATAAATAAGGATCATACATCGAGATACAAAGTATAAATAAGGATCATAATTTAGGGTGTAAAACGTGCATTAAAATAGTTTAGGGTGCAAAACATGCATTGAAATAGTTTAGGGTGTAAAACGTGCATTGAAATAGTTTAGGATGCAAAGTATGATTAGAAGCATAATTTAGGATGATAAAATGTAATTTTCTATAAAAATTTTATTCGATAATAATGAACTTTACGATTGTTGATGCTTATTTTGAAAAGCCCAGCAGTAGGAAGAAGCCCAAAAATATGGGCAGAAAAGAGTTAGTGGATTGATAAAAAAAACTATTAAACCTGAATGACAGGAATAATGGATTATAAGCCCATAAAGTAAATAAATGGGCATTGAGGGAAGCAAATGAGCCTAGAGGAGCCCAGAGAAAGAAGTGGTAAACCCATGGGCATTATGTGATGTAAAAAAGCAAGAATGAGTCACAGCAGGCCCAAAGTAATGAAGTAAGAAAGTAAGGGGTTGATGGAAAGCCCATGAGCCCCAAAGATGAAAGATAAGATAATTGGGTCAATGAAGCCCAGAAGAGCTAGTAAAAACTCATGGGAATGCAGAATTAGAAAATAGGCTAAAGATGCCCAAGGAGAAAGAAATAGGCCAAAGAGCCCACAAGCAATGTAATGAGCCAAGAAAGCCCAAAAGTAGCATAAGTATAAGACCAATGACTAAATTGGGACATTGTAACCAATTAAGAGAAGAGTATGCAGCAGGCCTAAAAGAAGCCCAGCAAGTACGGGTCAAATAACACCATGACAGGGATAGCAGAGTGGTATGACAGGAATGACAACAAGATTACGGAAGGAGCAAAGAATGGGCTAAAGAGGAAAAAAACCCACAATCAAGCAAGGCCCAAGCCTTGAAAGGAGAAAGCCAATAAAGAAGGGAAAATTAGAAGACAATTCATGCCGGTCAAGAATGAGCGGCAGAATGCACAAATGAACCTCCAGACCATGGCAAACGCATGAACAACGAACAAGCTTTTAACGTACACGAAAATGGAGAATGTGCAAGGCCCAAACACTACCAACCTGTAGCCAACCAATACAGGAGTGGTGAGTCATGGGTTAGAGGTAAGAGAAAGTATGGTCTGGCGGTGGGGAGAAATGGAAAGCTTATTCTGGGGTTCCCGCTTAAACTCATTTGGGGGAAATGTCATGCTGTGATGACATACCATTCTAAAGAGGGAGAATGAGCTGCAACCATTAGGTGCATGCCATGAGGGATAGCAAGAGAGAATACCCACATTGTGGAGGATAAGAATGCCACAGTGAGCAAGTAAACAAAACAATTTTCTTTGTCTGGTAATGGGTAATGGCACATCTAGCACAGGTAAGTGGAGGTAGCTGAGCAGTTGACAAACCATTGGGTGGTCGGGAAGGATATCCTAATCCAGACAAAAGTAGTTAAAAGCTAAAATGGTAAAAACCAATCACCGCAAGCAGTATATAAAGGATTCTTGCTGTGCACATTAGAGAGGATTCACAACAGTAAGAACCACTAGGAGAGAATCACAATATCACCATCATCACAACACCACACAAGAAAACATTAAGAAAGAAAAGAAAAAGAGAATCGGAAAAAAGAGAGAGTGTAGAATGGGCACAAACCATTCAGACTTGTTCCCTCAAAGTGAATAATTTCTACGGCAGGATCTTCCTGAAAGTTTATTCACATTGAGGAAGTGGTTTCTTCGTTGGTCTTAGTCCTGTAACACAACTTAACACGACAGACTAATTTTTTCCTTCTTTGATTTAATTATTATTATTATTATTATTATTATTTCCCTTTCCATTTACGATGCGTTTCTTGTTGTTGCATTCTTCATATTAGTCCTTTATTTATTCTGTCCAACAACAAACGTGTTTCTTTTATTGTTTTATTACATCTGCTTGCCATAGCTCTGTTGTAATAGCTATGCCTGCCATTGGTATGTGACCAAAGTTTTCAGCAAAAGCGAGGCATAGTTTGTGCATAAGCCGGACCAAGGTGAGTTGCAATTGGACCGATCTTGACTCTCCTACCCAGAATACTTGGGCCTCAGTACAATAAAAGGTAGCCTAGCCCAACATCTTAAAAAAGTCACACCACAACAATCATTACCAATTGAGCCATTTGTTACCTACATGCAAAGTGTTTTTATATGTTTAAAAACTATCTCTAGGTTTTTTATTTATTTCTCTTCATTTAAATTCATTGGACCATATGGTGTGAGAGATTGCTAGGATTTTGTGACTATTACCCTATAAATGAATGAGGTAATTTTTTTTAATGGGTTAATGGTGTAAAATGTGAAGGATTGATGGAATACTGGCATTGATAACTTTATATTTTAGGGTAAATTATACCTTACCCACCTGTGATTTGATTGAAGTTTAAGTTGCCTACTTGTGGGTTGAAATTTGACACTTTACCCATTTAAGGTTAGATCAAAATTTAAGTTGTCTACCTTTGGTTTGAAAACCCATGATGTAAGTATTTTGCTAGGCTATTTACGATCTTATTTGATCTTGTATTTTTATGTATTTTTGTGTTTTTGGAAGAGAGAGACATAACAGTAGAGCAAAATTACATATTTAGCCCCGTTTTTAACAGAAATGGGTTACGGAATTCTAACTAAGCTAATCTTAGAGGGTAAAGTGTCAAATTTCAAATCACATGTAGAAAATTTAAATTTTGGTCAAACCACGTGTAGATAAGTTGTAATTTGTTCTATATTGTAAGATTATATGGTCAAATGCCTAAATTTAAAGCTTCAAATTGCATTTTTGGCCTTTTTATTATCTCATTTCTTTCAATAAAAAAAAAAAAAAAATTGGGTCTTTTCCTTCCTTTTATCATTAGACCTAAAAATTAGACAAAAGAGTTAAGGCTCATAAAAAAAACAGATTTGACATTAGAGTAAGATCCAAAACACTATTGATTTAAACAAAAATATGAAACTTGTACAAAAAGCATGAAAATAATTAATAAAAACATTTTTTTTTGAATTACTTGTTCAAATTGAGAATTCTGACTAAACAAGAGTGAAAATTGATGTAAATGAATCATGAATCAAGGTGTCAGTAAAAACAAAATTAAGAGCAACAACAGGTAAATTTTTTTTATAAATTAATGACACATGAAAGAGAGATTGGAGCTTTTAGGTGTATTGTTTAATTTGTACATCATCGAGGTATCATACACGTAGGTGTATGCATCAAATTGAAGAACGAAAACAATGATGACAACACTTGATATTATTGTATTAGAAAAATGTAGAAGTTAACCACTATGCTTTAAAGCGAAACACACTAACATATGTTCTCAAGCATAGGATTTAAAGTGAAACTGCTACATCAAAACAGGGAACATGTGTTAAATTATATCGTTCTGATCTGGTTGAAATTTATTGATCAATTTTTTTTTGATAGGTAGGTAGTGGGAGGGAGAGATGTGGGAAAGTGAACCACAAAAATATCGCATTACAAAGGATACTGTTGCCATTGAGTTATCACTTTATTTTCTGATCAAACTTAATACAAAAAGGACCGCTATTTCAGAGCATTTGGAGGCAATATTTCACAATTTTCTTTCCATGTCAAAGAGGAAATCAAATTTTATCAATGACACTGTGGTAAGCTTATATCATATAACAAGGCTACTCAAGCATGGAATACATTCAAATGATTTATGAGAAGTACCCCTACTACGCATCCTATGACAAAGGAAGTACACGGTGCACCCTTGTATTCAAACTTAACTATGGATGATGGCTCAGCTCAGGGACAACTTTGCAAGAGTCAGTGCTAATACCTTCACCCCATTTGCTATATCCTGATGGGAGGCATATTCTTCAGGCTTGTGGCTGTAACCTGCAAAATCAATTACTTATGTTCAGGGACAGAACCAGGATCTAAACAAAGCCTGGATAAAAAAAATTCTTTAAAATACAAATTAGCATATATTTAATGTTAAGAAAATATCAACAAAAGAGAGGAGAAACAAAATGACCGTTTATTAATACATTTTAACTTAATCATTTAAAAATAGAAGGGATAATTACAGTAAACCCACCTGTGGTTAGGCCCGTTTTCACTTTGCCTACCCGTGGTTTAAAACTTTACACTTTGCCCACTTGAACTTCAATCCGTTACTCATCCGTTACCCACCTCACCCTCAGACGTTAAAAAAACACAATTTTATTAAAAATCGAACATAACACGGATCAAAAACAACAATTATCGAATCTTTTCCTCACGAACACAAAAACCCAACATTTGTAAATATAGTTCAAACCCTAAAATCCATACCAAAAATCCCTCTCATTTTTCAAACTCAAACTGTAATAAAAAAAAGTTTTAGAACCCAATCATAGATTAAACAGAAAATAGAAACAAACCAAAGAGAGAATTTCAATCACATGCAAAATAAATCAAACAAGAGGGAAATACAAAAATGGAAAGGGAAAAATATAATAAAAAAGAAAGGGAAAGACAAACAGCACGATTGTTCATCCTGCCGATGGTGGTGGTCGAGTGCTTCGACCTAAAGTTTGATGGTGGCTTGTACGGCGGCTTGGCTGTTGTGGCGGTGGCTTGTAGTGGTGCTAACGGCGGCCATGGAGGTCAACCACCACTAGCAAGCCAAAATCAAATAAAACCCACAAAAAAAAAAAAAAAAAATTTGAAACCTACAAAGCATTGCAGTTAGATCATTATCAGAACCCACTACTCCACCACCACCACTATCAGAACCCGTAACTCAGCAGCACCACCACCTCGCCCACAATCCACAACCACCACAAGCCGCAACCCATAACCCCACCATAATCAGATCATTATCAAACCCATAACCCAAAAGCAAAAAAAGAAAAGAAAAAAAGAAAACCCATGAAGCAAAGATAGTGGTCGATCTGGGTTTTTGCTATGGTGGCTAATCGGCCTTGTCAACTCCACCATCGAAGAGAGGAGAGAGAGAGAGAGAGAGAGAGAGAGAGAGATCAGCTAATTTACTTAGATCAACAACCCAAATTGACTTTCAGTGCAGTGGAACAAAGGGGTAAATATGAGTTTTAGAGAGAGAGAGAGACGATGGAGTGAGTGAGAGAGAGACGATGAGAGCTTCGATGTTCATGCTTTTGAACTCCAGTCTGATATGAGTCTCTTCACCGAATTCCTTGTGGTTGTAAAAAGCTGAGAACCCAAATTCATATGTGGGCTTCCTATATGGCAAAGATAGTCAGGTTAACGTGTCCTACTCGGACTCTCAGCTTTGTTTTGGGAAAATACCAAGTTTTTATCCACCAAAAAAGAATACAACAATGTGCTCCACTTCATTCTCGTAGAAGTTTTTCAACAATCAAAAACCCTAACTTTTTAATTCTTGTTATGTTTGTTTTTTCTTAAAAATTTGTTTTTCTAACGGCAAAGGGAAAGGTGAGTAACGGATGAGTAACGGATTGAAGTTCAAGTGGGCAAAGTGTAAAGTTTTAAACCACGGGTAGGCAAAGTGAAAACGGGCCTAACCACAGGTGGGTTTACTGTAATTATCCCAAAATAGAATTTAACATTCTTTTAAATAACAAAAATCATCTATAGTTGATTTTGTACTAAACTTTGCAACAATCTCCCTTTAAATTCTAATTTTCTTTTCATTAGTAAAATTTGTAATACTAATGGCTATACACTACACATTAGCACCAATTTATTAACACAACTATTCAATTCCATAATACCCCACATAAAATTATACTAATTTACTAATAAACAACCAACAACAACTAGTAAGTAGTAAATTAAAAAAAATTTCAATATTTTAAGTTAAAAATTAATAGCCAAACACACCTGCCATGCCACCCCCACACACTGATTAATGGCCACGCACGCACCCCACTCTCACTCACTACAAATACATTAACGTGGTTTGTAATTTGTATTCATCTATCTTTCTTCTTTTTTGCTTTGCGCATTTTTTTTTTCTTTTCAGTAAAAATAGTCATATCTTATTCACAAAAATTCAAAGAGTCAATCTTAACCCTCATAAAAAAATAGCTTGGATCTAAGAAGAAAGAGTAAGAAACAGCCAACACAGTAACACAGATGTTGTAGTATAGTTGTTTGCCAGTTGGATTTTATCATTTTCATGGGCCAATTTGTAACTTACTGGGAGGAGGGGGGCCAAAAATAATTATTTTGGGCTCAATTGTTAAACTATTCATTAAATGTGTATACTATTACTATTTTTAAAAAATTCTGGTGGTGGTGGGGGGGGGGGGGGGGGGGGGGGGAGGGGGCCATGGCCCCCCCTCAGCCGTTACTAGTTCCATCTCTGCTTATGTTCATAGCTTAAACACCAAGTTGCAGCAAGTTGAAATGCTTACTTGTGTCCATTGGTGGTTCTGTATATGCCTGTGTTACCTCATGCCATTGAGATGTGCTCGTGTATATATTTTTGCACTCTTTTTTATCTTAGTTTGGAAGTTAAGTTTGTTAGCCTATCACATGCATACAATATAGGCGAGCTGCAATTCCAACACAAAACCAAAAGATTCAGTGGCAACAGACATGCTTTCCACAATGACATCTAAAATACATTAGCTGATGAAAGAGGAAGTAACTAGTTGTTTCAAATACAAAGCAAAAGATTCAATGGCAACAGACATGCTTTCCTCAATGACTATCTCAAAATACATTAGCTGATGAAAGATGATGTAACTAGTTGTTTCAGATAGGTTCCTAATAATTTGAAACAATATCTTAAAGAAAAGTACCATTGGGTTTCTAAGAAAAATAAAGGAAATGTGGTATCACAGCATTTGATGTAGGAAAAGAGAAAACAGGCCATACCTTTGTAACATGGGATAAATATCATGCCCATGGGGGATACTCTGCATGAATGTTAAAATGCATGATCAGCAACTATTTGTAGTAAGATAAGAGCAATGGAATTTTTTTATCATCTGAATTCCCTAAAACACACATAATGCACAATTATTTATTGCGTTTGTATCACCTCTAAGTCATAAAAATTCAAGCACCTTTATTGCAGTGGCACATCTTTTGTAGCACACACACTCAAAGGTTGCCTCACATAGCATAATGTTAACAAATCTGGTATTGGCTATTTTGGAGCATTTTTTCACCAGGATTATAAAACGGTCCCTTCATTGAAAAAATCTGATAACTGCGTTGTCTAAATAAAATAATTCTGATTTATCTAAATGAGATATTTGGAGATATCTGATTAATAAGGTACATGATTTTCAATACGAAAGCCATTTGTAGATAAAGTGTGGCGCCTCTCTCTCTCTCTCTCATAAGTCATACCTGGCCATAAATAGTGAATCATGGTAAGCTCTGCTAATCATCAGCTTGTGTGGTAGGTTTAACTCTTTTGATGCAGCTTCCATTGCCTCGGTTATTGATTTATCAGAAAGTGCTGGTGGATCCTGATTTACAATTTTAAATTCGGATAGCCTGACCCCACGGTATTTTTCTATTTTAATTGCAGATTGATAAATCTTCTCAATTACATTGTTTCTTCGTTGTTCATCAATGTCTCTTGTGTCTGCCAAAACAAAGAGGGGGGGGGGGGGGGGTGAATCTAAATAGACATATCAAAGCAATTATATAAATTAACACCTAATGCAGTATTTGGGGCAGGAACAGCATGGTAGGATCACATTTAATCATATCTATGAACACTTTATACCAACTAAAAAAACCATTAAGAACAAGATAAGGTATTAAAAACCATGGACAAAAACATTCTCAGTATACTGGTATAAATAGTACCAATTTCTAGGTGTGATTTACTCGGGATGCTGTTAATTGCTCCAGGATGCAGCTCCAGAATACCTTGGAAACAGGAAGTATAAATTTATACAAAGGTCTACAATAATAAATATAGCCAAAAAAAAAAAAAAAAAAAAAGAGACGGAAACTGCTTTGCAAAATATGCAAGATGTAATTAAGTGTTTAAATTAAACAAAAAAAAAGAAAAAAAGACAAACAATAAAAGCCAATACCTAGTTACAAAGACAGCATGGCTTACCAACTGTACCAACAGTATCAATAGATCCAGATTCTAATACATGTTTCTCAACAGCAAGTGCCAACTCTGCTGCTGCTAGTCCAGCATCATTTCTAGATCCAAGTGATGAACACAAAATTAGTCTCTCTTGTTGAAACAAACAAGCATAATAATATATAAGATTGTAAAAATGATCTAATTCTAGAATAACTCAAAATTTTCCATCAGGGAATGATTATTATCAACTCTAACTACACAATTTATTGGAATTACTTTCATTTATAAGGAATTGTTCTTCAAGTGGACAGATAGGGGGGGAAGGGGAATATAAGGAAAGAAGATAGCAAACAAGGAACTACGTAATCAAATATATATATATATATATATATATATGCATATCACTGAGGATCTCAAAGTGGAAAAATGCATAAAATATGTCTAGTTCTAGCTATTACAATGACAGCAATTTTTTGCAGATGAAAAATTGAAAAAGAAAATATTTAGTGAACTCAGCCATGAGAAAGGTGCATAAGTTCATGGTGTTACTGCAGCCAGGAAAGAAGTGGTCACTTCTAGGCAAATCACCTATTTGGCATTAGGACAGCACCCGCATGGCCTCCATTGCCTTCAAATTCCACTTTTATACTTGCAGGGGCTGCAATGGCGGTTACTATCCCAATAGAAATACCTGGATTGAAAACAAAATGGATTGATGGGAATTTAAAATACATAGTGAACATAAGGTTAACATCAGCAGGAAATTATCTTACCTTCTTCTTCCAGAATTGGGCCCTGCTCTATATGCAATTCCACAAAAGCAGAGTAACTTCCTTTCTTTAAAAACACTCTGGATAAGTCATCTTGATCTTTAGCATATCCAGCAGCTCTAGCAGCATCTAGAAAGGATCTATTTTGACCATCAAAAGTTGTTTGCAGAGCTTTCACAAGTACCTCGCTTCCTGCCAATAAGCGGCTGCACATTTAAGATAATGAATGAGGAACCCCAAACAAGAGAATGGGAAGATAAAATCAAACTTCCGTCCCCAAGACATGAAATTTTTTTGTGGTTTTTAACAATTAATTTAACAAGTTAAAGTTGAGAATATATGGTGAAGGAAAATTCAGAAAAAAGGGTAATTAGAAAACATTAGCACAAGCATATAGAGGGATATTGTCAATAGAGTGACCTTCCCAAGCAGCTGATCCCAAAGCGAGTAGGCTCTTCTGAGGTGAATAAGATAATTTCCAGTGACCTTCTAGGTTTAAAACCAGATCTGTGGAAACTTCCAGTCAATACATCATAAAAAAAATAATAGCCATACATATTAACTTTCAAGGAACCAGAAGTTAAAAGGAACTTGCACATAAACCTAGCTAAGTTTGGAAGTTTTAAGAGAGAGAAGAGTAGATGATAAGAAGGGTTGGAGAAGAGAAGAGAAGAGAGGGGAGGGAATAGCTATCCAATTCCTTTGTTTGGATATTTTAAAAACCAAAAGGAAGGAGAGAGGAGTGTGTATCCCCATCCTTGTTTGGTTGTAGGGCAAAAAACAGATTAGAAGGTAAAATTATTATATAAATTGGCAATAGAATAAAACATGTGATAAGGGTTTATGTAGACAATATTGATATATATATATATATATATATGACATCATTTAAATTTTAATATATTATTAAGGGTAAAAGGGAAAGGACAGATCAAAAGTCCTCTCCTCTAAAGGTGGAGGGGAGGGCGTTTGAGGTGTTAAGGTACTCCTCCAAATCCTATTAAATTCTTTTCCCCTCAACTCAGAAAAACATCCAAACAAGATTGGGGGCAACCCCAACCTGTTGTCCTCTCCTTTATGGCTTTACCCCCAACTAAACACATTGTTAGAAAGAAGATTATAAAATTTATAAATCAATAATTTTGAAAAAACATAGAAAAATAATAAATTATCATTTCAAATTTATGAATTTAGGTAACAGGACAGCTGTTTGCATCCTTGGGTTGTCCAGCTATAACTTCAAATGATAGTGGACAAAAAGATGGGCGGCTGGGGGGGTGGGGGGAAGTGCCAGAACCCAATTTCAGGAGGCTTTTGGGTCATGTTTGGATGAATGGATAGGTCTGCCACCAAGTCAAGATGAACAAACTTTCAAATATCCTGGTGGGTACTTCAAAATTAGCAGGTCATGCTGTCATTAACTCTCCTTTTAGGACCCCACTTTTTCTAGTTTTGGTGATGTTCATGTAATTATCAGCTCAATCCCGGAATTACCATGGCACAAAATATATGTATATTAAATATGCATATCTTATATGGTTAACAGATTTGTGTTTTAATTCAAGTTGCTAAATCTATCAGGTTCGCCTACACAGAAATATTCTTAAGATTATAATTGATTTTTATTATTTTAGAAGACCCACTTTAAACATCAAAAGAAAGTTACAAACCTCTTTAGTGAATTGATAGCTTCTATAGCACCTAAAACACCAACGACTCCGTCATACTTTCCAGAGTATGGGATAGCATCAATGTGAGAACCCGTTGCTACTGCAGGAAGGTTTGGCTCATACCCATCCCTGCATTATATAGCTTAGTCAAAACCATTTAATAAATGGCAAAACTTAAGTATGGTACCTTAGGTGCATTACATTTGGTTCCCCAATTAGATTTAGACACGTGGTTGTATTGACCAATGAAACACAAACAATATTTTCTTTTCTAAAGACAATAAAATTCTATGCAACTATTTGTTTGTATTTAATTGGGGAGCCTAATGTACTACACCCATAGTATTGTACCTAAGTTTGACCCTTTAATAATATATTATGATAATGAACAATTTTACACAAGTAAAGCAAGGCAGAGATGCAAATATGAGTTTAAATATGCACAAAAAAGCTAATTATAAAACTCTGATTTCAGTTTTGCCTGTGGAGAGAAGAACAACCAACCCTTAGTCCCAAAATTTTGGGGTTGGCTATTAGTGGAAAGCGACTTAAATTATGGTAAAGCTTGAGTATCATGAAATATCAGCAGATGGAGCTAAAAGTTAGACCACTTATAAGAAAATGGAAAATAAGTGACAATGACATATGCTGATGACTTTACATTTTCCGATGTCAATTTTAAGATTCCTACTGGCCAAGATTCCTGAAGCAATCTCAAGTAGAAGAAAGATAATGCTTTACATATGTGACAAAGTGGTGCCGTTCTACACTATTAATCTGAAAATAGCAACCTACTTGCCTAGCCAAACCTCTAGTAGGAACTTAGTAATTTTTTTAGTTGAATTGAGTTTAAATGAGGGCCCTACAATATATCTTTCGCATTTTAGCATGGCAAACAGTTAATTACAACTATCTTCTAAAGATATAGTCATACACTCACCAACGGCCAAATATGTTACCAACGGCATCTTCTCTGACAGAGAGACCAGAGATCCCCATCAAGTTTTTGATGTACCTGCAGTTAATTGTTACAAATAAATCATATGAAGATGGATCCTAGGTATGAATTTCAAGAAAATTCCCCTCCCCCCCCCCCCCCCCCCCCCAAAAAAAAGTAGAGGGAAGGAAAAGCCCCATGACAAGAAGAATCTAAAATTTTTATTACCATGTAAAACACAAAGTATCTTTTTGTTTTCTTTGTCCCCAATGTTATCGATATTGAAGAATATGTATTCACTTTGATTACATGCAGAGTTTAGTCCTAAATAAACTTTACCATGTATGTTAAAAAGACCTACAAAGTAAACAAGGCTATTTTTTGCACAGTTGTACTCATATACACTAATATTGCTACAGAATTCCACATCTAGTGATGCTAAAGAATCAATCTATTAAATTGTGTACACAGTATATACATCAAAACATGCTCGATATTCCAAGACCAGAAAAGACTCCTCTGCTAAGGTGCATTTTGTGATACCCCAGATTATATGGATTGGATCACATGAGTATGTGTTGTGCGGGTGTGTGCTAAGTCTGACATCGGGTGTTTACAAGATGGATCTTGGATATACAAGTGATTACAAAGAGCCCCAAGTACAACTTGACCAGTCCTTTTGGGGAATAAGTACAGATGTGGTTGGCGCTTTCCTCGAGTCGTTACACATTTGGTCATCCTATAAACATTTACCTCATTCATCAAAAAACAATAATGAAATTGAAATGTATGAACTTATCATTTCTAATTAAATGACTCAAGGAAATTGGAATCACTACCAAAATTAATAGTGTGTGATCATTTTCATGGAATAAAAATGTTAAGGTCAATTATAATTGATTGCCCATTGCACATTGATTAGGCCACATGTCACATGCATAACCCAAACCTTAACATGGTGCCAAACACAACATGGTGTTAAGTACAAGGATATGTACGGACCAATCAGCATGAGAGATCATGATTGCCGGAGGGAACTATAAATCATAGCACTCCTGTTTTTATGATTTAACTAGGACACATATCAAGTTCTTACTCAGGTAGTATGTAAGTGGCTGCTGTTTCAGAAATGGCCCAATTCAAGGTGGTGATCACAAATACCTCCTACATGAAATAAAAATGGGGCAATTCAATCTTCATGGGATCCCAACCTGCCCTGAGATTTTCTGCTTAGGCAACTCAACAACAAGCCAGTGGCCTGTAGGCCAACTAGCACTTTCTAATGTTTCCAACGAATACATAGATTCAAGTCCCCCTGCCCCACCTAAGATGTATCAAAATTATAAAAATAAAAGCAATAACAAACGAACTATTTCCTCACACATACTTAACAAACAAACTACAACCTTTTGTAGCATGCCAGACTTTCTAGTATATGTTCAGACAAAACAACTTAGTGTCATTTAAAGTGAAATTCATTTGTTAAAATCAAAATCAGAAAATGAATTTCTTATTCATGCATTTGACTCCGTGTATATCAAGGCCTTGTTGTGTTAAGTTGCATACCTGCGTGCCAAAACATCCTTCTCAGTGTACAGGACCCTAGTCACTGATGGGGCAGGAGTATCCGAGAAAGTCGCAAGTTCATCAATCTAATGAACATATTTTGCATCATTAATAACTCTAAAGACTAATCAACAACACACACACACGCACACTATGAGTGTCACGTCACACTCATAGTCATATAAAACCCCTCAGAAGAAAACCCAGCAAGTTAAACTGTGAAGCAAATGAAAACCCATAGCAATGAACGGTATGTTTATACAAATTTCCGTTCCGTACCTGGTTCTGTAAACTTTCAGTGTCAACAGACAGTGAAGAAGAAGCAAAGTTTTGGATGAAAGAGTGAGGCTCGTGAATTGGGTAGCCAGAAAAATCCTCCATGGTTTGGGTTGTGGAGTCCTCATGTTGATGAGCTATGCCTATGATTGATGCAGAGGAGCAAAGACAGAGCACAAGAAATGGAAGAAGAGGGAATCTCCGGGCCATGGTTTTTGGGTTTCTGGGTTGGTATTATTATGCACTGATTAGCAGCTATAATATATTTAGGCGTAATTAAATTACAAACCTGCAGGGCCTAGGTGCGCCCATGAACCTGCTGAGACAGACATCCTCAGTGCAAATCTGATGCTGTCGTTATTCTGTCCTTTTTTGCGTGAACATAAAAAAGGATTAACTTTTTTGGTTTTGTACTTTTGTTATAGTTATCTTTATTAAAAATTAAAAAAAAAAAAAAAAACGCATTTCACGACTTTCTAAGTGAAAAAATATATTTGACAAAAAGGAAAAAAAAAAAGAAAAAGAGCGTTTGGTATGCAATTTTGAGTTCTTAAAATGTCTGTTTGGTATATTATTTTAAATACATATTTTTATTTTTTAAATATTATTACATATATTTTTACACACTTTCTTATTCACATATATTTTTAAAAAAATTAAAAATTATTATTTAAATACACGTACCAAACAGATTAGAATACTTTTTTTTTAATCTCATTTTCTAAAACAAAAATGAAAATACCCAAGACGACGATTCTCCTTTGAGTTGTTTTAAGACCACACATTTTTTTTTTACAATTTTTTTATCACAATTCTATATAGCAAACTATGAGTGGTTGTTTATTACTTATACATGAATTTACTATTTTTCATTCATCACGCACACCCTACCACTGCACACTCTTGGTGTAATGGTAATTTCACAAGTATAAATGCTTGTGGGATGTGGGGGGCAAGGGCCGGGGGTTCAAGTCTCCAAGAAAGAGTTTCATACACATATACACTTAGATTAAATTAGAGTAAAAATTCTATTTTGTATAAAACAAAAAAACAATTATGGCAAAAAAGTTGATTTTCTCT
Source organism: Lithocarpus polystachyus (assembly GCA_033629205.1). Classification (NCBI taxonomy): domain Eukaryota; kingdom Viridiplantae; phylum Streptophyta; class Magnoliopsida; order Fagales; family Fagaceae; genus Lithocarpus; species Lithocarpus polystachyus. The sequence continues at coordinate 16,416,606 of CM066167.1, forward strand.
TCTCATTTTTCAGTATATTAACATTTGCGCTGAAGTTCTCATATGACAACATAAAAATTCATGCCCAAAGTTCTATATTTCCCCTCTTTCCCCTTTTCTTTTCCAAATCTTCTTCTCCACTTCGTTGTGCTCCTTCTCCTTTTTGTGCCAATATAATAAAAATCCTTTTACCAAATACATTTCTAAGTATTTTTTTTGTCCACTTCTGGGCAACCTCTTCCACTTTGAACCCTTTAGAAAACTTTTATATATTGACTCAACCTAAGATCACACACAAACTTATACCTAATTTCCTATGCTTAGGTATTAATCTGTGATTGGATTTAAGCATTTACACATGCAACTATCATGAGTTCTTGTTATAAAACAATATAAAATTTAGATGCACCTATCACAAGGTGACATTTAAACTTCTCGTGGAATTAGATATGCATTTAGGCATGTTTCTAAACTTATTCTTATCTGCACCTCTTAGGAGAGTTGAGTATTTTCGCAAGTAAAATGAAAAAAAAAACTAAAAAAGGGAATCCCATTGATGAAGTCCTCCAAATGGTTTGAAATAACCATATGAGAGGATCCATTTAGCAAAATAGAGTAGGAATATAATATGTAGATAGTAGATAGGAATAGGAATCGTTCATCAAAAAAAAAAAAAAAGTTCATAAAAAAAGAAGAAGATAGGAATAGGAATCCTCTGCCAGGTTGATCCCTTGGAGCGTATCCTTTAAAAGGCTTGCTCTTTTTATTTTTATTTTTTTTGGGGTTGGGGATGTATATAGTACTAAAAAAAATGCATTTTCTTAATTCTTAAAATTAATGCGTTGCCCATCAAATAATAATAATAATAATAATAATAATAATAATAATAATAATAATGCGTTGCTCTATCTTATCGATTCTTGAATTCTTCTAGTTCTAACTTTCTAATGGCTTTTCCTAAAAAAAAAAAAAAAAAAAAATCTAATAGCTAAAATCCACTTCTTTTTTATAAAAAAAAAAAATTTTGTAGACGACTAGATGGTGACGAAAGTTTTTTTTTTTTTTTTTTGGAAATTTCAAATATAAGTCCATCCCAGCTAGTATATTTCATTATTTTGTCATTTTTAATTTTAATTTTTATTTTAATAACTCTAATAATAATCTCAATTTTGAATTGGGTTGTTTTATTTAAACTATTTGTTCTAAAAAAAAAAAACTATTTAATAAAGATTCCCCCCCACCCCCCCAAAAAAAAGTGGTTTTAAAAACCCCGAGTAGGACGGACCAAATGAAATCAGTTGTGCGGAAGAAGCTATTGCTATCTAGTGATTGAAAAGGCGGGAAAGACTCCAGACCCTCTCTCTCTCTCTCTCGCAAAATCTGATTACTACTACTACTACTACTACATATATAATAGTATAGAACAGAAATGGAGGAAGAGAGACACACATGCCTAAAGCTGGTGCCCCAAGACAGCGACCCAATCTTCGTGAAGGGCACCTGGTTCCCCTCCCATTTCCACCTCTCCATCACCGACGGCCTCCACACCTGGATCTGCCATGCCTCCCAAGACGACGTCCGAGACCGAGCCGCTCTTTGGGACCAACCCGTCTCCGACTACGTCCTTTTGGCCGAGCGCTACCTAGGGTTTCAGCAACCCGGCTCTGTCTATCGCTTCATCGATGCTGGAGACTCCAACAAAAGGGTTAGTCACTGCTCTCACAACACAAACAATTTTTCAAATCAATGCCCACAATATATATTGTAGACGTTTATGTTTTTATTTTAAATTTTGGAGTTTATATTTGTATGGTTGTGGATGAATCATATTGTAATTCAAACAAATGAGAGTGCTAAATTAAAAAAAAAAAAAAAAATTTTTGATAATACTTGTAAAACAACAGCTTGGCTGGTTTGAAGAGAATGTATATTTCTATGGGGGTTGATTTATGGTGATTAAGAACACTCTATTGAGCCTGCCTACGTATTATCTATCCCTGTTTCCTATCCTAATGAGTGTCGCTTGGCTTGGCGTATTGAGAAGGTACCGCGGGATTTCTGATGGGGAGGGATGGGAGATGAGTTTAAGTATCACTTCGTTGGTTGGAGGAGGGTTTGTGAACCAATTCAAAATGGGGGTCTAGGAATATGTGATTTGGTCCTGTTTGATTAGGCTTTGTTTAGTAAATGGCTGTGGCAGTTTGCAATGTGAGAGGGATGCTTTGTGGTGAAGGGTAGTGGATGTTAAATATGGTAATATGTGGGGGTGGGTGCTCTAATACTGTGCAGGGGCCTTATGGAGTTTACAAACAAGAAAGGGTGGGACGCTTTTCTTCAATTTAGTGTGGGGGGCTTCCTCTAAAAGATAACTTCCCAAAACTCTAAGGCATTACTTGTAATAGGGATGCTTCAGTGGCTGAGCTGTTATCTCTCTCAGGGGGTTGTTATTACTGGAATGCCAGTTTTTTTTTACCAATACAAGATTGGGAGTTGGAGTCAGTTGCCTCCTTCTTGGATATGATCTATTCTGGTCTGATGAGATGGAATGAAGTGAATCAATTTTTCTGGAAAACCTCTTCCAGGCAGGTTTTTGATTTTTGTCCTATTATAAGGTTTTGCCCCAACTTTCTTTTCCATGGAAGACTTTATGGAAGCCAAAAGTCCAACAAAGGTTAGTTTCTTCCTTTTGACTGCGGCATTGGGGAAGATTTTAACCACCAATTGTAGAGGTGTCAAGTTGCTGTGATTTATTGGTGTTGCATGTGTAAGAGGGATGGGGAGACTACTGATCATTTACTTATACTCTGCCCCATAGCTAGAGAGTTGTTGAATATTTTGTTTTCATTGTTTGAGGTTCATTGGGTTATGCCAAGTGGGGTTGTGAACTTTTAGCTAGCTGGTCAAGCAAGTTTAGGCATAAATCTGCAGGTGATTTGGGGCATGATCCCTCATTGCCTCATGTGGAGTATTTGGCGAGAGAGGAATGCTTGTAGTTCTAAAGGATGTGAGAGATCTATTCCTGACTTGAAGTTTTCTTTCTTTCTGACTTTGTTCGAGTGGACAAATGCTTCGGGTGTTTATAGTTTTAATTCTTTGGCTGATTTTCTTGATAGTTGTACTTTTCTTGCATTATACTTCTTTTGTATTTTTGGTTCCTTAGAACACTGCTTGTGTGCTTTGGTTCCTTGTTTATTTTCATTTTTTGCAATGAAACATTATTTACTTATCAAAAAATACAAGGAAACCAATAGTGAAAAGTGCCAAAAAAAAAAATTACTAAGCTAAACTAGCTACAATGACTGTTATATTTTGTTAAGTTCAATCCATTTTGGAATAGTTTAGAGGTTTCATAGTTGGTTTTGGAATTTCATATTTTTTCTTACTAATAAAAAAGAAGAAGAAGAAGAATAAGAAGAAGAAGAAGTAGAGAAGTGAAATAATCCCTATAAATAGTGTGATGGTGTAGCGTTAGAAGAAAATTTTGTCCAGTGAGAGTGTTAGAGACTAAGTTTTGTCAAGTGTGTTAGTGTGAGGGCACTTTTGGGTGTATTGGGGTTTCTAGCTATTTTTTGTTTTAGTTAGTTTATGTTTGTGAGTTTTGCAAGAGGTTATGCCTGGTTGTAATTCTTACTATTGACAGTGGATTTTAGTTGGCATTGCTCATAGATGTAGATATAGAGTTTGTTGAATCATGTTTTTGTGCTGTGGTACTTCATATTTTATAGTTTGCATGTTTTTTCTTTTTTCTTTTACATCAACTTGGTATCAAAGTTATTGAATTGAGATTCTAAAGATGAGTTTTTGAGTTATGTGTGGTTGTAATTCTTAAGGCACTCATCATGAATTTTTGAGTTAGGCAACTCTGATTGAAAAGCAACTTTATTTTTACTTATAACAAAAGAGTCCACACTCCAAACAAGAAAATAACACACCAAGGAATGTTCTGATGCTGAGAACAAGAGGGAGAAGTTCCATTTAAATGCAACCATTCAATAACATGCTTGAAAAGGCAAGAAATTTACACAAAAGGAATCTCAATTCTATTAAAAGAGCAAAGCTAAAGAACAGTTCAGATTCTCTCAGTTCAGGATGAGGATTGGAAAGGATTTTAACCTTTTGGAAGAGGGTCGGCAGAATTTAAAGAGAAATTTCTATCTTTGCTAAGAGACCAAGCAAAAGCATTATTTCCTTTGGTTGAGAGATTCATAGGAACGGCTTGAATAGTTTGGATGATGTTGATTGGTAGTACAAAAGAGAGTACAGTCCAATCCAACTCTTGAATCATTTAACACATGACTTACACAGATGTCATCTTCCCCTTGTTAAAAAGCCCAAAATTACGCGACACGAAGAGGCCCTTAGACAGACCAGTGATCTCTCCAAAGAAATCAGATTCCCCATTTTTGACTATCCTTCTTAGCCTTTTTCCCACTAAAGGATTAGCTGCCTTGCAAGCAGCCCAAGTTCTTGAACAAAAGCTGTTTGTCTTCCAGGGGCCATGAAAATACTTAGCCTTTAGCACATGGGTTCTGAGGCATCCTCTTCATTGAGTAACCTCCAGTTGAGTTTGGATAGAAGAGCCACATTCCAGGGTCTTGAGTCTTTTGATGCTGCTAAACCCAGACCCCCACTCTCTCTTGGCAAATTTACTTTATCCTATTTAACCATATGTAGCTTTCATTTCTCTTGTGTAGAGCCCCAAAGAAAGTTTCTGTTTTCACTATCAACTTCCTTATGACATATTCCCGAGTGGAACTTGTGGTAGATTGGCTTAGAATCCTCCTTCCTGCCAAGGAAAGGGGATTTGCTTTCCATCCTACCAACTTGTCTTGGACTTTTTGAACTGCCAAATTGAAATTCTTCTGGCCACAGTCAACATATTTTAATGGAAAGCCCAAACACCTATCGAATTTCTTTGTTACCAAAATTTCCAAAGCTGTACAAACAGCTTCTTATACTGCAGTGGAGGTGTTTCTAAAGAATAGGTCACGAGACTAGTCTTTACTCTTTGACATAAGATCATCTGCAAAGATCTTGTGCCTAAATTTTCACATCTTTCTAAGATCCATTTGAATACTTTTCATAAATGAGAATGCCCAAATATCCTAAGCTCAAGATAATTAGGTAAAGGGATAGAGGATCCTTTTACCTAATACCTAATAGGAAGAAAAGATTAAAGTCTACCCCCATTAAAAAGATGGAAACTGAGGTTGAAGAAATACAAATCATGATAATGGTGACTAACTCAGCTGGGAAATTGAACTGTAGAAGGATCTTTCTAACAAATCCCCACTCCAATTTGTCAAAAGTTTTTTCAAGATCAATCTTCAAAGCCATAATCCCAGTCTTCCCTGTTTTTTTCTTTTGCATAGTGTGTGGTATCTCTTGAGTGATAATCATGTTGTCAAGTCATTGTGGGAGTGTGTCACGTGAGAAGAATGATAGGGAGAGGTTATGATCAAAATATGGGCCTAGGAAGGATATTAATGACGTGGAGTTCTACATTTTCCTGGGGCATTATCAATATCAATGCAAGAAGTTTTCTAGTTAATTTGGAAGTGTTCAGGAAAACTCATGATTGTCAAAGGTCCCCGGATGCAACAATTGTTGTAGCAAATAGTGAGGATGAAGACTGTGGTGATGTTCTTTTATGTTGGTTAGTAATATTAAACTTGTGGGGATCTTATAGTTACAATTAAAGTTAAAGATGTTTGATGGGAGTGTGAAGACACGTGGTTGAGCTTGGAAGAAATTTGAATTCTTTAGGCTGATTTATTTTTTTGGGTCATGGATATTTTGTAAAAGTTGGAATTATGAAAGTTACCGAAGGAGCTTTAGTAGTGATGAAGGGAGAGAAGGTTTTCACACCCACGAGGGAGGATGAGACAGTTAAATTTGCAGTGCATGGTAGAGAAAAAGCAAAGATGAGCTTTTGGTCAAAGCACTACAAAGGAAAGATAATCATGGATGGAAGAGAGTGATATTTACTGAGAGAGCGATTAATATGGTTGTGAAGCCAAGTTCAAATGACAAGTTCAAGCATTGCTTGCACTCAATTGATCATATTTCTTGTTGAGGACGTGATGGAGCACCCCTACACACAAAAAGGGTGCAAGAAGAGTACTTAGAACATCCACAGCAGTGGATTTATATTTTTAGCTATTTAGCATCACTCAAACTTATTTTATCTATTTTACCTATACATTTTACAAAACATCCTACAGCAGTGGATCTATTTTAGCTTTCAACACAATAAAATAATATAACCATCCCAATAAAATATTCATCATATACACATCATCATCTCCATCTTTTTCTCTCTCTTTCTCTTCGTCTCTCTCTTCTCTAATACATCTCTCTTCCTCTTCGTCTCTCTCTTCTCTGATACAGAGCATCCAAACCACCACACCACAGCAACAATTACACCACGGCAAACCATGGCAACAATCATGTCACAGTAATCACAGCAACCCACGGATCAACAACCAATCACCACCGACCCACGGATCAACAACCCACTACCACCAACCCATAGGCCACAATCCACTGACCCACATCCACGAAACCCACTAATCCACAGGCCACAATCCAATCAGACCACACCCACGGCACAAACCCAAACGCAAACACAAACTCAGGTCTGCAATGGAGCTTGGATCGACGATGAAGCTTAGGTCTGCAATGGAGCTTCGATCGGCGAGATGGGTCGGCGGCGTGGGATGGTGACGTGGGCGATGATGATGAAGATCGACGATGAAGATGAAGATCGGCGATGAAGATCGGTGATGAAGATGCAGACCAGATCAGCGATGAAGATCTAGACCAGATCGGCAAAGTAGGGAGTAGATGACGGAGAGAAAAAAAAAAAAATGAGAAGGAAAAAGGAAGAAAGAAGAGAAGCCGGAGATAGAGAGATCGACGATGATGATGATCGGCGATGAATATCTGAACTAGTCAGCGAAGCAGAGAGTAGATGAGGGAGAGAGAAAAAAATGAGAGGAAGAAGGAAGAAGAAGAGAAGCCGGAGAGAGAGAGAGAGAAAAAGAAGAAAAGAAAGTATTTTTTAAATGAAATAGGAGAGAGAAAGTTAATAAAATAACATTTTTTTTTAGCTTTGATGAACAGTGCACATCTATTTATAAATGTGCACTGTTCATGTGGAGCTAAAAAAATAAGAATATAGCTCTTCTGCTGGAGCATCCTTTTTTGTGCTTGAGGAGCTATATTGCTATATATTATAACAATATAGCAATGTAAGAGCACTGCTGTGAATGCTCTTAAGGGGTGCAAAGAGAGTACCAAAGGATTACTAGTGAAGACAGTTCATGGGCTGGAGGTGGAGATTTGTTAAGTTCAACCCAAGTTGGAATACTTTATAGGTTTCTTACTTAGTTTTGGAATCCTAAATTGGCTAGAAGAGTAATAAGGAGCTGCATAAATTCCTATTAGAACTGTTTTTTTTTTTTTTTTTATTTATAAGAATTCCTATTAATAAATTCCTATTAGAACTGTTAGTCTCACATTGATAAGAAAAGAAGCAAGTGTAATAGTCCCTATAAATAGAGTCATGGTGTAACTTTGTAGGTGTGTGAGAGTGAGGACAAAAGTTTTGTCTAGTGAGAGAATTAGAGACTAAGTTTTTTCTAGTGTGTTAGTGTAAGTGCCTTTGGCCATATTGGAGTATTGAGTTAGTTTATGTTTGTGAGTTTTGTGAGAGGTTATGTGTGGTTGTAATTCCTATTATTTGATTGTGTTTTTTTAGTTGGCATTGTCCTTCAATGTAGGCATAGAGTTGTTGAACCATGTAAAATTTTGTGTTCAGGTACTTTCTACTTTATTTTTTTGCATATTTTTTACAACATATTTCTTTGTAGTTGTCGTGGACTTTTGAGAAAGAAGGGACCAAGCTAGAATGGCGGTGGAAGTGTCAGCCGTCGCCTGATAGTAAGGAAACTACAGCAGGGATATTGGACTTTCTCATGGATGCAAATATAAGGCTAAGTGTATGGTTGCACATATTTTTCTTATTGTCGTATGCGATATTGCAATGTTATTTTCATATAATTCTTCTTAATATTTGGAGTTTACTTAGCTACTGAGACTTTTGACTAAATTCAGATGTTACCGGTTAGTTATTGTAATTGTTGCTTTAGATATGTGGCTATTGCTGTCAACATGGATAAATTTTCTAGGCTATCTTAGTAATTTAAGTTGACATGATATGAAGATGACTTTCATTATTTATGAAAGAAATTTAGCATCTGTCAAGTATAGAAGTCAACATCTGCAATAATGACTACTGAGAGCATTGCTTTAAAAAATTTGATAATTTAAATAAAGGATGTAAAAGCAAAAGCCTGAAAAGTGAGGTTATCAAGTGCAGTTCTCTTTAAAGTCTTGCATCGAGTTTTTTAGAAATGTGATTCGTGAGATATCTGTAGCTTGTTGATTTTTTTGTAATAAAGTATATTAAACCGAACAATTGTGTCTAGATCTAGAATGTTGGGGAGTTGTGAGACAAGCTATGGAGTCATGATATACCTCAGGTAGTATGTGTCACAATAATGAAGGTCCATCTGTAGTGCTGCACAAACGAAGAATAAGTAGCTATGTACAGGCTGCTTGAGTAATTGAATGAGCTAAACACTTCTATAGATATAACTTATAGGTTATGGAAGATAAAGAAGGCTAGGCAGGATTGATGTTCCTGGCCCAAATATATACCAAAAGCTAAGCTCCTTTCTAGCACCGAACTTCCTTATGGATCCTGCAAATGAGCCTATGATTGGGGTTTGAACCTGTTGGGCTGGTGGGTGTGGTCTAAAATTGCCAGTCATACAGGATAGGGGTTTGTTCAAATCTGTGGTAAGGGTTCTTTGGGATTAGTAGATACAATGCTGAGATTTGTTGAGATTCAATGCCAATTTATACTTTCTCTAAAGCTCTTTGTTCAGCATAACTTTCCCCCCTCTGGTGCAAAGTGGAGATCACTATTACTTTCATGCAACATTTGGGGGAAAGGAGTGACAATTTTTATGGAGATTGGAAACATCACAATAAGTTGCTTGCATTCAATTTTTTGTTGATTGAATCGTGAAACATTATGGAAACTATGAATTAGCCTATATTTGCATAATGTTAAGATGGGCTTTTCTGGGTTTTTCTAAGCAGTCATACAAATTCAATGTGGCATAAGTGCCTTAGTAAGATGTTCTTGAAATTCTGGCTTTGTCATTTGATACAATGCATAGTGAATGAAATCATTTATAGATTGATGGATAACTTCAAGACTATTGTAAGGAACTAAGGATTCCAAATTAGATTGTGGTATGTGTAGATCAAAATAAATCTGGGTTAAACATGTTACAAGAAATTTATTTGTGTCAGTATAACTGAGTCCCTTATGATCGGTTGTGATGCATCAATTTACAGTTATGTATTCCATGTTACACAACTCAAAACTTCAGAGTTTGATAAAAGATCTTAATTCACTAGCTATTGCTTGAAATGTTTAATTGACTCTCAGATATGTTGGGATAATGAAAGCATGGGATGCTGCTCTGTGTTGTAGCGTTGTTTGAATGTTTTCTGTTTCTTTAATAAATTTATGCTCATTCATCAAAAAAAGAAAAAAATCTAAATTCAAATTGAAATTTGAAGCTTATTCCATGTTAGAAGTGATTACTCACTTTTTTCCCTGGTATACTTGGTAAAATGAAATTGGTAAGTATCTTGCATAGTTTAGTAGCTTGTTTGTTTGATATATATGATGGTACTCTTTGTACGAATAATAGGAAGAAGTTGTCAGAAAAACTCAATCTTTTGAGATGCTGAAAGTGGAAGCTGAGAAGTGTTTAGCACAAAGTGAGAGAATTAACAAAGAGAGGGTGGATTTTGAATCTGAATTATATTCAAAGGTGTGCACGTTATGTTATCTTAGTTATCTTATCATTTATATAGCATCTTTACTTTTTACTATTTAAATTTTTACTTGATATTGCAAATTGAACTCCAATTAGAAGTTATGGTATAATAATTTTTTTCAATATATTTTAGTTGAATATTTTGTTGATTGTAATGCTCTGGAAATTGATTTAATTGATGTAACCATGTGAGACTAGTACTACTATCAAAGAAAAAAAAAAGATATAATTTTTTGAAACTCCATTGATTATACTGTTTATGAATAATGAATGAAAATGTTTGTTAACATTTTAGCTCTATTAAAAGGTGAATCCAATGTTATGCTTTGTTAGGCAACATTTTGTTTTTCCTTTTTCATTTCTTGGTGTAGCAACTTTGTCACCACATATTGACTTTTCATATCTTGGTGTATTATATCCTCGGAATTTAAGTCTCCTCAGTCCTCTACCAGTTGTGTTTGTTTAACAGCAACACCTATACCAGTTAATTTGGTTTTTTTATTTTTTATTTATAATTCAATAGTTGGGAGAGCGGGGATTTGAACCCTGACTGTCTCCATTTGAAACCCAAGGAGATGCCAACTAGTTGAGTTACAAGGTTCTTGACAATTAATTTGATTTTTTGAAGAGAAAGATTAATTGCACACACTATCCAATAGGTATAAATGTGATTTTCCTTTTCTTTTTAGATATGGTCGTATTTGTCATGAAGGAATTGAAAATAAGCATAAAGCCAGGAACAGTGGGATTAAATATACTCTACTGAGATTGAGTTGGTGAAAAAAAGTGGCAAACAGCTAAAGTTCGTTTAAAACCCTTGAATACCTAAAAACTTCAAACAACCCCCCCCCCCCCCCCCCCCCCCTCCCCACCAAGTATTCCTTTAACAAATATATAAGAGTACTTTTGTTTGGCATCCAATGGCCTCATGTTTAATTTTTTTATCAGAAAGAATTGTTCCTCTTCCAGGATTAATAAGCTATAGATGCTACCTGATTTATTACTTATCAATCTAGTACAAAGGCAATGAATTAATTTATGAGATTTCTGCCTCTCTTATTCTTTTTTGTAATATGTAATATTTGGTTAAAAGATAAAAGATTGGATGAATGCCATTTTTGGGTTAATGCTTGGTTCTTCTTGTTATATTGGATGAATGCCATTGAGGCAATGTTTTGGAGAAATGGGAAAGGTCAATAATAGATGCAATGTTTTGGTTTAATTGTCTTTTAATATAAGTGAATTTATATAAATTTTTTGGTTTCATATTCTGATATTTTTCAAAATACATAATAAGTGATTTTTTAACCACATATTTATCATGATGTTTTGATCAATATCATCATATAATCATATGCAATGGATTTTTCCTAGCTACGTTTATTAACTAGAGAGGATCATCATCTGGCTATCTTTTTGCGAACATTAGGAATGACTTTGCCTTTTTCTGCTTCTAGTTTCTTGGGGTCTTGAATTCAAAGAAAGCAAAACTAAGAGATCTTCGAGATCAGATTTCAAATAAAAAGGCTGCTGGGAAATTGCCTGAAGAAGAGGAAGAAGGATCCACTGACAAAACTGAAAGTTTTGATGATGGAAGTGACGATGAGACAAGTGAGGAAGAACCTGCAGAAAAAGTTTCAGGCACTTCAAAGGATATTCTAGTGGGTAAGCCTCGTGGCCGAAAGAGGATTGCACGCATTTAGTACCTCACAGGTCAAGCGTACATTCTGCCATGTTAGGCATTGCCTTATTCCCTTCTCTGCCATCTCTCTCTCTCTCTTTTTGGGTGGGGGAGGGCGGTTGTGCATTGAATTTTGTAAAGGTTTTCAACATGTATTGAGATTTTTAGGTAGTATACAAACTTATCCGCAAGTCATTAACATACCACAGGCTACTTTTCTTCACAACCGTTTCTGCTACTGAAGAGGATCTTTTAGACTTTAGTAACAACAGTCACAACACGAGAATTAGACGTAGGCATTATTTGGTTACAAACTGAATCTCTGCCTGTGTAATGCTACAGTAATCTGCAGAAGAATGACCTCAGTAAGAGTGATCTGGTAGAAGTGGATGCTAGAATTGCTTGAAAAATAGATTGTTGTAGGACAGGTAAGAGTAGGAGTGGTACATGGGATTTTAAAATGGAAATTTAACCTATAAGTGTAATTTTCTAATTTCTAAATATATTTTTCGAAAGAATGGAAATTTAAATTGATGGTACTAAAATTTCTGTCTATTTAAATTGATGAGATTGAAAATAGTATCAATTTAAAATATAACGTCCGTTATTTTGAAAATTTTAAGAAGTTTCATCCAAACAAAATTCTAGAACATTATTTCGGGTTTAAAGAGTTCACTTGCTACTGTTTGGTTGGCATGAATCTGGATTCCTGTGAATCTAAAGATTCCCATGAGTGTAAACTTTTGGTTCTAACTAGACGATGTTCTGTGTGATGCACATACTATTTTATAATTTCTTTTGAAATTATTTTTATATATTAAGACTTACATATAGTACTTATTTTGTTATATAATATTTATATTTGCTTACAATATTATTGAATATTTTAAAACTTGATTTTCTTAATTCATATTTTATTAAAAAATTTGTATAACACTATAAGACTATTATATATTATAATATTTACCGTTAAAGTTACGTAGATTTTATTTTTTAAACTAATTAAATGATTTTGAAATTTATAAATAAGAATTTAAAGAATAAAATATTTATATATTCTAAAATTATATAAATTTAAGTAAACTACCAAACACTTCCTCAACCACTTTATTCTCATAACAAAATATGGAAACTTCAATTGCAAATACCCAATTCATTATCTCAATAAAATTAAGAAAATCATTTTTAAGTATCAATATAAAGAGAACGTAATTAAATAAAGAAAACATGGCTAAAAACACATTAATTTATCAAAATTTAATTGTTTTTAGTTGGGCTCCTGTATCCTTTAAAAAATAGCAGAAAATACTTTGAAATTATCGTCAATTTTTATTTTTATCAGTATGGCTCATACCGCACAAAACAACAGTGGAAAAAAAAAAGGGAGACAGAGAGAAAAAAAAAAAAAAAAAAACCTACAAATTATGAGTTATAACACAAATAATCAATTAGAATGTTTTCTTTTTCTTTTTCTTTAGTTCTAAAACAAAATACATTTATAACTTTCTCAAACCAAGATCTCAAACACCCAAAGACTTAAAGCAAATCACAACCTTCACAAAACCCACAACATCTGACTTGAACATCAACCACTCTATTCTCACAACATAATATAGAGACCTCAATCGCAAACACCCAATTCATTATCTCAATGAAATTAAGGAAATCATTTTTAAGTATCAACATAAAAAGAATGTAATTAAAGCAAATCACAACCTTCACAAAACCCACAACATCTGACTTGAACATCAACCACTCTATTCTCACAACATAATATAGAGACTCCAATCGCAAACACCCAATTCATTATCTCAATGAAATTAAGGAAATCATTTTTAAGTATCAACATAAAAAGAATGTAATTAAATAAAGAGAAATTGGCTAAAAACACATCAATTTATCAAAATTTAATTGTTTTTAGTTGGCTCCCATATCCTTTAAAAAAAAGTGGAAAATACTTTAAAATCATCATCAATTTTTACTTTTATTACTATGGCTCATACCGCACAAAACAACAACAAAAAAAATAATAAAAAAAGACCTACAAATTATTGAGTTATTATACAAAATAAAAAATAGTTAACTTCAAAAATAATCAATTAGAAAGTTTTTTTTTTTCCTTTTTCTTTAGTTCTAAAATAAAATACATTTATAACTTTTTCAAACCAAAATCTCAAACACCCAAAGACTCAAAGCGAATCACAACCTTTACAAAATCCACGACATTCGATTTCAATATCAAAACCGTAAGCTACCATCACTGAATAAAAAATGCAATCCCCCTTCCTTGGTCATAGCCCACTCACACGAGTTAGAATCAAATGGTGCCACAATGCTGAAGTTATGTACGTGTCTTTGAAAGGCTAAATGTAAATGACATCATTTTTGTCTGAGTGTATTTGAGATAAGATGGTATGAAGGGTTGTTGTGGGCAAGTGTATATAAAGGAGTAGAAATAAAAATGGTGAATAGAAATGCAAAAAGTTTTTTTATGTGTGAGAGAGAGGAAAAATCTTGAAACATTGAATTAAATAAACGAAATAATAGTCTTAAAATATTGAATAAAAAATGTAACAAAAAGTAGTCTTGAAACATTGAACCAAAAGGAAATAAAGAGTTCTTATTTTTAAATTTGTTCTTATCTCTAATATGACTTAAGAATATTTCAATTCTCTTCATAGAGTGTGCCACATGATAGAATCTCATGCTTTCCCGCATGAGGTCTCTGCTTTTATATATATATATATATATATATATTGATTGTTTCAATTCTTGAATGATTGGTTGATGATCCTGAGAATTTTAGTTTTATAATTCTTGAAAGTTTAATGTAGGTTGTTAGGCTTAACTTGGATTTTATTGAAAAGAAAATAACTTGGCCTTTATATTCATAAGAATGTTGAGACATTCGTACATACATACAAACATTTTACGTTTGGGCATCTAGTAATTTTTGGTAGCTTATTTGCATATCATTCATTAAAAAATATAGTTTTTAGTACATTCTATGTTAAATATGTGACAAAAATCTAAAAGTTAATTTATTATTAAAAAAAAAACTGAGATAAAAAGTAAAAAGAAGAAATTTATGCCAAACAAACGCTTGCATCAATAATGGAGCAATATATATATATATATATATATATTATCATGTTTTTCCTCACAGCCGTTGCATTTCGTAACACATACCCTAAATAACCTTATACCCTTTCTCACGCCCTAAACGCCCTCTCTGGCTGAAGCGGGCCTTACTGAGATCTGATTCGAGGAATTCACTTTACACCTAGGGTGGCGCCAATGACAACAAGTACGAACACAGTAACGGAGTACCAAAGGATCAGACGGATATGAACAAGTGAGCAAAGGGACCAACAAGACTATCGGCGGCCAAGGAAGGAATGGCTTCGATACCAACAAGGGAGGGGGATTACTTTGTAGTCGTTCAAAAAGAGGCTTACATTGTTTCCTCAAATCTTTATAAAAGTCAGCAACATAGTTTAGAGATCCAAGGAATCTTTGAAGCTGAGTTTTATCAGTGATAATATCTGGGAATTTATCAGCAAATTGGATAGCTCTGTCAATAGGATGGATTTGTCCTTCAGAAATATCAAAACCAAGAAAACGGACTTTTGTTTGGAAAAGTTTAATTTTCTGAGCAGAGACAACAAGGCCATTTCTTTTGATGGTGTCTAGAAACGAATTCAAATGTTTCCAGTGTTCATCAATAGAACTGGAGTAAACAAGGACATCATCAATATAAACAATAGTGAAGTGACTAAAAGAGATGAATATGTCATTCATGATATTCTGGAATTCACTGGGGGCATTCTTGAGACCAAAAGGCATAACATTCCACTCATAATGACCAAAAGGAGTAGTGAAGGCAGTTTTGTATCTATCTCTATCACTAATCTGGATTTGCCAAAAACCAGATTTCATATCAAATTTAGAGAATATAACCGCATCACTCAATCTATGAACTAAGTCGTTTTTGTTTGGAATAGAGTATCTAATCCATTCTAAGACCTTGTTCAAAGGTTTGTAGTTGATCACTAAGCGGGGTGTACCTCTCTCAATTTCAGCATTTTTTTGAACATAAAAAGCAGCACAAGACCAAGGGGATTTGCTCTTTCTAATCAATCCTTTGTTTAATAAATCACTTTGAAATTTTGATATACATAGCACTATAGATAAAATTTCTTTTTTGATAGTACTATAATTTATCTGTGCAGTATTCCAGATTCCAGAATAGAATCGAACAATTTGTTCGGATGAATCTGGTGAAACTTTTTGTTTCAGGATACCTCCATAACCTATGTCAGAGGCGTCAGTTTCAACAATTTTGAAAGCGTTAACAGTAGGAATACCAAGACATGGTAGAGTCTTGACATAAATTTTGATTTGTTTAACAAGAGAAGTATGAAGAGTAGTCCAAGGAGGATCTTTAATATGAGGACACTCAGTCCTGGAATTCCTCGAATTATATATATATATATATATATATATAATTCATAAAAGCATATAGTAGATATCAATGATATTTTTTTCTCTGACAACGTATAACTGGGAAAAGACTGAGAGGATAAAGATCTTTTTTTCTCTCATAGAAAAATGCCAAAAGAATCTTAGGACAGAAATAAGTTCAGTTTTGAAAATTTTGATGAAAAGAAAAAACAATTGTTAGCAAAACTAATTTTTTGGGTTTAATACAGAGGATGGTAAATTGAAATAAACGAAAATAAATATAAATTTTCTTTGTTTGGTTGAAATGAAAATGGAAGAAAAAAAAAAGATAATTTGTTGTAATTTATTATTATGTTCCTATTACATAAGAAGTAATTCCTTTTGATAGATAGATATAAGAGGTTTGAACCACAGACACGACAAAGAGTAATACTACAACTAGATTATCAATTGAATGAAGTAATTTTTTATTATTATATAACAAAATAATGTTATTTTTTTAAAGAGAAATAATGTTATTAATTGAATTAATCAAGATGACATCTTATAAGAGTAAACAAATCATATTTATTAAATTCATTTATTTCTCTTTAACAATTGTAAGGACACGATTTTGGCGTACCAGCCTAAAGCAGAATGGACCAGCCTAAAAAGCCCAACAATAATGAATTTGTAGAGAAATGGGAAGCGAAAACTGGGCTAGAATGGACTAAACAATCAACCGGATAGACTTCGAGCCCAAAAAGGATAGAATGCAAGATTTAATACAATAAACTGTCCTCGGCTATGGTCCGAGGAGATTAGGTTCAGTTTAACTATTCTTAGTTTTTACACAAGCTTTCTTGTTTCTTCTTCTTCTTTCTCCCTTCCCTCTTTCTTAAGAAGGATTCCTTTACATTATATAGTGATTTCCGGATCATCTCTGCCCTTCACTTATTGATTATTTGAGTCTTTTCCTGAGTGCACGTCCCATCCTGTAAACTTTATGGCCTTCTGTGAGCTGCGGTAATCAAGGCTGCACTATTCAGGGGTCCTCTCCACATTAATGCGATCAAAAGAGTAGGTGCAGCACATTTAATGCGGTGGTGGCAGCCTTTCCTTAGATATTTTTAGGGAGTTCCACTCATTAGGGGTTAGGTCTACTCCTCGGCCGCCTTTATTTGTTCCAGAACTCAATAATATGTTCTGGGAGTCTGTGCATTTGCTCTTCATCTCCTCGGAGCTGGCTTCATCCTCGGACATGATTGGGCCTAGTGGGCGTCTTTGGGGCTTTAGCCCTGCAAGGCCCAACGTGTGATCTTGGGATTCTAGGTGTCGCGTGGCCTAGTACATGATCTTGGGCCCCTGTGCCCACAATAGCCCCTCAAAACTTTGATTTTTCCCTCCTATTCGAGGAGAAAAGGAGAGTTTTGATTTGCAAAGGTTGCACCAATCTGTTCGCGGGCCTACTTGCACCGGATTGCCGCTTCGTGCGCTTCGTGAGTAGTATCGATGCTTCGAAAGTCGCGAACTAGTATTGATTGCTCTAGGCGGCGCTATGTCACATCCATCGAATGGTGAGAGATAGATCCAACGGTGGACATTTTACTTAAAGATTTGAGCGGGACAACTTCCACTTCCTCTATAAATAGCCACCCAAGGGAAATCATTTCCTCTTATTTTTCGTATTTTCAACTTCTTGAGCGAGTTCGAGCACGCATTCCTTGAGATCTCCTGCTTACACAGACTTCTCGAGTTCTCCTTATTCTCTTCAACAAAACCCACTTTACCTTTTTAATACTCCGAAGGTTAGTGTTCCTTTTTGTTTTGTTTTTACAAACGCCAAAGTGTGGGTTTGCCCTTTGTAGTTAATTTCCTCCTCGGCCAAACCTCTCGGCCTTGTAAATCTCAATTTCTAGGAAGTCGATTACATCACCTTTCCTTTAGTTAGTCCATATGGGTAGGTTCATGGAGTTAGTGGATTCCCCCATAAAAATAGCGATTTTTAAGAATAAATACTATATTCCCGAAGAAGTAGGTCTGCGATACTGTCATCCAGGCCGAATAGACTTGGACAGGAAGGAGGGGGAGGTCGTTATCCCTATGATAGCCTTTTTGGAAGGAGGGATGACGCTCCACATGGGTAGGATCACCCGCGACTACCTTTTCCACCACAAATTGTGCCCTCAGCAGTGTGCGCCCAACGTCTTCAGGGTTCTAGGTAGCATTGATGCTCTGAATTGGCACCTCGGACTAAGGCTCACCTGGTATGACGTGGTGCACCTGTATGAGGGCCATTCGCAATCTGACTGGGGATATTATCTCAAATCCCGGTCGCCCGTCGTTAGACCCATCTCTTGCCTCCCTAGGTCCAATAAGAATATGAAAGATGATTGCCTGATAGCCTCCGGAGCGTGGCATGATGGCGTCCACTACCCCGTTAAAGAGGGGGACCCAGGTGGGAAACCTTTAAGTTAGTCTTTTTTTTTTTTTAGATTGTAGACTCTTCAGTGCTAACTATGCCATTATTTCCTTGTCATTTTTGTTGTCTCTTGGTGCTATACCTTGATTCCTTAACCATTCGTTTCTCTTCAATTTTGCAGACAAAAATATAGTAGCTCCTCGGCTCAGCCATACAAACGTCCCGGCCCTAAATTTTCTGCTCCGTGCGGAAATTTTCGTGAACGAGGACGGGCAGCTGCGGGCTGTCCACAAGATCTTGGACTTCGAACCAATTTCGAGGTCGTTCCAAGAGATTGGCAATAGCATAAGGGCTGGCGATCCTCGGATTCGCAGGATCGACGTGTCGAAGCCAAACTTTCTAGCCAATTGCGATCTTCCTCCCGTTAAGCTCCCGATACCCCAGGGTGTTCCGCTTCCCGTAGCTCCTCTACAACAAGTCCCAGTAGGAGCAGCTGAGGCAGCCGAGGAAGGGACTGCCTCATCACGTCTATCTCTAGAAGAGGAGATAGATCGGTTTCGATTTGAGGAGGAAAACGATCTGGTGCCCGGGACAACTCGCTCTCCTATCCTCGGCGGGGAGACTGGTGATCGTTTGAGTGTACACGCCCCTGCTGCTGTAGTGACTTGTTTGGACAGCTCATCCGACGAGGAGATGGCTCTGAACTAGAGGGGCAAAGGTTTGAAAGAGTTGCTGGCTGGGAGGACAAAGGGGGGGACTTCAAAGGAAACCCAGAAATCTCAAGTTCCACTCGCGCTCCCTCCTCTCCCTCCTCCTCCAACTGACTTGGGTCTGAAGCCCATCCCTGATCTAAAGAAGAAGAGGCCGATCGCAGACCATGAGGAGGGGGAGATCGTCCAGAAAAAGGGGGCAAAATAGCAAAAAACAACCATAGAGCCCCAAGACAAAAAATCAACCTCCATCGATAGCCGGGAGGACCAGAACAGAGCGGACGTGCGCATACCGGCACGTGTTTGGTCTCCTCGGCTTGAAGTGGATGGGGTGGCTATTGCCTGGGACGCCTCGGTTCGTGAATACCTCAGAGGCCAAGCCGCGTACGTGGCTGAAGCTCTGGAGCAGCCACTCCTCCTGCCCAAAGACATGGAGGCGGTGAGGAATCTGAAGCAGCAGGACCTCTTCCTGTGCCTGAAGAGGGATCTTGCAATGGTGAGTCTTAAGTTCCTTGTGCTACACTTCTGCTTATCTTCTTTATCTTTCTTTCACTTATATAATTATGTTATTTTTTATCAGATAACACAAGAAGTCTTCGTGGCAGAGGAGTGGGTCAAAGAGGCCCGGGGAGAAGCGAAAAATGAAATGCTCCTCTGCCGTGAAGCCGAGAAGGCCATAGGAGCTGCGAAGGCCAAAAGCAAGGAGCTCCAAGCAAAGTTAATGATCGAGGAGCGGGACAGAAAAAGCGCTGAAGCTGGGTTGAAGACTGCTGAAACCCAGGCCGAGGACCAGCGCAAGTTGCTGTATAAGACCGAGCTGGAGTTGGCGACGTCGAGGCAACTCGTGTTGGATCTGAAGGCTAAGCTTCAAGGAGCCAAGGAGGCTGCGCAATTGGCCAAGGAGGCTTTCGAAGCTGAGAAGCAGGTGTCTTATCAGCTAGGCGTGGAAGAAACATAAGCCAGGCTTACTGAAGAATTGGCCGAGGCCTGCAGGGAATTTTGCGACGCGACATGGGCCGAAGCCCTTAACGCCGCTGGAGTTCCTGCGGACTCGGCCTTAAGGGGATCCGAGAAGGTGTATTATCATCCTCACATTCGTGAGGTTACAGATGATTCCCTCTTGGATGCCCCGGATGCTGCCACAGCTAAGGAAGCCGAGGCCAAGGATGCGGTCTTTGAGGTTCCAAGCGCATCCTTGGTCGAAGGCGATGAAACGACGGCCAAGGGCGAGCCGAGCCAGACAAATGATCCTCCCGCTCCCAAGGCCTAGCGCTTAGGATTTTCATTCCTTTGTTTTTGTGTTCGTAGCTTCTTTTCTTTTTTTTTTTTTTTTTAATATACGCATATTGTTGCAAACTCCTAGTGTATCTTTGACTTTATAAATGAAGAAGCTTTTCCCTTTATCTGTTACGTGTTTATTTACTGTGCTTTATGTTCTGATACCTCCAACTATTCCAAACAAGTCTGTGTCAACATGACGTGTTGATTCGTAGGGCTAAACATGCAATTTAACATACGTTTTCTAAATTGCAAGTAGATGTTGACTCAATTCACTTAGGAAAATTTAGTAGCGTGTTAATTTTTCTAAAGCAGGTGGTCCGAGGGGCTAGCCGTAGCTTAGGATCTGTTTAACACTTAGAAAAATTTAGCAGCGTGTTAATTTTTCCGAAGCAGGTGGTCCGAGGGGCCAGGCGTAACTTAGGATCTGTTTAACATTTAGAAAAATTTAGCAGGGTAATTTTTCGTGTTAATTTTTCCTAAGTAGGTGGTCCGAGGGGCCAGGCGTAGCTTAAGATCTGTTTAACACTTTAAAAAATTTAGCAGTGTGTTAATTTTTCCAAAGCAGGTGGTCTGAGAGGCCAGGCGTAGCTTAGGAGCTGTTTAACACTTAGAAAAATTTAGCAGCGTGTTAATTTTTCCTAAGCAGGTGGTCCAAGGGGCCAGGCGTAGCTTAGGATCTGTTTAACACTTAGAAAAATTTAGCATCGTGTTAATTTTTCCTAAGCAGGTGGTCCGAGGGGTTAGGCGTAGCTTAGGATCTGTTTAACACTTAGAAAAATTTTAGCAGCATGTTAATTTTTCCAAAGCAAGTGGTCCGAGGGGCCAGGCGTAGCTTATGATTTGTTTAACACTTAGAAAAATTTAGCAGCGTGTTAATTTTTCCAAAGCAGGCGGTTCGAGGGGCCAGGCGTAGCTTAGGATCTGTTTAACACTTAGAAAAATTTAGCAGCGTGTTAATTTTTCCAAAGCAGGTGGTCCGAGGGGCCAGGCGTAGTTTAGGATCTATTTAACACTTAGTGGCCTAAGGCATATGGTCCGAGGGACCAGGTATGACCAAGGCTCCATTGACTCTTCTAATTTGGAGTAGTTAAACGTCATTCATAATGCAAAGAATACGAAAATTGTAATGAAGCACATTCTTATTAATAATAATACCTTTTTAGGTTATTTACATTCCATGGATGAAGTATTGCTTGATTTTCTAGATCCTCCAAGTAGTATGCTCCTATTCCAGCTACAGACGTAATTCGGTATGGCTCTTCCCAGTTCGGCCCTAGCTTGCCCCAAGCGCGGTTCTTTGCAGTTCCGACTACTTTCCTCAGTACCAGATCTCTCGGCGCCAAAGGCCTTAACTTCACGCTGGCGTCGTACCCTCGTTTTAGCTTGTGCTGATAGTAGGCTAGTCGGACCACTGCGATTTCCCTTCGTTCATCAATTAGATCCAGATCTTTCTCCAGTAAATTGTTGTTATGGTCAAGAGTGAAAGAGCTCGTTCTTAGTGTAGGGAACCCAGTTTCTAATGGAATGACCGCCTCGGCCCCATAAGTTAACGAAAAAGGGGTCTCTCTAGTGGATTTTCGCGGGGTGGTCCGATACGTCCACAACACGTGTGGTAGTTCCTCGACCCATTTTCCTTTGGCGTCTTCTAACCTCTTTTTGAGTCCGCCTACAATGACCTTATTAGTGGCCTCGGCCTGCCTGTTCCCTTGAGGGTAGGCCGGGGTGGAGTACCGGTTGGTTATGCCTAGCCCGCAGCAATATCTTCGAAAAGATTTGCTGTCGAATTGGAGACCATTGTCCGAGATGAGGGTATGGGGGATTCCAAACCGAGTGATAATGTTTTTCCAGATGAACCTCTTCATGTCCGCATCTCGGATGTTGGCCAATGGCTCAGCTTCGACCCATTTGGTGAAGTAGTCCGTGCCGACCACCAGGTATCTCCTGTTTCCTGCAGCCTTGGAGAAAGGGCCGACAATGTCCAAGCCCCACTGGGCAAAGGGCCAGAGGTTGGATAAAGGGTTGAGCTTCCCCCCAGGTTGGTGTATGTTCGGGGCGAACCTTTGGCATTGATCACATCTCTTTACATAGTCTTGGGCTTCTCTATGCATGTTGGGCCACCAATATCCTTGGGTGAGAGCTCGATGAGATAAAGATCCCCCCCCCCCCCCCCCGCGTGTGACTGCCATATATTCCTTCATGTAGTTCTTCCAGGAGAATCTCCACCGCTTCAGGATGAGTGCACAACAGGTAGGGTCCGAAGAAGGACCTTTTGTACAATTTATGATCCTCGGACAGCCAGAACCGAGGGGCCTTCCTCCATATCTTGTCTGCTTCTAGCTTGCTTTCAGGTAGGGTGTCGTCTTTAAGGAATTGAACAATAGGGTCTATCCAGCTAGGGCTTACCGTTACCTAATGGATAGACGATACCTCTTTCCTCGACCTATAAGGTTTCATTAGGTCTTCAACAAGGATTATTCTTGGCAGACCCTGTGCCGAGGAGGTTGCCAACGTGACGAGGGAATCCGCGTGTGTGTTTCTGCTTCTGGGAATATGTAATAGGTTGAAAGAGTCGAAGCCGGTCTGTAAGTGTCTGACCTGGCTCAGATATTCCTTCATTCTGGAGTCACGAGCCTCCATCTCTCTTCGGACTTGACCCACGACCAGTCTGGAGTCTGAGAACATGTCCCTGACCTTTCCACCCACCTTCTGGGTCATGATCATCCCTACCAGGAAGGCTTCATATTCGGTTTCGTTGTTGGTGGCCGAGAACCCGAGTCTCAATGACTTTTTGATCGTGATGTTTTCGGGGGAGATCAGGACTAGCCCCACTCCAACTCCTTTAAAGTTTGAGGCGTCGTCGACATAGACCTTCCATGATGAAGTTCCTTGTATAGAGGTTACTCCAACTGAATCTTCATCTACATGCAGCTTCTCCACGTCCTTTTCCACTAGGGTCTCAGTGAACTCGGCGACAAAATCGGCTAGGGCTTGCCCCTTCACAGAGGTGCGGGGCATGTACTTGATGTCATAGGCCCCCAGCTTCGTCCCCCATTTAGCAATCCTACCCGTATAATCAGCGCTTCAAAGTAAGACTTTGAGTGGCAGCTGGGTCAGGACAACGACAGTGTGGGATTGGAAATAATGAGGCAGCTTGCGCGTGGCATGGACCACGGCTAGAATAGCCCTTTCTAGTGGCAAATATCTAATCTCGGTTTCATGTAAGGACTTGCTGACATAATATGCAGATCTTTGTATGCCATTATCAACTTTTATCAGCACTAGGCTCACGGCGTGGATAGCCACTGCGATATAGGCAAATAAGACCTCGTCTGCCTCAGGTCTCGACATAATAGGTGGCCGAGAAAGATATTCCTTCAATTTCTGGAAGGCCAAGGCACACTCCTCGGTCCACTCATAGTCCTTCTATTTGTTCAATAACCGATAAAAGGGTCTGCACCTGTCTGCTGATCGTGATATAAACCGGTTGAGCGCAGCAATCATCCCCGTGAGTCTCTGTACTTCCTTGGGATTCCGAGGTAGTTGTTGGTTGCTAATTGCCTTGACTTGACTTGGGTTCACCTCAATTCCGTGGTGAGTGATCATATAACCCAAAAATTTTCCAGATTCCACTCCGAAGGAACATTTGGAAGCATTAAGCCGCAGCTTGTGGCTCCTTAGGATTTCGAAGACATTCCCGAGATCCTCGACATGCTCGGCTTCTTTCTTGCTCTTGACCACCATGTCGTTGATATAGACTTCGACGCTTTTGCCCAGATGCGATTCGAACATCCGCGTCATCATTCGTTGATAAGTGGACCCTGCATTCTTCAGTCCGAACGGCATTACCTTGTAATGGTAGTTTCCGATGGGGGTGACGAAAGCCGTTTTCTCCTGGTCTTCCAAGGCCAAAGGTATCCGCTGATATCCTTGGAAAGCGTCTAGGAAACTCATCCTGGGGTGCCCTACAGTTGCATCTACCAGCTGGTCAATTCGGGGCACGGGGAAAGGATCCTTTGGGCAAGCCTTGTTCAAGTCTGTATAATCTACGCACACCCGCCATTTGCCGTTCTTCTTCTTCACTACCACAGTGTTAGCTAGCCAGTCCGGGTAGAAAATTTCCTTGATTGCTTCTGCCTTCTTAAGTTTTGCGACCTCCTCTTTGACGGCATCAGAGTGATCTTTCGACGAGCGCCGAGGCAGCTGCCTTTTGGGGGTAACAGATGGATATATGTTCAGGTAATGGCAAATGAAGCTTGAATCTATTCCCGGAGCTTCATAGGTGCTCCAGGCAAATACGTCTATGTTCTGCTTCAGGAAGTGCACTAACTCTTCCTTCTCTTGGAGAGGCAATTAAGCGCTGACTTGAAAGAACCTCTCCGGGTCATCGTCAATGACGACCTTCTTCAATTCCTCGCACTCTGCCTCCTCGGCCTCCTCTTCAGGAAAGGAGGCCCTGATCTCTGATTGCTATAATACTTTACCGGAAGAGGCCGAGGAATCTGGCTCCAGTCGGCGTGTTATAGCGGCCACCAGACACTGCCTGGCCACAGATTGACTTCCAACCAGCTCCTCAACTTGATCCTCGAAAGGGTATTTCACTTTGAGGTAAAGGGTAGACGAGACGGCCCCAAGAGCGTGGAGCCAAGGCCATGCCACGATGGCGATGTACGGGGAGTAGGCGTCCACCACGATGAAGTCCACCTCCACCACCTTGGAGCCAGCCTGAACCGGCAACCTAATCTGTCCACGTGGAACAACGACCTTTCCATCAAAGCCGACCAAAGGCGAATCATAATTAGTTAAATCCTCTTGCTTGAGATTAAGCCCCTTGTAGAGATCTGGATACATGATCTCGGCTCCGCTGCCCTGGTCCACCAATACTCTCTTAACGTCGTAGCCACCGATTCTGAGGGTTACAACTAGGGCGTCATCATGTGGCTGTATGGTTCCGACCTTATCCTCGTCCGAGAAGCTTAATGCTGGGTGAGCTTCTATTTTGGTCCTTTTGGGTTCAGGTCCGTAGGTCTCGGCCTGTGAACCTGCGATTGACATTACCCGGGAGGGGCAAGATCCTGTTCTACCTTGCACGGCTAGAATGACGTGGATGACTCCCAAAGAGGGCCTAGAATATGCACCGCTTTGAGCCCCTGGAGTTGCCTGATTGCCCTGCCCACCGGGTTGGGTCAGAAACTATTTGAGCCTGCCCTCTCGGATCAACTACTGCAGATGACCCCATAAGGTTCTACAATCCTCGGTCGTATGACCCCGCTCCTTGTGGTATTGGCAATAAAGACTTTGATTGCGCTTTGCAGGGTCTCCGATCATTTTGCTCAGCCATCTGAAATATGGCTCATCTTTAATTTTTTTCAGGATTTGATGTATCGATTCTTGGAATAAAGTATTAACAGCCTGAGTAGCTGGGGCTCTAGAATCTCTCCTAAGGCGATTGTTGTTGTAACGATCCGACCTAAAATCCCTCATCTCGTGAGGGATAACCTTACTTTTGCCTTTTTCTTGTTGCTGGTCCTCTTCGACCCTCTTATACTTGTCAATCCGGTCCATGAGTTGGCGCACGCTGGTGACGGGTTTTCCGGTCAGAGATCTTCTCAGGCCGTGCTCGGCGGGCAGGCCGACCTTAAAGGTCTTGACGGCCACGTCGTCAAAATCGTCCTCTATCTCGTTGAGCATCTCCCAGTATCGGTCCGAGTACTTTTTCAAAGTTTCCCCCTCCCTTATGTACAAGGACAGCAAGGAATCCAGAGGCCGAGGGACTCTGCTTCAGGTGATAAAACGGGATCCAAATGCCTATGTGAGCTCCTTGAAGGAGTTAATAGTACTCGCTCTCAGTCCGTCGAACCATCTCATCGCTACTGGTCCCAAACTAGTGGGAACACTTTGCACATAAGGGTCTCGTTATTAGAGTACACCGCCATTCTCTGGTTGAAGTAACTAACGTGTTCAACTGGGTCCGTACGGCCGTTATAGAGAGTGAACGTAGGTTGAGTGAATCGCTTGGGGAGTCGTCCCCCATCAATCTTGCGCGTGAAGGGAGATTTAGATATTCTGTTGAGCGCTTTACTCATAGCGTCATTTCCCATGTCCCTCGAAGATGTACCTCCCCTCCTGCGCTTTCGACGATCATCTAGCTCATACGAGAAGGTCTCGCTCGGAGGTGTCCTTGATCTGCGCCTGTATTCATTACCTTCCTCGCTACTTGTAGAAAGATCAGAGACTGAGGGACTTCACCTCCTTCGTTCTTGGCGTAACTTCTTCTTTAAGTAGTCAATCTCTTTCTACATGGTCCTGGCGCGCTCCTCTTGGGAAATATGGCTATCACCCTTAGACTGACTTTCATCGGAGTAGATGGTATGCACACTTCCTTCTTGACCTTCTCAAGAATGGCCTTCCCCACGAGATCCCATAGATTCGGATTGGTGTGGACCTGACCCTACCATGACTGACTGTCTAACACTCTAAACCACCAGCTTCCCACAAACGGGGCCAATTGTAAGGACACGATTTTGGTGTACCAACCCAAAGGAGAATGGACCAGTCCAAAAAGCCCAACAATAATGAATTTGTAGAGAAATGGGAAGCGAAAACTGGGCTAGAATGAACTAAACAATCAACCGGATAGACTTAGAGCCCAAAAAGGATAGAATGCAAGATTTAATACAATAAACTGTCCTCGGCTATGGTCCGAGGAGATTAGGTTCAGTTTAGCTATCCTTAGTTTTTACACAAGCTTTATTGTTTCTTCTTCTTCTTTCTCCTTCCCCCTTTCTTAAGAAGGATTCCTTTACATTATATAGTGATTTTCGGATCATCTCTGCCCTCCACTTGTTGATTATCTGAGCTTTTCTTGAGTGCACGTCCCATCCTGCAAACTTTATGGCCTTCTGTGAGCTGCGGTAACCAAGGCTGCACTATTCAGGGGTCTTCTCCACATTAATGCGATCAGAAGAGTAGGTGCAGCACATTTAATGCGGTGGTGGCAGCCTTTCCTTAGATATTTTTAGGGAGTTCCACTCATTAGGGGTTAGGTCTACTCCTCGGCTACCTTTATTTGTTCCAGAACGCAATAATATGTTCTGGGAGTCCGTGCATTTGCTCTTCATCTCCTCGGAGCTGGCTTCGTCCTCGGACATGATTGGGCCTAGTGGGCGTCTTTGGGCCTTTACCCCTGTAAGGCCCAACGTGTGATCTTGGGATTCCAGGTGTCGCGTGGCCTAGTACATGATCTTGGGCCCCTGTGCCCACAACAATAATTCATAAATATATATATATAAGGGGAAATAATATTTTGATTAGTAGCTTAATTGTTAAATTGACACATTATAAAATGAACACAACACAATTACTATTATTTTAAAGGTTGAAAGAACGTCAAGAAAAAAAGTGATTAGGGATAAAAACTTCTTTTACATATATGACATATATTTCTCTTATTTTCTCCTCCAATTTTGGTGGATTAGTTTTGATGGGCTGGATGCAAAACACTCAAACTCACAATTTTCTACCATCCAAATTCCACCCAACCAAATGATGAAAATTCCTTTCTCTCCCCCTCCTCCTTTTCCATCCATAGTTTTCCAATTCTTCTCCTTTTCCATCCAATCGTAATTAACCTTATAATGTTTCCAAAATCCTTTATAATTAAGCAAATGCAAAACACATCTGAGAATACAAATTTAACTCTATAATTTCCTTTTTTGGGTAAAACAAACTCAATTTGGAAGTCTCATGTTATAATTGTAGGGATGCAATTTGGATTCCAACCCACAGGGTGAAATGAATGTAGGCTCAAAAGCCCTATACAATAAATTTGTAGAGAGCGGATAAGAAAACTGGGCTTTAGTGAATCATACAGCAATATAAACGTACCCAGATGTCAAGATAATGAAAATAGACTAGTTTAATCCAAAGAAAATTATCCTCGGCGAGTTCTTATGTTTTTCTCTCAAATATGGTTATAAGTTTCAATTGCTGATTGCTACAGTGTTTTTCTTTTAATTTTTGATCCCTTTCTCTCAGGGTCTCCCCCTTATTTTATACTATCTTCATCTTATATCACCACCCTCCATGTACAGACCAGATTGTTTATCTTGATCTCTGTCCTATTAGCACCTTCAAGAAGTCTTTGGATAGTAGCTGTAAGGCTGAAAGTTACTATTCAGACGTCATTTCTTCATTACTGCGGCTAGAAAGTTAGTTACAGAGCATTCAATGCCGTGGTAGCAGCTTTCCCTTAGATATTTCTCAGCTCCCATCTGTCCTATACGTTCACAGTGTATATCCTTACTAATAGAATTTCTTGGTACGTTATCCCAGATGACAAGACACACATCTTGATCTTTGCTTTGTTTAGCAGAGGGGATATTCCTCCTTGGATCACCTCATTCAGCCTTCACAGTCGCAATTTACTCGTGAAGGTCATAGTCTTATGTTTTCTATACTATTAATCCATCTTTGGACAGTTGAGCCTCCTTGAACAAGGTCCAATGCCCAATATACATATTTGGGCCTCTTATCCCTACAATAATTATGCTTTTAAAGTGAAGTCACCAACACATATTGAGTGTAGATTACTTACCAATAATCTACAAATCAAATAAAATTACGTTTATTATTTTATTATATGTTCAAAAATATTCTAACAATAATAATAATAATTATTATTGATAAGTAAAAAAGAAAATAAGAAAAAAAAAAAAACAAAAAGGCAATACAAAATAAAAAACCCATATGAGGAAGTCTATTTAGTATACCTAAGGTAGGGGAGGATTTTGTTCCAGCCCCTGCAAGGGGTTTGTTCTCTTTGGAGAGCCAAGCCCGCAAGGTTTTGTTTTCAAGCGACGTTGGCAAACAAGCGTTGCACTTGTACTTAGTCCCACATCGGCAAGAAATGCGCTCCACTCATAATTTATAAGTCATTGGAGCAGTCATGAGTGTACCACTCCCACACATATGTGATAGTGGTAGAGGTGTGCCTTGCACTTAGGTGTTGGCAACAAAACCGTGCGGGTATCATGCGGTGTCGGACATGGCCAAGCCAATCCCACCATTGCCCCAAAGCTGACAATACTTGAGATGTGTATAGTGGTACACTCATGGTTGTTCCAAGGGCTTATAAACCATGAGTGGAGCGCATTTCTTGCCGATGTGGAGCTAAGTCCAAGTGCAACGCTTGCTTGCCCACGTTTCTTGAAAACAAAATCTTGCGGGCTTGGCTCCCCAAAGAGGACAAACAACTTGCAGAGGTTGGAACAAAATCCTCCCCTATAAAAAGGCACTTTTTGAGGGCAGTGTCCATCTCAAGTATTGTCCGCTTTAGGGCAAGGGTGAGATTGGCTTGGCCATGTCCGACACCGCATGATACCCGCACGGTTTTGTTGCCAACACTTAAGTGCAAGGCACGCCTTTACCACTTTCAAAAAGCGCCTTTTTGTAGGGGAGGATTTTGTTCTAACCCATGTGTGGTAGTGGTACACTCATGGTTACTCCAAGGGCTTAAGCAAGCGTTGCACTTGGACTTAGTCCCACATCGGCAAGAAATGGGTTCCACTCATGGTTTATAAGCTCTTGGAGCAACCATGAGTGTACCACTACTCACACATGAGTGAGACGCATTTTTTGCCGATGTGGGACTAAGTCCAAGTGCAACACTTACTTACCCACGTCGCTTGAAAACAAAACCTTGCAAGCTTGGCTCTCCAAAGAAGACAAATAACAAAATCCTCCCCTACAACTGTATTTATGTATATGTTTTACAATTTTCTAAAAGTACTTTATTTTAGGCAATTGATGAAGCAGAAGACGAGTGGAGCCAACACAATGCGAAGAAGCTTATTGACACAACTGAAAAGGGGCTGCAAGCCTCAATTCCCAAGGACTTTCCATACTTTCATGTTCAGTTTGGTCTGAACAAAGGATTTGTACATGTCATTGATAATGAAGATGAATTTAAAAGCAGCCTTGGCATTAATGTCATTAGAGGTATGCTCCAATTACCGGTCGAAGATATGCATGGCCGGCAGAGATATGATTCTGTTGAGGTTCAAAAGGAAGCAGTTAAAAGCTTTGTCCAACACTGGGAACCTTTTGATTGGACAAAACAGCTTCACCACTCGTAATTGCATCTGCTCTCATTTAGGGGTTGCTTGCAGTTTAAAACTGATATTATGAAATACTATAGGTAAGTTGGTGACTGAAATTGACAAACAATTTTGTTTTTGTTCAGTTCTAAAAAGTCAATATTCAGATAATACTGTATATAAATGTATAGTTTATATAACGTTTTTGTTTGATTTGATCAAATTTGATTCAGATACTTGTACACCTTAACATCTTTAGGACCAAATAGCACCCAATTACTTGAATCTATTATAGTTCTGCAAAGTAAATTCTTCTTTACCCCAGGCACATGATACTTTCTCCAAAGGTTTTTGCTTAGCATTGATGTGAGGTGTGAGCAACGTCTTGCTAATGTGAGGTATTGGAAGCCTTGTACTAATCTCTTTACTAAATACTTGGACATGTTCTGCATTTCTTCTTGTCGCCAGTCATATGGTTTGAGCATCTCGAATAAATGATCCAATCTTTTCTATAATTAACTTATTGTAGCATCATCTCTTCGCCTTCTTCCACTATAGACATTGTTGTCATTTCTTCTTCTTCTTCTTCTTCTTCTTCTTCTTCAGCAAGCCTTGTCACAGCAACGGACGCTTTGACATCCCATTCTTTGCTATATTCCTCTTAGTTGCTGGAAGTCGCCATATTTCCTCGATCAAATTGTAAATAGCAAACTACTTTGGGATCTATAGCCGACTAACTACAATCTCTTGGAACTAAGACTTGATCGTTGTTTAAAAAATTGAAGAAATGTATCTTGAAAATCTGGATGATGATATGAGCAGTCACTCTTTAAAATCAAAGTGGCTTTCGCAGTATGATTGACAAGTCTTTTTTTTTTTTTTTTTTTTTTTTTTTTTTTTTTTTTTTTAAGTTATCAATATTACTATGGGATCTGAAATTGACAATATTGTTAGAGATTTTGGTTATGTTTTTCTACACTCCAATTAGATTATCGTGGATATGTTGAAGCATAAACCTTATCAAAATAGTTTTCAAAACTCAAAAACATTATTAAAAAGGAAAAACCGTGAAATAAATTGATACAATGAACAACAGGCATATGGCATTTCATGGTCATATAATGAAATATATATTTAAAGAAGTTATCGAGCTTATCATATAAAAGCAAAGAGCAACGAAGCCAAAAGGAAAGGAAAAAAAAAATCAAAGAAAACTGCAGCTAAAGTCAAAGTACCTCATGATGAAAAACTAAAAGTTATGTCAATATATGACAGCTTAATTGCCCTTTGAAGCTATCTCATAAAGACAAAAAAAAGGTGGGAAAATTCAAGCGGCCAGCTCTTAGCTTGATATATATCTAGAAAGTCAATAATGACAAACCACACGCTAATGTAATGATACTCTACTCACTATAAATACTCCCATCTCTTCACCATATCAATACATCACAAACACAAATAGGCATTAACAATACAAGAGAGTGAAAGAAGAAGGAAGAAAAATGTCATCAGAGTGCAAAGGTAATGAGCGTATACAAAGAGTTAGTGAATATATGCATGCCACTTACATTACATATTATATATATATATATATATATATATATATATATCTATGATCTATCTTTGATTTGATACAAGTTTTATATATGCATGCATGGCTGTGTAGGTAAGAGTTCATGGCCCGAGCTTGTTGGAGTGCAAGGGACAGTTGCAGAGGCAACTATTGAGAGGGAGAATTCTTATGTTGATGCTGTGATTGTACCAGAAGGATCATCTGTCATATTGGACTTCCGCTGCGACAGGGTTTGGGTTTGGGTTGATAAAAATGGCATTGTTTATAGGGTCCCTACCATTGGTTAGAGGCCATTCCTGGCCTACTCAAATGAATAAGGAGTTCCTATTAGCCATGCATGGCATTGTGTTGGAAACTAAATAAGAGATCATATTCTTCGTGATTGTAACTTTTAAGTGTATTCGAAGTTAAATAATATACAAGTTATTCATTACCTTTGGTAATTCTGATATGTAACTCATTGTCTAGATATGCTGGCCGTGCAACGTACGCTAGCTTCTAGTATTGGCTTTTGTTTGCGCATTGGGTATTGAGTTGAGTCTATTGACTAGATACGGTGACCGTACTTTTTGAAGTAAAAACTGGTCTGTCTCTATTAATTAACATATCTTTTTAATTAGAGTAATATGAGGAACAAAAAAGTATTTAATTATTTCTAAACGAAGATTAAATTTATTTATTTTTTAAAACCCGGACATAGAAATAATAAGTACTAGATTGTAAATTAATGACATAAGTTGTTTTAATTTTTATTGCTTTTATTTATAATATATTACACTTCATCCTTTTATTTTTTGAGGTGTCTTTTGATTTTGCATCCGATGGAATAGATTCAGTTTCAAAAAGTTAAATTTAATTATAATTCCATCATCTAGTAGTTCATATCCCTTGTTCCGTCATCTTTATTTATAGAATGTTTAAGTGTCATTTTTTTTCTATTTTAAAGTATACATAAGATGTTAATTTATGGCCTTGTAACTCAATAATATTGCTTCATTTTTTTTTAAAGAACCAGAGTTCAAATCTCCAATTTCTGCTTGTTATAATAATCAATTAATTATTAAAATAATAAATTTATAAATCAAATAATAAAATAACATTTGATTATCACAAAATTTAGCTTGCATATTAAAAAGAATGGAAGCATATGATCCAATTGTGAATATATTAAAATATTAATTGAACAAGAAGTTATTTAGTGGTATTATATTATAAAAGAGTTACAGTAGGTGTAATTTAATATTGAACTCAAATTCAAACACTCAATTTTGGACCAAAGAAATATTTAGGAAAAAATATTTTTAACACCATATAAATATATAAAGGATTTTACTAATGTGTGCCCTTGGGCACAAAATAGTATACCAATTCTAGAAAAAGTTTATTGAAAATTGAAAAAGTTGTTTTTCAAAAAGAGATTTGTTAATGTGTGCCCTAAGGGCACACGTTAACCGGACCATAAATTTTTATTTCCATAATAATTTTTTGGAAAAAAGGGTAAAAAAATATAAATTAAAAACTCGTTAAGTTTGATTGATTGTCTTTTAAGTCATTTATGTTTACATCTACTGTTTAGTTACATCTATCCTTCTGTCATAAACTACGGTTAACAATTGAAAAATAAAAACATTTTTTAACATTAAAAACGATTAATTTTAATTTAAAAAAAAAACATAAGAGAACAAGAGACTATCTAGGGGCTCTTGAGCAGTACAATAATGTTCAGTTAGCTCTAAAACCCAAACCCATCGGATACAGCTGTGATTCATTGCAATAGGTCAGCGTTTTTGATGCAAATGAAGCCCGTTGTCTATGACACTGGTTGTTTGAAATTGCGATACAGGACGTGCCGGTGGTGTTGTGGGCTGAGAAACTCCACCCGAACTATTTGTAGATTTTTTTTAAGGTGATGATCATCATTTGAAATTTGACTTAATAAATAATCTCATACTCAATCAACTTAATGCTGAGTGTTAGAGATATATTAGCCCAATAGCATAGACCCAAGCCTAATTCTACTTTATGTGCAAGCTAAGTCTCCTACTTGTACTAGAAGTCTATTAATCTAGGGTTTAGTCTACTATATATACACATGTTATTATTTATTGTAATACAGAATTTGTATAACACTCTAATATATTATTGATGTAGCCTTTTAGGGTTTCCTCCGTAGATATAAGCCGTTAGGCTGAACCACGTAACCCTCATATGTTTTTATGTTCTATGCTTTATACTTTCGCTTCCGCATCTATACTAGCATATTCAACATGGTGTATCAATGCTAATATTTAACATGGTATCAGAGCCACCTTCTTGTGGCCATGGTTTTCTGTCCTTGCGGTATATTTAAGAGCAATCTTTGTCTTCCTCGGTGTTTTTTTTTTCGCTGCGATCATCTTCTTTGGCTTCCTACTGCTGCCGTCAAAACTCTCCGGTATAGTCATGCCATTGTTAGAAGTCGCATCAACACTGCAAGACCATTGCCTTCCTCAAACTACTGTCACAGAACCAAACTTCATTCAAGGAATCTTCTCAACCTTATCAAATCTCAAGATTTCATCAAGCTTCCATCTTGAATTTGAGAGGGGGTGTTAGAGATATATTAGCCCAATAGCATAGACCCAAGCCTAATTCTACTTTGTGTGCAAGCCAAGTCTCCTACTTGTACTAGAAGTCTATTAGTCTAGGGTTTAGTCTACTATATATACACATGTTATTATTTATTGTAATACAGAATTTGTATAACACTCTAATATATTATTGATGTAGCCCTTTAGGGTTTCCTCCGTGGATATAAGCCGTTAGGCTGAACCACATAACCCTCATATGTTTTTATGTTCTATGCTTTATACTTTCGCTTTCGCATCTAAACTAGCATATTCAACATGGTGTATCAATGCTAATATTTAACACTGAGAACCCCTTCATGTGAGAATATCTGATTGACAACAAGCACTATAGGGTCACTAATAAATGTTTTTTTTTTTATTTGAACACAAATATGAGACGACATAATTTAAAAAAAATGTTATTATCATTAGACTATCATTAAAAGTATGTTGATGACCACTTTTGTTAAAAACCCTACAAGGGCTCATAAAGCAAAGTCCAAATTCTTGGTTGGCATGATATCTCTTGTTAGGTTATAAATTGACCTCAGTTAATTAAATAAATTACCCAAGTTGATTAATTAGATCAAATTTTATACAATGTTGTGGAGGCATTACCAAATAATCTAGAGCGCATGGGAAAGTAAATTTGACATGGTGATTTGTTATCTAATAGGAAAAAATTTTACAACGCAAAAACCCCAGTAGGAGAATTTTAGGTCACCAATCCCAAGAATCTATTAATCAAAATTAAGTGATTACAAGTACAATGAATCTTACCCTCTTAGCCTATCCCATAGTACTTACTTATCGTAGAATCCTTACACCAATCCCCAATTGGACTTGATTTTGTAGAGACTTATTCCCTTTGCACGGATCACAGTACATGACTAACTCCCAACAACTTGAAACTTGTTGTTGGATGCAAAGTTCTTTACTACATACTTGTAGAAGAGGAAATAGCTTGGTCACAAAACACTAAGACGCACAAGAACGTAGCAGCTTCACAATGAGCATATAGAATCTCTATGTGAGTCTCTGTGTATGATCACAACTATAAAATAATCATTTTATATCATCTAGTAGGTTAGAGAATGAAACCCTAGAAAGCCAAGTTATCATGAGCTGAAAATCAAATTTGGAAATTCTAGATCTGCGAAGCTCGATAAATCGAGAGGTATCGAGATTTATTAATTCTTGATAAATACGTGTATCGAGCTAGGTGTTAAGCCACCAATTTTCATCTTTTCACACTTGTTTCTTTGTGTAGTCTTTATGTCTTCAATACTACCACTTGTAAAGTTTATTTAACATATTTCATGATATTTTTTAAGCCACTTAAAACTACTTAAATATAAGTAAAGTGCATTTTATCAAATGATATGTCAACTACATAATAATATGACCCTGACATCTCTATTTGGAACATTTAAAGCCTAGGATCCATGAGGAAGTTTATGTGCTAGCCACAAACACAACATCTAGCCTTATTGTATTTCCCACAAAATTCAAAATTATCATAAAACTTGAAAGAAGCACCTTAAGTTATAAAAAAAAAGGTTGGCTGCATTAATTTAAGAGTTATGCTACAAATACAAATTATTTTACAATATTTTTACAAACTGCTGATGTGACTTTAGTAATTTTTAAATAATCATTAATAAACATAAATGTGATGTAAGTGGTAAATCCATATTAGAACTAAGAAGAATTTATCACAGATTGTAAAAATGTTGTAAAATAGTTTGTAACTGTAGCATTATTCTTAATTTAATGTGTTCTAATAACATCCCACAAATTTAGCAGATTCCTTAGGAGTGTTTCTCTTCAATAAAACCTAGAAAATGAGATTGATCAAAGAATTACCGGAAATCATCATTAAAAGTTTAAACAACTAAATCTATTATCCAACCATGCTGGCTTCCCACGCTAGCTTCTTATCGTTTGATGAGTGATGACCGCAATTGCACGAAGAATATATATATCTAACCAGATTTAGATGGCTCAAATGGACATATACCTCTTTTCCAAGTTTGACATTTCCTGTTTTTCAAAAAAAAAAAAATTGACATTTCCTACTGTATTGTCGATAAGATCCACCGCCGCGGCCGGCAAGTACACATTCCGTACGCAATATCTTTCAATTATACACCATTGACTTTGTTCTTAAGTTGTGTATGAATCAAAGTTATCTTTAGTCTACATGTTTTGTACATATATAAGCTTTTTAGAATGCATTGAAGTCTGAATAATAGACCACCTTGGCGATAAGATTTTGTAATCTATAAACAAAGAAAAATCCTTCGGTGGCCAGCTGGTAAACAAAGATAAAATTGATGAACGTCCTTCCAGTCATCAATATTATTGGGTTGAAACATCGCTTATCTTTTGTTCTCTTATGAAAAGTACGAATCACATTTTTCTTCTTTCATTTTAATGTTTAATCTTTGAACGACAATATTTTTTCTAGAATTTTCCTTGAGCAAGCAAACCGTTGCAATCAGTGACCTCAAAAAAGACAGCTTAATTATCTTTGAAGCCACATTCAAGCAGGAGACCGGAAAAAAAAAAAAAAAAAAATCAAAACCCAATGCATGAAATTCATTAAGTCAAAAATGATCAACCACAAGCTATCGTAATGATGCACTATAAATACCCCATCTCTTCACCATAGCAATACATCACATATTGAAACACGGACAACAAAAGTGCTAAAGTGAAGCAAAAAGGAAACAATGACCAGTTGCGAAGGTAAAGAACATGAACATGTATTAAGAGTTGTGAATATATGCCAGTTACATCAGTATTATTATATTGTCTTTGATCTATTATAAATTTTTTTTTTTTGGTCTATGAGTAGGTAAGAATTCATGGCCGGAGCTTGTGGGAGTGCAAGGGACGGTGGCTGAGGCAACAATTGAAAGAGAGAATCCTTCTGTTGATGCTATAATCGTTGAAGACGGTTCGGCTGTCACAAAAGACTTCCGCTGTGATAGGGTTCGGGTTTGGGTCCGCACAGATGGCACTGTTTCGAAGGTCCCTGTCATTGGTTAGGACTCAAAGGGCTTGCACTACTTGATGGCTACAACTTACTATTATTCTCATCGCAATGTTATTCTTATACTATGAATTCCTACTCAAATAAAATGTTGTTATTATTATTATTTAATCAAGTTCAAAGGATCTTTGTGCATTTGTATTGCTTATGAAGTTAATTAATAAGACTGGTTCTATAAAGTCGATGGCCATGTTTTTGGATTTTGTTCAAATATCCTATACTGCATGCCTGTTTGAGGAATAGATACGAATAGATATATATGCCTTCTCCTGATCTAGCACGAAGTGAAAACATTACTTCATGCATTCTTTTTTATGCAAGTCAAAATATTACTTAACTAAAAGTGAATATGGAAAAGAAAAACGAAGTTAAGATGTCACAAGTATGAGCGGAAACGTGTAATCTGTATCATTGACGTAAAAAATATCCATTCGCTTGCAACAATCTTGTAATATATGCAACTTCACTTTTAAAAGGTGCAGGCTTGGCTATACTGGTTGTATTGCCTTTTGCCTAATTTGGCCGTAATCAGCCATTAACCAAACCAAGATGTCTGCGATTCCTTAAGAAAAAACTGTCTGTTTACAGGTTTAACATTTACAAAAAATCTCAAACTCGGGCTCCTGTAGAGGTTGACATTCTATCAAGGACATCCGTGTAGTTATAATGTATAAGGTTTTAAAAACTTCACTTAAGCAACTTCTCCTCCACGCCTCTATTGCTACTGTGCTCTTATTAGGGAATATGTCACTTACATTCTCTCCACAAAAATAACCTTGATCTTGTTGCCACTCTAATATTACACTAATGCTTACATACATGATGAGTGCATGCTTGGTTTGAAGTGACACAGAATGGACAACACAAAATCCTTGAGCAAAGAGATTATCAAAAATCAGCGCACAAAAAATCTAGGAAAGAAAACGGTACTAATAGAAGGCATTAGAGCTCATGATGGAATCACGTGAAAATTGGTGACCTAAAAGAAATCACACAAGGATCAAAACTTATCACCTTTGCCCATGACCTATACTACTTTTAGGAAAAATTCCTTCTTTTAGCCTTTAATTAATTAATTGTTTTTGGCTTTTTGCTATTTCTAGTAATTGTTTCTTGTAAATTTTAATTTTAATGTCAGAATAATTTTATCTGTTCTGGGGCGTCTTCTAAAAATCGTAGGATTTGATTTTGCAAATTTCTCAAATTTGCATTTTTTGTGTGTGGAAATTTTCCTATTTTCTAGCCTAATTTCATGTCTAACGCAAATTAGGAGTTTTAGTGTCTCTTAGCCGCCTTAAGAATGCGATGATAGCTCTAGGGTTCCTTTTCCTATATATTTAAAAGTGTTGCAGCCACGAAGGTTTTCATTAACAAAAGTTTAGAGAGTTTTCCCTTTTATTTTACTGGTGAATTCTGGAGTTCTTTATGGATTCAAAGAACCCCTTAAGAATTTAATTTTAAACATTATCATCCTTAAGTAGACGTGTTGTTTTTCTTGTGGCCTTCCACATACGTCACAAAGATTAGCCATATTTAGCGCAAAAGTATTCCGTTTAGAGTATATCATAGGCATTCTTAACCGATACGTCCATGAGGTATTTCCTGACCACATTAGAAAATCATTCAAGACTTAATTTAGAGGTATTCCTCTGAAGTCTTAGCGGTATTGTTGAGTGGTTCGATCAATGAGTACCTCCCTTGACTGTGTTAGGGAGCATTGTGCATGGGAAGGGACTTTGTATGCATGCATGGACGATGTGTGTGTGTATATATATACATATATATATAGTTTTTTTTTATTATAGTTTAATCATGTTTTAATACTATTATCCGTCACACAAAATTTTGGCTTTGCCTCTATTCAGTGACATGTAAGTTACTCAAGCAATGCAAAATAATATTATAATGTTTTATGTAAGATGTTTTTAGAGAATATTGTACATTTATTATAGCATAACTATTATAGAACTTTGTTAGTAATAAGTTCATCATGAGAAGTAACAATTATAAATTACACACACATATACATTATAATTATTCAGTTCAAGTAATGAGAAATAAAATAATTAAAAAAAAACTTTGAAGGAATATTGTAGAATAAAAGTTGATATAGAATGTGTCTTTTTCTTTCTCCTTAATTCTAAAACAACATACACATCCCACACACTCACGATCAATCACAGCCTTTACAAAACTCACAAATCCACAACATTCAACATTAACATCAAAATCGTAATTTCCGTTGTCACTCAATACAAAATGCAAGCCTCTACGAGATAGGATTAAATGGGACAACAATATTAGAGCTAGGTAAGTGTTGTCAAAAGATTAAAGGTAAATGATATCATTTTTTGTCTGTGTGTATTTGATATGGGATGACAAAAAGAACTATGGGTATGTATATATATAAAATAGTAGAAGTGCAAGAGGTGAAAATTGTGAATTGAAATGCAAAGAATTTTTAAGTTGAACAAAATGAAACAAAAAATCAATATTTAAGTTGTTCTTGTCTCTAATGTGGCATTTGTGAATATTTCAATTCTTTTTGCAAAAAATGCATCCCTTGGCAGAATCTCATACTTTCCCATATGAGTATATAAATATATATATATATATATATATAATATTGATTATTTTTTATATATATAGATATGTGTGTCTAACTGTGAGTTGTGCTACTTTATCTCAAAACTAATTAATGGTGACGAAGACGCACTCAAGTATTTTATGGCATTAGATACTATGCTCCACAGGCTTGTTTGTTGAATTATGGTCTCCCACCACCTTCACAAAGATGCTCCCGCATCTTAAACCTATGATTTTGGCTCTAATACCACTTGTTAGACTATGAGCTATGCCACTCAATTTCAAAATCAATTGGTAATGAGAAAGACACACTCAAGTATCTTATGGGATCTGACATCCCACCCCCTAGACTTGTTTCCAAAGCGGTCATAGGGAGTTGAATTGTAATTCCCAACAATGTGAAATGATTAAATTTATGGCTTTCGTT
Source organism: Lithocarpus polystachyus (assembly GCA_033629205.1). Taxonomy (NCBI): domain Eukaryota; kingdom Viridiplantae; phylum Streptophyta; class Magnoliopsida; order Fagales; family Fagaceae; genus Lithocarpus; species Lithocarpus polystachyus. The sequence goes on from CM066167.1 coordinate 16,457,392, forward strand.
TTTTGATAAGCTCTCTTAATCATTCAAGTTTTGAAATCCATTGATTTTTCATATAGTCAAGATTTAAACCCTAATACTTTATTCGACAACAATTTGCTTTGCTTGATGAGTTGACTGCAATGCCATTGTCCATTTAACTGTTTTTACTTGTGGATGCTTGTGAAAGGAGATTACAATTACAATTGAAAAGCAAGCTGGCTCCCCTCGCTCCGATGACCGCAATTGCACGTAGCATATCTCATGTTCATTTTTCAAGACCGCTTAAATTGACATATACATCTTTTCCAAGTTTGACAATTCCTATTGTGTTATCCATAAGATTAGTCGCCGGCAAGTACACATTTCGTACTAGATATCCTACAGTTATATTATATCATTGACTTTGTTCTCAAGTTATTGCGTATGAACTGAAGATATCTTTAGTTTTCGTCTTTTTCTTTTATTAGGGTATTTGGAATGCATTAATCAATAATAATGAAGCATAGCCACCTTAGCTATACGATTTTCTGTTGTACTTTATAAACAGCTGAGATTGATTTGGTCAAAGAAAAATCCTTCAGCGGCCAGCAGGTAAACGAAGATAAACTTATGAATATTCTGCCAGTCATCGATATTGTTGGGTTGAAATATCGCTTATCTTTTGTAATCTCTCATGTGAATTCACTCGATTGTCAAAGCTTATGACCTTATATATATGAACGGAGTACTGTCAGTGATCACATTTTTCTTCTTTCATTTTAATTTTTGATCTTTGAACGACAATATTATTTTCTTGAATTTTCCTTGAGCAAACTGTTCCGATCAGTGATGTCTAAGGGCAGCTTAAATTTCTTTGAAACCATATTCAAAAAGGATAAACGATAATAATAATAAAAAAAAAAAAACCCAATGCATGAAATTGAGAAAGTCAAAAATGATCAAACACAAGCTATCGTATTCAGCAAAAAAAAAAAAAAAAAAAAAAAAAAAAAAAAAAAAAAAAAAAAACACAAGCTATCATAATGATACTCTATTAATAATTCATCTATTCGCCATAGCAATACATCACAAATTGAAACACTGACACAATAAGAGAGTAAAGCTAGGAAAAGGAAAACAATGGCATCAGAGTGTGTAGGTAAAGAACATGCATTTTTTCTAAAGTTGTAAATATGTGCCAGCTACATATTATATTGTCTATTTGTCTTTGATCTAATATAATTTGTTTTTATTTTATTTTATTTTTGGCCAACTACTATGAGTAGGTAAGAATTCATGGCCGGAGCTTGTGGGAGTGCAAGGGGCAGTGGCTGAGGCAACAATTGAACGAGAGAATCCTTCTGTTGATGCTATAATCGTTGAAGAAGGATCGGTTGTCCCACAGGACTTCCGCGCGCGCTGTGACAGGGTTTGGGTTTGGGTTGATAAAAATGGCATTGTTACTAGGGTCCCCGTTATTGGTTAGGACTCAAAGAGCTTGCACATAAGGGCTACAGCCTACTATTATTCTCCAAGAAATGTTATTATTAAACTATGAATTCCTACTAAAATGAAATAAAAAGTTCCCATTCCCCCTATCAAAAAAAAAAGTTCCCATTCCGCATGCATTATATATGAAACCGAATATATAGGAGTTCATAGTCTTTGCGCATTTGTATTGTTTATGAAGCTAATTAATAAGACTTGCTCTATAAAGTTGATGATAATTTTCATGTTTTTGGACTTTGCTCGAACCTCCTATATGCCCTCTACTCTCTTTTCTCTTTTGGGATTATAAAAAGGCCGGAAAAAGTGAATGCGTACGAATAAAATGAAGTTAAGATGTCACAATTATGAGCGAAAACATGTAACCTTTATCATTGACATAAAAAATTATCCATTAATTAGTTTGCCATTCATCCTGTAATATGCTACTTCATTTTAGAAAAATGCTGGCCTCTATACTGCTTGTATGGGCCTTTGCCATTTCGTCGTAATCGCCTATTGTACAACATATTATATTATAAAAATGTCCCTTTGAGTTTGAAAATTAATATAACAATTATAAATTCAATAAAGACTTTGTGTAATGCCTCTTTTTTACACCTTCCAATGCAAAGTGCTATATCAGCTTTTTACAAATTAATAAATATAATTTACCACACATAATTATTTCTCTTAATACACAATTTTATATGTCAGCTTTTTACAAATTAATAAATATGATTTACTACACATAATTATTTCTCTTAATACACAATTTTAGAAACGTTTGGAACTTGAAAGTTGAAACCCAATCCTCCTTCCTACCACCACTAAATCTCCAACCCAACATAATTTTCACCAGAGTTGTCACTGGAATTTAGAAAATAATCAAACTCTCTCTCTCTCTCTCTCTCTCTCTCTCTCTCTCTCTCTCTCTCTCTCTCTCTCTCTCTCTCTCTCTCTCTCTCTCTCTGGTTGTCTATTCGAACTTGGAAATCAAAAGAGGATGGTGGTTTAAATCATCCATGGTGGACAATTAGGTCTGCTTTGGGGTTGTTGACTTGTTGTGGTCCTAGGTTGGGTAAGGAAGAGGGAGAGTAGCAGAGAGTGAAAGAGAGTGACTTTGATTTATTTTCCAAATTTTGGCAGTAGCTCCGGCGATGTCTATGGTGGGTTGGAGGCAGTGGTACTTAGCATGTGTTTTAATTTTAATTATCGGAGTTGATTTTCTAAAATAGGGAATTATTGAAGAAGAATTTACTGAGCTAGACTTTATTCATTATTTTGTGAAACTTTGTAAAAATATGACGTGGTATATTGGTATTGAAGGGTGGTTTACACTACATCCTTATCAAATTTGAACTCTAATATGAAATTGTTCATTATTAACTTTTTGTTATAATTATGTCATTATGTGTTATAACTCTTTTTAATGAATTTCTTGCTTATTTATGAGTTTTTTGCTTAAATTTTCTGTTACATTTTTTATATATATAATACTAGTAAGCAGGACTGGGCAAAAAACCTGTCTGACTTGCCAACCCATTTGACCCATGCATGTCTATTATGTAAGGCAGTGCAGGTCAGGTTGGGTGCTTTCAAAATAGCAGGTAAATTTGATTGACGAGTGAAGATGAGGTGTCAACTCAACCACTATACAATATCTGTCTTATGTAACGCATTAAGATAGAAAGAATAATTACTAGGTTACATTATACACACATATACACAAAACAAAAACAAAAAAAAAGTGTGACGCTTGAAGAATTATGGGGCATAAAATAGTAAATAGGCTAAACTACAAATTGAACCCTCTAACTTTACTTAAAATTCAATTCAATCCTATAACTTCACTTTCATTCAATTCAATACTCTAAATTTTAGTTTTATTCGATTTAGTATTTTTGTCTAATTTCTTTAGAAGCGTTGCCATTAAGTGTCACAATACGGTGTCATTTTGGTTTTTTTTTTTTTTTTTTTTTTGCCCTTAAGAGCGTCGAGACCTTTCTCTCTTAGTCGAGAGAAAGGGTTCCAAAAATTCTCCTAGAATTTTACCTCTATTCAAATTGATATTGCTAAAACTATAGTTTTCCACCTTAACAATTGTGATTTAAAAAAAAAAAATTGTCATGTGCCCAGCATTACTAATATAATAGCTATGGTTTTTGGTAATTAATATTGTGTCAAAAGGTTTTCATCCCATGGACAAAGGAGTTGGAAAGTTAAGTTGAGGATACAAGGTAAGGTAAGAGTTCTTTTAGAACAAATTGTGTTTTGAATTTAGTGTCCTTGGAAAAAATTATAAGTATTTTGCTTTATTAATCAGTGTTAACTATGTAACTATGTTTTTAAATTTAATTGGGGAACAATATATGGGTAATGCCAGAACCCAAAAAAGAAAAGAAAAGTATTAAGGCATGATACTGTTTGCATCTTCTTCCTTTGCTTGAGCAACTATGAAAAAATTATCTGCAAATCGTGGGTAATGGGTTCACATTCTCATGTAAGTTTGATGCCCCTGAATTTGATGTCAAGAACTTTTTCATTTGCCTTTAGCTTGATGGCTTTTAATTGGACTCTCAAGTCTAGCAGTGTCTCTAGCCAAGGATTTCACCATTGGATCTTCCTGGTCCATGGCTGGTGGCCCAGGACAAAGCCTGCATGAGACCACAAAAAAATTCTAAGGAAAAGAAATGGAGAATAAAGAAAGGATGGTCAAGGATGGAAGGAGAGTGAATATTTTGGGGTTGTATAGAAATATTTGTAGGTTGAGAGATTGAGATCTATGGGGAACAGATGATGTTTAGGCGATGTTAACTAGACCAAGAATGGATGGATTGAAAAGGTTAAAGACTTGGGTATAGAATCTATAGATCTGTGGAAAGTTGTGTTTGGAAGGACCTAAAGCTATCAAAAAGGCGGACAGCACAGGTTAGGGAAAACTTGGGACAAAATGGCCAGGCAAATGCCCTTTTTGTGCAAAAAAATTGACATTTTGCCCTCTTTCCCAAACTAATTAGGAAAATGCCCATCTTTTGTAACTCAATTTTCTAAAAATCAAGTTAAAAAAATTTTTTTTAGAGCCCTATAGCAGCGTTTTAAGGAGCTTATAGTGACGTTTTCAAGACCTATAGTGGCGTTTTGGAACTCGAGCTCCAGGAACTCGAGTTATAGGCAAATTTTTTTTTTTTTTTTTTTTTTGTCTATAACTCGAGTTCACGGAGCTCGAGTTCCAAAACACCACTATAAGACTTGAAAACGTCACTATAGGCTTCTTAAAAACGCTGTTATAGGGCTTAACTCGATTTTGAGAAAATCGAATTTCAAAAAAGGGGTATTTCCCTAATAAGTTTGGAAAAGGAGACAAAATGCTAGATTGTTTTTTTAAAAAGAGCATAGGCCAATTTTGTCCAGAAAACTTGACTGAAAAGCAAGAGCTACCGAGAGCAACGAGAATTGAAACAGGGAGAGAAGTACATAGAGGGATTCTAGCATTTTACCCTTATTTAAAAAAAAAAATTAGCAATATGCTCCTGTTTTGAAACTATATAGACAAATACCCCTGTTTCGATACTCGATTACCTTAAAATCGAGTTTCAATGAAATACTCGATTTGTTTTAAAATTGAGTTTCAATGAAATACTCGATTTGTACAAAATCAAGTTATGCCCGATCAAACTTTAAAAAGAAAAATTGCATGGAACTCGAGTTTCATTAAAAACGCCACTATAGGAAAACAAAAATGTAGTTATAGGTTATGCCCAAGTTCCATGCAATTTTTTTTAGTTTGATCGGCTATAGCTGAAGACATTCTATTGACATGCTCATGTTACAACTCTGTATGCCGCCGGAAAAAACTTAAACAAATTGGAACTCGTTTCCTCAACCGACAAAAAAACCTCACCAGTCACTATAATGCATATTAATAGTAGTAAAGTTTTTTTCAGAAGAATTTTTATGTAATAAAGATTTTTTTTTGCTTAAGAATAATTTTTATGTAGTAAGGTTTGTAGTAATTTTAACATTTTTCAAGATTATATGATAACAAGTGGTTTAAAAAAAAGGTTGTGCAACTCCAAAATTGTCCAATAAATATTATACCAACAAAATTTCAACCCAATTGAAAACCATAAACTTTTTGGGAAAATACAATTATTGTGATGCTTTAATTTTTCTAAGCCAACATTCTACACAATAAATTGTCAAGATTACCCACTAAATTTTTCGCATGGCTACACATCAAACAATATCTATTTCTTTCTTAACACAAAAATCAAAATTTATTACCATGCATTGCCTTATCTAAGATCAAGTAAACCTTAGTTCTAACAGAATAATTATTTTTTGGGTTAAATTTTATTCTTGAACTATGATATTTGATTCTCTTCATGACATTAAATTTTGTTTGGTTAGCATTGATTCATAAAATTATTTTTTTGATCCATTAAATTAACTTTGGTTTCGTTAGCATTAAATAAATTTATTTAATTGATAATTAAATACAAAGGCCCAAGTAAAATTATCGTCTTCGGCCCCAATTAGATTGAGTCGGGCATGTTGATATTGTATGTTGTTTGGCCTTGATTGTCATACCAAACTACCGGTTTAGGCTCTAAAAAGCAAAATTTGTGTTTTTAAACATTGAAAAAATAAGGAAGAACATAGGAAAAATTATATTTATCCCAATCGGAGGTTGGATAAATCATTTTAATGAACCAAGAGTTTAAAATCCCAAACTTTCCATTTATGGCTAAGTTTGACCAACATCGACTAACCTTAACTGAGACTAGTAAAATATTTGACAAAAAATCCAATCATTCGATTGAGATAAATTTTTGTCCATTTTGAAGATCATGAAATTCTATTTAAAACGAGGGTTCACGAACCAAAATTATAGTTAAAATAGATGACATATCATCAAAACATCAAAATTTTGTTTAAAAACACTATTTCATTATTTTTCAAGTTAAGTTTGTTTGTTTGTTTTGGCATTTTACCAAATAAATTGTACAAATCCAACCACAATGGATGCGAAAGGCCTAAAGCACATTAAAGTATGATGAATTAGCTATGCTACCAAAAAAAAAAAAATGGCTTGATGATATCCCCTCCGAACTAGGAGGAACTAATTTTTCAAGATAAGTGCTAGACAATTTTCTATGCTGCGTCATCTCCATTCCAAGCGCAATATCTCAGCGATAGTCTCGTGTGTTGGGCCTCACAAATAGCAATCTTTTTTGTAGTGCCATATATGAGGGGGAGTGTTAGAATTATGATTAAATGAAGAAATTCAACATTTTCTATCATCTTAAACTTTGGAGACAATAGGTAATCTATCAATTATTGCTATCAAACATGTTAGAGGGGTTATGACTTTACACTTATTTGTACAACTGTATTTTGGAAATCTTCTAAACAAACATGTATTGCCAAGTTCACAATGGAATTGAAATTTATCTCATTGGATAAAGTATACTTGTACCTTGAAAAAATTTGAAAAAGTGAGAAAAGTGATGCCAAACTCACCCATAGAGTGGCTTCATCATTTTTTGGATGATATGCCAATGTAGACGAAACTTGTGCCTCATGTTTGTATACATTGTTATAGCAAATCAGCAATTGGTAGGGCCACAACGTTGTATGACCACCATCGTACTTGCTAAAAAAGTGAAATTAAGTATACCAATAACAAAGTAACACTTAAATACGTTGTAAATTTGAAGGATAATAATAAAGGTACTACAACTTTGACTACGTAAAACTTACAAATTGATATGATAATGAATGTGATTGGTGTGTATTAAATACCTCATAAATGAATATTTTAATTTCCTCTTTATGATTGGTGACACATCAGTTTATAAGTTCAATGTAGTAGAATTTCTATGTACAAGGTTTCTCAAAACACATTCTTTATCTTTTTTATTGGATGTAAATTTTAAAAATCTAACTGTTGGAGTGTATGTTCTTTATGTTCTTTAAACGTATGTCAAATTTTCATTTAAATAAAATGTTATTTACTATTCAATCAATAAACTTATTTTTTATGCATAATTTTAAATCACAAAAACTTGAAATTTAAGTATCTTATTGATGGCATAGCTATTAATATTTGATCTTCTTGAAATTTTATTAGCATTGGGGATATAACAAGAACATGCAATCTTATAGTTAAATTTTCAAAATCCACATCCAACAAAAGATATAAGAAAAGTTTAAAGAATTTCTCTCTAATCTAATTTAGGGATAAACCTTTTCCAATTTCTATTATCCCTACCACTACTCAAATTTGAATGTGTATTTTGGGTCTAGAGTTTTCCTTCTTACTACTTGTTCCTTTTGTCTTGGCATGGAAGCCACTACTATTTCTACAACTTTTCCTAGCAAACAATTTTACCACCACAACAACTTTTATATTTTTTACCTACTTGTTAGGTTCTAAAAGTTTAAAACAATTGGCAAATCGTGAGCACACAAGAACATGTAAGCTGCAGAAAGAAGATTTCAGAATCTGCCTGGTTCGATCGATCGAAAAACAGGCTCGATCGATCGAGAATCGTATCTGCAGAATTTTAAGTTGGCCCAAACAGCAGTTCTAGCCCATTAAGGATTAGGGTTTCAGATCTACTTCTCCCACTATATAAAGGAAACCCTAAGCACGTTTTTTATAAGACCTTTTAGAGAGAGAAGAGTGTGCCTCTTTGTTATTTAGGGTTTTGTTCCTAAAACCTCTCTTATTACTTCTACCGGTGTTGTTCCTTGATGAATCTCAAGATCCGGTATTGCTGAAGTTGCTGCCTTCTCTAGTCATCAAAGGAGCTGATGATCTAAACCTTCAAGGGTGGTCTTGGAGTCACAAACAGGAGAGTTTGTGTTGCTAAAACCTTTGAGTGGAGTCTCAAAGTCACAAACGGTGGTGTTTGTGTTTTTGCAAAGATTAAAGAAAGAAGGAGTCCGTGGATCTCGGAGCTATCATGGGGTCATGGTAGTAAGTTTCCTACACTTGGGTAGCAATAGGATGTTAGTGGTCTAAGTCGCTATTGTGTAAACTTCAATTCTTTCTAGTGGATTTGCTATTTTACCTTGAGGATAGCTAGGTTAAATCCTCCCCAGGTTTTTTACCGGTTTGGTTTTCCTGGGTCATCATATCGTTGTGTTATTTATTTTTCCGCTGCTTTACTTGATATGATTGTTATTGTTTTAACCTAGATCTGAATAATAAACCTAAGTATTCACTTGGTTAATTAATTAGGTTAAACAATCTAGTTTACAGGGGTCTAAACGAACTGACACTACTGGTACACAGCCCAGCAAATTTTCCCCTAAAAAATGCTAAGTGAATAAGCTGTTAGTTCTAATATGGGCTAACACTATCATCACATTTTTACTTACTAGTAATAACTTGTTATAAGATTTATTGTAAAATGTTATGAAAGTAGCATTAGTCAATAAAATAAAGTACACCTAAGAAATTGTATCCCTTTTCTAAAAAGTATTTTGAGTAGTTAATGTGAATTTAATACTCCGTTAAATAATATTTGTATACATTTTATATAAAAAAAATAGATCTAAACTAAGAAACTATACTTGAATATTAAAAGAGCATATACAATCAAGATAAATTTATTATATATTTTATTAGGAAAATGTGCATTCCAATTTATAATTGAATAATTTATTATTTATTATTTAGTAGGCGGTGTGCTGAGGGGATTCATTAGCAAAAAATTCCTATCCCGGCGTTTTCAAAAGCGCTGGGATAGCCCCAAAAAGCGCTGGGATAGGGTCAAAATTCCTATCCCGGCGTTTTTTTTCCCGGCGCTTCAAACCGCCGTGTTTTGAGCGTCGGGACAGGGTCGCGGGACCTGTGCCGGCGCTTTTCAAAAGCGCCGGGACAGGAATAAACCCTATACCAGCGCTTTTGAATGCGCTGGCATAGGTCCTTAAAAATACTCTCAGTCAGGACCTATGCCAGCGCTTTTTAAGCGCCGGGACAGGCATACACCCTATACCAGCGCTTTCAAAAGCGCTGGCACAGGTAATGGCTGGGAGTATTTTTAAGAACCTATGAAAGCGCTGGTATAGGGTATATGCCTGTCCCGGCGCTTTGAAAAGCGCTGGCATAGGCCATGACTGGGAGTATTTTTAAGGACCTATGCCAGCGCTTTCAAAAGCGCTGGCATAGGTCCTTTTTTTAATTTTTAATTTTCTTTTTAATTTTTTAAAATTTTTTTTAAGAACCTGTAATGTACCTAAAATACATATTTTCCAATACCTGTTTTATAGCAACTGTAATGAACTACACAATTCATATTTTCTAATAACAAATACCACATTAAACCAAGAAACTAAATATATTTAATTACACAAAATAATACGTTCTAAACCAAATGTCTAGAATTTTATACACAAAATAATACATTCTAAATAACTGTGTACAATGCCCTACACAAAATAATACATTCTAACTATATAGAATGTCCTGCACACAAAAATACATTCTAATTGTCTAGACTATTATAATAAAGTTTCCAACTATGATGTGTACATATATATATATATATATATATCAAAGTTTGAAACTTTATTATAAATATCCAAATATTATAGTAACTACTCCAAAATAGATGCCCAAAATATCGCCTACTGCGTATCATCAAATGATAAATGCTGAGCACCGGGAGACTGGATATCCACTGCAGAATCATCATCACCAAAATCATCCTACGAATTAAGAAACACAAAATGGATGTCAAGTACTAAACAACAGAGTTAGTAGCTGAATTACACAATATCACTAGTATTACTACAAAATAGGTATAGATATATAAATATAAATTGGGCGGCAGGTTTTCCACCAATATTAGAGATTACAAGTCAAAGAAGGGGTAAATTGACTGATAAAACAAAGTAGATCTTAAATCATACTACCATTCAATGTTTCTTTTCGGCTTCAGCAAAGTAAAGGTCAATCACTAATAACAAAAAGCAAAGTCTCAAACAACAACTAAACAAAACTATGATCAACAACCGAAGCAACACGAGCACTATTTAACTGTAACAAGGCCACAACATGGACAGCCAAGTAACTGTCTTCAAAGTTCTTCAATCCCTCGGAATTTGGTCAAAATGTCTCTCTAACTCTAACCCACCTAACATTTTATTGTAAACAAAAAATCCATGTTTCTTCATTTCTTCAATTCCATTCTCATTATCTCTATAGGACTCGCAATATTGTCCTTCCCAATCTCAGCAGTTGAATCCTCAATCCAAGTATGGCCAAAGCCGCAAGCTTTTTCATGGCCACAAACACAAGCCACTCTTCTCTCTTCCATCAAACGCTACCTCAATCTTATCCAAACAAAGCACCACATTCCATTAGTCCCTCCCATACTCAACTTCACCACCTCCACCCCTCCCTTTTGGTCTTTGTCTCAAACCTCACTGCCCCACTTCACCACAACGTGAATGAGTCCTACACACTCACTATTCCCACATGGGGTCTTGCTAATTTGACTGCAGAGATTGTGTGGGGTGGAAGAGAGAAGAGTGGGGTTGTATATATGGGATGCACCAGTTTTTGCACACAGAGGGGTTTTGTTGGATACTTCTAGGAATTACTACCCAGTTGAGGATATATTGAGGACCATTGGGGCTATAAGTGTGAATAAGATGAATGTGTTTCATTGGCACATCACTGACTTACACTCTTTCCCACTTTTGGTGCCATCTGAGCCTGATTTGGCTGCTAAAGGGTCATATGGTCCTGACATGCTGTAAACTCCTTATGATGTCAACAGAATTGTGCAGTTTGGCTTGGAGCATGGGGTTAAAGTGATTCCAGAGATTGACACACCCGGTCAGTAAAACTTTTCTCGTTTGCCTTGACTTTTTTGTTTGATATCCTACTCTTTTTCTCTTTTTAGTGCAAAATTTCTAGGATTGTATTGCTTGTTATAAAGGTTGTATCTAGTACACAAAATTGTCTCTTTTATGGGTTTGAGAGAGATATTTTGTAGGACAATTAACCAAGTTCTTAGCTAGCTGGCATTGTATATGCATAAGAACTTTGGAATCTCAAACTTCATCAAAGATACTAAAATGATGGGAGAACATTGGATATGCAGATCAAACTCAAGTAAGTGCATTCCAAAAGTGGAAAAACTTAGGTATAGTCTTGTACTTTGGGTTCCTAAATCATATTCCACTAACAAATAAACACTAATACAATCTAAATTAGACAGTAAAAGAAGTAATTATAAATGATAAACAAAAAGAATCTTTCTTACTATTACTTTTTGGTAAAATAACTAAAAAGAATCTTTATTTGGATAGAGCCAGTGACCAACTATATTTAGCAAACTGAAAAAGTTCTCCAAAGACATAGCCAACCAATTAACCCATTTCACAGCAAAATTTATCAAATCAAAACTCACAAATCACCTACACACAGACACACAAAAAAGCATCATATACTATCCAATAACCCATTAACTTCATAAATTATCCATAAACCATTTCTTCAAAAAATTTCATCTAATTAGTTTGCATCACAGAAACTTCACGCCAACTCACCAATCACCATACAAACATGAACAAAAATGCACATACTTTGTATTTAAACTTCTTACCATAGACATACTGGGAAACGATGGGCACAGTGAAGTCAACACCTTCCGCATTAACCTCATTTCAGCATCATAACGAGTGCATTTTTCCTTCATTGCTTCTACTTGACTTGACAACTCGATAACCCTTTGGTCGGTTGCTATTGATGTTGGAGATGGCATACTGTCATCCATTGTCCTCGCACGATTGCTAGAGGGGGTTGGACCAAAGCCTACCCCTCTGACACGGCCACCTCTCTCTACACCGATGACCTGTCCAAATGCATCGTCGGGCTGCCAAAGTATGCCAGCCTCAATGTCGTTTCCCTGCAACTGTGACCCCCCTGTCATAAGTTCTTTCATCTTTGCCTAGTAATCACAAATAAACAAAACAACATATTAGCAACGAGGGCAATAATACACATGCCAACATGAGTAATATGCTTTTATATATATATATATATATATATATATATATATAAAAGTTTGTGTGTCAACGTTACAGAATTACCCTATAAATGTAGGTATATTATATGTACTACATTTCATCCCTAGTTTATATAGGTTAATAAGTCATTACAATAAGAATACAACATAATGAGTTGAATGGTTGGGTTTACAAGAGACTTCACACCCTAGATTGATTGTCATCAACGGAAGATTTGATGTTACTATAGAAACTACTCAGCAGAGTGGGAAAAGGGCTAATTTTAGAAACTGCCTTGGATCTAAAGTCCAAAATTTACAAGGATTGGTTACTAAGAACACTACCAAATACAAACAATAGCTTAGATCTTCAATCTCCAAATGCCTAGTGTTTTTGTGAGAATGTAAGATTCAATCAATAATAAATTAAATGAATACGCCAGATTATATACAAAAAGACAAGTCTCGAGGTGTTCCAAGATCATCATTAAGACTTAGCATGAACAAATGGTCATCATTTGAAATTTAACTGAGCAAAGAGAAGATAACAGTACATCAGAAACAACCAATATATTAAATTGCCATCTTTAAATAGTTAGTCATGTTACGTGTAATTCTGTTAAAACATCATCTACACATGAAGTATCTTGTTTTTCAATAAAATAAAAAAATCAATATTAAAATGCTATTTGGCGCAGGAAACCACCAAAGTGTCAATATTTCTTTCTCTAATAAAAAATCAAGGGTGTAGATGTGCAACTTATCAATTATAAAAAAAAAAAAAAAAAAAAAAAAAAAAAAAAAAAGACATACTATGCCACTTACAAGTGTATTGAGGATTCATAACAAATCATAAAATATTGAGACTAAAGCTTGATGATTGTTGTTGTTGTAAGATGCCATTGATGACATCAATTCACATTTTAAAACATGGTGAAACTTGTCCTTTACGTAGACATAGCTAAACTAGTTATAAGTTCTACTAAACGAAAACAAGAACTCATCTCCAAAGACTAGCAAAAGGATAATAAAAATACCCCACATTACATCAAACACCTCGCATGGCCTTTCACAACGAATGCACCGTACTCTACTCTTTGCTGCAAATCTCAATTTCAAACGTATCGGTGCATAGGTTTCTTCTTTGTAGCCATGGGGAAGTGGTATTAGTCTAAAGTTTTCATCTTTGAGATCAAAAGCCACAATGGAATCCCCATAACATGTTAACCAATGTATTGCACCATTAATACAGAGACTTTCCCCACCATTACCAAACTTGGTACAATCAAAAGGTAGAATAATGTTTATCTTTCTCCAAGACCCCTTGCCAAGTGTCAAAACCATGCACTCCATATTAATAACTCTAGGAATTGATTGTGGAATGGGTTCTAGTGGGACCCTATCACGCAAACCACTAACACATTCAACACCCTTCTTAGTTCTTTGAAATGGCCTCAAGAATATTCACAACAATATCCACTGAAGACTTTTTGTATAAGGACACCCAATGCTTTTGGTATCCCATGCACTTACGCTTTTACTTTCAAGCATTAATGTCTTGACTGATTAGGTTCAGGTAGAGGTAAATCAGCATCGAAAAAAGAAATTGGTGTTAAGTTGGACCACCTTGCACTTGCTACTTTTACTTGCACTTAAGTAATCATTGAAATCAAACTACAAAGTAATAAAGTAACTTATGACTGAGAGCGCTTTAGCGAACACAACCAAGCAAATTCAAACAAGCAACAATATTCATAACAGGGGATTAACAAACAGGAAAATTTAAAAATTGTAGTCATTATCATAGAAATGAAACTCATTATCAACCTCAAAGCCCCTTTCACCATAATATTTAGAAATAATGAAGTATGAAGGCATCATATTATAAATTGCAACAAAGTTAAACATGTGACTCTAGGCTTATTAAGCTTAGTAAGGCACTTCCCAAATCCAACAACATTATATTATTGCCTCCAGTCTTCAAGATTAATTACTGTAATCATTAAACTTTAAGTCAAAATTGCAGGACAAACTACATTTCCAATCCTAAAAAAATAATATAGCCGCACCATAAAACTATTCAAACATTGGGGACTAAGTCAAAAAATATTCACCATGAAAATGAAAACCTGCAATCTTAATAATAAAATAGTAAAGTTAGGTAAAGTATTCAAACCTGTGACCCTCTTTGCAATCTTAATCATAAAAGAGTAAAGGATCTTTTCATAAATAAAAATAATACTGTTATAAACAAAAGTTTCCTAACATTGTGCGACCCTAATCTAATCTAATCTAATGATGCAAACAACCTAATCAAGGACAAGGTTGGGTAATGAGAAACCAGTCTCCCCTTTAATTGAAGTCCCTACCATGTGACATTAATCAAAGAACTTCTTTCCAACTCAAAATACAAAACATTCAAATTACTAATATACTTTGTTACCAACTTACAATGTTCGCTTGTGCAGTGGCATTCACAGCAGTACCATCGCGGTGAGAATACGCCACTTCATATAGCTCACCTCTCTCTAGTTGCTTGCCTCTCTCTTTTGCCTACAACATGGTCAGTACATTCGGCATATTAAAGCGAGGGTGTCAATTCGATGGCATCAAATCACATTTATTACTACTTTAAAATGCAAAATAATATAAGTTTTGTTTTTTTTAAGCATGTTATTAATATATATATATATATATAATATTGTTCTTACAATGCTATCCGCAGTCCGAGCCATGCTTCTAGATCCAAGCGTGTGCATCTCCGTCTGCTTCCCACGCCGCACTTTGTTATCTCTCGAAAGATCCTACAAACATTTCAAGAAAGTCACTACCAATTACCAAAATAAACTAATATACAATAATATCTATACTACTACTGTAACTATTACTACCTTGAAATCGTCAGTGAACCAGTACTCCACCAAGGCATGAAATTGAGCGTCATCAACCTCCGGCAGTGATAGCTGAAGCAACTCTTCCTTAGTTGTGTCCAGCTTGCAGTGTTTCTTCTTCAAGTCTGATTTGTGGCTCCTCCACAACTTGCCAATCCGTGAGAGTACCCATTTCCTTTGGTCGGCAAGTAGGATGCGGTCGGTAGGAATCACCCATCGTGCCTACCATGGGTAAAAGTAAATTCACTTTAAAATGTCACATTTTTTACATAATAACAAATTGACATAAAGCTTTAAACAAGTAGTAAAGAGTGAAGAATTTAAAAGAGAGACAATTTGATACCAAAATGGTGTACTTTTGAGAGAGAGATAGAACCTATTCTTGTAGTTTGCAAAAGAAAATATTATAAGACATTTGAAGTACTCAATAAGCCCAAATGAAGCACATATCTACAAATACATATATACAAAGGGACTTGGTACTCTGGTTCTATCAAAGATCCAATGAACCATTATGAAGCCATAAGTCACACAATTTTCCCACAATCAATGACATTCGTAACTGGAAGATAAATTAACAAAGATCATTTCTAAGGCTTGACAAAATCTCCTCAATTAGGACATGTCTCCTACATTAAACGACCTCCAGACTCAACAAAAACAGAATATCAACAATCCTTACTAACCAAATGAACAAATAGGAGTTTTCAAATTAAAGATAATTAACTTCAAACTTTAAATAAAGTTCTACCATTAAAATAAAGATAGAACCTACTCTTGTAGTTTGCATAACCTTATATAATTTTATTTAAAAAGATTGAATTTTATTTTGAACCAAAAGATAAAAGAAAAAAAGAAGAAGAAAATCATGACTATTGAAGCAATTGATGTATGTTTAAAGGAAATTCAAGGTCATTTCTTTTACCATTGCTTTTTGCCTAATACCTGAGTGGCTTCCCAACACCGATTCTTGTATTGTCGTGGCATCTTATGCCATGAGCGGTAATTGATTGGACACATATCAGGCTTTCTTGCCACTGTTCCCAGCCACTTTGCCCAAGGTCCAGCATTCTCCCCGACTGGCTGGCCCGCTTTATTTATTTTCAAGAATAATTTCTTGCCCGGTGGCATATTCCATATATCATCAAATCGGTTAGGCCCACGTTTATTGGGCACAACAACCGCTCCAGCTGCGGGTACGGGTATGTCCTCAGTATCTATTAAAACACCAAGTTGCATCAAATTACAATGAAACACAAAAGAATAAAATGTTACCAAACTAGCCATTTACACTGGTGTAAAACTAAACTCTTATAGTTACTTTGAATTATTTTTTATATTAGCTTGTTAATGAGGGTATTTTTGTTATTAATATGGTAATATAAAAAAATAACTCAAAGTATAACATATTCTAATATTCTTTTACCTGTAAAAATTTTGATTAGAGCTATATTTTAACAAACCCTCTTTTGAATTTTTCTTCTTTTCTTGACAAACATGCTTACCATATATGATTCTAATTAGAGATTGACAGATATAAACGTCCAAAATGTATAGCATGAGCGCAAATAAGGTTATTAGATAATCTGTATTTGATCTTAGAACTCACATATGACATAAATGTGGCACTTATGCAAGTAAATAATACATTCCCTTCTACTTGGGCTTTAAATGCCAAAAATGCATAGCTAGAGTAAACAAGGGAGTGTAGACCACCTGTTTCAGTTTCACCCTATATAGCCATAAAGTTGATTGTTTTTGTCAAATGGTTTCTTCCCAATCAAATGAGGCCTAAGCGCTTCAATTGAAATGAATTAGAAAAGGCTAATAAAATATGGCTAGAAGATATGAAATTTGAACATATATTACTATGGAATTTTCACCCTAGATCTGGACAAATCAATTGAGTATATTATGTAAATTACAGTGGACAACACATACTCTACTGCCTTATAAGGAATTGCACTTTCAAATGAATTTCAGTGCACAGGAGTTAGTAATAGACATTAGGTCAATTGTTGGAAATGCTATTGTTTATTACGGTCGGAGAAACTTCAAATATGTGAAGTCGTCATTGCTATGGCCATAACAAAATGTCTCTGCATAAAGCACTGTCCTAGAAACATATTCATTAACACATTAATAGTGAACTTATAAACTTCTGATTATCTTATAAATTATTTAAATTGGATTTTATTTTTTAAAAACAAAACAGATTTAAAGCAGATATAGACATAATTATTAAAAAAACAAATATGAAGTAATCAATATATAGGAATGGAATTTCATAATCGTGCTATTAAGTACAAATTTAAAAATACACAAACCTGGTGCTTGTGTCTCATCATCACTCCCCTGGGACTGTCGTCTATCATCATTAGCTGGAGGAGCTTGTTCGCGTGATGGTACTTCATTCGACCCCACATGTGAGGAGCTCTCACCAGGCTCAACGTACTGAAGTCGCCGCTTCCTCCCCATTCTTGTGTGCAATACCTAAACAATGCAAGCTTGTTAGTTATAAAAAACATTGTTACATATACATATGTCTATATACATACATACATACATACATACATACATACATACATACATACATACATACATACATATATATATATGTATATAATCTCTAACAAATGCTTTAAACATGCAGCACTTTACAAGCACACTATGAAACCACACATATGGAAGCAATTGAGTTTTCATATAGGTGACAATGAAAATGCATATTCATATCTAATGTGTTATAATAGGAACGTATTAGTTTAGAAGATGGTCTTACTACATTACACTACTAATCATCGTTGTACTCATTGTCGCTATACTCCTCATCGCTGACTTCATCATCAATAAAGTCATTATCATGTATGAAGTCCTCATCTAGCTTCTCGTTGTCCTCAATGACCATTGCATCAATTGTGGTTCCTTGGACATCAGGTCGAGCCACACCAATGTTGTCAGAAGCCACATTGTCACCGATGATATTGTAGGGAACATTTTCGCAATAAGTATCACCGTCATCATCCTCACACAAGACACCACTGCCCGCGTCAAACACATCCCTTGCTTTTGTTTTAACAACTACAAACCAATCCTTGTCTCTCTTGTCCTCTACATAAAACACTTGTGAAGCTTCAGATGCCAATACATATGGCTCATCCATCAGTTCATCCCCCACATGTATCAAGCGGGTAAAATTCACAAGTGGAAACCCTAACTCATCAATCTTGTACCCCCGGCTGTTAAGAACATCGACCCATTTACATTTGAATAGCACATGTCTTATTTTATCTGAATAGTTCAACTCAATAATATCCGTTACAATACCATAATAAGCAACACCACCGTCAGTCACGACACTCACTCCACTGTTTTGAGTTTTCTTATTCTTCTCTGAATCTTGAGTTCGAAATTTTAAACCATTGGTGACATAGTGCTTCATCCGCTTGGCTCTAGAATAGGGACATGCACCAATTGTACTAAGAGTAATGCTAAGTGTCTGCCTGTCAGCATCACTCATGGACATAACCTAACATGTTTATACGTACATATTATAAGTAAGTTAGTTTACTTCCCATATACAGCCATGAAAAAAGTCACTAGCATTCATACTTACAAGATCTCTAAACCAGCCACAAAACTTCTCCATGTGGTGCTTATGAATGACACCATCGGTTATACGACGGTGGGCCTTTCTTAGTTCATTCTCGATCACGTGTTTGTGCATACTGTGCATGCATTTGTGTTAGTCATAATAAAACAGTATTTCCAGTAATGGACTACAATTGTAAACTAATTGAATCAACTATAACTTACTCGCGAAAATGTCCAACATCGGCACAGTTGAAAAGAATGTAACGATGAGCTTGAATTAATTCTATTTGACTTGGTGTGAAGTAAGACACCGCACCAGTAGAACTTTCCACCGTTCTGATAGGTCGCGTGAAAATTGTTTCAATGCTATGCATGTACCTTGAACAGAATGTTAAGCACTCTTCATTTATATACCCTTGAGCTATAGATCCTTCTGGAGCGGCTTTATTTCGCACGTAAGACTTAAGTCGGGATAGGTACCTAGGCACAATATCGAACTCCCCAATTTTACAACATACTATGCATTAAAATACCAAATCAATCACAAGGCAAACATTAGGATTACCTCTCAATAGGATACATCCAACGATAATGAACTGGTCCACCAAGCTTCGCTTCCCTTGCCAAATGCATGACTACATGTACCATGACCGTGAAAAATGATGGAGGAAATATTTTCTCCAATTCGCACAACGTGACTGCAATATCTTTCTCGAGGTTTTCAAGATCTGGCACAGTCAGTGTTTTGGAACAAATTTCACGGAAATAACATGATAACTTGATCAAAGGCCTTGTTACTTGTGAAGGCAACAATCCACGCAAAGCTATTGGAAGGAGTTGCTGCATCAAGATGTGGTTATCATGGCTCTTTAAGCCAGAAATCTTGCGTTCTTTGAGATGGACACGACGTGAGATATTCGAAGCATACCCATCAGGCACTCTTACATCCTTCAAAACTTGTAGGAACCCATCTTTCTCACTTTTAGTCATATTATAACAAGCTGCTGGCATCTCAACCGTATCAGCCCCTTTGTGGACTAGATGAAGTGAACTCCGTATACCCATGGCCTTTAAGTCAAGGCGTGCCTGGTAGGTGTCCTTTGTCTTGCCATCCAAGTCTAGCAACGTCGCCATTATATTATCAGTTACATTCTTCTCCGTATGCATCACATCGATATTGTGACGCAACTTCTGATCAGCCCAATAGGGCAAGGTGAACAAAATACTTCTCTTTTTCCAGACACACGCATCCTCCTCCCCCATCTTTCTTTTGTTATAAAGAGCCTGATGCTTCTTCCCAAGACAACGTCCAACTAACTTCTCTGTTTGCTGCATGATCTCTGAGCCCGATGGTGTCACTAGAGCCACTCTAAACTCCTTAGTCCCATCAAAATTTATATCATCTTCACGGAACTCATGATCGTTATCCAACCATCGCCTATGGCCCATGTAACAAACTTTCCGGCCATGTTTAAGGTAACGGGACTCGGTATCATCCATGCAACATGGACATGCCAGCAAACCCTTCGTACTCCAACCTGAAATGTCAGCATATGCAGGAAAATCATTTATGGTCCACATTAGTGCAGCACGCAATTGGAATCTGGTATTAGAAGATGCGTCAAATGATTCAACTCCAACATCCCACAGCTCTCTTAATTCTTCCACCAAAGGTTGCAGGTACACATCTATAGCAATCCCAGGTAAGGTTGGACCGGGAATTACAAGTGACAAGATCAACGAAGACCTTTTCATGCACATCCAAGGAGGGAGGTTGTATGGAACCAACACAACTGGCCATGTACTATGCGTGGTACTCATGTTTCCATACGGGTTGAACCCATCCGCTGCTAACCCAAGTCTGACATTGCATGGGTCAGATGCAAACTCTACATGTTTATCATCAAATTCCTTCCAAGCTTCAGAATCAGCAGGATGCCTCATTACCTCATCATTTGTTCGACCAGTAGCATGCCATTTCATATTAGTGGCTAGTTCAGATGATAGAAAAAGTCGTTGCAATCTTGGCTTTAAAGGGAACCAATGTAGGACCTTTGCAGCTTTCTTCTTGCTTTTGCTTGATGAAGCCTGTGTCTTATCAGCTACAAGCGACTCGGGTGGTTTCCATCTTGATACCTCACAATGTGGGCAAGCATCAAGGTTACTCTTTTCCTTCCAATAAAGTATGCAGTCATTAGGACAAGCATGAATCTTCTCATAACCCAAACCCAAATCCGTAATTATCTTCTTAGCCTCGTAACAATCTTTTGGCAACTTAGGATCCGAAGGAAACATATCTTGCAAGACTTGAAGCAACAAAGTGAACGATTTGTTTGTCCAACCACAAAGAGTCTTTAAGTGGTACAAAACTACAATGGCTGAGAATATGCTAAATTTCGTACACCCTTCATATAAAGGTTTCTCCACATCTTGTATTCGGTCATAAAATTTTTTTGCATCATCAGTGGGAGCTTCAACCGGTTGTTGCAAGGCAGGGCCATCTGGACCTTGTTGCACACTAGGACCTTCGTCCATTGAATCCGGTGCCATATCATGCATGGGGTGTAAGTCATGCAGCATCCCATGGAAATCACCATATTCATCCAAAGTCTCATGCACACGACTACTTCCACCTTCAGTAGTGGTCGGTGTAGACTCAATTTCCCCATTAAACAACCAAGTTCTATAATTCTTCACCATCCCAAATGAGTACAAGTGATCACGCACGACCTCTACATCAAACATATATCTATGCCTACAGTTCCTACAAGGACATGAGATCTTCCCTTGACATGCCGTGCGAGCAGCAAACTCCACAAATGAGTCAAGCCCATTGAGGTATTCTTTAGAACCCTTTTTAGCGTCCATCCAACTCTTATCCATTGATATGTGCTGAATTATGAGGCGCACCTACACTACAATTTCACCATTGCACATCGAGTTTCAAAAATGTAAGTTACAACACAAACAACACTCCTAATAGAAAATACTCCACCTTTTCTCTCCATGCAAGCCACCTGCTTGCTCCAAAACAACAACCCACCACAACAGTAATGTAGACACATTATTACTGATGTCTATATAGTACATATAGTAATCTATGGCCCCCCTTAAATTTTTTGTATTCCTATGTAAGATGATTACTAGTTTTCATGAACAAGCTTATTTATAGAGTAATGACATTTTAATTAGTAATAGCTTTACTTAAGTAATCACAAAGCATAATAGAAAATTACAAAAGCAGTAAATGATAATAAACCAAAACACAAAACTACAAAGACTTAAACGATAATAACCAACACACAAAACTCAAACAAAAATTCATTAACACAAACTCTATTTCCCATTATTTCCTCCCAATTTTGGAGGGATTAAAAATGAGCTTACAAGGAAAAAGAATGGAATGGGGTCTCTCCTATTAAACTCCCAAATGAGGACCATCAAAAGATAATAAATAAGGAGATTAAAAAAAAAAAAAACAGAAAAAAAAATTCCATTCTATTCCCTCTTATTTCTCTCTTTGGTAATTTACCTAGCTAGATTATTAGTGTTCTTCCCATCTACATGTAGGCTTGAGAACGTTAAGGAGCTCAATAGCTTGATTACATAGGAATGGAATTTCATAATCGTGCCGTGCAGGCTGTGTGTGTGTGTGCAGGCTGTGCTGCACTGCTGCACAGGCTGTGCTGCACTGTGTGTGTGTGTGTGTGTGTGTGTGTGTGTGTGTGTGTGCGTGCAGGCAGTGCAGGCTGTGCTGCACTGCAGTGCAGGCTGTGTGTGTGTGTGTGTGTGCAGTGCAGGCTGTGTGTGTGTGTGTGTGTGTGTGTGTGTGTGTGTGTGTGCAGTGCAGGCTGTGCTGCATAGGCTGTGCTGCAGTGCAGTGCAGGCTGTGTGTGTGTGTGCTGCAGTGCAGTGCAGGCTGTGCTGCACTGCAGTGCAGGCTGTGTGTGTGTGTGTGTGTGTGTGTGTGCAGGCTGTGCTGCACTGCCGCGCAGCCTGTGCTGCACTGCCGCGCAGCCTGTGTGTGCAGGCTGTGTGTGTGTGTGTGCTGCAGGGTAGTGCAGGCTATGCTGCACTGCTGCACAGGCTGTGCTGCACTGTGCTGCACTGCTGCACAGGCTGTGCTGCACTGTGCTGCACTGCTGTGCAGGCTGTCTGCACTGTAGTGCAGGCTGTGTGTGTGTGTGTGTGTGTGTATGCAGTGCAGGCTGTATGTGTGTGTGTGTGCAGGCAGTGCAGTGCAGGCTGTGCTGCACTGCTGCACAGCCTGTGCTGCACTGTGCTGCACAGCCTGTGCTGCACTGTGCTGCACTGATGCAGCACTGATGCACACAGTGATGCAGCTGTGATTTTTCAATTTTCACTAATGATTGCAGCCCAAACTGTGGAAATTAACATTACAACTGATAAAGTGTGGACAAACCCTAGTAGCTACAAATTCTCTGAGTATCAATTCTACTGCACTGCTGTTCTTTGACAAAATTAGTGGGAAAGGAAACACTCCTAGACATGACTAAAAGTAGTCAAAATTTTGGAATTGCATGTCACAAACTTAAGTAGGGTATTCCACTTCACAGGACTATCCATTATGGGTCCCTCAAAAATAATGCAAACCCAAACAGTTTATCACAGAAATACAATATAGTCCATGTAGTTTAGGTTTTCAATAAACTACAAGCACATTCACAACTGTCAAAGCACTCTACAAGCTTGTTATAAAGCCTATTGTGAGATTGCTAATTTTTAGAAATTTATTCTAAAACCTATTGTTAGGCAAATTAATTTACACAAGCTTTTTTAGAAAATTATTGTTAGATCAATTAATTTATAGGAGTTTGTTGTAGAACCTATTGTTAGAATAATCAATAGAGCCTTAAACCATGTTAAAGCTATTTTGAAGTGGTATTAATAGACCTAGTTCTTTCATGCAACACGTCAAAAACACTGCTGTGCAGGCTGTGTGTGTGTGTGTGTGTGTGTGTGTGTGTGTGTGTGTGTGTGCAGTGCAGTGTAGGGTGTGCAGCAGTAGGCTGTGCTGCACTGCTGTGCAGGCTGTGCTGCACTGCAGTGCAGGCATAAACTGCCCCAAATTTTTTATACAATCTATAAAAATGCCGCCAACCACCCGTTGGTCCTCGGCCATAAACACACACACAATCAAGTGGGTTTATACCAATAATCAAAATTTCATAATTTTCCTCAATAACTCATCTAAAGACTTAAACTAAGAAAAGAAGACAAAGGAAAAGATGGATTAAATACCTTAGAGGAGACTCTTAAGAAGAGACTACTTCTCAAAATGACTTCCTTCAGCAAACACAATAGAAGAAAAGCGTCACATCCATCCCTGCACTACGAAAAAAACATTATTACAAGGAATTGTACAAATTCTGAAAACTCCAAGTAAGCCAGCATACAATACATTGCAAACATAAATGCAGCTCAAAGAAAATAAATCTTTATAATGCATAGCTGAAAAAGAGCAATTCTGTCTTAACAAATAAATAAAAGCTGAAAATCCGTGTACACCCACCAAATACTTTAAATCATAAACAAAGAAAGGAGTTTTATTTTTCTATTTCTCATAATAGATTAAATCAACAAAATATTCCAAATACATGACAAGAAAGTCATTTTCAGGTAATTTCTTCAAGTAAAATGCAGAGTATACAATAGCAGTTATTAGAATGTTCAAGAAATAAATTTCCTGGCAAAGAAAATGGGTAGATGAATCGTCGAGGAAGGTTTGTGCCACTACAAAAAACAGGGTCTATAGCTGCATTATTTTAAGCATGCCTTCTCTTTAATTTATCCTTCATTATTTTAAGCAATTTATCTATGTTTTTATACGTCCATGTTCTCTTATTGGCCTATCCTTTTAAATTATATACATTATCTTGAGTTTTGAATCTAGAGACTCTAGACATCATTTTCATGAGTCGATCACATGTAAAACAGATTCTACATGGTTTGCATTCCACATTCCACACACTATCCGATTGAAGAGGGTTTTTCTATTGTTAAAAAAAATAAAATCAAAGTCTCCCAGGATCTGCATTATTGAGACTCAACAGCGATGTTTGTTTATGAGAACAAAACACACACCATTCACAATCTAAATGCTTTGATGAAATTAATGAGAAAGATAAAGTGATGTTTCTCTATGTATTGTTCTCTACAACACCGTGTGTAAATGAGAAAAATAAAACTCCTTTCTCTACAAAGAAAGGAGTTTTATTTTTCTACCTATGAAACTACAAAAATGAAAAGACAAAAAACCACAAGAAAGCAATATTACCGTCGATCGGAGTGAGGCAATGAAGGTGGGTCATCGGCGGCAGGAAGGGATGACATGGAGGTACAGATCGGAGAAAAGTTAGCTCGGCGGTGGGGAGGACGGCAGTGGGCTGGGCAGGTCGAGTATATTCAATGGAGTGAGACGGAGAGTGAGGAAGAAAGAGTGTTTGATTTTAGTGAGAGACCTAATTTTTGACTAAGTGTGCAAATCCCTAATTTTTGGTGGGAACCCGGATAGTTTTAGAGGGAATTCAGCAATTTTTATTGTGACAACTTTTTGACCTATTATAGCGAATTTAAAGCTGCTACAATAGAGAAAGAGCAGGCTTAGGTTTATTATGACGGGAATATAACTTGTTGGGGCGAAAATTAAGCCCGCCATAATAGCTCTATATAGGTTTTTTTAATAAAATAATATTTAAAAAGTAAAATTAACAAAATATAATTTAATCCTAAAAATTAACAAATATATAATTTAATACTTCAGATTACTAAAATTAAATTTAATACTACAATTAATACTTAAAATATAATTTACTAATGAATAAAAATATAATTAATACTTCCAATTATGTAAATATATCTTAATACTACAAATTAATTTAGTATAATTTAATAATTAATAAGATTGAATATAATACATCAAATTAATAAAATATAATTTAATAGTACAAATTAATAAAATAAATTATATTAGTTAATAAAAATATCTTTTAATAATTCAATTTAAAAAAATTTAATTTAATTGAATACGCCAAACTAATTTAATATATTTTAATTTAATTGAATAATTAATAAAATCTATTTTCTCACTAACAATTAGTTTTTATATAATGTAAGATGAGACTCGAGGATCAACAAAATTAAAATTTAATTTAATATTTTAATTGGATTGGACATATAAAATACATTTACTTATTAAAACTCATTTAACTGATTACTTCTAACACAAACCCAGCACAACCCAATTATTATGGGTAAATCCTAGCCCACCTAATTACCAAATTATCATAGTAATTACCAAAATGACCCTAAAGTATAAATGACCAAAGTACCCATGAAAATTACCAAAATACCCCCCCAAATCTTCAGCTTACCAAAGTACCCCTGAAACATAAAAAATGACCAAAACACCTATGAAACCCAAAAAATGTCCAAAACAGCCCTGAAATGTAAAAATTACCGGGATACCCCTGGAATGAAAAAATTACCAAAAAAAAAAAAAACAAATTAATAAGATTTTAAAAAAAAAATCTTAATAGCTCCTAACGGATTTAAAAAAAAAAGATTTAATACTTGAAATTAATAAAATATAATTTAATCCCACAAATTAACAAATATATAATTTAATACTTTAAATTACTAAAATGCAATTTAATCCTACAATATAATTAATACTTCCAATTATGTAAATATATTTTAATACTACCAATTATTTGAGTATAATTTAATAATTAAAAACATTTAATATAATACTTCAAATTAATAAAATGTAATTTAACACTACAAATTAATAAAATGAAATATAGTAATTAATACAACATATATTTTCTTAATTAAATTTAACAAAATTTAATTGAATTTAATACTTCAAAATAAAGTAATATATTTTAATTTAATACTTCAAATTAATCAAATATAATTCCTCGCTACAAATTACTAAAATATGATGTAATAAATAGAAAAAATTGTAAGATGAGACTGGACGACCAAAAAATTAAAATATAATTTAATATTAATTTGGAATCACTAAATACGCTTAAAAACCACTAAAATGACAAAAATAACTCCAAAATCTCTAAAATGAGCAAAATACTCCCCAAAATCTCTAAAATGTCCAAAATATCACCAAAACCTAAAAAATTACCAATATACCCTCAGAACCCAAATAATGACCAAAGTATCCCCAAAACCCAAAAAAATAACCAAAATACCCCCCAAACCTAAAAATGACCAAAATACTCCAAAACCTAAAAATTACCAAAATACCTCCAAAGCCCAACAAATTACCAAAATACCCCACAAAACCTATAAAATGACCAAAATACCCCCCACAACCCAAAAAATGACCAAAATGCCCCCAAACCCCAAAAATGACCAAAATACCCCCAAAATCTAGAAAATACCAAAATACCCCCCACAACCTGAAAATTACCAAAATGCCCCCAAAACCCAGAAAATGACCAAAATACCCCCGAAATCTAGAAATGACCAAAATACCCCAAAATATAGAAAATGACCAAAATATCCATGTAACCCAAAAAAATGACCAAAGTATCCCCACAACCCAAAAAATAACCAAAATACCCCCCAAACCTAAAAATGACCAAAATACTCCAAAACCTAAAAATTACCGAAATACCTCCAAAGCCCAACAAATGACCAAAATACCCCACAAAACCTATAAAATGACCAAAATACCCCCCACAACCCAAAAATGACCAAAATGCCCCCAAACCCCAAAAAATGACCAAACACTACCAAAATCTAGGAATTACCAAAATACCCCCCACAACCTGAAAATTACCAAAATGCCTCCAAAACCCAGAAAATGACCAAAATACCCCCGAAATCTAGAAATGACCAAAATACCCCAAAAACATAGAAAATGACCAAAATATCCCTGTAACCCAAAAAAATGACCAAAGTATCCCCACAACCCAAAAAATAACCAAAATACCCCCCAAACCTAAAAATGACCAAAATACTCCAAAACCTAAAAATTACCGAAATACCTCCAAAGCCCATTTTAGTGGTTCTGGAGTATTTTAAAGTTGATTGATTTGTAGATATGATACTTGGATCATAATTGGGTCTAATTTGGTACCCATTTAAAACCCAATAAACATTAATGTTAATTGGGTGGGTTTGGGTCTCATTTATGTAGGCGGGTTTGGGTGGGCAGATGGATTTGGGTTGATTTTGCCACCCCTAGTATTATTCAAGTAATCAAAGGGTTTTCCACCTTATTCAGGGATGGGGGTTGCTTTTGTCATTTTCTTGCTTGTAGTAGGTATTTTGGTCATTTTCTATGTTTCGGGGGTATTTTGGTCATTTTCTATGTTTCGGGGGGTGTATTGGTCCTTTTTTGGGTGTCAAGTGTGTTTTGGACATTTTTTGTCTTCCTGGGGTACTTCAGTTATTTTGGATGTCTTAGAGGGTGCATAGGTCATTTTTTATGTTTTGGGGGTATTTCAGTCATTTATTTGGTTTGGAGGGTATATATTGGTCTTTTTCTAGGTATCGGGGGGATTTTTTCTCTTTTTCGATGTTTTGGAGGGTACATTGGAATTTTTCTAGGTTTAGGAGAGTATTGATCATTTGATACGAGCTCGAATAGAAATTTTATCTTGTATTCAAAAAAAAAATCACTACATTTTTTTTTTAGCTATTACATTATATTTTACTAATTTTTAGTGAGGAATTATATTTTATTAATTTGAAGTATTAAATTAAAATATATTAAATTAGTTCGAAGTATCAAATTAAATTAAATTTTGTTGAATTGAATTATTCAAAATTTTTTTTTAATAATTATAATTATTAAAAAAATTAATTATATTAATAAAATATAATATATTAATTAATATATTTTATTTTATTAATTCGTACTTTAAAATTATATTTTATTAATTTGAAATATTATATTCAATCTTTATTAATCAGGAAAATATTAAATAGTACTATTTATATTACTATTTAAGAAAATATTAAATTTTATCTCGTATTTTTTTTTTTACAAAAATCCCTATATGTGACCTGTCCCAGCGCTTTTGGAAGCGCTGGGACAGGTCCCTTTGCATACTGGGAATAGAGGGTCTGTCCCAGCACTTTTAGAAGCACTGGAACAGGGTTACCCTATTCCAGCGCTTTTAAAAGCGCTGGGACAGGGCATTTTCCATAAGAGAATGGAGGGGACCTGTCCCAGCGCTTTTAGAAGCGCTGGAATAGGGTAACCCTGTCCCAGCGCTTCTAAAAGCGCTGGGACAGGGCCATTTCGTAAGGGAATTGATTAGGACCTGTCCCAGCGCTTTTAAAAGCGCTGGGACAGATCCCCCTATTCCCAGGATGCAAAGGGACCTGTCCCAGCGCTTCCAAAAGCGCTGGGACAGGTCACATATGAAGCGCTGGGACAGGTCACATATAGGGATTTTTGTAAAAAAAAAAATATATGAGATAAAATTTAATATTTTCTTAAATAGTAATATAAATAGTACTATTTAATATTTTCCTGATTAATAAAGATTGAATATAATATTTCAAATTAATAAAATATAATTTAAAAGTACGAATTAATAAAATAAAATATATTAATTATTAAACATATTTTTGAATAATTCAATTCAACAAAATTTAATTTAATTTGATACTTCGAACTAATTTAATATATTTTAATTTAATACTTCAAATTAATAAAATATAATTCCTCACTAAAAATTACTAAAATATAATGTAATAGCTAAAAAAAAAATGTAAGATGAGACTCGAGGACCGACAATATTAAAATATAATTTAATATTTTAATCAGGTTAGATATATAAAACTCATTTACCCATTAAAACTCATTTAACTAATTGTTTCTTAGAGAACCTAACCCAACCCTATTATTATGGGTAAACCCCAATACACCCAATTACCCAAATATCAAACTTACCAAAATGCCCCTAAAGTGTAAATGACTAAAGCACTCTAAAATTTGCAAAAATGACCAAAATACCCCAAAAACCTCAAAATTACCAAAATAACCATGAAACTTACAAAATAACAAAGATACCCCCGAAACCCAAAAAATGACCAAGATACCCCAAAAACTCATAAAATGACAAAGATTAAAGAAAATAAAAAAGGGTGAGCAAAACCATATCTACAGAGATTAAAAAAAAAAAAACAAAAAAAACAAAATCCAACGAGTTAAAAGAGCAAAATGGACAAGTACCCAAAAAAGGTGAGCAAATGATCGGCGACGGAATGCTGAATACGGCGACGGATTTGTGGGAAAACGGCGACAATTTGGTCTTATCGGAGACAGATTTGAGGGGAAACGGCGACGGTTTGGTGAGCTCATCGGCGACGGTTGCTCTCTCTTAGGAGCTGAACGTTTTTTTTTTTTTTTTTAATGAGATTGGGAGCTGAAGGGCGGACACACACACATATATATATGGCCTTTAGCGACGACTTCATTCCGTCGCTAATGGGATGATTTCGTCGCAAAAGGTTATGATTTAAAAAAAAAATTATAGGTGACCTGTCCCATCACTTCTAAATAATCAAGATACCCCTAAAACCTAAAAATTACCAAAATACCCCAAAAACTCATAAAATGACAAAGATTAAAAAAAAAAAAAAAAGGGTGCGCATAATCATATCTACAGAGATTAAAAAAAATAAAATAAATCCAACGAGTTAAAAGAGTAAAATGGACAAGTACCCAAAAAATGTGAGCAAATGATTGGTGACGGAATGCTGAATACGGCAACGATCAGCGACGGAATGGTGAAGATCGGCGACGGATTTGTGGGAAAATGGCGACGATTTGGTCTTATCGAAGATGGATTTAAGGGAAAACGGCGACGGTTTGGTGAGCTCATCGGCGACGGTTGGTGAGGCTCATCGGCGATGGTTGCTCTCTCTTGGGAGCTGAAGGTTTTTTTTTTTTTTTTATGAGATTGGGAACTGAAGGGTGGACACATATATATGGCCTTTAGCGACGACTTCATTCCATCGCTAATGGGATGATTTCGTCGCAAAAGGTTATGATTTTAAAAAAAAAAATTTCTTTATAGGTGACCTGTTCCAGCGCTTCTAAATGACCAAGATACCCCTGAAACCTAAAAATCACCAAAATACCCCAAAAACTCATAAAATGACAAAGATTAAAAAAAAAGGTGAGCAGAACCATATCTACAAAGATTTTTAAAAAAAAATCCAACGAGTTAAAAGAGCAAAATGGACAAGTACCCAAGCAAATGATCGGCAATGGAATGCTGAATACGGCGACGGAATGGTGAAGATCGGCGACGGATTTGTGGAAAACGGCAACGATTTGGTCTTATCGGAGACAGATTTGAGGGAAAACGGCGACAGTTTGGTGAGCTCATCGACGACGGTTGGTGAGGCTCATCGGCGACGGTTGCTCTCTCTTGGGAGCTGAAGGTTATTTTATTTTATTTTTTTTAATGAGATTGGGAGCTGAAGGAGTTTTGGGAGCTGAAGGGCGGACACATATATATGGCCTTTAGCGACGACTTCATTCCGTTGCAAAAGGTTATGATTTCGTCGCAAAAGGTTATGATTTAAAAAAAAAAAAAAAATTTCTTTATAGTTGTCCTTTCCCAGCGTTTCTAAATGACCAAGATACCCCTGAAACTTAAAAATTACCAAAATACCCCAAAAACTCATAAAAGGACAAAGATTAAAAAAAAAGGGTGAGCCAAACCATATCTACAAAGATTAAAAAAAAAAAATCCAACAAGTTAAAAGAGCAAAATGGACAAGTACCTAAAAAAGGTGAGCAAATGATTGGTGACGGAATGCTAAATACGGCGACGATCGGCGACGGATTTATGGGAAAATGGCGACGATTTAGTCTTATCGGAGATGGATTTGAGGGAAAACGGTGACGGTTTGGTGAGCTCATTGGCGACGGTTGCTCTCTCTTGGAAGCTGAAGGTTTTTTTTTTTTTTGAGATTGGGAGCTGAAGGGCAGACACATATATATGGCCTTTAGCAACGACTTCATTCTGTTGCTAATGGGATGATTTAAAAAAAAAAAAAAAAAAAAAAAAAAAAAAAAAAAAAAAAAAAACTTTATAGGTGACCTATGCCAGCGCTTTTAGAAGCGCTGGAACAGGGTGATCCTATCCCAGCGCTTCTAAAAGCGCTGGGACAGGTCTTTCTCCTTGAGAAAATGGAGTGACCTATCCCAGCGCTTCTAAAAGCGCTGGGATAGGTCACTCGATTCCCTTATGAGAAGTGACCTATCCCAGCGCTTTTAGAAGCGCCGGGATAGGGTCGCCCTATTGCAGCACTTCCAAAAGCGCCGGGATAGGGCTTCCCCAATTGAGAATTCAGAAACCATATCCCAGCGCTTTTGAGATACCTATACCAGCGTTTTTGAAAAACGCCAACATAGGTACTGGCGATACCAGCGTTTTTAGAAAGCGCTGGTACAGGCGTATCTATTACAGCGTTTTTAAAAAAAGCTGGGAAAAAAACGCTGGGACAGGACGAATTTTTTGTAGTGTAATGTGTGCCCTTGGGCACAAAATAGTATACCAATTCTAGAAAAAGTTTATTGAAAATTGAAAAAGTTGTTTTTCAAAAAGAGATTTGTTAATGTGTGCCCTAAGGGCACACGTTAACCGGACCATAAATTTTTATTTCCATAATAATTTTTTGGAAAAAAGGGTAAAAAAATATAAATTATAAACTCGTTAAGTTTGATTGATTGTCATTTAAGTCATTTATGTTTACATCTACTGTTTAGTTACATCTATCCTTCTGTCATAAACTACGGTTAACAATTGAAAAATAAAAACATTTTTTAACATTAAAAACGATTAATTTTAATTTAAAAAAAAAACATAAGAGAACAAGAGACTATCTAGGGGCTCTTGAGCAGTACAATAATGATCAGTTACCTCTAAAACCCAAACCCATCGGATACAGCTGTGATTCATTGCAATAGGTCAGCGTTTTTTATGCAAATGAAGCCCGTTGTCTATGACATTGGTTGTTTGAAATTGCAATACAGGATGTGCCGGTGGTGTTGTGGGCTGAGAAACTCCACCCGAACTATTTGTAGATTTTTTTTAAGGTGATGATCATCATTTGAAATTTGACTTAATAAATAATCTCATACTCAATCAACTTAATGCTGAGTGTTAGAGATATATTAGCCCAATAGCATAGACCCAAGCCTAATTCTACTTTGTGTGCAAGCCAAGTCTCCTACTTGTACTAGAAGTCTATTAGTCTAGGGTTTAGTCTACTATATATACACATGTTATTATTTATTGTAATACAGAATTTGTATAACACTCTAATATATTATTGATGTAGCCCTTTAGGGTTTCCTCCGTAGATATAAGCCGTTAGGCTGAACCACGTAACCCTCATATGTTTTTATGTTCTATGCTTTATACTTTCGCTTCCGCATCTATACTAGCATATTCAACATGGTGTATCAATGCTAATATTTAACACAGTATCAGAGCCACCTTCTTGTGGCCATGGTTTTCTGTCCTTGCGGTATATTTAAGAGCAATCTTTGTCTTCCTCGGTGTTTTTTTTTTCGCTGTGATCATCTTCTTTGGCTTCCTACTGCTGCCGTCAAAACTCTCCGGTATAGTCATGCCATCGTTAGAAGTCGCATCAACATTGCAAGACCATTGCCTTCCTCAAACTACCATCACAGAACCAAACTTCATTCAAGGGATCTTCTCAACCTTATCAAATCTCAAGATTTCATCAAGCTTCCATCTTGAATTTGAGAGGGGGTGTTAGAGATATATTAGCCCAATAGCATATACCCAAGCCTAATTCTACTTTGTGTGCAAGCCAAGTCTCCTACTTGTACTAGAAGTCTATTAGTCTAGGGTTTAGTCTACTATATATACACATGTTATTATTTATTGTAATACAGAATTTGTATAACACTCTAATATATTATTGATGTAGCCCTTTAGGGTTTCCTCCGTGGATATAAGCCGTTAGGCTGAACCACGTAACCCTCATATGTTTTTATGTTCTATGCTTTATACTTTCGCTTTCGCATCTATACTAGCATATTCAACATGGTGTATCAATGCTAATATTTAACACTGAGAACCCCTTCATGTGAGAATATCTGATTGATAACAAGCACTATAGGGTCACTAATAAATGTTTTTTTTTATTTGAACACAAATATGAGACGACATAATTCAAAAAAAATGTTATTATCATTAGACTATCATTAAAAGTATGTTGATGACCACTTTTGTTAAAAACCCTACAAGGGCTCATAAAGCAAAGTCCAAATTCTTGGTTGGCATGATATCTCTTGTTAGGTTATAAATTGACCTCAGTTAATTAAATAAATTACCCAAGTTGATTAATTAGATCAAATTTTATACAATGTTGTGGAGGCATTACCAAATAATCTAGAGCGCATGGGAAAGTAAATTTGACATGGTGATTTGTTAACTAATAGGAAAAAATTTTACAACGCAAAAACCCCAGTAGGAGAATTTTAGGTCACCAATCCCAAGAATCTATTAATCAAAATTAAGTGATTACAAGTACAATGAATCTTACCCTCTTAGCCTATCCCATAGTACTTACTTATCGTAGAATCCTTACACCAATCCCCAATTGGACTTGATTTTGTAGAGACTTATTCCCTTTGCACGGATCACAGTACATGACTAACTCCCAACAACTTGAAACTTGTTGTTGGATGCAAAGTTCTTTACTACATACTTGTAGAAGAGGAAATAGCTTGGTCACAAAACACTAAGACGCACAAGAACGTCGCAGCTTCACAATGAGCATATAGAATCTCTATGTGAGTCTTTGTGTATGATCACAACTATAAAATAATCATTTTATATCATCTAGTAGGTTAGAGAATGAAACCCTAGAAAGCCAAGTTATCATGAGCTGAAAATCAAATTTGGAAATTCTAGATCTGCGAAGCTCGATAAATCGAGAGGTATCGAGATTTATTAATTCTTGATAAATACGTGTATCGAGCTAGGTGTTAAGCCACCAATTTTCATCTTTTCACACTTGTTTCTTTGTGTAGTCTTTATGTCTTCAATACTACCACTTGTAAAGTTTATTTAACATATTTCATGATATTTTTTAAGCCACTTAAAACTACTTAAATATAAGTAAAGTGCATTTTATCAAATGATATGTCAACTACATAATAATATGACCCTGACATCTCTATTTGGAACATTTAAAGCCTAGGATCCATGAGGAAGTTTATGTGCTAGCCACAAACACAACATCTAGCCTTATTGTATTTCCCACAAAATTCAAAATTATCATAAAACTTGAAAGAAGCACCTTAAGTTATAAAAAAAAGGTTGGCTGCATTAATTTAAGAGTTATGCTACAAATACAAATTATTTTACAACATTTTTACAAACTGCTGATGTGACTTTAGTAATTTTTAAATAATCATTAATAAACATAAATGTGATGTAAGTGGTAAATCCATATTAGAACTAAGAAGAATTTATCACAGTTTGTAAAAATGTTGTAAAATAGTTTGTAACTGTAGCATTATTCTTAATTTAATGTGTTCTAATAACATCCCACAAATTTAGCAGATTCCTTAGGAGTGTTTCTCTTCAATAAAACCTAGAAAATGAGATTGATCAAAGAATTACCGGAAATCATCATTAAAAGTTTAAACAACTAAATCTATTATCCAACCATGCTGGCTTCCCACGCTAGCTTCTTATCGTTTGATGAGTGATGACCGCAATTGCACGAAGAATATTTATATCTAACCAGATTTAGATGGCTCAAATGGACATATACCTCTTTTCCAAGTTTGACATTTCCTGTTTTTCAAAAAAAAAAAAATTGACATTTCCTACTGTATTGTCGATAAGATCCACCGCCGCGGCCGGCAAGTACACATTCCGTACGCAATATCTTTCAATTATACACCATTGACTTTGTTCTTAAGTTGTGTATGAATCAAAGTTATCTTTAGTCTACATGTTTTGTACATATATAAGCTTTTTAGAATGCATTGAAGTCTGAATAATAGACCACCTTGGCGATAAGATTTTGTAATCTATAAACAAAGAAAAATCCTTCGGTGGCCAGCTGGTAAACAAAGATAAAATTGATGAACGTCCTTCCAGTCATCAATATTATTGGGTTGAAACATCGCTTATCTTTTGTTCTCTTATGAAAAGTACGAATCACATTTTTCTTCTTTCATTTTAATGTTTAATCTTTGAACGACAATATTTTTTCTAGAATTTTCCTTGAGCAAGCAAACCGTTGCAATCAGTGACCTCAAAAAAGACAGCTTAATTATCTTTGAAGCCACATTCAAGCAGGAGACCGGAAAAAAAAAAAAAAAAAAATCAAAACCCAATGCATGAAATTCATTAAGTCAAAAATGATCAACCACAAGCTATCGTAATGATGCACTATAAATACCCCATCTCTTCACCATAGCAATACATCACATATTGAAACACGGACAACAAAAGTGCTAAAGTGAAGCAAAAAGGAAACAATGACCAGTTGCGAAGGTAAAGAACATGAACATGTATTAAGAGTTGTGAATATATGCCAGTTACATCAGTATTATTATATTGTCTTTGATCTATTATAAATTTTTTTTTTTTGGTCTATGAGTAGGTAAGAATTCATGGCCGGAGCTTGTGGGAGTGCAAGGGACGGTGGCTGAGGCAACAATTGAAAGAGAGAATCCTTCTGTTGATGCTATAATCGTTGAAGACGGTTCGGCTGTCACAAAAGACTTCCGCTGTGATAGGGTTCGGGTTTGGGTCCGCACAGATGGCACTGTTTCGAAGGTCCCTGTCATTGGTTAGGACTCAAAGGGCTTGCACTACTTGATGGCTACAACTTACTATTATTCTCATCGCAATGTTATTCTTATACTATGAATTCCTACTCAAATAAAATGTTGTTATTATTATTATTTAATCAAGTTCAAAGGATCTTTGTGCATTTGTATTGCTTATGAAGTTAATTAATAAGACTGGTTCTATAAAGTCGATGGCCATGTTTTTGGATTTTGTTCAAATATCCTATACTGCATGCCTGTTTGAGGAATAGATACGAATAGATATATATGCCTTCTCCTGATCTAGCACGAAGTGAAAACATTACTTCATGCATTCTTTTTTATGCAAGTCAAAATATTACTTAACTAAAAGTGAATATGGAAAAGAAAAACGAAGTTAAGATGTCACAAGTATGAGCGGAAACGTGTAATCTGTATCATTGACGTAAAAAATATCCATTCGCTTGCAACAATCTTGTAATATATGCAACTTCACTTTTAAAAGGTGCAGGCTTGGCTATACTGGTTGTATTGCCTTTTGCCTAATTTGGCCGTAATCAGCCATTAACCAAACCAAGATGTCTGCGATTCCTTAAGAAAAAACTGTCTGTTTACAGGTTTAACATTTACAAAAAATCTCAAACTCGGGCTCCTGTAGAGGTTGACATTCTATCAAGGACATCCGTGTAGTTATAATGTATAAGGTTTTAAAAACTTCACTTAAGCAACTTCTCCTCCACGCCTCTATTGCTACTGTGCTCTTATTAGGGAATATGTCACTTTATTCTCTCCACAAAAATAACCTTGATCTTGTTGCCACTCTAATATTACACTAATGCTTACATACATGATGAGTGCATGCTTGGTTTGAAGTGACACAGAATGGACAACACAAAATCCTTGAGCAAAGAGATTATCAAAAATCAGCGCACAAAAAATCTAGGAAAGAAAACGGTACTAATAGAAGGCATTAGAGCTCATGATGGAATCACGTGAAAATTGGTGACCTAAAAGAAATCACACAAGGATCAAAACTTATCACCTTTGCCCATGACCTATACTACTTTTAGGAAAAATTCCTTCTTTTAGCCTTTAATTAATTAATTGTTTTTGGCTTTTTGCTATTTCTAGTAATTGTTTCTTGTAAATTTTAATTTTAATGTCAGAATAATTTTATCTGTTCTGGGGCGTCTTCTAAAAATCGTAGGATTTGATTTTGCAAATTTCTCAAATTTGCATTTTTTGTGTGTGGAAATTTTCCTATTTTCTAGCCTAATTTCATGTCTAACGCAAATTAGGAGTTTTAGTGTCTCTTAGCCGCCTTAAGAATGCGATGATAGCTCTAGGGTTCCTTTTCCTATATATTTAAAAGTGTTGTAGCCACCAAGGT
This sequence comes from Lithocarpus polystachyus, assembly GCA_033629205.1. NCBI lineage: Eukaryota > Viridiplantae > Streptophyta > Magnoliopsida > Fagales > Fagaceae > Lithocarpus > Lithocarpus polystachyus. The sequence continues at coordinate 16,495,585 of CM066167.1, forward strand.
TTTCATTAACAAAAGTTTAGAGAGTTTTCCCTTTTATTTTACTGGTGAATTCTGGAGTTCTTTATGGATTCAAAGAACCCCTTAAGAATTTAATTTTAAACATTATCATCCTTAAGTAGACGTGTTGTTTTTCTTGTGGCCTTCCACATACGTCACAAAGATTAGCCATATTTAGCGCAAAAGTATTCCGTTTAGAGTATATCATAGGCATTCTTAACCGATACGTCCATGAGGTATTTCCTGACCACATTAGAAAATCATTCAAGACTTAATTTAGAGGTATTCCTCTGAAGTCTTAGCGGTATTGTTGAGTGGTTCGATCAATGAGTACCTCCCTTGACTGTGTTAGGGAGCATTGTGCATGGGGAGGGACTTTGTATGCATGCATGGACGATGTGTGTGTGTATATATATACATATATATATAGTTTTTTTTATTATAGTTTAATCATGTTTTAATACTATTATCCGTCACACAAAATTTTGGCTTTGCCTCTATTCAGTGACATGTAAGTTACTCAAGCAATGCAAAATAATATTATAATGTTTTATGTAAGATGTTTTTAGAGAATATTGTACATTTATTATAGCATAACTATTATAGAACTTTGTTAGTAATGAGTTCATCATGAGAAGTAACAACTATAAATTACACACACATATACATTATAATTATTCAGTTCAAGTAATGAGAAATAAAATAATTAAAAAAAAAACTTTGAAGGAATATTGTAGAATAAAAGTTGATATAGAATGTGTCTTTTTCTTTCTCCTTAATTCTAAAACAACATACACATCCCACACACTCACGATCAATCACAGCCTTTACAAAACTCACAAATCCACAACATTCAACATTAACATCAAAATCGTAATTTCCGTTGTCACTCAATACAAAATGCAAGCCTCTACGAGATAGGATTAAATGGGACAACAATATTAGAGCTAGGTAAGTGTTGACAAAAGATTAAAGGTAAATGATATCATTTTTTGTCTGTGTGTATTTGATATGGGATGACAAAAAGAACTATGGGTATGTATATATATAAAATAGTAGAAGTGCAAGAGGTGAAAATTGTGAATTGAAATGCAAAGAATTTTTAAGTTGAACAAAATGAAACAAAAAATCAATATTTAAGTTGTTCTTGTCTCTAATGTGGCATTTGTGAATATTTCAATTCTCTTTGCAAAAAATGCATCTCTTGGCAGAATCTCATACTTTCCCATATGAGTATATAAATATATATATATATATATATAATATTGATTATTTTTTATATATATAGATATGTGTGTCTAACTGTGAGTTGTGCTACTTTATCTCAAAACTAATTAATGGTGACGAAGACACACTCAAGTATTTTATGGCATTAGATACTATGCTCCACAGGCTTGTTTGTTGAATTATGGTCTCCCACCACCTTCACAAAGATGCTCCCGCATCTTAAACCTATGATTTTGGCTCTAATACCACTTGTTAGACTATGAGCTATGCCACTCAATTTCAAAATCAATTGGTAATGAGAAAGACACACTCAAGTATCTTATGGGATTTGACATCCCACCCCCTAGACTTGTTTCCAAAGCGGTCATAGGGAGTTGAATTGTAATTCCCAACAATGTGAAATGATTAAATTTATGGCTTCCGTTTTTTGATAAGCTCTCTTAATCATTCAAGTTTTGAAATCCATTGATTTTTCATATAGTCAAGATTTAAACCCTAATACTTTATTCGACAACAATTTGCTTTGCTTGATGAGTTGACTGCAAGCCATTGTCCATTTAACTGTTTTTACTTGTGGATGCTTGTGAAAGGAGATTACAATTACAATTGAAAAGCAAGCTGGCTCCCCTCGCTCCGATGACCGCAATTGCACGTAGCATATCTCATGTTCATTTTTCAAGACCACTTAAATTGACATATACATCTTTTCCAAGTTTGACAATTCCTATTGTGTTATCCATAAGATTAGTCGCCGGCAAGTACACATTTCGTACTAGATATCCTACAGTTATATTATATCATTGACTTTGTTCTCAAGTTATTGCGTATGAACTGAAGATATCTTTAGTTTTCGTCTTTTTCTTTTATTAGGGTATTTGGAATGCATTAATCAATAATAATGAAGCATAGCCACCTTAGCTATACGATTTTCTGTTGTACTTTATAAACAGCTGAGATTGATTTGGTCAAAGAAAAATCCTTCAGCGGCCAGCAGGTAAACGAAGATAAACTTATGAATATTCTGCCAGTCATCGATATTGTTGGGTTGAAATATCGCTTATCTTTTGTAATCTCTCATGTGAATTCACTCGAATGTCAAAGCTTATGACCTTATATATATGAACGGAGTACTGTCAGTGATCACATTTTTCTTCTTTCATTTTAATTTTTGATCTTTGAACGACAATATTATTTTCTTGAATTTTCCTTGAGCAAACTGTTCCGATCAGTGATGTCTAAGGGCAGCTTAAATTTCTTTGAAACCATATTCAAAAAGGATAAACGATAATAATAATAATAATAAAAAAACCCAATGCATGAAATTGAGAAAGTCAAAAATGATCAAACACAAGCTATCGTATTCAGCAAAAAAAAAAAAAAAAAAAAACACAAGCTATCATAATGATACTCTATTAATAATTCATCTATTCGCCATAGCAATACATCACAAATTGAAACACTGACACAATAAGAGAGTAAAGCTAGGAAAACGAAAACAATGGCATCAGAGTGTGTAGGTAAAGAACATGCATTTTTTCTAAAGTTGTAAATATGTGCCAGCTACATATTATAATGTCTATTTGTCTTTGATCTAATATAATTTGTTTTTATTTTATTTTATTTTTGGCCAACTACTATGAGTAGGTAAGAATTCATGGCCGGAGCTTGTGGGAGTGCAAGGGGCAGTGGCTGAGGCAACAATTGAACGAGAGAATCCTTCTGTTGATGCTATAATCGTTGAAGAAGGATCGGTTGTCCCACAGGACTTCCGCGCGCGCTGTGACAGGGTTTGGGTTTGGGTTGATAAAAATGGCATTGTTACTAGGGTCCCCGTTATTGGTTAGGACTCAAAGAGCTTGCACATAAGGGCTACAGCCTACTATTATTCTCCAAGAAATGTTATTATTAAACTATGAATTCCTACTAAAATTGTTAGAAACTGAAAGGAATATGGACAGACACCCAAAGTGAGCATGTCCCTTTGTTTGCCTCAATCAGATTGTAACATCTAGGAGTTATGGAGTAATGGTTTCGACCGTTACTCTACCCCACTAAGTCCACTATCCCACTCAATATTAATGGAGTGGTGTGTATAAAAACACCAAGAGTGGTACCCAATGAGGTATGAACGAATTCTGCATTTCTCATAGTGTTTACAGAGTGTTGTGAGGCTCTTAGTTTGTGGGTTATGTTTGCATCACTCTAGTAGTGTGCGACACCGTCGGAAACGTTTTTTTTTTGGTTCGTGGGTTACACAAACTGGAATTCAAAACGTGTTTGGATAGCTGGTCTGTGTGGAGGCTGGCTCTAGACAGCGTAGAACAATCTCAAAGCTCCTGTGTGATCATCGGTTTAGGCCAAGAGAGGTATGCCGAAAAAACCGATTCCTTATATTCCGCTGCAAGTTTCTATTTCTAACACTGGTATCAGAGCTTTTATAGGTTGTTTTCGTTGTCATAAGCATATATGATTAGTTCTTAATGTGTTTTATGCTTCTGTGATATGCTATGAATTTCTATGCATCACACATGTCCTTCAATGGCAAGTTTTGATTCTGAGTATTTCGTGCCTTGAAACTAATGTATGTTGTTTATATTACATGTATTAACATCTACCTTAAGTTTCGTAGCAAATCTCTAAGTGTGCCATGAGATATAGTTTCACAAAGCTTAGAACACCGAATTTTTAAGGACAAAACTGCTCTTATTTGTTTTTTATTTGCAAAATATGATTTCATATTCTGAATCTATATGTTATAAGCTTTAAATCGGTATATGGAACGTCAAAAACGAATTTGAAATGAAAAAGATATAAACTTTTAAAGTTTCAGAGTAAACCTTGTTTTGCTGAAAAAAAAATTCGAAAGGAAGAAGGTTGAAGACAACCTCCAAATCACGTGGCTTTCACGTGCCAAACAAAAAAGCTGATAGCAAATAAAAAAAAAAAAAAAAAAAAAAAAAAAAAAAAAAACAAACAAACAAACAAACAAACAAACAACAACAGCAACCAGCACATCACGTGGACTAGATTGATAGCAAATAATAATAATATTAATAAAAGGAAAGGGAAGGGTCCCACAATAGTTGACTGTTGATTTCCTAAATCTATTATTAACATCCACCGTAAAGTAAGCTTATTTGCCATATTTGAAATTTTGTCTTTTTGTGATATTTTCCTACTACATGTATATCAATGGCTATTGATAAATGAGTTTCTTTAAGTGAAACGTATTATTTAACTTAGCATTTATTTCTCATGAAACATAATAGGTATATGCTTCAATGATATGGAATTGATTTAATAAATTATTTAATTCCATGATTATTTCTTGGTGAAATATGGTATTAAAAATATATATATATATATATATTTACACAACGTTAAATATAATATTTAACATGACAAAGAAATAATTATTTCTTAGTGAAATAATGAGATGCCTATATGAATTGTTCTCATGAGTTTTAAATTGTGATGGCATGTTTAGCTTAATAGTTAATATTGGTGAATTATTTTCAATACATATATTTTGTATAGAATTGAAATATGGAATAGTGGGAGTATGGTTGAGTTGTGTTATCTCCCATACATAATTTTGCACAAATAGATTAAAATTAAGCTTAGTAATAAGCACTAGTGGCGCAAGAGATGATTAAGAAGCTTAGCAAATTTTCGATCTTGCGACGTGTGTTGATTATCTAAGTTTATTTTAGATCGAACGTCAAAATTTTTGAAATATGTGTGTAATGTCCCATTTGTGAAATTTTGTAGTAAAATGGCTTCCAAAGGTATAGTTGCTGATCTCAATAAAGGAGAGAAACTGGATGGTGAAAATTATAATATTTGGCACCGCAAAATCCAGTATGTGCTGAATGAACAAGAAGTCCTAGAGACTCTAACTCATTCGTTGAGTAAACCCGATGAGGGAAGCTCTGAGCAACACCAACGTGACCTTGCTGCCTATGAAAGTTGGCGCAAGAAGGATTTGTGTGCGCGCTTTACAATGCTGAGCAGCATGCACAATGACTTGATTGGTGAATTTGAGCAGTATACAACTGCACAAGACATGTGGAAAGCTCTAAAGCTAAGATATGGAGGGACATCGGCCACTAGACTGCGTGGCTTGACAATGAAATTTGATTCATATAAGATGCGCCCTGAACATACGATGAAGCAGCATCTTAGGGCGATGTCCTCCATGATTCGAGAGCTCAAATCAGCTGGAAACAATCTTACTGACGAACAACAAGTCCAGGCAGTGATTCGTTCACTACCAAGTTCATGGGAGACGATGTGTCAAAATTTGACACACAATGAGAACATCAAAACATTTGATGATGTGGCTCGTCACTTGGAACTTGAAGCTGAGCGCCTTGAAGCAGCCAAGCCGATTAGTTCTGTGCACATGGCTGAGAGTAGCTCGCGTAAGGCGTTTAGGCCTAAACGCAAGCAACCTGATTATGCTCCTGGACAAGAGAGACCTAATGGGCCACCGCCTAAGAAGGCTAAGTTTGTCAAGCGCAATACTAGAGGAAAGCGCGCAAAGAAGGACAAGTCTAAGTTGACTTGTTATAATTGCGGAAAGAAAGGACATTTTGCTCGTGATTGCACTGAGCCGAAAAAGGTAACACCTAATCCTACATCTCACCATGTTTTTGTAACTAGTCATGTCCTTGTTGCTAATTCTGCTCCTATGTGGACTGTAGACTCAGCAGCAACAGAACATGTAGCGAGAGATAGAGTGGGATTTGTGGAGTACCGCCGGATTCCTATTGGGAGCAGAGATATCAAGGTGGGAAATGGAGCTAGCGTGGAGGTACTTGGAATTGGTACCTACAAGCTAGAGTTGCGAGGTGGCCGCACTCTGTTACTCCATGACGTATTGTATGCTCCAGAGATCCGGAGGAACTTACTTTCCGTAGTTACTTTATTAAGACTTGGTTTCCGGTTTATTTTTGAGAATAATCATGTTTTATTGCATTTGGGAACAGTTTATTATGGTTGTGGTTTTATTTCAAATGGTTTTTTAATTTTGGATATTGAATATTATAATAATAGTTCAGCTTTTGTGACTTCATCTGATAATGCTTCTGATAATTCAATTATATGGCATGCTAGGCTTGGCCATATAGGGCAAGAAAGGATGACTAGGTTAGCTAGAGAAGGCCTTATGGGCAATCTCGCTAAGGTCACTTTGTCCACATGTGAACATTGTCTTGTGGGAAAGTCAAAAAGAAAACCGTTTGGAAAAGCCACAAGGGCATCTTTTCCATTGCAACTAATCCACTCTGATATATGTGGCCCAATGAATGTGAGGGCAAGGCATGGAGGTTTCTACTTCATCACATTTGTAGATGACTATACACGTTACGGTCATGTCTATTTGATTTCTCATAAGTCTGAGGCTTTAGATTGCTTTAGACAATACATGAGATTGGTTGAGAATCAATTAGACAAGAGCATTAAGGCTCTCAGAACTGATCGTGGACGTGAGTATCTATCTGAGCAATTTAAGGAGCTCTGTGATGAAAAGGGAATTGCAAGGCAGTTAACGATGCCTTATACACCGCAACAAAATGGTGTGGCGGAAAGGAGAAATCGAACACTGCTGGAGATGGTTAGGTCAATGATGGCGCAAGCAAACCTACCGATTTCGTATTGGGGGGATGCACTTTTGACTGCAGCCTATATACTTAACCGAGTGCCCTCTAAATCAGTATCTTCCACACCTTATGAACTATGGACCGGCAAGAAACCTGACTTGAATAACTTGCGGCCATGGGGTTCAATAGGTTATGTTCACAATAATTCTCATAGATATGGGAAGTTAGGGCCTAGAGGAAAGAAGTGTATCTTTATAAGATATTCTGAGCATTCCAAAGGCTATGTGTTGATAGGTGAACAACCAGATGGAAGTGTGACTGAATTGGAGTCACGTGATGTTGATTTCATTGAAAGTGAATTCCCTAATATAGGTGAGGTTGAAAAGAACTTGACTCTTTATGAAATGATGGATCAAGAAGGAGGCAGCTCAAGTAGGCTAGTAGAGGACAAGGAAGAAATTCCTGAAACTCCTAGAAACAGTGGGAGCGACTCACAACCTAGTGGGAGCATACCACTAGAAGTTGATCCACAACAACCTCAACCACGTAGAAGCAACCGTGGTAATGTTCCTCGTCGTCGTTTTGAGATTGAGGGGGAAGCTTTCATGATTGCTTCACAGGATGATGATGAGCCAAAAACTGTGCAAGAGGCTCTCTCATCTTCTATTAGTGATGAGTGGATGAAAGCAATGAATGAAGAAATGGAGTCTATGAGGACTAATCAGGTCTGGGATCTGGTAGACCTACCGTCAGGGCGAAAAGCAATTGGGAACAAATGGGTTCTTAAAATCAAACGCAAGGCGGATGGGTCAATAGAAAGGTATAAAGCTCGATTAGTGGCAAAAGGATATACTCAAAAGGAGGGTGTTGACTACGAGGAAACCTTTTCTCCGGTTGTGAGGTTTGCCTCTGTTCGACTCATTCTGGCCATTGTTGCAAACTTGAATTTGGAGTTATACCAAATGGACGTTAAGACAGCTTTTCTCAATGGAGAACTAGATGAAGAAATCTATATGGATCAACCTATTGGCTTTGTGACCAAAGGTCAAGAGCACAAAGTGTGCAAACTTAAGCGATCCATATATGGTTTAAAGCAGTCATCTAGGCAGTGGTATCTAAGATTTCATCGAGCCGTTCTATCAAATGGGTTTACGATGATCGAAGAAGATCACTGTGTCTATGTAAAACGATCCAAGGGAAGTTTCATTATTTTGTCATTGTATGTCGATGACATATTATTGGCCAGTAATGACATGGAGATGATTATCGCCATAAAAGAGTGGTTGTCCTCTAACTTTGAGATGAAGGACATGGGTGAAGCAGATTATATTCTGGGGGTTAAAATCCTTAGGGATCGCTCAAAGAAACTTTTAGGTTTATCACAACAAACCTACATTAAGAAAGTTCTTGAGCGTTTCCAAATGCATAACTGCAAACCCATGGATACTCCAATTGCCAAAAATGAGAGCTTAAGCCTGGATATGTGTCCTAAGACTAAAGATGAAAAAGAAAAGATGGCTCGTGTTCCCTATGCTAATGCAGTTGGAAGCTTGATGTATGCAATGATGTGTACTCGTCCTGATATATGTTATGCTGTTGGATTAGTCAGCAGATTTCAGTCTAATCCAAGACTTGCTCATTGGAAAGCTGTCAAAAGGATATTAAGGTATCTTAAAGGGACAGCAGACTACATCCTTTGTTATCAAGGCTCAGATTTGCATATGATTGGCTATAGTGATGCTGATTGGGGTAGTGACCTAGATGAACGCAAATCTACATCTGGATATGCTTTCTTGCTGAATAATGGTGCCATTACTTGGAGTAGCAAGAAACAACCCTGTATAGCATTGTCAACTATGGAAGCAGAGTATGTAGCATGTTCGGCAGCTGTTCAAGAAGCAGTTTGGTTGAGGAGGTTCTTTAAGAATCTTGAGGTTGTCAAGGATGCCTCAGATCCAGTTACGGTACATTGTGATAGCATGGCAGCACTTGCCTATGCTAAAGACTCTAAGTATCATGGTAGAACCAAACATATTGATATACGATATCACTACATTCGAGACATGGTTGCTCACAATGAAGTGGTTCTAAAACACATTTCCACAAGCCTCGTGATTGCTGATCCACTAACAAAGCCTATAGGAAGGGATGTCTTTCAGGCTCATGTTAGGAGTTTAGGGCTACGTAGAATATGATGATATGTTGTTTTTAGTTACCATTTATTGTACTCTTTTGGGATATTTTGTTTTAAATACATATGATGTTATTCAGTTAATAATATGTATGTTTACACACACACACATATCATATGATGAGTTCTGTGGTATGAAAGGTATGTCGGCAGGCTAAGGTCGACTCACTCACACGAGCGATCGCCTCTGGCGCTTGAGTAGTGAGCAGAGATGAGACATTGTGTCATTAAATGCTTATGTAGCATGTATAGATGATTGACACAAATAGATGTCGCCTTAGTTGGAACTAAGATGAGGTCTATAATATATTTATCTTAATTAGACCGTACATGGATAGCCCATGATCCATGTAGCCTATGGTTAGCCAAATGCGAGACCTTATTTGATGCCTAAGGTGGCAAGCAAATAAATGACTCGAGTTAGGCGCTTGAGTAGCGACTAGACTAAGATTTGTACGGTGTATTGAGTTAAGACATACGCTCTTACTTAAGAGAACTACACCGTAGCATGTATTTCATACTACATGTGCTTGCTCGACCAAAAGCGGAGGTGAGAGAATAAATCCCTGCTTCTTCACCGTGTGAGTCCCATGGATTTTTCATTAAGATCCAACTTATGCCCTTGTTACTTTTGACTATGTCATGAAGCTGAGGTTTTGATGTCTGCTACTTTGGCATGTTACCTATGGCCATGTTGGATTCGGTCTAAAGGGACATTGCTGGGAAAGCGATTAGACCAAAGTTAAAAGACATGAGTGCAAAGGGAAGACTATTTTTGTAACACATCCTTACATTTGTACTCACTGTCGACAGGTTATAGCGCTTATGGTAGCGAAATAATCGTGAGTACATCTGGATAGTTATGAAGGTTCAAGCATAAAGTCTGAGTATTAAACTCAAGAGGGGTTAGAGATGCTTGATCCGATGTGTTAATATATGTCTAGGGCATAACGAGACACTTTAGGGATGTTGCTATACTGGTCTTGGTACAGATTTAGTATAGTGCTCCCAAATATGTTTTTTTTTTCAAGTGTGCTCGGCGGTCGCACAACCTATTTGCCAGTATGAACGCACTGAGAAACACATTGAGAGATGGATAATAGGGCCATGCCCACAGTGGATGAGTGGGAGATGTTAGAAACTGAAAGGAATATGGACAGACACCCAAAGTGAGCATGTCCCTTTGTTTGCCTCAATCAGATTGTAACATCTAGGAGTTATGGAGTAATGGTTTCGACCGTTACTCTACCCCACTAAGTCCACTATCCCACTCAATATTAATGGAGTGGTGTGTATAAAAACACCAAGAGTGGTACCCAATGAGGTATGAACGAATTCTGCATTTCTCATAGTGTTTACAGAGTGTTGTGAGGCTCTTAGTTTGTGGGTTATGTTTGCATCACTCTAGTAGTGTGCGACACCGTCGGAAACGTTTTTTTTTTGGTTCGTGGGTTACACAAACTGGAATTCAAAACGTGTTTGGATAGCTGGTCTGTGTGGAGGCTGGCTCTAGACAGCGTAGAACAATCTCAAAGCTCCTGTGTGATCATCGGTTTAGGCCAAGAGAGGTATGCCGAAAAAACCGATTCCTTATATTCCGCTGCAAGTTTCTATTTCTAACAAAAATGAAATAAAAAGTTCCCATTCCCCCTATCAAAAAAAAAGTTCCCATTCCGCATGCATTATATATGAAACCAAATATATAGGAGTTCATAGTCTTTGCGCATTTGTATTGTTTATGAAGCTAATTAATAAGACTTGCTCTATAAAGTTGATGATAATTTTCATGTTTTTGGACTTTGCTCGAACCTCCTATATGCCCTCTACTCTCTTTTCTCTTTTGGGATTATAAAAAGGCCGGAAAAAGTAAATGCGTACGAATGAAATGAAGTTAAGATGTCACAATTATGAGCGAAAACATGTAACCTTTATTATTGACATAAAAAATTATGCATTAATTAGTTTGCCATTCATCCTGTAATATGCTACTTCATTTTAGAAAAATGCTGGCCTCCATACTGCTTGTATTGGCCTTTGCCATTTCGTCGTAATCGCCTATTGTACAACATATTATATTATAAAAATGTCCCTTTGAGTTTGAAAATTAATATAACAATTATAAATTCAATAAAGACTTTGTGTAATGCCTCTTTTTTACACCTTCCAATGCAAAGTGCTATATCAGCTTTTTACAAATTAATAAATATAATTTACCACACATAATTATTTCTCTTAGTACACAATTTTATACGTCAGCTTTTTACAAATTAATAAATATGATTTACTACACATAATTATTTCTCTTAATACACAATTTTAGAAACGTTTGGAACTTGAAAGTTGAAACCCAATCCTCCTTCCTACCACCACTAAATCTCCAACCCAACATAATTTTCACCAGAGTTGTCACTGGAATTTAGAAAATAATCAAACTCTCTCTCTCTCTCTCTCTCTCTCTCTCTCTCTCTCTCTCTCTCTCTCTCTCTCTCTCTCTCTCTCTCTGGTTGTCTATTCGAACTTGGAAATCAAAAGAGGATGGTGGTTTAAATCATCCATGGTGGACAATTAGGTCTGCTTTGGGGTTGTTGACTTGTTGTGGTCCTAGGTTGGGTAAGGAAGAGGGAGAGTAGCAGAGAGTGAAAGAGAGTGACTTTGATTTATTTTCCAAATTTTGGCAGTAGCTCCGGCGATGTCTATGGTGGGTTGGAGGCAGTGGTACTTAGCATGTGTTTTAATTTTAATTATCGGAGTTGATTTTCTAAAATAGGGAATTATTGAAGAAGAATTTACTGAGCTAGACTTTATTCATTATTTTGTGAAACTTTGTAAAAATATGACGTGGTATATTGGTATTGAAGGGTGGTTTACACTACATCCTTATCAAATTTGAACTCTAATATGAAATTGTTCATTATTAACTTTTTGTTATAATTATGTCATTATGTGTTATAACTCTTTTTAATGAATTTCTTGCTTATTTATGAGTTTTTTGCTTAAATTTTCTGTTACATTTTTTATATATATAATACTAGTAAGCAGGACTGGGCAAAAAACCTGTCTGACTTGCCAACCCATTTGACCCATGCATGTCTATTATGTAAGGCAGTGCAGGTCAGGTTGGGTGCTTTCAAAATAGCAGGTAAATTTGATTGACGAGTGAAGATGAGGTGTCAACTCAACCACTATACAATATCTGTCTTATGTAACGCATTAAGATAGAAAGAATAATTACTAGGTTACATTATACACACATATACACAAAACAAAAACAAAAAAAAAGTGTGACGCTTGAAGAATTATGGGGCATAAAATAGTAAATAGGCTAAACTACAAATTGAACCCTCTAACTTTACTTAAAATTCAATTCAATCCTATAACTTCACTTTCATTCAATTCAATACTCTAAATTTTAGTTTTATTCGATTTAGTATTTTTGTCTAATTTCTTTAGAAGCGTTGCCATTAAGTGTCACAATACGGTGTCATTTTGGTTTTTTTTTTTTTTTTTGCCCTTAAGAGCGTCGAGACCTTTCTCTCTTAGTCGAGAGAAAGGGTTCCAAAAATTCTCCTAGAATTTTACCTCTATTCAAATTGATATTGCTAAAACTATAGTTTTCCACCTTAACAATTGTGATTTAAAAAAAAAAATTGTCATGTGCCTAGCATTACTAATATAATAGCTATGGTTTTTGGTAATTAATATTGTGTCAAAAGGTTTTCATCCCATGGACAAAGGAGTTGGAAAGTTAAGTTGAGGATACAAGGTAAGGTAAGAGTTCTTTTAGAACAAATTGTGTTTTGAATTTAGTGTCCTTGGAAAAAATTATAAGTATTTTGCTTTATTAATCAGTGTTAACTATGTAACTATGTTTTTAAATTTAATTGGGGAACAATATATGGGTAATGCCAGAACCCAAAAAAGAAAAGAAAAGTATTAAGGCATGATACTGTTTGCATCTTCTTCCTTTGCTTGAGCAACTATGAAAAAATTATCTGCAAATCGTGGGTAATGGGTTCACATTCTCATGTAAGTTTGATGCCCCTGAATTTGATGTCAAGAACTTTTTCATTTGCCTTTAGCTTGATGGCTTTTAATTGGACTCTCAAGTCTAGCAGTGTCTCTAGCCAAGGATTTCACCATTGGATCTTCCTGGTCCATGGCTGGTGGCCCAGGACAAAGCCTGCATGAGACCACAAAAAAATTCTAAGGAAAAGAAATGGAGAATAAAGAAAGGATGGTCAAGGATGGAAGGAGAGTGAATATTTTGGGGTTGTATAGAAATATTTGTAGGTTGAGAGATTGAGATCTATGGGGAACGGATGATGTTTAGGCGATGTTAACTAGACCAAGAATGGATGGATTGAAAAGGTTAAAGACTTGGGTATAGAATCTATAGATCTGTGGAAAGTTGTGTTTGGAAGGACCTAAAGCTATCAAAAAGGCGGACAGCACAGGTTAGGGAAAACTTAGGACAAAATGGCCGGGCAAATGCCCTTTTTGTGCAAAAAAATTGACATTTTGCCCTCTTTCCCAAACTAATTAGGAAAATGCCCCTCTTTTGTAACTCGATTTTCCAAAAATCGAGTTAAAAAAAAATTTTTTTTAGAGCCCTATAGCAGCGTTTTAAGGAGCTTATAGTGACGTTTTCAGGACCTATAGTGGCGTTTTGGAACTCGAGCTCCAGGAACTCGAGTTATAGGCAAATTTTTTTTTTTTTTTTTTTTTTGTCTATAACTCGAGTTCACGGAGCTCGAGTTCCAAAACGCCACTATAAGACCTGAAAACGTCACTATAGGCTTCTTAAAAACGCTGTTATAGGGCTTAACTCGATTTTGAGAAAATCGAGTTTCAAAAAAGGGGTATTTTCCTAATTAGTTTGGAAAAGGAGACAAAATGCTAGATTATTTTTTTAAAAAGAGCATAGGCCAATTTTGTCCAGAAAACTTGACTGAAAAGCAAGAGCTACCGAGAGCAACGAGAATTGAAACAGGGAGAGAAGTACATAGAGGGATTCTAGCATTTTACCCTTATTTTAAAAAAAAAAAAATTAGCAATATGCTCCTGTTTTGAAACTATATAGACAAATATCCCTGTTTCGATACTCGATTACCTTAAAATCGAGTTTCAATGAAATACTCGATTTGTACAAAATCGAGTTATGCCCGATCAAACTTAAAAAAAAAAAATTGCATGGAACTCGAGTTTCATTAAAAACGCCACTATAGGAAAACAAAAATGTAGTTATAGGTTATGCCCAAGTTCCATGCAATTTTTTTTAGTTTGATCGGCTATAGCTGAAGACATTCTATTGACATGCTCATGTTACAACTCTGTATGCCACTGGAAAAAACTTAAACAAATTGGAACTCGTTTCCTCAACCGACAAAAAAACCTCACCAGTCACTATAATGCATATTAATAGTAGTAAAGTTTTTTTCAGAAGAATTTTTATGTAATAAAGATTTTTTTTTGCTTAAGAATAATTTTTATGTAGTAAGGTTTGTAGTAATTTTAACATTTTTCAAGATTATATGATAACAAGTGGTTTAAAAAAAAGGTTGTGCAACTCCAAAATTGTCCAATAAATATTATACCAACAAAATTTCAACCCAATTGAAAACCATAAACTTTTTGGGAAAATACAATTATTGTGATGCTTTAATTTTTCTAAGCCAACATTCTACACAATAAATTGTCAAGATTACCCACTAAATTTTTCGCATGGCTACACATCAAACAATATCTATTTCTTTCTTAACACAAAAATCAAAATTTATTACCATGCATTGCCTTATCTAAGATAGAGTAAACCTTAGTTCTAACAGAATAATTATTTTTTGGGTTAAATTTTATTCTTGAACTATGATATTTGATTCTCTTCATGACATTAAATTTTGTTTGGTTAGCATTGATTCATAAAATTATTTTTTTGATCCATTAAATTAACTTATGTTTCGTTAGCATTAAATAAATTTATTTAATTGATAATTAAATACAAAGGCCCAAGTAAAATTATCGTCTTAGGCCCCAATTAGATTGAGTCGGGCATGTTGATATTGTATGTTGTTTGGCCTTGATTGTCATACCAAACTACCGGTTTAGGCTCTAAAAAGCAAAATTTGTGTTTTTAAACATTGAAAAAATAAGGAGGAACATAGGAAAAATTATATTTATCCCAATCGGAGGTTGGATAAATCATTTTAATGAACCAAGAGTTTAAAATCCCAAACTTTCCATTTATGGCTAAGTTTGACCAACATCGACTAACCTTAACTGAGACTAGTAAAATATTTGACAAAAAATCCAATCATTCGATTGAGATAAATTTTTGTCCATTTTGAAGATCATGAAATTCTATTTAAAACGAGGGTTCACGAACCAAAATTATAGTTAAAATAGATGACATATCATCAAAACATCAAAATTTTGTTTAAAAACACTATTTCATTATTTTTCAAGTTAAGTTTGTTTGTTTGTTTTGGCATTTTACCAAATAAATTGTACAAATCCAACCACAATGGATGCGAAAGGCCTAAAGCACATTAAAGTATGATGAATTAGCTATGCTACCAAAAAAAAAAAAATGGCTTGATGATATCCCCTCCGAACTAGGAGGAACTAATTTTTCAAGATAAGTGCTAGACAATTTTCTATGCTGCGTCATCTCCATTCCAAGCGCAATATCTCAGCGATAGTCTCGTGTGTTGGGCCTCACAAATAGCAATCTTTTTTGTAGTGCCATACATGAGGGGGAGTGTTAGAATTATGATTAAATGAAGAAATTCAACATTTTCTATCATCTTAAACTTTGGAGACAATAGGTAATCTATCAATTATTGCTATCAAACATGTCAGAGGGGTTATGACTTTACACTTATTTGTACAACTGTATTTTGGAAATCTTCTAAACAAACATGTATTGCCAAGTTCACAATGGAATTGAAATTTATCTCATTGGATAAAGTATACTTGTACCTTGAAAAAATTTGAAAAAGTGAGAAAAGTGATGCCAAACTCACCCATAGAGTGGCTTCATCATTTTTTGGATGATATGCCAATGTAGACGAAACCTGTGCCTCATGTTTGTATACATTGTTATAGCAAATCAGCAATTGGTAGGGCCACAAAGCTGTATGACCACCATCGTACTTGCTAAAAAAGTGAAATTAAGTATACCAATAACAAAGTAACACTTAAATATGTTGTAAATTTGAAGGATAATAATAAAGGTACTACAACTTTGACTACGTAAAACTTACAAATTGATATGATAATGAATGTGATTGGTGTGTATTAAATACCTCATAAATGAATATTTTAATTTCCTCTTTATGATTGGTGACACATCAGTTTATAAGTTCAATGTAGTAGAATTTCTATGTACAAGGTTTCTCAAAACACATTCTTTATCTTTTTTATTGGATGTAAATTTTAAAAATCTAACTGTTGGAGTGTATGTTCTTTATGTTCTTTAAACGTATGTCAAATTTTCATTTAAATAAAATGTTATTTACTATTCAATCAATAAACTTATTTTTTATGCATAATTTTAAATCACAAAAACTTGAAATTTAAGTATCTTATTGATGGCATAGCTATTAATATTTGATCTTCTTGAAATTTTGTTAGCATTGGGGATATAACAAGAACATGCAATCTTATAGTTAAATTTTCAAAATCCACATCCAACAAAAGATATAAGAAAAGTTTAAAGAATTTCTCTCTAAACTAATTTAGGGATAAACCTTTTCCAATTTCTATTATCCCTACCACTACTCAAATTTGAATGTGTATTTTGGGTCTAGAGTTTTCCTTCTTACTACTTGTTCCTTTTGTCTTGGCATGGAAGCCACTACTATTTCTACAACTTTTCCTAGCAAACAATTTTACCACCACAACAACTTTTATATTTTTTACCTACTGGTACACAGCCCAGCAAATTTTCCCCTAAAAAATGCTAAGTGAATAAGCTGTTAGTTCTAATATGGGCTAACACTATCATCACATTTTTACTTATTAGTAATAACTTGTTATAAGATTTATTGTAAAATGTTATGAAAGTAGCATTAGTCAATAAAATAAAGTACACCTAAGAAATTGTATCCCTTTTCTAAAAAGTATTTTGAGTAGTTAATGTGAATTTAATACTCCGTTAAATAATATTTGTATACATTTTATATAAAAAAAAAATAGAGCTAAACTAAGAAACTATACTTGAATATTAAAAGAGCATATACAATCAAGATAAATTTATTATATATTTTATTAGGAAAATGTGCATTCCAATTTATAATTGAATAATTTATTATTTATTATTTAGTAGGCGGTGTGCTGAGGGGATTCATTAGCAAAAAATTAAAAAAAAAATACAAAAACAAAAACCGAGATACACAAATTATTATTTGAGTTGCGCATGTGGTGTGTAATTTTGAGAACTTTAATGTGGAACAAACTATTGTTATGGTGAGTGTTATTAAACCCAACCCAGCTCAGCCATTCGAACCGTTAACCCGATGAACTTTCAGATGTGCTCAAGACCAAATTAAAACCGGTAAAATCCAGTGGGTTTTAAGCAAATCATGTGACCCAACTGGGTTTTAACGACCAGACTGGGTTTGTGAATTGTGCAAAATTACATTAATAGGTCTATCCTATTGACTTCTTTATTGTTTAATGTGTGATAATATGGTAATTTTAATAAGATAAAACCTAAAGAAATATTTAAAAAAATGCACTATTCTCTCATTCTCTGCTGATTCACACTACTCTCTATCCATCACTTTTCACTGTTTTAGTTCCCCAAACTTGCAACAATGCATTGATTTTCTGCCATGAACAAATCACTTTTTAGTTTCACATAGCTAGTTAGCACATAGATATAAGTATACTCACTCTATGTTATATAGTTAATTGCTTAAACCTTATTTGCTATTCTTTTGTTTACGTCTTTTTGTGTTATATTTGTTTATTGCTTTACGTTAAGTCTTTAACATTTTTTTTCAATTCTTTTATTTACATAGTTTGAGATTTGCCCTTTTTTTTTAATATACAAAAAGATATGTAATAAAATTTTATTTAATAAAAACTTTGTTTCAATCTTATGACATTCGTTTAATTTGCTTGTGAATTTTATAGAATTTTTAATACTATTACTTGTGAAACTTTGATTTTGAATTATAATAGTGAGTTTAATTTAGGCATATGCCTTTTTTTGTTAATTTACATATTTATATTATGATTTTTCAAACTTATATATATAATTTTTAAAATCTTTTTATTTGACCCTGTGATTCAACCGTTGGCCCACTGATTAAACCAATGACCCAGCAACCCGGCTCATAGATAGGGTCAAGCTCTAGTCCAGGTTTAATAACTATAAACAAATTATCATATCGTCATTCGTTGTTGGCTTGAAGTTCGACAAGGATTAATTTGAGCAACAAAATCCAAAAAACAATGAATCAATTTTCCAAGTAAAACTCAAAACTGCATTCCTACCGAGAAAGAAAAAGTAAGAATTAATGGTCCCAGTTCTCATTTGTGACTACCCGGCGAACATACCTCGTAGATTTAAGCCACTCTTGCATGCATGACATCTTTAAGCATATGATTAGGGAAAAGTCTAAGATGACATAATTTTTCACAACTTCTTGCCACAACTGTGATGTGGTAGAGTGTAATTGGTAAAGAAAAAACGGTTGGTCCATGTGTAAGTGATAGTTAACCACTCACAAATTGCTATGTCAGAGCTGTGGCAAAAAAGTTGTGGAATAATTTGTGGTTCTAGAACTACTTAATAATTAGATATGTAAATGTAATATCTGATCAATGTAAAACTTAACTATTATGCATTAGGGCAAAGCCGTAGACACTCTATTCCCAAGGCCAATGGACATCGCGCGTTTACTAATAAGATGAATAACTGAATAAGAATTCATGAATAATTTAAGGATGTATATTATTATCATAATAATATGAATGACTTAATTCATTTACAGCCCTACTCAGGCACTTAATAAAAGTCATTTTAGTGTCTTCTCTCATAGTTTTTAGAGTGAGATTCTTCTTCTTAGGTTGAGGCATAATGGGCAGCTCAAAGGTTTTAAATGATCCTACAAGTTCTTACTTACTCTCAAAATCTTTCTCTCCTCTTATTGCATGTGACTTTGGGATGGAACCTTTCAAGGAGAGACCTCATTACTTTTCTAACTTCTCTATGCTCTGATCATGAGATCTTATTTCCTAGGTTTAAACTCTAACTTTATTACTATGTCACTGAGTTTAGTATAAAATTCATTCATTTAAAGTCTCGTCCTCTCTTATCCTGATTTCCTCAAGCAAGCATTCGAAGTTTAGAGTTCTTTTTTTTTATTTTTTTTTATACAAGACAGAATTTTTACTCTAACTTAATCTAAGTGTATATGTGTATGAAACTCCCTCTTGAAGACTTGAACCCCAGCCCTTGCCCCCCACACCCCACAAGTATTTATACTTATGGAGTGACCACTACACCAAGGATTGTAGGGAATTAACCCGAAATTCCCAACCTGTGAGAAACAAAAAAATAGAGAAAACACACGCCAAAGAAAAACAATCACACGCACAAGACAATATTTACTTGGTTCGGCAATTTTCCTACGTCTACGGAGTTGCAGGGATTTCACTATTATCAGGGAAAAATACAAAGCACGGCTACAGTGTTTTCACTCTCTCAACAAACAACAAGACAAAACCCTAATCACCAAAAAACGGTTTTTATACATCTTGTGCACAAGATTCACAATGGGCTACAAGCCTTCGCTCTATGGACTAAGTCTCAGAAAATCTCTCATTAAAAACTACGCAACATTATTCAGGTCAGGTCGGGTCGTCAACCGAATCAAACATAACTAGACTCCACAAAGCCCAACAAATCTCCCACTTGGAGACTAGTTCAATCACCAACATCAGCCGTTGTCTTCCAAAAAACAATCCCTCATCCCTGCAACTCATCCTCCTGTCCTCAAGCTAGAAGGCCAACTGAAGCTGCACACAGCTTTAGCTTCTCAATAGTGACACCCTTAGTCAACATGTCCGTCGGGTTCTTAGATCTACAAATCTTCACAAGTATTACCAGCTTATCTTCAACAGGGTAACGGATAAAGTGGTATTTTGTCTGTATATTCTTCGACTTTGAATGAAAAGCCGAATTTTTAGCAAGAAAAATTGCACTCTGAATGTCACTGTGTAGAATGCCCATCTCCTACTTCTTACTCAATTCATCTAAGAAACCATGTAGCCAAATCATCTCCTTTCTAGCTTCAGTTGCTGCAACATACTCAACTTCTGTAGTAGACAAAATAACAATCTTTTGTAGATTTGAAGCCCATTATATAGTTGTACCACCCAGAGTAAATACAAACCCAGTAATACTCTTTCTACTATCAATATCACCAGCAAAATCAGCATCTACATAACCCTACAGTTTCAAACTTGCACCTATGTAACAAAGACATGTATCTGATGAACCCCTCAAATATCTCAGAATCCACTTAACTGCCTCCCAATGCTACTTTCCAGGCCTACTCATGAATCTACTCACAACTCCCACTACAAGTGCAATGTTTGGCCTTATACATACCATAGCGTACACACCATAGCATACATCAAGCTACCAATAGCTGAGGTATAGGGTACCTTGCTCATATGGTCCCTTTCTTCTTCTGTCTTTGGTGACTGTTCCTTGCTTAGTTTGAAATAACTACCCAAGGGTGTGCTCACTGGTTTAGCTTCATTCATGTTGAACCTATTAAGAACTTTCTTCACATACTCTGACCGTGAAAGCTACAATGTACCATTAGCCTTGTCTCTAATGATTCTCATACCAAAGATTTGCTTTATAGCTCCCAAATCCTTCATTGCAAACTGTTTTGACAATTGCTTTTTCAGATTATTAATCTCCTCAATACTAGAACCTGCAATGAGCATATCATCCACATACAACAGTAAAATGATGTAAGAATTGTCAAAAGACTTAACATAGCAACAGTGATCAGCTTCACATCTTTTGAACTCAATTCTATGCATAAAACTATCAAATTTCTTGTATCACTGTCTTGGAGCTTGTTTTAGGCCATACAAACTCTTTCTTAGTTTGCAGACTAGATTCTCTTGTCTCTGAACAATGAACCCTTCTGGCTGAATCATGTAAATGTCTTCCTCTAAGCCACTATGAAGGAATGACGTCTTCACATCTAACTACTCAAGATGTAAGTTTTCTGCAGCCACCATTCCCAGTACCAATCTGATTGTTGACATCTTCACAACTGGAGAGAATATTTCTGAGTAGTCAATGCCCTTCTTCTGCTGGAACCCTTTGACAACTAATCTAGCCTTGTAACGCTTGCTGCCATCATGCTCATTTTTTATTCTATATACCCACTTGTTGTGCAAAGTCTTCTTTCCTACTAGCAATTCAGTCAATTCCCATGTCTAATTCCCTAACAAGGAATCCATCTCATCCTTCATGGCTAACTCCTACTTGCTTGAATTTTCATCCTGCAAGGCTTCTTCATAACACTCTAGCTCACCACCATTAGTCAACAGAAGATAATTTAGAGTGGGTGAATAACGCTGTGGAGTCTAATGGTCCTGGAAAATCTACGGACTTCAGCTACAGGTGTACTCTAATCTACCTATGAATCTTCATTCTCCTTATCCTCTTCACCCCTTTCTGGACAGTACTTTCAGTCAATTCATCTAAGTTGACAAACTCAGATTTCTTTTGATCTATCTCTGTAACATCTGACACTACAGTTGACCTATCCTTGTACATAACCTGTTCATTAAATATCACATTTTTACTTCTGATAATTTTCCTGTTTTGTTCACCCCAAAACCTATAGCCAAATTTCTCATCACTATAGCCAATGAAAAAACATATTTTAGACTTTGCATTAAGTTTACTACAAGCATCAGAATCAATATGAACATAAGAAATACAGCCAAAAACTTTTAAATGTGAAAACTTTACCTCTTTACCACTCCAAACCTCCTTAGGAAGTCTGAACTCCATGGGAACTGATGGCCCTCGGTTTATCAGATAAGCTGCAGTGCTAACAGCATCAGCCAGAAAGTTTTTGGTAGTCCAGCATGCAACCTCATACTCCTAGCACGCTCATTGAGAGTTCTGTTCATGCGCTTAGCCACGTCATTCTGCTGTGGTGTCCTAGGAATAGTCTTCTCCATCCTAATTCCTTGTGCAGCACAATACTCACTGAACCCTCCATCTATGTACTCTCCTCCAATATCTGACCTCAAACATTTTACTTTCAAACCTGTTTCTGTCTCAACCATGACCTTCCACTTCTTAAAAGTTTCAAATACATCATATTTATTTTTCAGAAAATAAACCCATACCTTTCTGCTTGAGTCATTAATGAACGTGATGTAGTACCTTGAACCTCCAAGAGATGCAACCGGTGAAGGCACCCATAAATCAGTGTGCACTAACTCCAATTTTTCAGCCTTCGGTGTCCTGCCAGTTTTCAAGAAGCTCACCCTTTTCTGCTTTCCCAAGATGCATCTTTCACACATGTCAAAATCAATGGACTTCAATTCTGGTAGTTTCCCTTTTGACAGCAGCATCTTCATCCCTTTCTCACTCATGTGACCAAGTCTGCGATGCCATAGGCTTGTATTAGTACTTGCTTCAGCAACTGCAATTGTGTCTCTTGGACTTGAGGTCATATATAAAGTACCAGTTTTCTTTCCACGAGCCAATACTCTTTGTAACCTTCCAAGTACCACCAACAAATAGTATTGCATGCTCTTCGTCATCAAGTTGTCCAATAGAAATCAGATTCCTCCTCAGGTTAGGAATATGTCGAACCTTCTCCAGTAACCAAACAAACCCATTGGGCAGCAATATACAAACGTTTTCCATACCCACAACATCCAAGGCTGTACTATCAGCCAAATACACCTTACCAAAATCACCAAAAACATAATTTTGTATGATTTCTCGGTGTGGAGTGGTATGAAACGAAGCTCCTGAGTCCAAAACCCAATCATCAAGTGGATTGTCTACTGCAAGAAGTAATGCATCCTGTACCTCTTTTGTTACAACATTAGCAGAATCATCTTCATTCTTCTTCTTAGGACTTTTACATTGCCTCCTAAAGTGACCTGTTTTCCCACAGTTCTAGCATTGTGCTTGTTGGCCTGATCTAAATTTGCTTCTGTTCCGATTAGAATTCTGGATTTTGATCTGCCCCGATTTGAACTTCTGTCATTACCTCTGCTTCTTATCTCAAGATTTAGGGCAGAACCAGATCTTGAGGTTTCACCTGCATCTCTTCTGTGAATTTCCTCAGCCATAATTAAATCTCGTATGTCATTGTACTTCAGCTTTTCCTTTCCTGTAGAATTGCTTACTGCCATCCTCATTGCCTCCCAATTGTTTGGCAAAGAAACCAAAACGATCAGTGCACGAATCTTATCACCAAAATCAATTTCTACAGACGACAATGGATTTGTGATAGTGTTAAATTCATTCAGATGTTATGCTACTGATGCGTTCTCTGCCATCTTCAGATTGAACAGTTTCTTCATCAAATGCACCTTGTTGCTTGCTGACGGCTTTTCATACATACCAGACAAAGCCTTCATCAGATCTGCTATGGTCTTCTCCTTTACAACATTGTGTGCAACAGGCCTAGACAGAGTTAACCTGATAACTCCTAGTACCTGTCTGTCAAGAAGAGCCCACTCCTCAGCCTTCATAGTCTAAGATTTTTCCCCTAGAAGCGGAAGATGCAACTTCTTCCCATAAAGATAATCCTCGGTTTGCATCCTCCAAAACCCAAAGTCTATGCCATCAAACTTTTCTATTCCAGACGCCTGTCCTGCTTCCTCTGCCATTGCTCCCACTCAAACCTAAACCTGGCTTTGATACCAATTGTAGAGAATTAACCCGAAATTCCCAACCTGTGAGAAACAAAAAAATAGAGAAAACACACGTCAAAAAAAAAAAAACAAACAATTACACGCACAAAACAATATTTACGTGGTTCGGCAATTTACCTACGTCCATGGAGTTGCAATGATTTCACTATTATCAGGGAAAAATACAAAGTACGGCTACAGCGTTTTCACTCTCTCAAAAACAACAACACAAAACCCTAATCACCAAAAAACGGTTTCTATACATCCTGCGCACAGGATTCACAATGGGCTACAAAACGGGCCAAAAAAAAAATTTTCCCTGGGGCGTTACCCCCGAACCCCCAGAAGGCTTGTCCATGAGTGCTCCAGCTTGGGCCTATCAACCCAAGCCTCCACTCTATAGACTAAGCCTCAAAAAATCTCCCATTAAAAACCACGCAATATTATTCGGGTCGAGTCGGGTCGTCAACCGCGTCAACCAAATCAAACATAACTAGACTCCATAAAGCCCAACAAGGGTGCACGGTAGTGAAGTTTAAAGTTCTTAACTTGGTGTCCTTATGAATGATTTTTAATATACGCTAGACTCCTTCAATGGTTTCACCCATAGATATCCTTTTAAATTCCTTTTAGTATGCTGCCATAAAGATTTTAAACCTTTGCTATTCCCAGTTGCACTCGTTTAATTGACCTTTGCACCACGTACACTGATACACAAATATCACGTTTAATCCAACCTTTCTACATACACATCCAAACTCTCTATTCAAGTGATTTGAGGAACGCTCTCAAGAAAACCTTCTAATAAGGCTGTTTGTTCCCATTAAAACAAGGGGAATAGTAGGAGGCTGTGCTTTTTATCCCTAACAATTAATAGAGGTCAAGGACCACACTTAGGATGGTGCTTTTTAAGTATACATAGACTATGATACCAAATTATCAAATAAAAGCCCCAAACAACTAAGCAATGGATTAATTAGATTGATTCAACAAGGTATGTATACTTTCCAAACAGATATCCCAACTACTAATTCAACCATAGCAATCAAAAATCAAATCTATTAACAAGGATATAAAAGTAAGAAGAAACCTCTAATTCAAAGGAAAAATCACTCCCAGAATACAGTCCCATTTGGAAGTCCACTATAAAGGAATTGTTACAATACTAAATTCTCATCAAACTTTTACAATCCTAAACTATCTATATAACCCCTTGAAATGCCTAACTTTCCTTCCTACTGTAGTAGTCCAAGAATTTCGGGAATACTTCTATAGAGATCTTCTCCACAAACAAACCTTGTACACACAAATTAGAGACTCCAACACTCTAAGTACTCAAAGATTGCAGTTATAAAAACCCATTTTGTTCCATATGACTAAATTTCCCTTTCCCCAATGACTATAGTATAAGAAGCCTCAAGCTAAAAATCAAGCCATATAAGACATAAAATGCCAAATATTTTTCAAAAACCCTAAGCATGGATACGCATGGAAAGATTCTTGAGTACGCATGATTCTTCATTGCGTATGTATTCAAGAGATTGTGGAGTTATATATGGAAACATTTTGTCAAAAATCTAATGCAAAATTTATCCCACATTGCTTGGGAATGAGTTTTGCACTCAAATTTTTATCAATAAAAAGCCCCGTCACCCCTCCTTTAGGGATCATCAACAAACACTCGAAAAATTAGTACAAAATGTCAAGATTGAAGAATGAATGGAGTTTTTTATTTAGAAAACTTTTTGAGTTCCATTTTGGTCAAAGCCTCCCTTGGTTCTTAGTGCAAGAGTGATTAAGTTTTGCTTATTATTTTGTGTTTTTTTATGTCAACATTCAGGCCGAGAGGTCGGCAACATACCTGTGGGTAGAATGGTGACTAGTTTGTGAGAGATGAGATGGTGGTCTCTTCTCTATGTGTATCTATTAGGTTCTAAATATTTAGGATTACATGTTTATTTTCTTATTTTGTGTATGTTGGCAAACCGAGAACAAAAAATGTCTAGATTAGGTGTTAGACATTGCTCAAGATTGTACAAATTAAGATTCAAGAACATTCAAGCTACAGAAAGAAGAGTTCAAGTTTTGTGAAGCTCGACCAATTGAAAATTAGACTCGACCAATTCAAATTCGCAGATAAGTTAATTCTGCAGAATTTAAATCAAGCCCAAGCCCAAGCCCGTGAAAACATTTAGGTTTCAATCCTACACTACAATGTATAAAAGGAAAACCCTAATTACGTTTTAGAAGCTTTTAGAAGACTTGTGACTTAATCCTGTGAGATTTGAGAGGTTCTATACCTTCTAACTCAACAAGCATCTACCAGAACGAGATTTACAATCAAGAATTGGTGAAAACAAGTCGCTGCATAATGATCTATTACTGATGTTGATTTGAAATCTTTGAGTGGGATCTCAAAGTCACAAACGAGGAGTTTGTGTTTAGCAAATCCAATATAGAAGAGTCTGTGGAGCCGGAGCTGCACGTAGTCGTGTTAATAAGTTCTACTTGAGGTAGCTTTAGATTTAGGGTTTAAATCTATTGTAATCTTCAATTCTATCATAGTGGATTTTTTTACCTTAATGATAGCGAGATTAAATCCTTCCTAGGTTTTTACCTTGAAACGGTTTGTTTAATTGGTTTTCTTAAATCATCATATTACTGTCTTCTTTAATTTTTCACACTAGGTAATATGATTGCATGAGTTTAACCTAGATCTAAATAATTAACCTAAGTAACTACTTGGTTAATTCATTAGGTTAAACTAATTGTTTTTCAAGGAGCCTAAACAAACAAACAGTATCAATTGCACTATTTAAGCTTGAGGTGCTTAACTGTGTATGAGGGGTATAAGGAATGTATGGAGTCGCTACCAATCATTTAGATTTTTTAAGGTGTGATCATTGTTTTTAAACTTGAACCGGACCGGCCAATCTGACTAGGTTCACCGGGAACCGGTCCTTGGACCGGTTCTATAAGAACACGATTCATCCATGTCATTATTTGGTAAAAATTGATTAAAATATGCTGCTGGCGGGACTTAAACTTGCTCTCAGCAAGTGAAATAACATGTCCAGCATGCATACCTTTGGGCCACGCACATCTTGTTTGGTCAGGAATGAAAAATTAATAAATATAAACCAATTTAAGTATCATATATATTAAAAAATTAAATGACACATTACGGTTTGATCTCAGTTAAACCTCGGTCCGACCTCAAAAATCTTGAACCTCTCTCTTTCCCGATTTATTAAATAGTCTGGGTTTCAAAACCATGGGTGCGATTGGTCAGCTAATTTACAAAGCTGGTTTCTCATAAGTTTAGTTCCTCTAACCCTAAGATAAGTCAAACCATGTCTCAAACCATAAACACAAATTCAGGGGTTTTGTTATGCGTGGGATTTTGTTAGATACCTCACAATGCTCGGCCGTAATCAATACCTAATTTTGATTATCCCTTGAAAATATTGTGCAATACAATATAGGCTCATAGGTTGTGATTTTCTTGTATGTAAACCGACTAATATATTCATATCAACCCAAGAAACTCCTAATCTCCTTTTCATTCTTTGGTGTTGACATCTTTTCTATTCTTCCACTTTTCTATTATTCCAATTAAATGGGACTAAAGATGTTAATATTATATATACCCTATATTAGGTTATTGCAATAAACAATTCAACATGATATGGATGTAGATCATTTGACCCTTTTTGCAATAGACAGGTTGTTAATCAGAATATCGTTAATACTCTTCTATTTTCTCTCTCTATATTATTTTATTTTCTTCTTTTTTATTTTAACGAAAGGAAAGTAGATAGTTTTTTTTTTCCTAAAAAAATCGTTTGGAAGAGAGAGAGAGAGAGAGAGAAAGGGGTACCTATATCTTGCAAAAAATAATTCCTCATACGCATGCAAATCTTTTCCAGCTAACTAAAAGTTGGCCGTTCAAACCAAATGTCTCCCAATCAATTTGCCGTTCACCACTGTTAACTAGTCAACTTAACTGTATTGATCGATTTCATGTGGAACTTTAGGTACAAGTCACGAAACTCATGATACTAAACTATTGCTCCATGTTTACTAGGAAAAGATAAATTATAAGAGCATTGCTAGGCACCGACAAAAGGCACATAAAATTTCATATTCTCTTTACTATTCAGCTTATTTGAATCCCTCACATGTGAAATTGTTGGTAATAATTTTTGTATCTCTATAGACTTTTTGAAATCATGAAATTATGAATGCATGCACTTAGGAAAACAATAAATAAATAACAAAAAGAAAAGGACAAGATTCAAGAACCTAACATGTGGTTGGACAGGGAATTAGCAACTGTGAGATTCTTAAACTTCTTTTGTTGTCTAGACAACAAGATAAGTTTTATGCTTCAATTATGGATTAAACCACTCCTGTTTGTTTGTCTTTTGAATTTGTAATTTTGCATTTGTTTTTCTTTCACAATCAATGGGGGCCAAACTCAATTACAGTAGGGAAATAAAAAAGGAAATAAGCTTGTCTTTTTTCTTTTAGGATGCCTATGATCGAAATATAATTCTTCTGTGCTATTTTTTGTCTCACTTTATTCTTTACTAATCATGATATGTCATATGTTTGATTTTTTTTACATTAATTTTGGTTATTTTATAAGAAAAATCAAATTAATACATAGTAAGTTATGATTGATGGAGCATAAAATAGAACATAAAAAGTGTAATAGATAATTTGGACAAAATTGGCCTATGCCCTTTTAAAAAAACAATCCAGCATTTTGCCCCCTTACCCAAATTAATTAGGAAAATACTCTTCTTTTGAAACTCGATTTTCTCAAAATCGAGTTAAGCCCTATAGTGGCGTTTTTAAGGAGCCTATAGTGACGTTTTCAGGACCTATAGTGGCATTTTGGAACTCGAGCTCCATGAACTCGAGTTATAAGTAAATAAAATAAAATAAAAAATTTCCCTATAACTCAAGTTTATGGAGATCAAGTTTCAAAACGTTACTATAAGTCCTGAAAATGCCACTATAAACTCCTTAAAACGCCTCTATAGGACTCCAAAAATTTTATAAAAAAAAAACTCGATTTTTAGAAAATCGAGTTACAACAGAGGGGCATTTCCCTAATTAGTTTGGAAAAGAGGGCAAAATGCCACTTTTTTTGCACAAAAAGGGCATATGCCCATTTTGTCCCAAATAATTTGCATTCCTTATGGATGAAGACCATATGACCTAGCTAGCTAGTGCATACATGACCTTCGTATTAAAAAGGAAAACCATGAAGGGATTAAGCAGAACCAACATCTATGGCTTATGGCTTGAGTAAAATAGAGAGTACTTGAATTGGAGAGGATTATATTTCATTGTTTAGAAGACAATACTTTAATATCATATATTAAAATATAATTTTTTTGAAAATTGAGTAAACAAATGTCCTATGAAGATTATCGATTTAATATTTATTTTGAACTTTTTAATTTTATTATTCTTTACTAACTTCTTAACATATATTATGTGTTTTAAATAAATATTATGCGTTTTATGGAGATCGAGTTTCAAAACGTCACTATAAGTCCTGAAAATGCCACTATAAACTCTTAAAACGCCTCTATAGGACTCCAGAAATTTAAAAAAAAAAAACTCGATTTTTAGAAAATCGAGTTACAAAAGAGGGGCATTTCCTAATTAGTTTGGAAAAGAGGGCAAAATGCCACTTTTTTTGCACGAAAAGGGCATTTGCCCATTTTGTCCTAGATAATTTGCATTCCTTATGGATGAGGACCATATGACCTAGCTAGCTAGTGCATACATGACCTTCGTATTAAAAAGGAAAACCATGAAGGGATTAAGCAGAACCAACATCTATGGCTTATGGCTTGAGTAAAATAGAGAGTACTTGAATTGGAGAGGATTATATTTCATTGTTTAGAAGACAATACTTTAATATCATATATTAAAATATAATTTTTTTGAAAATTGAGTAAACAAATGTCCTATGAAGATTATTGATTTAATATTTATTTTGAACTTTTTAATTTTATTATTCTTTACTAACTTCTTAACATTTATTATGCGTTTTAATTAAATATCATTTTTATATTAAATTATATAACTATATGTGTAGGGGTAAAAGGCCCAACGTCAGATCATGGGCCGTGGGCCTGTCCGAGGAGACCTATACATCCGAGGACAACAAAATCTTAAGAAGTTTGTCCAACCCAATTCGATTCTGAAGTGCAAGTCACATGGAAAAAGGACTAGTCCGAGGAGGCTTGCCCGTTCGGATTGTCATTAGGGTGTCCCAAATGAGTGCTCCAACGTCAATCCTGGCTCCCCCAGAAAACCCCTTGATTTATATGGACAAAAAGGACAGGTGACGAAGATTAGATATTGAGCAAAAGGCTGCTGCCACCGCATTTATGATCCTGCAGCTAACATCATGGCCGCATTAATGGGAAAGTACTCCTCAACAGTGACTCCATCCTTTGCAGCTGCCAAAGGAAGACTCCAAATGGGAGTTGATGGGACAAGTATCAAGAAAACACCCACATAGTTGAAAAAGGGCATATAAATAGAAGGAAGAAAGGGAGAAAAGAGGGAGGTCCCCATAATATCTGTGTAAACATACTCCTCAGATAGTGCCGAGAAGAATATTGTATCCCTCAAATATTTTATCAATACAAATCTGGTCACAATCATACTTGGGCTTTCAACCCATACATGTTCAATCAAGTATTCTTCAACTCACTCTCTTTACAAATTCATTTCAAGGATACTATACACAGTCTGGGCCTCCAACTATTCTGTTGATAGGCCCAATCCCTAAATTTGTGTCCTTACAATATGCATTTTTGAAGAATGAATAGAATAAAATTAGAAATTGTCTTACAAAGTTGAGAATTTTAGACGCTTAAAAACGAGTGCAAATTGTACTTTATTTAAAATTTCAAATGTTGCAACAAGTGGAGAGGAGAGGAGGGATTCAAATTCTAATTCCCTATAAAATTTAAAAAAAAAAAAAAAAAGACCAGATAGTATTTTTATAGAATTACAAGGATCTTAACAAAACTTTAACCCATTTATTGTCACTATGATATAGTTTTATTCTCCTTTATGACATCACCTTTGCTCTATTAAACGTTGGAAAATCTAGAATGTTAAAATTTTAAAAATTGAACTTTTTTTTTTTTATTCTTTGAAAGAAAAGACCTCATAAAAAAATTTATTATTTTTCTTTAAGAAACAAAAGAATGCGTTTTTCAATAACCCCACACTGTAGCTCCATCCCCGGAACTAGGTCCCATGCCTACATTCAATAATGAATTAAACCTCAGTACTCCCATCGGGCTATAATACCCATTTTCTTCCACAAAAGAAAAGAAAGAAAAGAACTGAGGATGGCAACTTGCAACGGTGAGATTACTTTGTATTAATCATCCATGCTCAACAAGTTTAATTATTGAGTTAATTGTGTACAACAATAACAAGCATATACGTGGGTGTTGATGAAAACTACAGGTAAAAGTTCATGGCCAGAGCTAGTGGGTACTAATGGAGAGGCCGCTGTAGCAACTATCATGAGAGAGAACCAGAGGGTCAGGGCTGGGACTTTCAAAGAAGGATCAAGAGTGACTGCAGATTTCCGTTGTGACAGGGTCCGAGTCTGGGTTGATGAGCATGACATTGTCACTTTGGTACCTAAAATTGGTTAGCAAGCCCTTCAATTCGGTGTGGATTTTATCGATTACCTGCTGTCTTTGGAATGTATCAGTGTGTGTGATTTTGTGACCTTGGTGTGTCTTAACTTTTCCATCATCTCTTTTTTTTTTTTTCAAATTTTTTCATCATCTCCTGTGTATGAAAATGTTAAATGTCTTTGCTGTGATTTTGACATTATTTCGGTGTGCTATGCTTACCAAGTCCCTTTCCCCTCCCTCAAATTATCCCAAAATCTGGCCATGCATATATGTATGAGCTCTAATTGAGTTATAACATCAACTTTATTGTAAGTTGTTGTACTAGCATACAGTTGATTCATATAATGAGTTTTATATATATATATATATATATGATTTAACGGTACTTCTTCATGATGGCAGCAACTTTTTTATGAAGCTCTACCTAATGGTCCACCTTTGATCCATGAAGAATATGATCTTATGTTTTTTCTTTTCTTTTTGGGACCTTCTTTCCCCTTAGTTTGTAAAAATATTTTAGAAGCAGAAAGTGGAAAAATGGAGAAATCATTTGGGTCGAAGAATGCATGCTTTTAGGGTGCATTTGGATTGGGTGTTTTGCCCAATCAGCGCATTCAGCGTTTTTTAGTGGTCTCTTAGGTACTGTTCACATATCACCAAACTCAGCAAAACACAAATTTTTAGGTAAACTTGGATTTCATAGCACTATTTATATCTTTAAAAATTATTTTGCTACAGTATTTTTAGTAATAAGTTTTCAGTTTTCAACAAATAAGCAGTATCCAAACACATACCTAGAATTTTGTTTGAGCAAAATTTAGTTTCGCTCAACCTTGAGTTGAGCAAGTGACAATCAAATGAAAGGAAATTTTTTGGTCTGAAGAAATTTCACCTGTGCAAAATTCAATTTCATTAGAGCACAACCGAGACATATTGATGGTTTTCTGCAAAATTTTACAAGAAATACTAGACAAAGTGAATGTTTTGTGTTCCTAATAAGGTTATGTCTCTTCACAAATGACCTTTTAAAGTGCATTATCAATATGAACTCTTCGTTGATTATAAATATTCATTTATGTTCAAGTTTGTTTAAAAAATGTTGGCACACCTATTTGAGAAATGCATAAGATTTTTCAAATTTGCTATCGGTAAAATCATGGTTCAGTTGTATCCTAGAAAAGATTTGCTTGTAATCCTTTTACAAATTCAATAGAGTGGAGACAAATATGATCTTAAAGAAAATGATTAATTTTTGCCTCTAAATATACTTCAATTCTTTGTTTTACCTTGATTTGCCCCGATAATTTCCCAACACTATATCATAGAAGATAGACTATAAATCTCCAGTATGAATTATGAAAAGTGAATAATAACTTATACAAAAATCAAGTATGAGAGATTTTGGATTTGAACTTCGCCTACACCAAAATCTAGTGAAAGTCTTGGACCTAATGATAAAAAGCAAACCACATTTGATACTTGAATATTTAGTTTGATAACCTACAACTAATTCTTCTTTTGCTTCCGATAAATCAAAAGGTAATCTCTCACATTCTACTAGGGAAGAAAATAGAAAAATGATAAACCCTATACGTTGACACCAAAAATTCTAACCTCAAAAATCATATTTTGATTGAGCCTCAACAATATCAACGTTACTTAAACTATTAGATAATCATAGTTGACATCATGAAGTAAACGTCATAAGTTAAAATCTTATCGTATTTATCAGAAAATATAAAGTCTTAACATTATAAGAATTTAATAACTTAGAATTAAGAGTGGCAAAAATGAATCAAAACCAATTAACCCGTTTATGACCTACTTACTTTGAGTAAATCTTTACCCACTCGATAAAAAATTAGGTTACATGGGTAGGACTTATTGGGTGGCCCAATTAAATGAGTTTTAATGGGTAAAGTCACTGACTACTCATCTATCTCTTTTTTTTTAGCTTATATATACTAAAATCTAGTCTAAACTAAATACATTAAAAAATAAAAATAAAAAACAAAAACAAAAACAAAACAAAAAAAAAAAATCTAACCCTAAAAGTAAAACCCTGTAGACAGCCCATTTTACAACTTGCATTTAATCAATATTAAGGGCAAAGCAGTAATTTTGCACTAAGGGCATGATCGTAATTTCAACAGTTAGATCTTCAGGTTTGTGATACAAAACAAATCTTAATGTTCTAACAATTACGATGGTATGTCGTTGGTTTTGATCGAAACACCTGATCAAAAGTTATCATACAAACAATTTTCAATGATCATGGCTCACCTACACAATGGGCTCGATCACGTCCTATTTTAATTTAAAATTAATTAAGTGTGAATTTTGATTGGATTTCATTTTTTTTAATAAAAAATGTTTTCCTTTATGGAATCTTATCTACTTTTTTGAAAAATAATTTGGAGAGAGAAAAAATATATGATCCATAAAAAATTTCAAAAATAACAGAAAATACTCAAAAACGTTATTATTTTCAGCAGCAACTTGAATTGCATTTTTGGCCTGGAAAACGTTAAAATTTGGTTTTCTCTATTTCTAGAAAAGTTGTAGAGAATTGAATTTCCTTTCAAAAAATACCAATTCCGAATCTATTTGAATTTTGAACAGAAAGTTATAACCAAAATACGAAATAGATGCAGAAGACAACACAAATTCAGCATCATCTTCAACTTTCTTTTTAAAATTTCAAATGGGGATCAACACCAAATCTGTTTAAGCTTATCTAATAGGCTTATCCCCTCCCTTAACTTCAAAAGAAAGTTTTTGAATAACAAGTTGGATAGAGAAACAGATACATTCTATGAAAATTTTCAAAAAATAGAAAAAAGCTCAAAAAACATTACTATTTTTAGTAGCAACTTAAATCTCATTTTTGGCATGGAAAAAATTGAAATTTGGTTTTCTTTATTTCTGGAAAAGTTGTAAAGAATTAAATTTCCTTTCAAAAAACACCAATCTCGAATCAATTGGAATTTTGAGAAGAAAGTTAGAGTCAAAATACGAAATAGGTGCAGAAGATAACACAAGTTCAGCATCGTCTTTCAAGATTCAAATGGGGATCAACACCAAATCCGTTCCATCTTATCTAAACAGGCCTATCTCCTCTCTTAACTTCAGAAGAAAGCTAATAACTTAGTTTTAAAGTTAAGCCATCCCTTCCCCTATAAATAGAGAAGACCTCTTCCATTTTCTGCACCCCCATTCTCTTCGAAGAGCTAGTGAGAAAGCAGAAAAGAAAAGCTGTTGTGCAACCATTGTTCTTACTTTGGTTGTAGTTTAGTACTTCCTTGCTTTCTCCCTAGCCCTTTAAGTGATCACTTCCCCCTTTAATTTATGCTCTATGCTGGTAAGTAGTTAATTATGTTCTTTAAGTTTCTGCACATGCTTGAATAAATGCTTCCAAGTCATTATTTGTTTCTTTCATGATATGCTTGGTTGAACATGCCTATATATCTCATTGATATTCTTTTTACATGCTTAGATGAACACTTCTAAGCTAATGCGCAACTTTCTCTTGAATGCTTAGATGAACATATCTAGGTAGTTGTTTTTCTTTTTTAAATGCTTAAACGAACATGTCGAAGTATTTCGATTTTGTCTAGATGAACATGTCTAATGAATTTTTCTTTACTTTTTTTTTTTTTTCATAATTGCTTGGGTGATCAAATATGCTTAAATTTTTTGTTTTTCTCTTGCAATTGTGTGGATGACAAATACCATGATAATTCTTTATTTTCCTTCACATGCTTGGATAAACACTTCTAAGTTATTATTTGTTTTTCATAACATGCTTAGATGAACATGTCTAGGTAGTTGATTCTCTCTTTTTTAAATGCTTAGACGAACGGGTCTAGTTAACATTATGGTTTTTGCTTAAATACTTGGATGAATATGTTTGAGTGATTTTTCTTTGTTCTTCTTATTATTGCTTAGATGATTGGTAGGCCTAAAAAAAATTCTTTTGCAATTATGTTGATGACAAATAACATGACAATTTTGTTTTCCTTCACATGCCTAGATGAACACGTCTAGGCTAGGAATTCCTTGTTTACATTAATTTCTTGGATGAACATGCCATTACTTTCATGCTTTCTTTACATTTACATTGTTATCTAACAGATTTCACTTTTTGTTTCTCTTTATGTTAAATTCCCCAACACATTTTTTTTTTTACAATTCTTGCAAATTAACATGTTTATATGATATATTGTTTGTATTTGTTTGACATGACATGATATTGGCCACCTTAACCTAGGAGACCGGTTTTACCGGGCGAAATGGGTGCTTAATCACTTCCCATCTTGTAAATTAGCCTCCGAACCAAGATCAAGGGTTCTAGACTAGGCTCTTGTATATGCAATTTTATATTTTTTAGAATATAACTAGGAAACAAAGCAATGCAATTTACTTTCTTAAATTGTATCTAGGACAAAAAAAAAACATTGTAAATTTTGTTACAATATTGATGTAAATTGTCATATATTTTTTTTGATAATCAGAAACTTTTATTAATTAAGAGAGAAACAAACTACAACAAGTTCTTGGACTCTCTCAACACAACAAAGGGGAAACAGTCCAGGCTAAAGCTAATATCAAAAGAGCCAAAAAAATTGCAAAAAAAATACCACTTGGCTAAAATATGGGCAGCCTCATTACAGATCCTAGGCACCCAACTAACAGCTACATTACTATAATTAGACAAAAAGGACCTCAAATCAGAGCATAAAAACTTGATTCTCCAAGGGGGAAGCGTTGTTGAGTTCGAGAGGAGTTTGGCCACAAAGCAATGTAAATTACTTTCTTATATTGTATCTAGGACAAAAAAAAAAAAAAAAAAAAACATTGTAAATTTTGTTACAATATTGATGTAAATTGTCATCTATATTAATACAACAGAAGAAATTGGCGGGCCGGGGTCGCAGTTGCTCACAAACCCAACCATCGGTTCCTTATCCTCTCTCTCTAACATGAAAAATATTGATGTAAATTGTCATATATATTAATACAACAGAAGCATTTTTTATAGAGAATATTTTCTTATTTTTCCATTTAAATTAAATAAGTAACAACTCCATGTAAAACCCTCGATCTAGGGGGGTACATTTTACAGTGAATTCGACATTTTGAGCATCACGATCCCACTTGTTCGCACGGGTTAGGCCCAATTTGAGAAAAAATTAGCGAGCCGGGGTTGCAGTCGCTCACAAACCCAACCATCGGTTCCTTATCCTCTCTCTCTCTAACATGAAAATCTAAACCCTAACGAGAAAATTTCTCATTGATTTTCCCAATTACCAAACGTTCCTCTAACCCTCTCCATCTATTTCCTCCACCCCTACAACCCACCACCAATTAACTCATCTAAGTCTAACTCAACCATGTCCATATTACTCGTCCCTAAAACTCACCCTAAACCTTTCCTTCTCCCTCAAAAGGTAATCTCTCACATTCTACTAGGGAAGAAATTTGAAAAATGATAACCCTATAGGTTGATGCCACAAATTCCAACCCCAAAAACCATATTTTGATTGAGCCTCAACAAAATCAACCATACTAAAACTATTAAATAATCATATTCAACATTATTAAGCGGACATCATAAGTTGAAATCCTATTGTATCAATCAAAAAGTATGAAGTATTAACATTGTAAGAATTTAAAAAATTAGAATTAAAAGTGGCAAAAATGAACCAAAACCACCCATTAACCCGTCCTTAGCCCTTACTTTAAGTAAATCTTTACTCACCCAATTAAAGAAAATGGTTTGAATTTTGTTTCCAGTGATTTGAATTATGTAGAATCGAAGTTTTCTAAAGAATTTTAATCTTTCACTTAAAAAAAAAAATTTTGAAGATCTGAACATTGAATTTTTTGGGTCTTAATCTTATTGATAAGATCAAGTATGGTCGGAATTTTGTGAAACATTTTTTTCTTTGAAAAAGAGTTTCTGTGTTTTCTTTTTCTTTTTTATTTATATTTAAGATAATATTGCTTTTATTTAAATTAGCTTTTTATTTTTATAAATGTTAAATATTATTTAAATAAATTTTTTTTGATACAAGAAAGAAATTCTTGTATATGTGTGTGAAACTCACTATAATAAACAAGTATTGAATCCTAAATCTCTTATTCATTCATCAAAGATTTTACCAGTTAAGCTAACTGAAACCCACATATAACCCACTTATTTATAATCCAATTTAAAACTTACCCAACCCGCCCAATTGCCACTTGTAGTTAGAATGTACAGATATATTCCGATAGTCCTATATAAAGATTTTTTTTTTTTTTTTTCATTTAGGACAAAATCGATGTTCTTTATACTTATATTTTTCTGTTACTGTGGATCCAGCACCACTATACTAAAACACAGTAATGGCCTCTATTACGAATATAAACCATTGAATTCATCAATTACCATAATTCAACTCATTATCAGGTGATTAAGCTCTAATTTAACTAATGAGGTCAGCCAAATTAGCCAACAATAATATTTTTGTCCAATTTCATTCTTAAAAAATGTGCATGTATGAACAGATTACCTTGGGAGAATTCAAACATTTTGACTTATGGCAGCACCGCGCAATATTGTTGCCGTTGAACTTGAACTATTGCATTTTCAAACATTTCCTAATATTGTTTTTGAAATAGCGGAATTTGTCAGTAGTTTAGGTGCACAAAATAGCTTTAACAAAAATCAGTTTCCTACGTTATTTTCTTTACCTGTAGGGACTTTGGGGACAAACATAGTGAGAGATTCCCCCGTGTTTAGTATTTGTATTTGATTGTCAACCTTTTGTGGGTCAAGTGTTAGTACTGTATTAGCTTAGAATAATTAGAACTCCATTATTCAGACTATAACATCAGCTATATAGGTTTTAGTACCAGGGAAGAGAAGTCAGAATATGACACCCTCTTCAAAGTTCCACCTTTTTTGGTAAAATACCGTATGCATGGATTCTGAAGAAGGAGGTCTGTCAGGGTTTGATTGTCATGTTGTTTTAGTATTTCAAGGTTTTTGTGTCATTTTGTAAACAATATTAAATTACTATAGGGCTATAGCTATGGCTAATATTATCAAGTGTCTTGTTAACAAGTGAACTAAAGGCACAAGTTAAAAATTAATAAATGCTCAATAATGAGTTGTAATGGATTTTTTTTTTTTTTTTCAAAAAGTAAAATACACACATTAATCCTTTATTAGCTTATTACACACACTAATTCATTACGATTATGTGTTTTGTATATACATAGTTTAACTTTATATTTTGAAAAAGAGAAAAATGTATTAATAAGACATTAAATACTTCTTAACAGCTGCGCATTCGATATATTAATTAACAAAATCCTATCATTTAATAGAAAAAGGGTAACGTGTTAAAGATGATCAGGTCAAGAACAGCTGGCCAAATGACTAGGTTTTTGTCAATAAAAATTAAAAAGCAATTAATCAATGTAGCATATATAGCATGGTCCGGTTTATGGAGCGCCATTTTCTTCTGCTTTTCCTAAACGTAATTTAAGTCCTCGATTGCGTTACGCTTTAAACAATAAGTTGAAGCCATCTTTCTCAGGTATCCATCCACTAAAGGTGCCTAAAAAAATATTAGGCATAGCCCACAAACGAAATTAATCTGGCCTGAAGAGGATGTTTGGACTTTGCTACCTACCTTAGATAATATATTCGCACAGTTGCATAACCAAATTGATGATGATTTTATATTTATATATATAT
The DNA here is from genome assembly GCA_033629205.1 of Lithocarpus polystachyus. Lineage (NCBI taxonomy): Eukaryota > Viridiplantae > Streptophyta > Magnoliopsida > Fagales > Fagaceae > Lithocarpus > Lithocarpus polystachyus. Next base: position 16,534,972 of record CM066167.1, read on the forward strand.
ATATATATATATATATATATATATTGTGAGTTTCAGATAATGGTTTGTATGTGTTTACGCTACTTTATTATTTTTCATGCCTTTTCAATAAAAAATACTTTTTTAGATTAGGACTAGCTCAATACAATTTAGGCTCCGCTTGAGAGTTCACAAGGAAATGGAATGAAATGGAATGAAATGATTATAAGCGAATGGAAAGGAATGGAATGAAATAGAATATATTTAAGTAAGGGAAAAGAATGGAATAGAATAGAATTAAGTAACCTTAATTGAATATTTTAAAATGAAAGAATGAAAAGGAATGAAAATGAATGAAATGTAGGTAATTTTGTTTTGGAGTAATATGGAGAGAATGGAATGGAATCATTTTATGATAATATTACTATTAGACCCCTATTTTAAAATAAAATGTTGAATATATAGGGGTATTTTGAAAGTTTTAGTAAAAAAATCATTAAATCTAATTTCATTCCTTCCCATTCTTCCTAATTTTGAAGGAAATGAAAATTTGAGGTTTTAAGAGAATAGAAAGGAATGAGTGTTCCCTCCTATCAATTTCATTCCCTTCTACTTAAACTCCCAAACAAGATAATGAACTTTTCATTCCCTCCATTAAAACTCCCAAACAAGAGAATAGAAGAATATTCTAAAATTATTCTTTTCATTCTTTTTCATTACATTCGATTCCCTCCTTCTAAGCGAGACCTTAAGGTCTAAATGAGTTTTTTTATATTAAAATATCACTTAAATAATATTTAATTAATAATTTATATTATAATATTTTTATGGCGTAAAACTCATTTTCGTCCCTACATTTTCACGTGATTCTCACTTTGGTCCTAACTTTTTTTTCCACCGCTTTTAGTCCTTCTTTTGAAAAAACGCATTCCGTTTTAGTTCCTGCTGTTACATCAGAGATGGAAATTGCAAAGGTGGCAAACGGTCCAATAGTAAATGCTGACGTGTCCATTAAAATAATATTAAAAAAATTATTTGTCATTTTATATGCCACTTCAGCATTTTTATTTTTTATAAAAAGCCAAAAAAAATTAAAAAAACAAAACTTAAATCTAATTAAAAAATGGTTTTAAAAAAATCTAATTAAAAAACAAACACAAACACAAAAATAATCTCATATCAAATCAAATTTTCTTTAACTTTAATTCTTTTTCTTTTTCTTTTAATCTCATCTCTAAACTCCCTCTCCCTCTGTCTCTATAATTCTCTCTTTCTCTCTTCACCTCCCTCTGTCTCTAATTCTCTCCTTCTCTCTTCACCCTCGACGAAATTTCTCTCAAACCCAAACTCTCTCAAAATCTTATCTCCGCCAACTACCAAACTCCAATCTGACCCAAACTCTCTCAAAGAAAGAAAACCCAAACTCTCTCAATGATGAGGTCGCTGCCGTCGAAGTTGTTCAAGACTCGTGAGGTCGCCGCTGCCGTCAAAGAAAGAAAACCCATCGCGAAGCCAATTCGGTAACTCACCATAGTCGCCGATTCGGTATGGTTTCGTTGTACAAAACCCCAGTCACCGATTCGTTATTGGAGCTCAAATCAGTGGTTGTGAAGCCGAGATGACTCCAGTCACCGATTCGGTATTGTATGAAACCCCCAATCTCCGATTTGTTGATCTGGGTTTATGGGTTGTGAGTTTTGTTGATTTGGGTTTGTGGGTTGAGTTTTGTTGATCCAGGTTTGTGGGTTGTGAGTTTTGTTGATCTAGGTTTGTGGGTTTGTGGTGTATGTTGATTTTTGAGTTTGTGGGTTTGTGGTAATATTGTATTCCGATGTTTATTTCTGGGTTTGTGGTGTGCATAGAGGCCGAAAATCTGGGTTTGAGTTTTGTGTTTGGTTTCAAAACATAAGAAAATCTTGTTGAATGTTTGTTTTTTGTAAATTTTTATGGGCATATCTTTTTATTTTGTAAATTTGAGTGATTTTATTGGTTTGGTTGCTAAGAAAATGCAAGAAAACAAAAGTAAATTTTTAATTTTTAATTTTCTGGGCAAGCTTAGTTGGGAAAGAAAATGAAGAACACATTCTGAGTTCTTCATGTTCTTCCAAAAAAAAAAGAAAAAAATTAATTTAACTAATTTCTTTCCTTTTTTAAAAAAAATAATTAGGTTAGAAATTTTTATATTATTTTTATCTGGTGTGGCTTTTTAAAAAAAATTAAATTGTTGATGTGGCATTTTTAAAAATTCAAATAATTTTTTTAATGGACACGTCAGCATTTACTGTTGGACCGTTTGCCACCTATGCAATTTCCATCTCTGATGTAACAGCAAGGACTAAAATGGAACGCATTTTTCAAAAGGACTAAAAGTGGTAGAAAAAAAGTTAGGGACCAAAGTGAGAATCGCGTAAAAATGTAGAAACTAAAATGGGTTTTACGCCTATTTTTATTTAAGCTCCACTATTCTTACTTTTTAGTACGACCAATTCACTTAATGATAATTGAGTTAGATTTCAATTAATCTATAATATTTGGAGGAATGTTAAAACTATTACAAATTTTACTAAAAAAAATTGACAAACTGGTGAAATAATACATGTGATTGTTGAAACATTAACAAGATAATAAATGACTATTTAAATTACTTCTTATGATTAGTGAAACATCAATTTGCATTTTTTTTTTTTTTTTGTAAGTCTGACACATCAATTTATAAAACTTATGTAAAAAAATTTGTAGCATCTTTAAGATCGCTCAATTTTTGGGCATCTTTAAGGGTGGAAAAAAAAAATGTACAGCTCCTTCTTTTAACAAAAAAATAACTTATATATTGTCCCCCACATTTGGGGTGAATTTGGGATATATGCTAGGTTTTCTATTTTTAAGGAGGGATAGGGGAATTTGAACGGGGACATCTTACGTCTCCATTAGAGATATCAAAAAAATGTCATTTGACCTAGAACTCATTAGCATGCACTAAGTAATATTGAAAATAATTCTACAAATTTTATTTGATTTTTTGATTTTTTGAATTAAGTAGTAAACCATAACTTGTGAAAATCGAATTGGATGGCCACACATCACACGCTAATATTTGAACTTAATACGCAAACGCTATGATAATAGAAAATAATTCGAAAGGCATGTTAATAAATTCAATGGCTAAGGTATTGTATCCATAATTTCTTATAACATTTCATAAAAGGACCTGTAAGAGTATAATGCTTTTGACATTCTCAGATTCTCACTGGATACCATTCTTCAAAAAATTAAAAAATTAAAACCTTCCTCGATCTCTACTTGAAAACAAAAACAAACAAACACTGCTCCAATAAGAATACATGTACAAAAATGAACATTCAATTACGAAAAAGAATAAAACCAAAGAATTTATAATTCTATACTACATAAGGAATCGTAGTTTTGGTCCCATGTATGTCATGATTCTTTTCTGAACATAATTCTAGAGCTTCAATCGTCTAATGAGAACTCGAGCTTCAATTTTCTGAACATGGATGAATATCAAGTACGTATATATATCTTCAATGGTGTGCTTCATTTCTCTTTGGTAGCCATGCCAAACGGGCCCATGAGACGTGGGTAAGGACTAGCTCGTGGCAAAGCATTACGAGCGTAGTGCATTTCATTGACTGGACATCCTGGTCCGTTAGTCCCAGGGATGTAGGTGCACCCAGAGGGCCCAGAGGGAGCGACAGGACCCCTCTGAAGAGACTGTAACCTTAGCTCTTTATGCAGCAATTCTCCTCCTTTGTATAATAGCCTGCTAGCTTTGCATGATTGAATTTGAACATGTTGAAGAAGAAGCAACACTAGCAGCACTGCCAAAACCTTATTGAGAAGCCTCATGATCTTGGGTGACAAGAAAGATAAAGTAGTGTGAATGTTTTCCTATGATGGAGTTATAGTTTTTATAACGAGTGTGGTGGTTATTTTATTTGTTGAAGTATTTGACTATTGACGACCAGATGTAATTGGATAGGTCATAAAAGGAAGGAGTCTCGAACTTGAAAACGAGGTTTTACTTTTTCACCTAATCTATGCAAGAATGGGTTTATACTGATTAAATAATTATTGATATGGTCTTTAAAGAATATAATAATTGAGTTTTGATTGTTTTGGTTTTGCCTTTAATGGTTTTTATCAATTCGTTTGTCAACTTTAACTGGTGGCAGATATTGCGTAAGGAAATTTCGTGATAGCTTAGTTGCTTGGGGCTTAGAATGTGTGAACTTTGAAGTGTGATTGGAATGTGTTTGTGTTGGTCAAGTTTTCAACCAGACTTTACTCAGTTACTTGTAGACTTATATATACATATATATATATATATATATTTATTTATTTATTTATATGTGAAAGTGGAAGAAGTCTAGCGAGATGGTGTAATCAGTTTAGTCATCCCATTAGATGTACGAATACCATTGCTCCTTATGCACATTTAATTAACGAGTATCATTTTCATTAGCATACATTCATTTGATTTACAGGGCATATAATCAACTAATTAAATTCAAGATTTAGACCAAGCTAATTTGTAACTAATCCTACATTAAGTGCCAACAAAGTAATTATAATTATAATTGTGGTGCAAGTACAGTAACTATAAATTAGTTTATAGTTGGTCTAGATTCTAGAATTTAGTGTAAGAGTTATAAACTTCTCTACATCTCCATCACTAGTCAATGTGGTCCTGCACATATGTGCTCTCACACACACGGCTCATGACATGGCACGGCAAATGACATGCATGGATCCACAAAGAATTAAAAATTGGGTATGAATCATGATCTGAGTCCGAGCACTTAAAATTGTTGTCTTCCTCATTGTATAAAGTGATAGCTTGATTAGAACTATAGAGCTGTTTTTCTTTTTTCTTTATATAGTTCAATAGTTGAGAAGGGAGAATTTAAACCCTAAACGTCTTTATTGAAAATACTAAAAAATATCAACCAGTTGAGTTGTAAAATTCTTGGCGTATTGTTATTACTTCCATAGATTTGTGAACCTATTTTAGATTGGTTCATAAGTTATTCAGTTGGAGACCATAGAGGTGAGAATTTACAAATCCTATACCATTCAAGTATCAAATGTGAAAATCTAGTGAAGCATCTGTCTTATTATCGAGCCTTTCAGGCTTGAAAGACTTAAGATGTTACACCAAAAGGTATCAATCAATTGAGCTATAAGACTCTTGACATGGAGTTATTATTATTTCCAGAGGATTGTGAACTTATTTTAAATTGGTTCATAAGTTATCCGGGTAGGGACCATAGAGATGAGAATTTACAAATTCTATACTATCCAAGTATCAAATATGGAAATTCACTAAAGCATCTGACTTATTATCTGACTCATTGAAGCATCTAACTTATTATCTAGTCTTTCAGCTTGAAGGACTCAGGATGTTACACTATTTCTTTTTTTCTCTTTTTTTTTTTTTTTTTTTTCTTTTTTCCGCTTGTCGAGTGTCAAAAAACTAATGCGGTTTTAAGTAAATAGAACACACGGAATTGTTTAGTAGCTAGGCACAAACACAATCTGGACTCTGGACTCTTGGCCCTTCCAGGAGCTCCAAAAAAGAAAGTGGAAGCGAATGAGTTTTTACAATATCAAGTGCAGGTTTAATAGCCCAATTGTGAGGTTCAAAAGCGTACTGGCTGTTTTAGGCTAGAGTAGATTATCAGGAGCATATCCCACACCTCCCATAAAATCTAGAACCACAGGAATAGCGGTTTAGAGAGGCAAGTCTTAATGGTTTTTGGAAGCTACAAGATTGGCTTATCGAATGTGTTCTCCAAAAACCTTCAACAAAAATAAAAAGTGTTCTCCAAACTGAGACGCTCATGAATTCTGATAGCAGAGAAAGGAAATGCATAGAACATTGAAGGAGAAGGGTTATGCTTTGCCTAGCGGTTATCAACCTATGGGCAGGAGACAGCCAGACAGGCTACGCAGCAAGGTAATTTCACATAAGAAAGCAACTAAATATGCTCAAACAGGTTATATTACTTGGCAAGTACCACTTTTCTACATTATTTGCACTTAATCACACCCATTATTTCAAGTGTTTTTGTAAAAAGATAACCAAGTGACCATGTATCGTCTCAGCTCGAAAAAACTACTGAGACCAAGTGAGAGGATAAACTACCGAGACCATGTGAGAGGACCGAGACTAGGATTCATGAGGTTAAGAAGCTGTTGTAGGCATGCCAAATTCACAAAGCTCAAACTGCATAGGAGTATTAAATGAAATGTGTACCAGGATTTTCAAGATGACAATGTGGGTCAAATTATTGTGATGCAAATTTCACGCCCATTTCAACAAGTAACCAGAAACCCCAGGGGACATATCAAAAGCCTCATTTTTAAACTACTTCAGAGCTGGAAGCAAATGCAGAAACACTCTTTACAAAATGTTTTCCTGTCAACGAATATAACCTCACTCCAAATCTAAGACCCAACAATTTCCTCAGATACATTATTACAACGGACAAGAACCTACAAATTCGTAGGGATACTCCCGTCATAGTTTTTCCTTTCATTGCCCATTTGAGGGACGGAAAACTGTATAGCCATTGACACCACATGCCAGATTTGAATAATCTGGATTATAATAAGAGTAACCATCCCCCTCCATGCTCCTCATGCCAAGTAGAGACAAATCAGAACCAGCAGCCTGCCACTGGTTTGGAATTAACCCATCTACCTGCCCATTGACATAAGGTAATGCACTGGCTTGCGGAATGATATCCCTCATTGAGTCAAACTGGCTGCCAGGAGAGTGATAGCCCTGTTGAAACCCATCATCATGCATGCTATAAGTTCGCTCAAACCTGCAAGAGCTAGATGAGGACCCCACATCACCTGGAAAAGTAAATTGCCTATTCAATAGCTGTGGCCCATTGCTGAGAGACTGAAAAAAAGGGCTGCCACTCGCTGCCTTCCCAACACCATGTTCATCATCGAGCAGGTCATTGATGATATCAAGATGTGGGAAATCTGCCAACACACCTTGGGTCTGCCGGCCAGAGGTACAGGCTGGGAATTGAGTAGATAATTGCTCCCGTGATCCACTGTGTAGAGGCTTGTACAAATTCAGGTTTTGAACATCATTCATCAGGGAAGAAGGATCATAGTGCATGTTTCTGCTGGCTTCCCTTTGAGAAGTCTCCATCCAGTGGGGTCCATTCTGTAAAACGTCCCGCATTACCATGCCATATGGAATACCTGATTTGACAGAGGTTGGGTCAACCCTCTCAGGGCTTTGGGGTAAAAACATTGGTACAGATGCAAAGGTAGCTGATTGTGAGAATGCTGAGGATTGGTTCACCCCTGAACTTTGAGAGTTAATTTGAGTGAAACCACCAGTACTCGAAGCCACAGGGTTACCCACAATGGCATTTCTATAGGACTGAGTAACATAACTATGTGTTACTTGTGAGGACTCGGGACCTAACCGGCCAGCTGCACTCACTGAACGGGCGAGTAGAGGGGCCGTTTGAACAATGGATACAACGGGAGCAGTTGGCCTGGGACCAGGAACTAGAGGAGCACTAGAGGGCCTTGACATCATAGGCACTTGCTGTGACACGGCTTTTTCAGTGGGTTTTGGGCTTGCAGCTTTCTGGATCTCAGGTTTGGACCTGCTTGTTTGGGATGAAGTAACCATAGGTGCAGATTTATCGGTTTGTTGAGTGCCGCCTGAAAAAGTTTTCCCAAGTGTAACAGAATCCACCACAGCGTTACTATGGTTGTCCATCTTTGATCGAACAGTTGAGGCTGGATTCTTGGGTGGACTTCTGGGAGAGGATGGTACTGCTGACATCTTATCTTTAGAGGGTCTTTCTACATCAACCTGCTCTTTGGTGCTCAGTTTCTTTTGCAGCAAAATTTCTTCTTCCTATTACATAGAAAACCAAGCTTCCAGTCATGCCAGGCTTATAGCAATTTTTCTATAAAAAAAGGCATATGTTGAAACCATGGGAATAAAATGGCTGTCTAGAATAGACAGCGAAAAGAAATTAAGCTCCATTTGTTTCAACATAAAAACCTATTCCTAGGATGTGAAAATGATTAATTTTATAAAGGTAAGTAGCAGCATAAGAGGTAGTGGTGGTGGCAGCATAGAAGAGTGGAAGTAGGTGCAGAGGGGGGCACAGGTTTTGTCCAGAAAATGTGTTATGTTATATGAAAGCATAACCATTTTCTGCTATTTAGGGATAATTTCTATTGACCATGAAAATGTTTTCTATTAGTAGTTTTCAGTTACACCAAACATCAAAGGAGATAATATTCACATAGCTAAACATGCTATATGTAGTGGACTTGACCTTCTTTACCACATGCTGCTCACGCGACTTTATCCGATTCTGCAAGGAGAGAGCAGACTCAGACTCAGATTCACCAGCCTTACAACTGGCAGATACATCATTTAGATCCCCTGCATCCTCTGCAGGCCCAGAAGGCTGATTATCCATCTCATTTGCCCAACTACTACCATCATAGGTTGCCTTGCCTCGTTGGTTCTTCCCCCTACAAAGTTAGGGGAAAATAACATAAATACCTTGCACTCTGATTTAAGGGAGTACACAAAGATGGGTACCCATATAGTTACCTGCTAGGTGATTTTTGGTGTTTATAATTTGGGAAGGAGTTCCCCTTATAGGGCCCAACCATTACCACTGACGGTACAGAGTCTGTAGAGCACGTTGAAGAACTGTCATCCATTACCGAATGGCTCTTTCTTTCAGCAACTCCATTTTGTACAGATGACAGGGAACTAATTCCACTACTACCAACTTCCATTGGAGGATGAACTTCTGATGTATCAGTATCCCAATTGACAGGACTAGCATCTCTGTCATCTGAATCAGGCTGAAGAACTTCAGGAACACCATCTACTGAATCAGACTCATCAGAAACATCGTCCAATATATCAGGCTTTTCAACCATAGGTCGCACATCCTCCATAATGCTGTCTTGTTTTTCATCATTGGGGTCTTCCTGCAGGTGATTGTCTTGTACCACCAAATTGGACCTTTCCTCTCTCCCTTTCTCCTTCCCTTTCCGATTATTTCGCTTTTGTTTGGCCTGTAGTACAAGTCAACAAGGAAATGTTTTAGCGATTAAATTAGAAAGCAATCTAATTTTTTTAGCCTTGCTTTTGTTTAACAAGAAACATTTTTTGCCAACATCTAAATACAAAGCAATCTAAATTGGAATAACAGTTCTTCCATTAAGAGGACAAATATCAACATCCGAATTGAATCTTATAAAAAATTCACAAATCATTTCATCAAACACCACAAAAACCCTATCAGAATCCTAAATACATTTCCATTCAACAATACAACTTGCATAATATATCACTCTGTAGGCAAATTCGATCATTAATACGTAAGAAAGGACAGAGCATCAGGAAAAATATGAAACAAAATATCTGATATTGCACAGCCTGTGTTGACCCTCCAGAAAAAGGGTCCTAGGCGTAAGCAGTAATGTTAAAAATCAGGTTACGTGACTAAAAAATTTAAATAATGAGCAAAGTGTGTCCCCCACATAATTAAGCCTTTACATTTTGTTAATTTTCAAACCATTATTCATTATAAGGGATTAGCGATATTGAAACTGCTTCTACAACAAAATAACCACGTGTACAAATCATTACAACTCTACATGATTAAATGTCACTGCATTGACAAACATCAACTGCAATGTCATCAACATGATTGATCTTTCCATCTGTATTGTTGAACCATTAAAGATACAAAACTCAAATTCGGTTGATGACCAAACTCTATGGAGATTTAAATGTTTAAGAAATAAAAATTAAACCTTGTTTTTCTTTGATTTCTTTTCCTTTTCAGTTGCTCCGCGTTTCGCCTTCTGTTCACTTTCAGCAAGCCAAGCTGCCTCTTCTTCACGGATGAGCTCCTCCTGCTTCTTCAATGCAACAGCTTCCTGGTAGGCAACCTCAATTTTATTGCTGCATGTAGGGGGGGGAAAAAAAACTTAGGGTATATACAGGAACAGACAAGCAAGTAAACAAGTTCGGTTTCCAATGGATTAGATCATCAAATAATTTACTCCCTTAGTACCACAAATTCCACTTTGGGCTATCCCAAAATAAATGAAACTTTCCAAAAGAAAATGTTTAAATTTCTATACTACCTTGTCTTTTTCAAAAAAGCAAACAAGATTCATATTAAAACCCATGCCACCTATTATAAAACAAACGACATTTCAGGAAGATCACTATATCTTTTATCTTTGCATTAAAAACCTAGCAATTTCAAATGTCACATTTAGGGATAGAGGGAGTAGTCAATAGATATTTTCCATTATGACCCATTAGAATGGATTCCATCAGTAAGAACAAAGTATGTGTAGGCATAAAACCATGACTAGTTTCATTCTATAGCTCAATTAAAACATAAAATTGAAAAAAAAAATAAAAAGGACAACAAAAGTGGATACTGCAAAACAATAACCTCGTTTTCAGGAATAGAATGGCCAATGTGTAAGACACCAAAAAAAATTTCAAATATTTTGAATTTGCAATCCTATTTCACCTCAGGAGAGGATCCCCTCCAGTTGAGGATTCATAGAAGCAATAGTACAGTTTTTCGTTATTGGTAAACAAGAAATAGTTTAGCATCAAGTGAACAACCTGAAAATATGGGCAAGCACAAATATCTCCACAGTTCTGCGACCCAATTCTGTAAGACGCCTTTCATCGCGCTCAATAGAATCTTTGTTGAAGTCCTCTCCAGAGTTTCCATCCTGCAAATAAAGGTAAAAGGTAGCTCAGCCATCCAAAGAGGTTTTTTTTCTTTTTTTTTTATAAGTAACAAGAAAAAAGTTATAGAGTGGGTGATCATGAAAATATCAAAAAAATCTCTAATACTCTTTTTTTCTTCACTGTATCTCTATGCAGGGTTATAAATTTTTAGTTTATATTTACACAGAGAGTGAGGAGAAAGATATTAATTGCAAAAGAAAACCAGAACCTGCCCAACATTCAAGTTCGCGGTAATCAGCCATGCACAACTCCACAATTTCAATAAAAGTCACAAAAAATAGTTTCAGAAACTCACCTTTGTACGATTCTGTGGACCCTTCTCATCTTTTGGAGGCAACAGATCCATGGCAGCCCTCTCAAGTAACAATAAGACATCATCAACTAATACAAACACATCTTTGTCCACACGAACAATGGGGGCTGGCATTTCTTCAGCCTCCAACAATTTCAACCTCCCTTTCTTAGAAATAGTCTGGCCTTCAAGTGCCTTTAATCCACTATACAAGGAATCCATTACCAAAGTAGATGTGACTTCCTTTTCTATAAAGAAGTGCTTCACAACTACTTTTAGAATCACATCTGTCTTCTCCCTGGACATTCGACGCCTAGCATTTTGGTCAATTCCCAACCAGAACGCACGAAAACTGCAACAAAAACAAAAAAAAAATTAGACTGAACAGAAATGTAACTAAAGTTGATAATTAATAACCACCACAACATAAAGCATTACCCAAGGAAGGGGATCAATAATAGTATTAAGGTAGACTTTAAATGTTTTCAACAAAACAGGAAGACATTTATACATATGCCAAAACACACAGCAGATGCAACACGATGGCATATCCATCGGCATACAAACCAAATGATCATTTCCTAAGAAATCCTAGAGAAAAAAGATGTGTGTGTGTGTGTGTGTGTGTGTGTGTGTGTGTGTGTGTGTGTGTGTGCGTGTGCGTGTGTATGTGTATATATATATATATATATATATCCTCCAAAACTGACTTGTTGAGTAATGACTGATAACCAGAGTTCTAGACTATATTTGATGAAGGTAAGCGCACAATACCTTGACCACCTAGCTTTATCGTCTATTAACTTCCCAAGCTTGCTTCTTCTTTCCTCCACAAATCGCCGGCAAATCTGTTCCACATTTGTTAGATACACCCTAACAAGTTCTCTCCTATACTGACAATCAAGGCAACGAAAAGGCCTGTCTGCTCTCTCCCTACAAACCAGAAGCAAAAAAGAAATGCTTATAAATATGAACAACTGCAGCAAATTAAACATAGAAGGTAATACAATTATACAACACACCCACACAATTACACCTCAAAATCCACAATAATGCAAACAAGTTTCTTTTTTTTTTTCTTTTTTTGATAAATCACAGTAAAGCAAACAAGTTTCTAAAGGGAAATGACTTGGGTCAAAACTCATGTACAATCAGGACGAAATCCCAGTTAAAGATACCACCTTCCAGATCAATTTAGGTGAAAGATGGATGCAAAATCAATTGTAGACTTTATAATGATAGATATACTTCAATAATAAGACCAAAAGTAAAGCTTCAAGACTTCAAGAATGCATCAGCTTCGAATTAAGTATATTTCACTCACAATTGTGCATGCATAATGTCTAGTTTAAACTAATTTATTGCCATGGGAAGGTGATGTATAATCATAGAAGGCACACTAAGCAAATCAAATATACAAAATGAATGAATTAAAGATGTGCAACTGCCATGCGGAAGCATTGGTTGGTCATGCAAAGAGTGAGATGGTTATATGCCTTGTAATTCTCCTTAAGTATTTAGTTCATTTAATATTTAACCCCTCTCCACTTAAGCATAATACAGAGATGATTGATGGAAAAAAATAAAAATAAAAAAGGAGACATCCCACAAGTTCATTTGTTCAAATGACTTGCAATAGCATGACCCCAATTGCCTATAAAAACTCATAAATGATCCCATATCAAGCCAACGCACAGCAAAAGAGAGAAGTTACTATTTCCAAAAAAAGCTCTGTTTGGTTTGTACTTAGAGAAATTATTTTTAAAAACAACAAAAAAAAAAATTCTTATAATTCAATAGTTTCAATGGGGGAGGCAGGATTTAAAGATGTCTCCATTGAAATGGCTCTTGGCAACTAAAACCTGTATTTTAAAAATTAAAATAATAACAATAATTGTTTTCTCCACTAAAAAATTGTTTGGCAATGTGTTTTTTCCTGGTCCCCCCCCCCCCCCCCACCTAAACCATCACAATCAGCACCACTCAAACCATGCAACGCGTTCCAGTCCAAATAGTAGAGCAGTACCAGCATCTTCGATTCTCAGCAAAGCAATTGGCAGATATTGACTGACCAAGAATGATGGGTCAAGTGTGAGCTCTCCGACACCACCACAGAAGAACAAGGCCATCCATTGTTTTCTTGACCTCTAAGGCCACCATGCACGGCTACAGCCAAAACATCCACCAATCAGCAGCACAACATAGACAGTAACCCAAGCACCTATCAGCATCACACCATACAAATCTGGCCAGACTGACCCACACACCCAGGCCCCAGTGAACCACCCCAACCACTGCATCTAAGAAGACAACCCAAAACAACCCACCTCAACCACCAGATCCAAAAAGACCACCCAAGTCACAGAGACGCATCCCAAAACAAGCCTCTGATGTGCATGGCCATCTTGGCCGAAAAAGACACCATTCTCAAACAGATATGGGATAAATGAAAGAAAGGAGGGAGCTCAGGTAGATGAGAAGGCAGACAAAAGGAAAACCCATTTGACAATCCATGGTTGCAACCCACAACCTAGAGGACCTATTACGCCATATCAATGAAGAGGTTAAGTGGGTTCAACATGAATGGCAACGACGGATTAAGGTGGGTTCAACACAATTGCCAATGGGCAACCTCATTGCTGAAAGAAGAATAAGTCAAATGGTAGGAGAAAGGATTTCAAGGCTGGTGGCAATTTTATTACAAAATTACCGCATCTTCTTATCTTAAAAAGAGAGAACCAATATTTGAAAACATCAAACAAACTTCAGCAAGTGTTTTCTTTTTCCCTTCTTTTCTTTTTTTGATTTTAAAGTCGGAAGAAAAAAAAAAAAAACAGGGTGTGCATACATTACAATGCCAGAGTTAACAAATAAGGAATACTATCCTAAAAAGAATCATCTGCAATATCAGAATTTTATAAATAAGTATAAATACCAATCAAAATGTCAGAAAATGAAACATTGTTGATCAAACACTAATGGGCAAAAGATTCACGAATCTATCAATTATAGCACACCTGATAACTTGAACTTGAGCCTTTATTATAAGAGTGTCGGCATCAATAAACCCATCTGACATTTTTGTCAGCTCCATGAATTTTTTCCACCCCCAGTCATGCTCTTTCTTCCAGAATCGGTGCAATGTATCTGCAAAATTTTCACTTACTCACTTGCACTGACGCAAAAGAATAAAAACTCCACACAACTAATCCAGTAATTAACCAACCAACCAGAATATTTAGATTTCTTTGGATCTTTATTAACAACAGCTATAGTGAACTGTGCAAAATGGCTCCAGCCTGTTTCACAACCAAAAGGAAGCTACATGATTACAACCACACAACCAAGAATAGCAATCACCAGAAAATTCCAAACTTTTTAAATATATCAAACCTGGAAGAAGTTTGTCATGATTAGCAACACACAGAAACAAAGAGAGATGATGGCAGACATCACATCCTTGGGGATAAATTAAAATGTACCTGCCATAAACAGCAGAATGCTTAGGTCAAGAAGACTAAACAGTCTGACAATATTAATGTAATTAAGAGTTTTGCAATATATTTTCTATATTTACTGTATTTACCAAACCCTACAAATTGTAGAAACTAGCAAGGACACGGATGCATTTATCATTGTTCAATACTAATTCACATTACTGAGGATGACGACTTTTGAAAAATGAACATGTGATGTAGCTTCATTGTGATGGGTACAAATAATAATGTGATATATCTACATCAAAGTAATACAAATCATATACATCCAAAATCAGGCATTTCATTCTAGCATGCAAATTAATTAAGATTGAAAGAAAAGGAAAAGGAAAAAAAAAAACCAATTTACAAATAGGTAGAAATGATCCACCAGTGACATTATTATAATTAAACAATCGTTCTGTGATTAATAGTAAAAATTGGAGTATATATAAAAGGATTTCAATTTTACCACTAAGGCTTCATTTGGTTGGAGGGGTGGAAAAGTTGAGAGACGGCAAATTTTTTTGTTTGATTAGGATGAAAAAGGATAGAAAACAGAATTTGTATAAATTTACTCATATGCCCTTATTAAAAAAAAAACTGTGCCAAATTTATTATAATAAATAAATAAAATAAAAAGGAAACACCAATCAAAAAAAGCAATCACCCAAGTTTATTGAAAAAAAAAATCATGCCCAGTAAAAAATCAAACAAACACAATCACATTAAGAACCAGTACTCCAGTTAAACCCTCCCCCCCCCCCCCCCCCCAAAAAAAAAAAAAAAAAACCCATTTAAATAGTAGAAGAACCAAACGACCAAACCCAAAAAAGAGAAGCAGCAGTAGTTTCACCCTCAGCAAAAAACAAAAACAAATATGTTTGTGTGTGTGTGTGTGTGTGTGTGTGTGTGTGTGTGTGTGTGTTTACAGCCAAAAAGTGAGAAGAGGAGTAGTTCAGTCATTTGACTGCAAACTACTCTTCTCCTCCCCCTCCAAATTGGAGAGATTCAATTTTTTGTGGGTGAAGGGAGAAAATGCTTGGGCTCCACCAAAATCCCTCCCCTTTCTCTCCCAACCAAATAACACAAAAAATCATTCTCTCCTATTTTCTCCTCCCCTAAATCTCCCCAACCAAACAAGCTCTAAGATTCATTACTTTTAATTTACTTATCAAAAAAAAAAAAGATTCATTACTTTTAATGAATGATAAGTTGCATGCAATGTAAGATACAAATGTTCTCAAAGTATCTCTCCCCATTAGAATAGAGGTTAGAATTTACACAAGCATATAAAGGAAATTAAGTAAAAAAATTCAAATGAGTTTCAGAGACGATGAAACTGCCTGAGGCATGTGAATGTTAAGTATGTAGTAATATGCATAAAACGTACATATAAAGTACAGAAACATAACTTATCAAACAAAAAAAGTACATTAACATATCTATAAATGCTTAGTATATTTCCGTGCATATTTGTACACTTTACAATTATATGAAGAAAACGAAGTAAAAAAGTATGACAAAGAACGTATTCAAGAGCTCATACCATTTGTAGCCGCCAACCTCAAATTGATTACTACGAAGTTCTCTTTTGTTGATCTCTGAAAATTTTTCTATCCTCCACGTATATTTTCCATATAGTTCAGAAGGTTTTGGCCCTATAAAAACGTAACATATTTGTGAACAATTAATTATATAATGGTTTGATTGGAGAAGAGAACAAGAAGCAATCACTAGCTCTAGTAAGATGGCTAAACAACAATTATTTGACAAACAAACCTAATATTCACTAGATAGCATCACCAACTTTATCAATTGTATTTTAGTAAGAGCAAAACTTAGATACAGTACCTTAGGTACCCCTCTTAAATTATTCTATCTTTCTAATTAATTATGTCAACAAACAGCATTTAAAACTAACATCCTACTGTTTCCTGTTTCTTTCTTCTTTTTTCTTCCCTTGACCCATGAGAGAACCTGATGGGTCATTGGCTGTGGGGCACTGAATGAGGGCGCTGAAGGTGCGGCGGAGAAAGCAGAGTGGAGGTGCACCACCTAGCACAGCCGTCGTGATCAAAGGTGAGGGTGAGGGTGTGGGATTGGGTAATAGGTGCAGGTTTTTGGGGTGTAGTCTACAGTGATTTGTTTCCAGGGTTTGGTTTCTCGATGAAGAGTTGGGTTAGGCATTGGAGTTGCAATTTGCAAAAGGATTTTGGAGGGTGGGGGGGGGGGGGAGGAAGGATAAGCAACTTGCAGAGCCATGAATCTCACTATTCTCTAGGAATATTTTTCCACAAATTTTATACAATTGAAAAAACAAAAAGTAAAGAGATTATTTAACACCGTTTTCTGAGTTATTTATCTAGACAGATGGAAATAATTTAAGAGGAGTACCTAAGGTACTATATCTAAGTTTTTCCCTTTTAGTAATAAATAATAATTGAATTGGATGTGTATTTGAGTAATATGCTTCAGCAAAGACAGTTAAAACCAACCGAAAAAAAATATATAAAGTATAAGTCTACGAGAGGCCTCACACAAGAAATATGACAGTTCATAAATGAAATATCTGCATCTCAAGAATTTTTTTTTTTTTTATTGGTAAGTTAAGCACACACACCGTGGGTTCTGAACCCATACCTTACCCTTCATCCCATTATTAAGGGAGTAGAAAGTGCCATTTGAGTTAAAATCAAGAAGCAAGCAAACACAATCTTCTCATAATACTCTTAAAGCGATGGTTTACATCTTCATTCTAGGAAAAAACTTTAAATAAGACCAGTAGTACAAGATTTTAGAAACCCTGCGAGGAGCATCACGCAGTACAATTTTTTTTATACCACAGTTTGAAGATATAGGTAAAAAGTTCCTTGCTTATTTCTCATAATATTAAAAGAAGTTTGAAGATTTATAACTGCAGTGAAAAATCATGCAAAATAAATTACACAAAAGAAAAACAGGAAAAATCATTAAAAGAAAGTTTTACATGGCTACGTCACTGTGTTGGACGCCCAAACTACATTTTTAAGTGCAACAGTTCCTTCATAAGTATTGTTGAAGTACAACAATAATGTAGAATGGAAGACAGGGTACTTGCACACACCATTACAGGTAAAAAGACAAGCAAAGAGCTCTTACATAACATAAAGGGGAGGGAAAAAGAAGAAGAAATCATACAACACACAGAAAGTGTTGGGTAAGTTTGTCAAGGATATAAGCTATAAGAATGTGTCAGATAAATAATATTAACACTTGCTAAGCGTCCTCATTTAGGATAGCTTAAATTCTTGGCTGATTTGGCTTAAAAAATAAGTTGGGTAAAAGTACAGTTGTACCTAAAAAAAAAAGGGAGGCCTTAAATAGCCGTATATAAGTTGGCCTGAAAAATAAGCCAGTTTATAAGCTTAAACAAACAGACCCTAACAACGGTAGACAGAATGCTCTACCATTTCTGGTCGTTTGTATATGTAGATATAGTTGAGGGCAAAAGGGTGTAACGGGACAAAACACATACCTCCATCATTATCATCATCAGTTTCCCAATCAGGAGGCGAAGTCGATGGGGTTCCATTTTCCACCTGCTCAGAAGACCGCCATTCCGCCAATGCTTCCCCAGATTGACAACGCTGCCCACTTGAAAATCCCTCCGTGGACCTTCCCACTCCAGACTCCTCACTCACAGTGCCAGCCATTTCCCACTTCAAAACTCCTTCCTCCACACTCCTGAATTTACTCACTACAGAATAAGAAAGCCAACAATAGAACAGTCAATATTGCATCTCTAACCACACTTTGCATGACAACAACATAACAGAAAACCCGGACCAAGATTACTTGTATATGCCCGAGCCTCATGAATTGCCAGTTCTACAGTACAAAAAACTTTAAAAAAATCATTCCTTGCCGTTGCCAGGAATGTAGTAAAACAAAAGAATTGAAATTGAATTAATAAATTTTCCACAAACTGGGACATTAAAGAACCAAAACCTTCACTCCAAAGATCCTAAAAGAACCGTTTGGCTCAGATTCTGTTAGCTCTTTCTTATTCCCAAACCCCAACACAGCTTCAAAGCATGATAATTTTTTTATAAAAAAAACTTCAGTTTCTTTCCCATTTCCTCAGTTTTCTCGGAAACCAAACAAAGCCCAACATTTCTCAATACTCTAGGCCAAAAACCCAACCCCGAGAAAAACCAAATAACAGTAAACCCCAAATTCAAAAATAGAAAAAAAATAACTGCAAAAAAAATCAAACACAATAAAAACAAAATCAAATTAACGGTCAATGAAATTAACCCCCAAAACCCTAAAAAAAAAAAAAACAAAACAAAACAAAACCATCTAGCCGAACCCAATTGCATAAAAACCCACAACAATCCGAACCCAAAGATCGTACATAAATATTCCCCAAATAAAAATCCCGATCAAATTCAAACCTTGTGACGCCAACAAAAATTTTAAAAATAAGACATGGAAAATGAAATTGAGAAGGGCAATCGCATAGATCGAATGCCTATACGAACCTGGAAATCGAAGTCCAGAGCTTTGTCAATGGCCAATAAGATGCTCTGAGATTTTTGAGAGAGAGATAGGTCGAATCGGCAGCACAGAGAAAGAGAAGAGAGAGACAGAGAGAGCAAAGACGGAACTCAAAAAAGAAAATGGTATTTATTTTTTTGGTAATAAATAAAAAAACATATTTTTTTAATTAAAAATTATTTTTATTTGTCTGAAGAAAGAAAGAGAGAATGGGGGGTTTTTGGCCTTTTTTGGAAATGTTCCTTTCCACACTCTCTCTATAAAGAAAAAAAACTGGCAGCTTTAAAAATAAATTTAAAATATTTATTTCAATTTTGTATTCATATTTATAAAAAAATTACTTAAAACCTAAAAAATTTATACTTTTTTATTTGTAAAAAATGAAAAATGTAAGAGAGGGGTTGGTGACGTTGTGTTTAGGGTCGGTGACAAGTGTGGGGCGTGCAGAGGCCAGAGGTGAAAAGAAAAGGAAAGATTTACATGCATGACCAAGGAAGCCTTTAGGGCTTTATAGTAGTATATTGTTGCCAACGCACACTGTGGGGCCACTTTTTTTCTTTTCTTTTTTTGTGTTAATGTTTTGGGTATTAGGGTTTTGTGATGATGGAGAAGGCCCAATGGTAAATGGGTTTTGCAAGCATATTTGGTAGGGCTTAGGGACGTGGATTTAGGTTTTGGGTGGATGAAATGCAAACATATCTAATTGGATTTGGGTCAACTATGAAAACACCAAAGAAGTTTCAATTCTTCCTTGTAACTATGGCGAAAACACTATTTTGGTCTCTGCATTTTGGAGTCATAGTTATTTGGTCTTTACATTTAGATAGCAGTCAATTAGGTCCCTATTATTTTTAAGTTACAGTCAATTTGATCCCTACCATAAACTTACTAATGAAAAATGTTTATGTGATTAATGGTGTGCATTGTTGGCACACTTGAAGTTTATATGGCGCATAGAATAGTAAAATGAATTTTTTTTAATTAAAAAAACTCAAAACTCCCTATTATTTTTCTTTAATTTTCTTGCGATCCAAACACTAAAGGGCTGTTTGGGTGAAAAAAAAATGTTCACTCATCACTCATCATTCTATAACTCATTTCCTATCACTCAATAATTCCCAAATATCTTTAAAACTTGGTTTGGCACCTTAACTCAGTTCTGTTTTCAACTTCAAAAACTCAAAAAATTGGGACCCACACTTTGACCTACGCTACATGTGCACCAGACCCACTACCCGGCCCCTCTTAACTCCACTCACTCCCCAAAACCCAACTTCACCAAACCAGATTTCTCCATTTCCCCTTGCAGCCTCAACACCTCCAATGTATTTCACTCAATCGTCACCCACCTGTACCAACGCCGCCAAGATGCCACAGATTTCTTCCTCCCTCCTCGTCCCTGAAATCGAACCCACAACAAGCTATACATCCTTCCTTCGTCGTCGACACCGAAACCGAACCCAACATTAAGTTGTTGGTGCTCTGCTGCTTAATCCCGTTGGTGATGGCTGAAGAGACAAACCTCTATCCCGTAGCCAATGTGTGTATCCCAACCCGATCCTTGCCCCGTGAAAGTTCCGATCACCGTCGTTCCAAAATGGGTATGTCTTGTTTTTTATTCAATTTTTTGGTGTGACTGGGGTGAGGGATGAAGAACGAAGAGGAATGGAGAAAAGGGATGCTCTAGGGATGGAAAAAAGTGATGGTTGAAGAGGTCCTCTGTTGCTACTTGGTGTGAAAGGATTGGAGCTCATTAAAGCCGTTGGTGGAGTGTGAGTGAAAAGCAGCGCCTGAGGTGACAATGCTCTGATCGTGGACCCCTCACATGTGTGTGTATTTACAAAATTCTCATCATGACTCAATTTTCATAACTCAAAAATACCTGCGGCTCCGTTCGTTTGGAGTGAAAATAGGGAGGATGGAAAACAAAGAAAGGAAAATAGGATAGAAAATACTGTTTTCCACTATTCGTTTGGGGAAGGAAAATAGGAAGGATGGAAAACTCGAGAGAAAGTTTTCTCTCCGGACCCACTTTTTTTTTCCTTCCAAATCGGAAGGAAAATCAGGAGAGAAAAGTTCTATAGTAGCATTTTTACAAAAATGCCCTCTTCCCACCTATTTTTTTTCAACTTTCTCTTCTTCTTTTTTTCTTTTTCTCAACGTTGCCTAAACTTTTTTTTTTCTATTCAACGTTTTCAGTAACGTTATTTTTTTTTTTTTTCAACGTTACCGAACTCAGTTTAGTAACGTTGTTTTTTTTTTTTTTCTACGTTACTGAAGAGTAACGTTACTTTTTTTTTTTTTTATTCTTTTCAACGTTATTGAAGAGTACCGTGTTTTTTTTTATTATTATTATTCTTTTCAACGTTACTGAAGAGTAACGTGTTTTTTTTTTTTTTTTTCTTTTCAAGTTTACTGAATAGTAACGTTTTTTTTTCAACGTTACTGAATGTTGTTTTTAACGTGACCTAATCTAATTTTTACATTATAATAATATAAATTTATATATATGATGTGATAAATTTTATATTATTTAATGATTAGAAATAAATATATTTCTTACATATTATGTAACAAGGGTAAAATAGTCCATTTATATAAATTACATTTTCCATCCTTTCATTTTTCTCTCCAACCGAACACAAGAGTTTTCCATCCTCTCACTTTTTCACTCCTCCAACCGAACACACAAAAGGGAAAACTAAATATTTTTCATCCTCCCACTTTTCCATCTTTCCATAATTTTCCATCCTTCCATAATTTTCCATCCTCCCACTTTTCCACTCCTCCAACCGAACGGACCCTAAAACTTGTTTTTAATTTTTATAACTCATTACTCAAAAATGAACAAGCTGCATCTCTTTAAATCCCTCTATTTTTTAGTATGAGTGATGAAAATTGAGTGATGAGTAATGAAAACAAGGAAATACAAACATCCTAAATTGACTGGAAAATGAACTAAAACCACAAACCCATAACCAATGGAACTCAATACACACACAGTATTCACAAACCCACAAATACATAGAATTTTAGCATAACCCACCTTCTTAAAGTACCCAAACCCATAATCAATGGAACTCAAAAAACCTAGAAACCAAACCCAAAAACAAACCACCACCATAAACGTTTTGAAAATCAACCAACAAACCAAGCCCATAGTAAACCATAATCACGGAAACTAAAAGGAAAGAACCAAGACCCATCGCCATTCGTGGCAATGGTGGTCAACAGACGAAGAGAGAGGGGGTAAGGCCAAAACATTAAAGAGGAAGATTTTGGTTTAAGAACCACCATAACTAGTGCTGGTGGACGGAGGCAACGAGCTTGAGAAGCGGTGGCCATGGGTTTCGATCCATTTTGCATGTTCGAATTTGTTCTTTCTTTTACCTTCTTTTTACCCTCTTCGTCTCTATTGTTCTGTTCTTTCTTTTCAGGTGCCATTATAACTCTTTCCTTTTAATTTTTCTTCGTTTTAAAAATTGATTGTTCGGTTTTGAACGTGAGGCTAATTTTGCTGTTTGTGTGAATTTGTCGGATTGTAGCCAATTTTAAATTTTGAAAATGAAAGTTAAATTCTACAGTGGCGAGTTGTTTCCACTTTCCACTGCTATTTTACACTTTGGTTTTAGTTTAGTTTAGCATAAATTTTGATTTTTTTTTTTGTTTTTTTCTTGTTGACATGACTTTTTAAAAAAAAATTAAATTACGAAGGTGGCATTTTTTAATACTATTCTAACGCCATGTAAGTTTCAGGTGTGCCAACAATGCACACTGTTAGCCACATAGGCATTTTTTATTAGTAAATTAACAGTAAGGACCAAATTGACTATAACTTAAAAATAACAAGGACCAAATTGACTGTAACTTGAAAATAACAATGATCAAATTGACTGTTGCCAAAATGTAAGAACCAAATTGACTGTGACCCCAAAACGTAAGGACCAAAATAGTGTTTTTGCCTATAACTATTTAAAGTTTTATATCTACCAAGTTGAATTATAAAACTAACTTTCAAGTGTCCTGTTTGATCGTTTAGACCCCTTAAACCAGATTACCTAATATATTAACCAAGTGATTACTTGGATGAATTATTCAAATCTAGGTTAAACTCAAATAAATCATATAATGCAAAGTAGCAGAAAAGTAAATAATACCACAATATGATAACTCACGAAAACCGATGAAACGAACTGTTTCAAAGTAAAAACTTAGAGATGATTTAACATAACTATCCTTAAGGTAAACACATCCACTATAAGAAAATTGAAATTTTTACAATCAGATTAAACCTTAAATCTATTGCTACCTCCAGTAGTAACTTACGGACACGACCACATGTAATCTCCAAATCCACGGACTCTTTCTCTTCTTGGATTTACACCAACACAAGCCGCCTTGCTTGTGACTTTGAGATCCCACTCAAAGGTTTAGCAACACAAACTCTCTAGTTTGTGACTCTAATATCACCCTTGAAGGTTTAGATCATCAGCAGTTGTTTGATCTCCGAATCCACATGTAATCTCCGAATCCACGGACTTTTTCTCTTCTTGGATTTACACCAACACAAGCCTCCTTGCTTGTGACTTTGAGATCCCACTCAAAGGTTTAGCAACACAAACTCTCCAGTTTGTGACTCCAATACCACCCTTGAAGGTTTAGATCATCAGCAGTTGTTGATCTTGTTGCAGCAACTTCAGATCTACCGAATCTAATGATATGAGAATGATTTCCGGTAGTAACTTTGAAAGAGGAAGGCACAGTACATTTTAGATCTCACAATAGCACCTCCAAAGTCTCTCAAAAAGCTCTAAAAACGTAGTTATGGTTTTCGTTTATATTCTAAAAGTGTTTTACTTGAAACCCAAAACGTTTAAGCAGAGTATGGGCTAAAATAGAATTCTGCAAAAATTTCATGTCTGCAATTTTCGATCAGTCTGATCTAATTTTCGATCGGTCAAATTTCACTAAATTTGAATTTTTCTTTCTGCAGCTTGTATTTTCTTGTGTTCTGACTTGTAACACCTTGAGCATTGTCTAATAAATTTTATAGACTCTAAGATCTATACCTAGACAAGTTTATGCTCACGGTTTGCTAATTGTTCTAAACTTTTAGAACCTAACATTTCCAATGGCATAAATCAATTGGTGGGTTTTCTTAATATGGTCACATGAGGTCCCATGATTCTCTTCTTAAAAGCTAACGGAAGTTAGTCTCAAGAGTTACTTTGATGAATATGGAAACCTCAAGATAGTGTTTTGCAACTAACCCAAACATTAAGGGGTTTTATTTTGCATTTAAGCCTAAATTCAAAGTAGAGAAATGGGTGTTCATTTTTAGGTGACTCGATGTGATAGGGAGTGACATGAGACTATAATTGAACTCATTTCCTAAATGGTAAGCCTTCTGGCTGGCTCAGGTTCCATGTGTTCAGAAGGGCCCGAAAAATTCACTAGAATAACCGTTTTTTATTTATTTATTAAACTTACTTTCTTTTGAATTTTTGAGAACTTAATCACAATTTCTAGGGACAAAATGGGCAAATGCCCTTTTCACACAAACGAAACAGCATTTTGCCCTCTTTCCCAAACTAATTAGGAAAATGCCCCTCTTTTGAAACTCGATTTTCTCAAAATCGAGTTTAAAAAAAAAAATTTTTGGAGCCCTATAATGGCGTTTTAAGGAGTCTATAGTGACGTTTTCAAGACCTATAGCGGCGTTTTATAACTCGACCTCCATGAAATCGAGTTATATGCTATTTTTTTCATTTTTTTTGCCTATAACTTGACTTTGTGAAGATCAAGTTCTAAAACGCCGCTATAGGTCCTGAAAACGTCACTATAGGCTCCTTAAAAATGCCGCTATAGGGCCTAACTCGATTTTTAAAAAATCGATTTTCAAAAGAAGGGCATTTCCCTGATTAGTTTGGAAAAGGGGGCAAAATGCTACTTAGTTTGTGTGAAAAGGGTATAAGCCAATTTTGTCACAATTTCTAGAGTAGTTTGTCATTGTATTGTCATATTCAACTTGAATTTCCTTTGTAATCTCAAATTGAGAAATCGGTTCATCATTTTTTTTTCTTTTCTTCAATAGCAATAGACATAATGCTCTTAAAGAATTTGGTAGAAAAATACAGCTAATGGCCATTGTCGAGCCACGCGATTCTATTCTCAATATGTAAGAATAAGAATTATATTTTTTAAATCTCCACTTGATCTTCATCAATTGTTTTTTTTTTTCTTAACTGTTCTTTTTCCTTGAAATTGTGAAGAATTTGCAAACTAAAATTGCAAAGTAACTAGAAATATTGTTCAATGAAAGTAGAAAATGACCACAAAAACAAAAAGGAACAATAGGACCCCATGTGTTAAGATGCCAACAAAGATAAAGAATTGATAAATGTACCTCTTTTTTAAGTCAATAGTTAGAGAGGAGAAATTCTAATCTTAGATATTTTCATTGAAAAGACTAGAAATTGTCGATTAAGCTATAAAGCTCTAAACAAAAAATGGTACCTTGTTTAGACTTGTAAGGACTAGTTTGCAGTTCTTAGCCCAAATAAGAGATGGACTAAGGCCCAAATAGCCCAAAGTAATAAATTTGTAGAGAATGAGTTAGAATACTGGGCTTTAGTGAGTTAACACAACGGGTCCGTGTTTCTCAATGGAAGAAATAAAGATAACAAATATGTGCTAAGAGAATATGTCCTCGACAATGTCCGAGGAGACTAGTTCTTTATGGCCTTTATAACCTCACTACAAGTTTCTTTTTCTCTGCTATCGTCTTTCTTTTTTCTCCTCCTTTTTTCCTAGGGATCTCTTACATTAATATCCCCCTTCTAATGATCTTTGCCATCTACTTGTTGATCACTCTGGCCTCCACTTGAGTGTCTGTCAACTCAGACACCATCTTTTGCCTTCTATGAGTGGTGGCAACTAAAGCAGCACTGTTCAGGGGTCTTTTCCACATAAATGCGGCCAGTGAATTAGTTGCAGGACATTCAATGCGGTGGCAGTAGCTTTCTCTTAGGTACTTCCTAGCTACCCCTCTCTGGTATGCTTGAGGCATGCGTCTTTGACCCTGGAGCTTTCTGGAGAGTTGCCTTGAACCTTGGGACACATGCTTGAACCATGCTTATCCTTTCCGAGGAGGCGTACCTCCTCAGACCACCCTCCCGTCCATATTCTGCTCATTAGATTCTAAACTTGATCCATCCAACATCATTCATTTGTTCTTGAATCACTATGATTTCAGCCAAGCCCAAGGCCCAATATATCATTTGGGTCCTTACCCCCACAATAGCCCCTTAAAACTCCAGTTTTCTCTTCTTTCATCCAAGGAGAAAAGTGGGGTTTTGATCTTTCATGTGTTGACGTTATTTTGCCCTTTGACTTGTACGCATGGGGTGCCGTTTCACGCACCCCATAATTGCTATTGACGCTTCGGAACCTGCGAGGCGTCAGTAATTGCTCCAGGCGGCGTTATGTTCCTCACATCCAACGGCGAGGCGCTAATCCAATGGCTAATATTTCCCCTTAGGTTTTGAGCGAGATAACTCCTACTCAATTTCACCCTTTACATAAAGCACCCGGAGAAATCATTCCCTTCATTTCACAGTCCTTCAAGCCCTCTAGGAATCCAAAGCTCTTAAATTTACTAAGCTTTCTAAACTACTAAACCTTTCGCATCTTTCCTTTTAAAGATCCTCAAAAGTCTTTCTAAAGACTCCAAGGATCAACACACATTTTAGTTCTTGTAAGTTCCTATTTTTTTGTACTTTTCTTTTTCTCCTCGGCCAATCTCCTCGGCCTTTCAGTTCTTACTTATTCATTAGCAAATTTGAGTTGTTTCCTTTAGATTTGTCTAGATGGGTAGAATTATGCACTCAGTAGACTCCCCTGCCAAAATAGAGGCCTTTAAGGAGAAGTACCACATACCCCAGGGAGTAGCCCTGCAACATTGCTCCACAGAACAAATAGTAACACACAAGGGAGAGGGAGAAGTCATTATCCCCATGATAGCTTTCATAGAAGGGGGAATGACTCTCCCGATGGGTAGGGTAACACGGGACTACCTCTTCAACCATAGGATATGTCCCCATCAGTGTAGCGTTGATGCTCTCAACGAGCATCTGGGCTTAGAACTCACCTGGCACGATGTGGTCCACATGTACGAGTGTCACCACCTCAAGAACGCGGGATATTACCTCAAATCCCGACCAGATATTATTAGGCTCATCTCGTGTCTTCCTAAATCCAATAAGGGAATGAAAGACGACTACCTGATTGCTTCGGAGGCGTGGCATGATGGCCTTCATTGTTCAGTCCGAGAGGGAAAGCCAAGTGGGGTACCTTAGAGTTAAGTTCCTTAGAAAGAATTTTAGATTCTTTAACCCTAACCATGCCATTATTTCCTTTACATTTTGTTTTCTTCTGATGATGGATCTTAACTTTCTAACTATGCTTTACTTCTCGGCTATATCCGCAGATAAGAATCAAGTAGCTCCTCGGCTAAGCCTTACCAACGTCGCAGCTCTCAACTATTTGCTCAAGTTGGTAGTTTTTATAAACGAGGACGGACAGCTGCGAGCCGTCCACTGGATTCTAAACTTTGAGCCCATTTCAAGGATATTCCAAGAGATTAGCCACGGCATTAGAGCTGGTGATCCACGGATAAATAGAATCGACGTCTCAAGGCCGGACTTTCTCGCTAGAGACAACCTTCCTCTGATTGTACTACCAATTCAGCAGAATCTTCCGCCGCTTGCAATACCACTACAACAAGTTCCGCCTAAAGTTGCAGCAGCAGCGGAAGAAAGGATCGCCTCCTTGTGTCTATCATTGGAAGATGAGATAGACAAGTTTCATTTCGAAGAAGAGGGAACCCAAGGCCACTAACAATTCAAGTCTCAGACACCGAGGACAAGACCGATAGGCACTCGGGTGTTCACGCCCCCGTTCTTGTGATTACCTACCCAGACAGCACTTCTGAAGAAGAGGAAGAAGAAATAGCGTCGAACTAGAGAAGCAAGGGACTGAAAGAGCTCATGGCTGCAAGGAATAAAAGGACAACTTCAAAGGAAGTCCCCAAGTCCAAGGTTCCTCCCACTCTTCCTCCTCCTCCCCCTCTACCTCCCACTAACCTCGAACTGAAGGTCATTCTAGATCTAATGAAGAAAAGGCCAATTCAGGAACTTAAAGAACGGGAGGTAAGTCCTCAAAAGGGAACTAAGCAGCAGAAGGTGACCAAGGAGCCTCAAGACAAGAGGTCCACTTCTGTGGATAGTAAGGAGGAGCAAAATAGGGCCGAGGTGCGCCTTCCGCAACATACTTGGTCCCCTCGGCTAGAGGTGGATGGGGATGCCATCTCTTGGGATGCCTCGGTCCGGGATTACCGAAGAGGTCAAGGTGCACATATAACTGAGGCCTTGAAGCAGCCCCTCCTTCTGCCCAAGGATATGGACACTGTGAGGAAGCTGAAACAGCAAGATCTCTTCCTGTCCCTAAAAAGGGACCTTGCCATGGTAAGTTCACAATTAAAAATCTTTTATTTGTTTAATTGCTAATGAGTTTTCTCTTTCTTTCTCGCTCTTATGGGGTCGTTATGTTTTTCTTGCGTAGATCATCCAGGAGGTCTTTGTGGCCGAGGAGTGGGTAAAGGAGGCTAGGAATGACGCTAAAAACGAGGTTTATCTCCGCCTTAATGCTGAGAAGGCCTTGGGGGCTGCAAAGGCAGAGAATAAAGAGTTGCTTTCTAGGCTGACCGTTAAGGAGAGGGAGAGGAAGAATGCTCAGGCAGGACTAAAGAACACCGAGACTCAAGCTGAAGATTAGCGAAAATTGCTCTACCAAATTGAGTTAGAGCTGGCCACTTCAAGGCAATTTGTGTTGGATCTAAAGGCTCAATTGCAGAAGGCTAAGGAGGCAGCTCAGTTGGCTAAAGAGGCAGCCGAGGCCGAGAAACGAGCGTCCTATCTGCTTGGTGTAGAAGAAACGCAAGTCAGGCTTGTTGAAGAGCTAGCCGAGGTTTGTAGGGATTACTACAACACGATGTGGGATGAAGCCCTTAATGTTGCAGGTGTCCCTACAGACTCAGTCTAGAGGCAGCCTGGAAGCATATATTATCACCAGGATATCTGCGAAGTCCTAGGTGCCACCTTCTCAGCAGCCCAAGACACTGCCAAGGCCAAGGAAGCTGAGGCCAAGACTAAGGAAGATGATCCCAAGGCCAAGGAAATTACAGCTGAGGCAAAGGAAGCAGAGGTCGAGATTAAGGAAGATGATCCTAAGGCCAAGGAAGCTCCTACTTTTCAGTCGAGCCAGAAAGAAGACCCTTCTGCTTCAAAGGCCAAGGCTTAGCACTTAGGATTTCATTGTAGTAGTTCCTTTTGTTATTTTGTTTCCTGTTTTTGCTTTTGTAATGATCATCTGCTATTGTAAACAATATAGCTTCTGTTTCACTTAATGGAGTTATCTTCCTTTCTACCTCTTGCACGTTTATTTGATGTGCCTTGAGCTTTACTACTTTAAATAACTTAAGATTGTTGTTACCGTGTCTTTAATAAGAACTAACAATAACACACTACTAACAATCTAAACAATTTTAATCAAGTACCTATAGCAGGGGTTTTACCATATATCTGCATTGTGGATGGAACCCTCTGCAATTAAAATGGAACATAACGGAAGTACATAATATACTTTGCAAAAAATAAGGACCTCAACTTACTCAAAGCCACCCATCCGAGGAGTGTAGCATAATTCAGTGTCTGATTTGACGCTTAATGAAAAACCAATAAGTATCGTAACGTTAAGTATCATAAGGCATGTGACCCAAGCAACCAAGTATAACTAGGGTTTTGCTTATCATGTAGAAAGGATGAACAAATATCACAGTGTTGACTCTCCTAAAGTACGTGGTCCAAGGAGCCCAGCATAACTTAGGTTCTTTTTAAAATGTCTTAGTGTTAATTTTCCCAAAGCATCTGGTCCAAGGACACATGCATGGCTAGGGTTCTGTTTAATCACTTATAAAAATGTCATATTGTTAATTTCCCCTAAGCATCTGGTCCGAGGACTCAGGCATGACTTAGGTTCTGTTTAATCACTTATAAAGATATCATAGTGTTAATTTCCCCTAAGCATCTGGTCCGAATACTCAAGCATGACTTAAGTTCTGTTTAATCACTTATAAAGATATCATAAAGTGTTAATTTCCCCTAAGCATCTAGTCCGAGGACTCAGGCCTGACTTAGGTTCTGTTTAATCATTTATAAAGATGTCATGGAGTGTTAATTTCCCCTAAGCATCTGGTCCGAGGACTCAGGCACAACTTAGGTTCTGTTTAATCACTTATAAAGATGTCATTGAGTGTTAATTTCCCCTAAACATTTAGTCTGAGGACACATGCATGACTCAGGTTCTGTTTAATCGCTTATAAAGATGTCATAAAGTGTTAATTTTTCCTAAGCATCTGGTCCGAGGACTCAGGTATGACTTAAGTTCTGTTTAATCATTTATAAAGATGTCATTGAGTGTTAATTTTCCCTAAACATCTGATCCAAGGACTCAGGCATGACTTAGGTTCTGTTTAATTACTTATAAAGATGTTATTGAGTGTTAATTTCCCCTAAGCATCTGGTCCGAGGACACATGCATGACTTAGGTTCATTTAATCACTTATAAAGATGAAAGAATAACGGAAAGCACAGCGTATTTACACAATAAGCGAGCATATGACAAAAGAAACTCTCATTAATAATAATACCTTTTCAGGTTGTTTACATTCTAAGGGTGCGGTATTAGACATTCATCTAGGTCTTCGAGGTTATATGCTTTAACTCTAGCCTCCGAAGTGATACAGTACGGCCCCTCCCAGTTAGGCCCCAGCTTTCCCCATGTTAGGTTCTTTGTAGTGCCTACAACCTTTCTCAACACCAAGTCACCAGGAACTAATGGTCTCAGCTTCACTCCGGTATCATAGCCTTGCTTGAGCTTATGTTGGTAATATGCCAATTGGACCATTGCACTTTTTCTCCTTTCTTCAATCATGTCTAAGCTCTTTTCTAGCAATCCGTTGTTTTCTCGGATTATAAGTACTTGTCCTCAGTGTTGGGAAGCCAGTCTCTAAGGGGATGACGACTTCGACTGCATAAGTCATTAAGAAGGGGGTCTCCCTTGTTGATCAGTGAGGTATGGTTCGATACGTCCAGAGGACATGCGATAATTCATCCACCAACTTTTCCTTCGCATCGTCCAGCCTCTTTTTGAGTCCGTTCACTATAACCTTATTAACAGCCTCGGCCTGTCCATTCCCTTAGAGATAAGCTGGGATGGAGTATCGATTTGTAATTCCAAGTTCACATCAGTATCGCCTGAAGGCTTTGCTATCGAATTGAAGGCCATTATCCGAGATGAGGGTGCGAGGGACCCCGAACCGAGTAACGATGTTCCTCCAAACAAACTTCTTGACATCTACGTCTCTGATGTTCGCCAAGGGCTTAGCTTCAACCTATTTGGTGAAATAATCTGTGCCGACTAGTAAATATCTCTTGTTCGCTGCTGCCTTGGGGAAGGGACCTACAATGTCCAAGCCCCATTGAGCGAAAGGCCAAGGGCTGGGCAGAGGATTAAAGACTCCTCCAAATTGGTGTATGTTTGGTGCGAATCTCTGACACTAGTTGCACTTCCTTACATATTCTTGTGCTTCTTTTTGCATGTTGGGCCACCAATAGCCTTGAGTGATGGCTCTATGCAACAAAGATCTTCCTCTAGGGTGGCTTCCACAAATCCCTTCATGTAGTTCTTCCAAGAGCAATTCCGTTGCTTCGAGGTGTATGCATAGCAGGTATGGCCCGAAAAAGGAGTGTCTGTACAATTTCTGGTCCTTGAACAGCCAGAATCGAGGAGCCTTTCTTCGTACTTTGTCAGTCTCTGACTTTTCATCAGGTAGGATATCCTCCTTTAAGAATAGTACTATGGGGTCCATCGAGCTAGGGCCCAATCTGATTTGATGAACATGAACCGCCTCTCTGTTCATTTCTGTAGGTTTGCTTATGTCTTCCACAAGAATGACCTAGGGTAAGCTTTGTGCCGAGGAGGTTGTAAGTGTGGCTAACGAATCGGCATGTGTGTTTCCACTTCTAGGGATATGCAACAATTCGAAAGATTCAAAGTCCGACCGCAAACGTCTAGCCTGACTCAAGTACCCTCGCATTCTTTCATCTTTGGCCTCAAACTCCCCATTCACTTGGCCGACGATCAATCTTGAGTCCAAGAACACTTTTATAGCCTTTCCGCCCATTTTCTGAACCATGGCCATTCCCATCAGTAGAGCTTCATACTCAGCTTCGTTGTTTGTGTCCGAGAATCCCAATCTTAATAACTTCTCATTAGTGAATTTCTCGGGTGAAATTAAAACTAGCCCCACTCTGGACCCCTTCTGATTTGCTGCACCGTCGACGTATACTTTCTAGGATAAAGGAACTTGTTGGGAGATCATGCCAACTGATTTTCCATCCATGTTTTGGTTCTCCACTTCTACTTCCAACGGGGGCTCTGCAAACTCAACTACCAGATCCACGAGGACTTGACCTTTGACAGAGATGTGAGGCATGTACTTAATGTCGAAAGCTCCAAGGATCGTCCCCCATTTAAAAATCCTCCCCATGTAATCAGCACTTCGAAGTACAGCTCTAAGCGAGAGCTGAGTTAGGACAACCACTGTATGTGCATAGAAGTAATGGGGGAGTTTACACGTAGCATGCACCACCGCTAAAATGGCATTTTCCAGTGGCAAATAACGAATCTCAGCCTCATGTAGTGATTTGCTCACATAATAGACTAGCCTTTGGACACCACTATCAACTCGTATCAATACCAAAGTTACAGCACGAGGGGCCACAGCATTGTAAGCGAACAGAACCTCATCCACCTTAAGATAGGACATGATGGGTGGCCGGGATAGGTGTTCCTTAAGTTGTTGAAAGGCCAAGGCACACTCCTCGATCCACTCGAATCCTTTCCATTTGTTCATCAACAGGAAGAAAGGTCTGCATCTATCCGCTGATCGAGAGTTGAACTGGCTCAAGGCAGCAATCATCCCTGTTAGTTTCTAAACCTCTTTGGGGTTCCGAGGTGGCTGTAGGTTATTAATTGCCTTAATCTGGTCAGGATTGACCTCAATTCCGCGGTGAGTGACCAAGTAGCCCAAAAACTTGCCCGATCCCACACCAAATGTGCATTTAGAAGTATTAAGGCATAACTTGCGTTTCCTTAGAATTTCACGTGCTCGGCCACAACTTTGTTCTTCACTACCATATCGTCTATGTAGATCTCAATATTCTTGCCCAATTGTGGCTTGAACATTTTGGTCATCATCCTCTGATAGGTAGATCCGGTGTTTTTCAATCCAAAGGGCATCACTTTGTAATGATAGTTCCGGTGGGAGTGACTAATGCTATCTTCTCTTGATCGTCCAAGGCTAGAGGTATCTGGTGATATCCCTGAAAGACGTCTAAAAAGCTCATCTGTAGGTGGCCTGCAGTCGCGTCCACGAGCTGGTCTATCCGAGGCATGGGAAAGGGGTCCTTTAAGCAAGATTTATTTAGATCTGTGAAGTCCACACACACTCGCCACTTCCCACTTTTCTTTTTTACCACAACAGCATTGGCCAGCCACTCAGGATAGAAAACCTCCTTGATAGCCCCCACCTACTTGAGCTTTTTCACCTCGTCTCTAACAGCATCAGCATGAGTCTTAGATGATCATCGAGGTGGTTGCCTTTTGGGGGTGACAGACGGATTAACGTTCAAATGATGGCAGATGAAGCTCAGATCGACCCATGGGGCTTCAAAAGCATTCCACTCAAACACATCAACATTCCTTCTAAGGAACTCTATCAGCTCTTCCTTCTCTGGAGGAGGCTACTGAGTGCCGATCTGAAAGAATTTCTCCGGGTCATCACCAACAACAACCGTTTCTAGATCTTCACATCTCGCCTCCTCGCCGAGCCCCCTGATAGGCGACCTCGGGGCCTTTAACTGCTATAAACCCCTCTGAGTGGAGGCCGAAGGTTCAGCTCCAGGCTAATGCAAGATAGCAGCCACCAGGCATTGCCTAGCCGTGGACTGACTCTTAACAATCTCTTTAACCTGGCCTTTTGACGGATACTTCACCTTTTGGTGTAGAGTTGAAGAGACGGCTCCTAGGGCATGATGCCAGGGTCTAGCTACAATGATGGTATAGGGGGAATAAGCATCTACCATGATGAAATCCACTTCCACAACTTCAAAACCAGTCTGTATGGGTAGTCTGATCTGATCCTTCGGAATGACAATCTTCCTGTCAAAGCTTACTAAGGGGGAGTTGTAGGCTGTTAAGTCCTCAGGACTCAACTTCTACCCCTTGTATAGGTTGGGGTACATAATCTCAGCACCGTTACCTTGGTCCACCATCACCCTTTTCACATCGTACCCCCCAATCCTGAGTGTGATCACCAAAGCATCGTCGTAGGGCTGTATGGTTCCAATCTTATCATCGTCCAAAAAGCCTAGCACTGGCTGGATATCTACTCTGGCCCTCTTTGGCTCTGCATTAGAATCCTCGGCAAGTAATTGAGCCACTGACATCACTCTGGAAGGACATGAGCTGGCCCTCCCTAAAGCGAAAAAGATGACATTTATCATTCCAATGGGAGGCATTGAAGGATCATCTCTCCGGGGCTCTGAATTTGTCTGGCCTCCCTGACCACTGGAATGATGCAAGAACTGCTTGAGCTTTCCCTCTCGGACCAGCTGGTCCAAATGACCCCACAAATTCCTACAATCTTCAGTAGTGTGTCCCAAGTCCTGGTGGTGATGACAATAAAGGTTTTGATTACGCCTTACAGGGTTCCCTGCCATCTTATTTGGCCATTTGAAGAATGGCTCGTTCTTGATCTTTTCAACAACCTGATGCTCTGGTTCTCGGAACACAGCATTAACCACCTAAGCACTGGCAGGCCCTGACTGCCTAGCAAAGTCCCTCCGAGGTCGATTATGATTATGTCGGTCCGACCCGAAATCCCTCCTCTCTTGGGGGATAACTTTAGCCTTTCCTTTACCCTGCTGCTGATCTTTTTCAACCCTTTTGTAATTTTCAATCTAATCCATAAGTTGGTGTACGCTGGTAACGGGCTTGCCAGTCAGAGATTTCCTTAAACTGTGCTCGGATGGGAGTCTGACCTTGAAAGTACTGATGGCCACGTCATCAAAGTCTCCGTCTATCTCATTGAACATCTCCCAGTACCTGTCAGAATACGTTTTCAGGCTTTCCTCATCTCGCATGGATAAGGATAGTAGCGAATCCAAAGGCCATGGAACCCTGCTACACGTGATAAAAAAAAAAGCCAAATGCTCAGGTGAGCTCCTTAAAGGAACTTATGGAGTTTGCCCTCAGGCCATTGAACCATCTCATTGCCACGAGTCCCAAACTGGATGGGAAAACCTTGTAAATCAATGCCTCGTCTTAGGAATGGATGGCCATCCTCTGATTAAAGTGGCTCACATGCTCTACAGGGTCCGTTTGACCATTGTAGATAGTGAACGTAGATTGATGGAATCGCCGAGGAAGTTTCGCCCCTTTAATCTTATGCATGAAAGGTGATCTGGAGATCTGATTTAATGCCTTGCTCATAGCGTCATTTCCCAAGCCTTTACATCACAGGCTTTTATACCTACGCTTATGATGGCGTCTTCATCGTGGGCGAAAGGCTTGCTCGGTGGAGTCCGCGACCTTCACCTATAATCGATGTCCTCTTCGTCCCTGGAGGAACTGTCAGAGCTAGAAGGGGTTCGCTTTCACTGTGCGTGGCGCAACTTCTTTTTTAAGTTGTCAATCTCCAGCTGCATGGCTTTTTCATTATCTGTATTTCGAGAGATGTGAGTTTCCACTCGGGAGTGGCTTCAGCTTGTATGCGTAGTATGCATACTACCCTCTCGATCTCTCTCACGTTCAAGGTTAAGAAAATCCCTCTGTCGTTGGGAACCCGCCGACTCTGCCTGGTGCGGACCTGATCCCACCATTGTTGATCATTGCACTCACCATCACATAAGTATTTTCCACAGACAACGCCAATTGTAAGGACTGGTTTGTAGTTCTTAGCCCAAATAAGAGATAGACTAAGGCCTAAATAGCCCAAAGCAATAAATTTATAGAGAATGGGTTAGAATACTGGGGCTTTAGTGAGTTAACACAACGGGTCCATGTTTCTCAACAGAAGGAATAAAGATAACAAATATATGCTAAGAGAATACGTCCTCGACAATGTCTAAGGAGACTAGTTTTTTATATATTGCCTTTATAACCTCACTACAAGTTTCTTTTTCTCTGCTATCGTCTTTCTTTTTTCTCCTCCTTTTTTCCTAGGGGTCTCTTACATTATATATCCCCCTTCTAATGATCTTTGCCGTTTACTTGTTGATCACCCTGGCCTCCACTTGAGTGCCTGTCTCGTCAAACACCCTCTTCTGCCTTCTGTGAGTGGTGGCAGCCAAGGCAGCACTGTTCAAGGGTCTTTTCCACATAAATGTGACCAGTGAATTAGCTGCAAGACATTCAATGCGGTGGCAGTAGCTTTCTCTTAGGTACTTCCTAGATACCCCTCTCTAGTACGCTTAAGGCCTACGTCTCTG
The DNA here is from genome assembly GCA_033629205.1 of Lithocarpus polystachyus. NCBI lineage: Eukaryota > Viridiplantae > Streptophyta > Magnoliopsida > Fagales > Fagaceae > Lithocarpus > Lithocarpus polystachyus. Next base: position 16,571,731 of record CM066167.1, read on the forward strand.
ACCCTGGAGCTTTCTGGAAAGTCACCTTGAACCTTGGGACACATGCTTGAGCCATGCTTATCCTTTCCGAGGAGGCGTACCTCCTCGGACCACCCTTCCATCCATATTCTGCTCATTAGATTCTAAACTTGATCCATTTAACATCATTCATTTGTTCTTGAATTACTATGCTTTCGGCCAAACCCAAGGCCCAATATACCATTTGGGCCTTTACCCTCATAAGACTAATCAATTTTACATGCATTTGCCATTATGAAAGTCCTAAAAATAATTAACATATAGTGTTAGTTCAAAACTAAAGTAACCATATATATAAAATGAATAATGTTAGTGGCAACTCTAAGAATTTTTTTTAGAGTAGTCAATAAGAAATTTAAATTATACAAAATTTAATAAAGATAAAATTTGAATATATCAACGTCGCCCACAAAAAAAAAAAAAACACGAAAATACATGAAGTACTACAATTTATTTCTACTACCAAAGAAAAAAAATTGATTAATAAGAGGTAAAGTGAGAACTAAGAATGCAGAAATGAGAGTAATAAAGTGAGAAAGAGTTTAAAATGATAGTCGAAAGGAGAAAAAAATATATATATATATATAGAGAGAGAGAGAGAGAGAGAGAGAGAGAGAGAGAGAGAGAGAGATGATATTTGCTACAATTACGAAACAAGTCACTAAGGAGAGCCAAATTGTTGCAATTGTAAGCCAAAGAGAGCATAACTATCAACATCACCAAAGAGAACACATGGCCGCAATATTTCTCTTGGTACATTTTTTAAGGAAAATTTAAATTACATATTATTTTTATGTAATGGGTTTAATGAGTTACAAATTTGAATGATTAGAGTTTTTTTTTTTTTTTTTTGTTAATAGGTTTTTTTGTTGAATAATTTGTTCACTTGTTGTTTGGTCTAGTATTGTTTTTGTTTAGGTTATTTTTGTTATTATTTGGGTTAATTTTTATTTTTGTTATCTAAGCCTTTTTTTTTTTAAGTTTAAGGCGTTACAGATTGTAGATGCTCATTTCTTTTTTTTTTTTTTGGAAGCCCAGTAGGAAGAAGAAGTACAACAACGTGGGCAAAGAGAGTTAGCAATTGGATAGGAAGGCCATTAAGCCCAAACAGTAGGAATAATGGATCATAGGCCCATAAAGCAAACAAATGGACCTTGAGAAAGTAAATGGGCCTAAAAGGGGCAAAGCTTTGAATGGGGAAAAGCACAACAGGCGGCTTCTAAAGGCTGCAGCAAATTATGATGAACCTCCCTACTATGCAAGCCTCAATCTGCAAGAAGCCACTGTTGCTGTACTTAGCCTCCAATTAGTACGCTGTGGGCGCATTGATTGCCCAAGAAGATAGAAATGGTACTGAGCACCTGGTTTATTACATCAGTCGAGCTCTAAAAGACACAGAAACTCGTTACCCAAGGGCAGAAAGGGCATGTCTGGCTATTGTGTATGCCTCACAAAGGTTACGTCATTATTTCTTGGCCTACGAGGTGTGGCTTATAACTAAGTCCCATGCCATCAAAGCCTTATTACGACAACCGATTCTTTTTGGCAGAATATCCCAGTGGTTATTACAATTGTCGCAGTATGATCTAAAGGTGAGAACACCCAATGCGGTAAAGAGCCAGGCTATAGCGGATCTGTCGGCACAGTTCCTAAGAGAAGAAGAATTCCCGCCGAATGATGAAGTCCAAGGAGAAATAGCTGTGGCAGAAGAAGTCGGAGAACAGTGGGTAATGAAATTTGATAGATCTTCTACCGCCCAATCAGGGGGAGTGGGAGTAGTTCTGTATCATAAAAAAGACGAGGCTGTGGCATTATCATTCAAATTAGAATTCCCCTGTTCAAACAACACGGCAGAGTATGAAGCTTATCTAACTGGGTTGGCCATGGCCCTCGAAATAGGAGTCAAGCACTTAAGAGTAATAGGAGATTCGAACCTAGTGGTCTGCCAGACCAAAGGAAGTTTCTCCTTAAAAGAACCCAGTCTAGCCCCGCACAGAGCGATGGCCCAAAAAATGAAGGAGAAGTTTTCGACCTTTGAGATAAAGCATGCTCCAAGGAACAAAAATTGGTTCGCAGATGCGCTGGCCGCGTTAGGCTCACAAATAATTTTCGAAGGGAATAGCACCAGGATAGAAGTCAGTAAGAGGAAAGAGTCTATCATTGAAGTGTTGAAAGAAATGTTCCAGGAGGAACAGTGTAAAAAATATTGGCGAAATCCCATAAGGGAGACCTTGATAAAGGAAGGAGAAGCTGCGGAATTAAAGGTACTGAAAGATTACGCCCTGGTAAGAGGAGAGCTATACCGCAGGATGCCAGGTGGGGTCTTGTCCAAATGCGTGGGGCAAGAGAAGGCCCAGAGAAAGTTGAAAGAAGTGCATGATAAGACCTGCGGATCCAGCGGAGAGATATGCCTCTACCGCAGACTTCAAAGGGTAGGCTTTTATTGGCTGAGTATAGGAAAAGACGCGAATCAAGTCCAAGTCCAATGCGAGGCTTGCCAGCTAGCGGCAGACAGAGAATAGAGTTACGTTGTATTCGTCAACGAAGATTGGAGAAAACCATTCACCGAGTACTTAGCAGAAGGTATCCTGCCGCAAAAGCACAGTGAGCGATACAAGCTTAGAAGACTAGCAACACGTTACTTTCTACACAACGGGGTCCTTTTCAAGAAAGGGTATGATGGAGACCCATTACGCTATTTGGGCCCCGAGGAAGCGAAAGATATGATAAAGGAAGTGCAGGCGGGAGAATGTGGGGAACACCAGGGGAAGAAGAAGTTATACAGATGCCTGCTACATATGGGTTACTACTGGCCTGCCATGAAAAAGGATACAACAGAATTTGTAAAAAAATGTCACAATTGCCAAGTACAAGCCAACTTAATTCACACCCACCTATAGAATTTGCACAGCATAGTTACCCCATGGCCCTTCCATACTTGGAGGCTTGATTTGGTAGGCCAATTAACCCACCATCGCGTGGATACATATGGATTTTGGTGGCTACAGAGTATTTCACTAAATGGGTAGAGGCAGTGCCACTTTGCAAAGCCATGGGAGGAGCAGTGGCAAACTTCATCAAGGAAAATATAATTGTGAGGTTCGGGGTACCTTAGAGGATTATCAGCGACAATGGCACGCCATTTATCAACAGTGACGTAAGGAAGATGCTGGAATTCTACCGGGTCAAACACCATCGTTCATCACCTTACTACCCGCAAGAAAATGGGCAAGCGGAAGCGACAAACAAAACCCTCATAAAGATCATCAGCAAAATGAGTCAAGAGTATACAGGAGGATGAGCAATATATCTGCCAGACATGGGCTTACAGGAATTCACCGAAGTCAGCCACAGGGTTTTCACCCTTCTCTTTAGTATACGAAACAGAGGTGATGAGCCCAGCAGAAATAATGACCCCCTCCTTAAGGTTTATGCAGATGCAGGAAAAGGAGAAAGAAGTCTTTGCAGCAGAAAGGTGTGAGGACTTAGAAGGGCTTGACGAGAAAAGGGAAAAAGCTTAGGAACGCAGCCGCAGATATAGACAAAGGATGACAGAGGCCTATGGCAGGATGGCTAAAGAGAGAGTGTTCGCGGAAGGAAAACTCGTGTTGAAGGTAGCAGACTACGTCAGGCGAGGTATGGCGGGACCGTCTAAGTTTGCACTAAAATGGGAAGGACCCTTTGTGATAAAAGAGGCGCATCCTACTGGGTATTACCGTTTGACTTAGATGGATGGCAAAGACCTGATGGATCCCATCAATGAGAAGTGGCTGAAGCGTTATTATGCGTAGAAGAAGAGGAAGAAGAAGGAGAGGTTACGAAATTTACCCCTTTTGTTTAAAGATTTTTATGTTTCCCTTTTGTTCTCCTTTCAAGTGACTACGTCACAAAGCAAAAAATTGTAACGTGCTTTCATGAATTATGCAATGAAAAGTTACGAAGTATTATAAAGCGTTTTATGTCATAGTAGTAGCAAAAATAGTAGCAAAGTGTAGCATTTTATAGTTACAATCCCAAATTGCGGCAAACCGGCCAGATGAGTGCTAAAAGAAAAAGGGGGAAATATAAAGGGTACTAGATAAAAAAGGAAGGGAACCGCATCATCATCAACGAAGTCCAGAGATAAAGGTCTAGTCTCCAAAACAGCTGGATCCACTAATGCTGGAAAGAAGGTGCTCACGACGACCCTCCAAGTCTGCCAACTCCTTCGTCAGAACCTCAAGGCACATATCAATGGCATCAATGACAGGCTGAGCCTTCCTCATGAAAAAGGCTCGAGCGATCTCACGGAGATGATCTAGGATGAAATCTACAGCAAACCCACACTAACAAGCTCCTGAATCGCGACCCTCCACTGCAAGATCCTCTTAGCAGAAACGGTGTCGACAAAATTATGCTCAATATCATTCATCACGCTCCCTAGCAGCTTCAGAAAGTGTTCCCTAGTAGAACAGCCAAATTGAAACCCCTGCATAAAGTCACCGTAGCTAACGTAAATCGCCACCAGGTAAGAGGCACAGTCCTCAGGTATTCTAAAACCATGAAAGTTGACATAGGGAGGCTCAAAACCCCAGAAGTCTGCAGGGTCGACGTCGTTGACCTCGTGCTGGTCGAAACGGGTAAAAAAGGCTGCGGCCTCACTCGCTGGATCCAGCACCATGGCAGAATTGCTAGCCACCTCAAACTAAGGAGGAATGGTGGGGAGCGGACCTAGTAGAAGATATGAAGAGTGGTATAAGAAATCATGAAGCAAGCAAATTGAAATTCATAATGAAAGGATGAGGAAGAGAAGGAAAGAAAGAGAACTCACCAAGGCCTGTAAGAATAGGGACTGGGGGAATGCCAGAAACAGGTACAAAATATACGGTAGAAACGGGTGCTACAGATGCAGCAGGAGAAATGGTTGTAGGCATGTTTTTGTCTGCTGCAACCCCTGGCTCCTCAGAGGTCTCTGCGATCAGGAGAATGGACATGCAAAATAAAGGGAGAAAACAACAAAAGGGGGAGGGGGAGTTTAGCAAAAAAAAGAGGATAATACAAGGAGACACATACCCATGAATTCGGTCTCATACTCAGCACTCTCCTCTTCTTCTTCAGATTCAGAAATCCTCTTCTTCTTGGCATGTTCATCATCAGGATCCTCAAAAACTTCCTCAAATCCCTCAGTAGACAAGTCCAGATCAGGCCCACGCATGGCAGAGCTAAGGATGGAAGAAGGAGTAACCACCATGGAAGAACCATCCTTCACGGCTTGAGACAAAGCCGCGAAGGGATCACTGGTAGAGATAACAAGAGGAGTGACAGGATAGGCAATCTCAGTCTGGGCAGCAGCAGGAGGAGCGGCCTCCTCTTAGGGAGAAAGTGTTTCGACAGAAATGGGAGCAGTCTCACTAACCCCTTCGGCAAGAACTCCTTGTGCTGTAGCAAGAGCGGCAGGGAATACCACATCAGCCCCATTAAAGAAACTCTCCATAGCGGTGCCCATGGAGGCCGAAATCTCCTCGACTGTGGGGTGATACACAAAGATAGGCTCGGGCTCGGCCTAGGAAACAAGGAAGAAGGTTAAAAATAAAAAATAAAAAAGAAAAGAAAAGAGAAAGAAAGAATAAAGAAAGAAAAGAGACATACCTCGAACTCGAGCTCATCAAGTGAGATGGGATGAGTGGTAGACGAATCCTCCTTGTACTTAGACTGCAGAAAAGGGGGCTAAAAGAAATGAATGAGCCAAGGAGATGGTCGTGGAACAGTGGGCTTAGTCTTGCCTGTGGCAGAGCGCCTGCTGGAACGGGTGCGAACGGAAAGGGGGGCGTAGTGCTCTTTAGAACTATGTTGCCTATAAGAGGAAGGTCACCCTTAAAAGGTACAACGTCTAAGCAAGTCTGAGAGGAATAACCACCTTTCTTCTTCTTCACAGACTTGGATTTGGCAGAACTCTTCTTCCCGGGCACAGAAACGTTGGTTACCTTCACCCTCTTCTCCCAGCCCGTGGGATAATCACTGGCATGCCAAAACCACTCAACCCATTAAAAGATGGCAGACTGACTCTGCTTCCTGGCATACGCCAATACATACGCAGAAGGCAGAAGCAATCGAGGATTGGCAGAGATAACTCCGCCAAGCCCGTCAAGAGGAATGAGAGAAAATCCACAACTGCCTAACAACTCTTTCTCGAATGAGATCATCACTGCCTGCCAATACCCATGCATAGCAGCGATACAAACACCCTCCCTTTGTGAACCTGGAATGGTAACTGCAGTGAAGCGCTGGCTCCAAAACTCAAAAGCTGTATGCCACAAGAATGGCCGAACAGAAGTAGGAGACTCCATGAGAAAAGAAATGTCATCAGGAATATCTTGATCTAGCCCAAATTGCCTTCTCACCCTGTTAGCAGGGTAGTGTACAAATCTGACACCCTTATCAGCCAAGTAAGGCAACCACTCGGCATTGGTGGCTGCAAAGTATGGATACCCCTCTCCTCAAAGCCAGTTAATGGGGTAGTAGTATTAACAACATCAACAAATGTACCCATCATAGAATCCACACATGTGTAACCCGTACCCAAATTCCTATATACCTCCATGAAAACCCAACCCCCTTATCAAAGAACTCAACAACAGGATGGTCAATCAGTTTCATGCCAACCCAACAAAAAACCAAAGGAAAATCAGAGTCAAACCTGCCACAAAAATTCGTGATGACCTTTGGGCATGAATGGTACTTCTCCTTAGCAAAACGGATGGGCCTACACTTTGCCAAATGTCTAGCCCAACGTTCATACAACAAGTGCTGCAGGATAGTACTATGAACGGAGGAAGTAACTATGTAGCAGGAACCCGCTTGACTCTCATCGCTCCGCAGAATATCTAACTAGACATACAAATGTCCGAAGAACATGGGTGCTAGCGGCAGACTCACCCCAGCAAAAATCTTAATAGCTAACTGAAAATACAGGGGCTTCACAACATAATGGGGATGAGAGCCAAAGACAAACTTATAGAGCCAGAACGTGATGAAGGCCGCACGGCTAAAAGCGACGGAGAGCTTGGAAGGGGAACCAATCCAAAATGACAACTTTGCATTACCACTCATTCTCTTCTTCAACTCGGCCTCCACGGCCTTTTCCTCCGGAGAAAGCTTTAAAGTGGCAAGATCGACGTCACCAAGGATAGTAAAAAGTAATTGGTTCACCACATTTTCTAAAGTCACGGTGATCTCACCGCAAGAAAGAAAGAAAGTGTGGGTAGCAGTGCACCATCGACGGACCAAATGGCGGAGGTTGAACAAATCTCTGAAGTTAGATAAACGGCGAGATAAAATGATAGCCTTCAATACGCCAGCCCGCTTTAGCAACCCCATGAAGCCCGTGTCGGACAACTCTCTATCCACCTACTCCTTCCAACCCAAAGCAATGCCAGACCCAAATTCGAAGTGAATAGGCACGGGGAGTGAAGCGCCTTGGCAGATGGCGAGATCAGAAATCGAAGAAGCCAACGAAGCCCAAGAAACATCTGTGTTACGGTGAAAAAAGGTAAGCCACACACGGCTAAGTGACGGCGGAGCATAATCACCAAGTACTTTGGGGAAATGGCCATGAACGTCGTACCAGGGATCTATAAGAGGAGCGCACTCACTATTGGGATCGCGTTGTTCTTCTTCCTCGTCGAAATAATCCAATTCAGAGTAGGCAGCCTCTTCGCCTGCCTCACGCGCAGCAGGATCATTGACAACCTCTTTACCCTTACGGCGGGAAGAAATTTGGCCTTTCGCCGGCGTCATGGAGTATTGGTTGATTGGGGAAGATGGTTTGTAGTGTTTGGGAAGAGAGACACGGAGAAGAAAGGGGAAAGGGAAAAGCGTTTGTACCCGAGATATGAAGGGACTTTATCTTAAATACCAACGCCATTAAGAGTGATACGAAGAGATGCGATGAGTCAATCATCGGATAAGGGAAGGAGTTAATGAATCAGAGGTTGTGTTTCAGAATAACTGCTAAACTGAGAAATTAGAAGAGACAACACAGTTCACAAAAAAAAAAAAAAAAAAAAAAGATGTATAAATATATAAATACGAGTTAGGGTCCACTATTTGAAAAAGCTCGCGAAGGAAAAGAAAATGAAGAAAATAGGAGGGATAGGAAAGTCTTTATTCGCATATGAACCGTAGTAGCATTCCATATGCTCAGAGGGCTAAATGTAGATGCTCATTTTTTTTTAGAAGCCCAGCAGGAAGAAGAAGCCCAACAACGTGGGCAGAAGAGAGTTAGCAATTGGATAAGAAGACCATTAAGCCCAAACAGTAGGAATAATGGATTATAGGCTCATAAAGCAAACAAATGGATCTTGAGGAAGTAAATGGGCCTAAAAGGGCCTGAAAAGAGAAAAGTAGAAAACTCATGGGTAGTTTGGATGTAGAAAAAGTGAGAATGGGTCACAGCTGCCACAACAGGCCTAAAGTAATGTAAGTAAAGAAAGTATGGGGCAATGGAGAGTCTATAAGCCCCAAGGATGAAGTATAGAGTAATTGGGCCAGGGAAGCCCAAGGAGTTAGTAAAAGCCCATGGGAAGCACAGAATTAGAAAAGGTCAAGGATGCCCCCAAGAAAATAAATGGGCCAAGGATGCCCAAGAGGAAGTGAACGGGATACGAGAGCCTGCGAGCAATGTGGAAAAAGGCCAAATGAGCTTATTAAGCCATCAGAAAAGAAATAAGCAGCAAGCCCAAAGAGGCCCAGCAGTTCTGGGTCAAATAACATCACGACAGGAATAGCAGAATGATATGGCAAAAAGTAACAACAAAACCGTAAGAATAAAGCACGGAGAATGGCATGAAGGAGAGGAAGCCCACAATTGGGCAAAGCCTAGCCCTTAAGGGAGCAAGCCATAAAGAATGAGAAATCAGGAAAACAGCCCACGCCATAAAAAGTCAAGGACAAATGGTAGAACGGATAAACGGACCCTCAGACCGTGGCAAACGCATGAGCAACAGACAGGTTTTGGACGAACATGGAAGTGAGGCACGCGCAAGGCCCAGACACCACCAGCTCGTACCCAGCCAATACAGAAAGTGGTGGGTCATGGGTCAGAGGTAAGAGGGCATGGTCTAGCGATGGGGAGAGGGGAAAACCTATTTTGATATTCCTGCTCAGGCTCTTTTGAGGGAAGTGTCCTGCTGGGATGACATACCACCCAAAAGAAGCAAGGCTAAGTTGGAACCACTAAGTGCATGCCATTGAGGAGAGAGAGAGAGAGAGAGCACCCACGCTGTGGCAGGTAAGAATGCTATGGCAAGCAAACAAACAAAATAGTCTTCTTCGCCTGGTGATGTGGAGTGGCGCGGCCAGCACAGGTAAGTGGTGCTGGCTGGGCGACTGACCAATCAGTAATGGTCGGCAAGGACACTCACACCAGACAAAGACGGTTAAAGGCTAAAATGGTAAAAGCCAACCGCGGCAGGCATTATATAAAGGACACCCATTGTGCACAGAAAGGGGGGAGGACGTCAATAGCAACCTCTAAGGAGAGAATCATAACAACTAAGAAAACATCGAAAGATAAAGTGAAGAAAGAAAGAATTAGAGAGAACAGGAAAAACAAAATAGAGAGAATAAAGTAGCAGGCATACACCAAATAGGTTGATTTCCTCTCTCCCTCTCAAACCTATGCTCTTTGCTAACGTTAAAAGGACTTCTTTGGGCACAAGTCATTTAGGCCTGCTCCCTCAAAGCAACTAATTTCTTCTCTGGAGAGATTATTCACGTTGAGGAAATGGCTTCCTTCTTGACTTAGACCCTGTAGCGTAACTTAGCACGGCGGACTGATGTTTATTTTGATTCAATAAGCTTGTCACTACCTCTTCTATATTTATTTTTTGTTGTCATTTCACGAAACATGCGTTCCTTGCAATGACCCATCATTTACTTTTGTCTAAATAGTGAACGAATCTCTTTCACCATCTTTATTATATCTTCCTGCCGTAATTACTTTAGTATCTTTGCCTACCATGGGCATGTGATCAAAATATTGGTAAACGGGTTATGGTTTGCGCACAAGCCGGACCAAGGTGAGTTGCAATTGGACCGATCCCAACTCCTTGACCCATAACACTTTGGGCCTAACACGGCAGGAAGCAATCCAGCCCAATACTGCACAAAAAGGCCCACCACACGGATTATGTTTGGGGGCATAATTATTTTTGGAGTAATCCTATGTCCATAACATTTTCTTAACAAATCTTATACGACAAATTGTTATTGGTGGGTAAAAAAGTGAGGTTAGTATTGGACCCAAATAGAATTAGTAACAGCTTACCATAGAGGACTTGTTGTGAACTTATTGTGAAAATATTTTGAGTGCATTACTTTTATTTTTGTTGAATCCAAATTCTTGTGATTCTCAAGTAAGAGTGTTTAACATTTTGATTATGGTGGTCAAAATATATATATATATATATTTTTTTTTTTTTTTTTGCAAGTGTATATATATACATTTTTTAGCAAGTCAAAGTGATTGTAATCACTTTAACATAAATAGCATGTATGTAACAAATAATAAAATTTTTTATAATAATAATAAATAAATAAATAAATAAATAAACCCTAGTATCTACACAATAATAAATAACCAATTAAAGAAATTACATGTTGGGGAATATAAGGGAAATCAATGGAAATAACAAAGAACAAATTGGCTTATAGGTACGAATGAATCATTATCTTTAAGATGAAATTTACCCCACTTGAATAAGTTTTCTAAAGGGTTGTGGTCATATTATTTTCAAAATACACAAGGATTCTACAAATTGCAAACTAGGAGAATATTTTGAATTTTCACAAAAATGTGTACAAAATCTAGAAAAACAAACAAACAAGAAAAAAACCCAAGCTAAATATGGAAGTCTATTCATAAACAATTAAGAGCTGTCATTGTAAATGTACCCTTGAAAGGTCACCTAAGCTGGGGCAAGCACTCTAAACATTGCCAAAACAATTACTAGCCATATGGACTCAAAAGCCATCATTTTCCTCTTCTTTTTACAAAAATATGTAGAAAACATTTTTACTGCAATTGTCTCATTCAAGTGAACTACCCTTCTCACACAAGCGAGAATATCTCGTTGAGCAAGCTCTTTAGAAATTGAAATTTCATTTAGAACCTAAAAGTTCACATTTATTTCACTAGCTGCACCCCTCCCCCCCCCCCCCCCTTCAAACAAGATCAAGTCCAAAAGTTCGCTTGTACCTTTGCTTGTCCCTTTCTCAATTAAAGGCTTTCACTAGAGCAAGAAGCAACCTTGCTCGAGGGAGATCTTTAATCTCAATTTTTTTTCTTCTTTCAATCATTATTCATCCTTTTACTCTTTAGGAAGGATGCATATGATAACCTACATGTATATACGTACATATACAACAAACCTACATGTATATACGTATATATACAACAATTCCCAGTTGGGTTTTAATATCTATATGCAATTTGGTTGATAGTTTGTAATGCATAATAGAAGGTATCATTCAACTTAAATCTCCCCACAACATAGTAATCTATATGCATTGTCTCCCTATAAACACATCATTCTCCATCACTTCTTCTACCTGTAAGCCATCAAAACTATTCTCTCATTAGATCCTTAGTTGAATGTTGGATGTCTTCATTGGAAAAAAAAAAGAGAGGGTGGGGGGGGGGGGGGGGAATGAGAAGGCATCTATATGCATTGTCACCTTATAAACACATCATTCTCCATCACTTCTACCACCTATAAGTCATCAAAACTATTCTCTCATGTGATCCTTAGTTGAACCATGGATGTCTTCAATGAAAACACCAGGAGGTGCTAATTGCAATACAATACTCTAGGCATCCACACTTGTTTTTTTAATTCTCTATTTTGGGGTTACTAACTGTGATCTGTCACAAGATTTCATCATCCATCATGGATGGATATAAAATTTAAGAGATAATTACGCATTACCCCTATTTGGTTTGGCATCTTTGCACATTGTCTACTTTTAGTTTAAAAAGCATGACTTTGCCTTCCTAAGATTAACTATGTATACAATCGTAACCCACCTCTCTGTCCACCCTTCAAAACAAGGGTCAATATTTCTCTTAGTCTTTTCCTATTTTTTGTGTCCTTTGTCTCTTCACTCTACATATGCTAATCTATTTTCTCTCTCTCTCTTTTTGTTCCCCACACAACGGCGGCTCCACATTATGTCAGGATGGTCACAAGACTACCTTGACTTGCAAAAAAATGCATATATGTACTTGCAAAAAAGAAAATTACTAAACTAACCTATTTGGCCACCCTAACTTGAGAATCACAAGAATTTGGGTTCAACAAAGATAAGAGTAATGCTACATTTACAACATTATCACAATAATTTCACAACAAATCTTTTGTGGTAAGTTGTTACTGATTCTAATTTGGACTTAATACTGACATAACTTTTTTACCCACCAATAATAGTTTGTCACATAAGATTGTTGTTAAAATGTTATAGATATAGCATTACTCTAAAATTAATTATAGCCTCCAAAACATAATCCTTAACCTCTGTTGTTAAAACGTTGTGGATATATCATTACTCTAAAATTAATTATGGCTTCCAAAACATAATCATTAACCCCTTAAACCAAAATGAAAAAGGCTTAAATAATAACAATAAAAATTAACACAAATAACAACAAAAATAACCAAAAAAAAAAAAAAAAAACTAGACCAAATAATAAGAAGTAAACAAATTATTCAACAAAATGCCTATTCAACAAATAAGAATAAAATAAGAATACCTAATTATTCAAATTTGTAATTTGGTCAACCCCTTACAAAAAGATAATCTCCAATTTCATTTTTCCTTAAAAATGGTATCGAGAGAAATATTGTGGTCATGAGTTATCCTTGGCAGTGCCAATAGTTATTTGGCTTTATAGTGGCAACAGTTCTGCTTTTCTTGACTACTCAGCTTGTAGTTGTAGCAGATATCATTCGTCTCTCTCTTTCTCTCTCTCCATTTTTTTTTATCATTTTAGACTTTCTCTCACTTTATTACTCTCATCTCAGCATTCTCAGTACTCACTTTATCTGACAACAATTTTTCTCTCTCTCTTTGTTAGTAAAAAATCTTGTAATACTTCATGTATTTGTGTGTGCTTTTTTTGTGAACTTAATTATCAAGTTACCTTTAATTAAATTTTGTGTAATTTAAATTATTTAGTGACCCTCCTAAAATAAATTCCTAGAGCAACCAATGTCCTCACTTCACTATTTGATTTGTAGCACGAAACTGCAAAACACCACTCCATCAAAGCATAAACCAAACTATAGAATAAAAAAATGTTGCTCCTTTGCCGTTGCTAAAGCTTCAACAATAAGCTTGGTGTTGGGATTAATGCCCTTAAATCCTATTGTATGATACTATATATGATATTATGTATGACATTATATATGACATTATGTATGACTTAATGTTGTGATTAATAAAGTTGTTTTATTATTATCTAAAATAATGATAACATGAATATTCAGACATTATCATATAGTACATGAGATGCATAGTATGTGATTTATATATAAAGTTACAGAAGATATAAATCACAAGTTTTTTGTAAACTCAGAATTTTAGTTCATAGTCGGTGATGAAATTGGGCGTTTCATCTGTGAAGACTATAACATATCAACTAAGATGATTTATCTTGATCATGGAAGCGGAGACTTCTAGTTGATATGTTTTAAGAGTTAATACATATTGAACTGGACCACTGTGAGATTTATTATTCTCCTAACGACTGTCAAATGAATAATAAATCTCATGACTCTTATTTACATAAACTCTTAATTCTGAGAGAATAATAGACATGATCATGAAGTGTAGGTTGCTTTGATATATTAGGAGTGAGATTCAAAGTAACGGTCAAAACCTAAGTATGTTAGGCAGCCACATTTAGTGTTGATGGAACATATATTCTCAAGATAGAATTCATAGTCTCTTAACGGAGATACAAAATATTCCCTTGAGATAAGTTTAATGGGTTTGTTATTAAGAATGTTAGGCCTAACTACTTCAGTAAATAATTACTAAAGTATATATTTATGAAATTGTATTTCATAAATATATGATGAATAACTTAAAGAATTAAACCGGATACTCAAGGATTAAGATGTAATAATTCACAAAGTGGCAGTCGACATTAATGACTTTATATTACTATGAATATTTTATGAAGGGGTTGCATGTACAATAAAGTCTTGGAATATAATTTATTAATAAGGCTTAGAATGCAATTATATTTATATAGTAGTATTAAATATAATTAATGGTAACTTTGGACTTGTCAAGAGTTGACAGAAAAGCCCAAGGCCTATTGGAGCTAGAGTTTTATTTATTCCATTTTGATCTCACTCCAAGCCACATACTAAAACCCAATTGGAAATGCCCAAAAGGCTAGCCCAATTAGATAATCAGTTATAAGAAGAGAAACATACAAAAATTTTGTAAGAACATGAAATGGTTTGTATGTGAGTGTTGGACACTCTCTCATTCTCCCTTGAACAAATTCATAGAAACTGATTGAGAGACCACACTTCTTGGGCACAAGTGGAATTGGAATGAAGATTAAAAGTGTTCTCAAGAACTTCTGATGTTTGTTTTTGAAATTCACCGCACCAAGGTGCACTCTCTTGCGTTTGAATTCTGAAATTTACATAGTACATGTTATCAATTGCGAATGAAGTAGATCCGTTAATTTTTCCTTCATATATTTTGTATGCAATACAAACATGTATTTTTCCAACACTTGAGTATTCAAGCTGCATGTAGGGAGGGACTAGTGGCGGCGCCACCTTATGGCCAAGGTGGTCCCAGGACCACCCAGACCTGAAAAAATATATATATAATAATAATTTAAAATTTTATATTTATTTACCTTTAAAAGAAATTTTGGGGCCACCTTGAATTTTTTTTTATGCCAATAAAATTAAATTTTGGTCCATAATTTAAGCAACTTAACAATATATTGAGACCTTTCAAGAAAAAAGGAAAAACTAAAAAAAAAATTTGAACTAAGATCTAGAAAAAAAAAAATTATAATAAAACTACTACAAACTAGGTAGTGACTTGATTCCTTCGACTAAACACATTGTCCAATACAACACAATGTTCAACATTTTATTATTTTTTATTACAGTGTTATTTTTCCTCATCAGTCATATATTACTTACTTCTCATTTTTAATTATTTTTCTTGTTTATTCTTAACAACACACGTCTTCTGTCTCCTCAATTTTCACACTTCACACTTTTAAATTTTATCACATCTTCATCTACACTTGTACATCTACGTTTTACCTTCTTCCTTATTCGTAACTTCTGTGTCTTCTACCAGTACCAGTGCGGCAGTGCGTCTTCTCAAGTTGAGTCTCAAATTTCTCAATACGATTTTTTTTTTAGCTATACAGGTACCTTTGTTCATTTCATTTCTTTACATTTTTTTTTTCCTTTTGAGGTTTTTTGGTTTACAGAATGCAAATTTGTTTTGGTTTTAAGAAATTTTTTTTTTTTAAGCACAAACTTCATGCCGGCCGAATCTTGAATTTTGGCCGGAATTTACCAAAACACCCTAAAACACCAGAAATAAACCGGAATGACTCGAAAATTTTTCCGAAGTGGAATAGGGTGGGTTACTGTTCCAGTTTGTTTACCGGCACGGTATTTTTCGACCGTTACGGCCGGAACAGAATGGAATTAATTACATTGAATCAAATCTAATTACCTAAAAGCTAAAAATAAATAAGATTATATAATTTATGCTTCTTAAGAAACACCTTGAACAAAATTCCTAGAGCCTCCATTGAGAGGGACTAACCAATGTCATCATGGAAAGTGATTCCTTGGAGTGTATTATTAGCCTAGGACATGATAAAAGAGTAATATCTTCTACCTTGCCCGAGTTTTGTTTCGTTTGGACTAGAGGAGAAGCCAAAAGTACTGCCCATGCTCTTGCAAAGGGGCCTCTTGTAGTTTTATAGGCTCCGTTCCTTGGGGGAAATTTGTCATTTAGTATTATTTTAGCAACTATATCGTTAATTGGCATATTTTTGAAATATTTTAGCAAACTAGCATCTCGAGCCTTAAAGGCTCGAGTTCAGTGAAGAAAATCGAGTCTTAGAGACTCGAGTTCCAAGCTGATGTGGAAAAATAATCCACATGGAACCCGAGTCTCTAAGACTCGAGTTCCATAGAGATTACAAAGTAAGCAAACAGAGTAAGCTTACAAAGAAGAAGAAGACCCATGAAGAAGAAGAAGTAGAAGAAGAAGAAGACCCATTGCAGGAACAAACCCATACCCCAGCACGCAGAAACTAACGGCAGGAACTCGAGTCTTAGAGGCTCAAGTTCCATGTGGATTTTTTCTTCCACATCAAACTGCCACAACTTGGAACTCGAGGCTTAGAAACTTGAGTTTCAGAGCCTCGAAATGCTAGTTTGTAAAATAGTTTTGCAAACTTGACAACTAACTAAATTGTTCTAAAAATAATGTTAAATAGCAAATTTTCTCCCGTTCCAGGTGTGCTGTTTGTCCCCAATTTGTTTTTGATGTTTTAAGGGGGACTACTGTTTGTAGCCTCGTTGTTGTTTTTAATGAATCCTTTTGAGTATCAAAGAAAAAAGAAGAGAGAAACCACGATGTCCCTAAATTTAGCTTTATGAACACAACACGGCATAGGCAAGGAGTTATGGGCATTTGGCAGTATACAATAATCAATTCCATTACAACTTTTTTACAGGTTAGTTTTGACTTTAAGGTTTGAACAGTCAGACAATTCAATTAAAACTAATCAAACTACTGAACTCTTCTCCAATTTCCAAATATTTACTTTGTCTTGTTGGGCTGTATAGAAATGTTAGGGCACAGATACGAACTGACCCAATAAAGTGGGTACAGAACACAAACCCAGCCATCGATCTAGTGGCCAGTGGGTATTCAATAATCACTACAAAATAACAAAATTATCATTCAAACCAATTAATATTCAATTTCTCAGCGTTGCATAATTAAACCAAGATTTAAGGTACTTATTAGGAACAAAAATTTGTGGCAAATTTAAAATCTCCTAAAATACCGTATTGGGTTATGCTAAAAACTCTTTTTAAATCTTAAATACATTTGCATGCAACAATACAACTTGCATAAAACTATACTTTTTCACTCTAAAATTAAATATTTGTTTGGTTTCATATCTTTAATTGCATATCTCATGTCTAAAACTCAAATAATGCAAAAAGTGGTGGGGCCCACTTAAAGAAGAGAAGCTGCCTGAATGCAAAAATAATATAAAATAAAATAAAGAGTTAGCTCCCAACGGTCACACACTGGTTTGATTTGACAATACACATGCAAGTCCTACTATGACTGAGTTATTTATAATAGTGTCATTGAAATACTTAACTTAAAATTTGGAAACATCCAAATTTTGTTTTCAATTTCCGTAATTCAAACTCAAAATTTTGAGTTTTGAGTTATGCAACTCAAGATTTTGAGTTTTGAGTTATGAAAATTCAACTCAAAAATCAATTCAAACGTTTTCGGTGGGACCCATGGTTTTTGAGTTTTGGGTGATGAAAACTAAGTTATATAACTTAGTTTTCATCAATCCAAACACCCACAACTAACTACTACCAACTATAGGCAGGTACCGGATATGCTAGCTTATTGCACAACCGTGTTGACCCTCCCAAAAAAAAAAAGGATCCTAAGCATAAGCAGTCAACTAGGCATAAGCAGTCAAGTTTAAAATCTGGTTACATGACTAAAAATTTAGACAATGAGCAAAGCGTATTCCCCACATAATTAAGCACTTAGAGCACGTTTGGTAGACTGTAATAAACACTGTAATGTAATAAATATTCCTATAGCATAACTATTCGGTTGATTGATTATGTTTTTATTACAATGAATAATCATTCCTTATGAATAGCTATTATTCAAAATGAGGAATAACTATTCCTTATCAAAAATACTGAATATCTATTCCTTCATCTTATATAATAACTTTTTAAAAAAATTTCCTAAAAAACCATTAGTTGTCACATCTTCATAATGAAAGAAAATAAATTTTCTTTGTTGTTAATTATTATCTCTATTTTGAACACCCTAAAATAAGTGTATTTTAAGAAATTTGACTTAAAAATGATTTAATTACACCTTTTTTTTATACTCTACTAAATTGTGAATGCATATTTAGAATTTTATTCCTAAATGGTCACCAAACTAATGAATAGCAATACTTATTACATTCCAACTTAATATATTCTTTATAATATTTATTCCTATTCCCGTGTAATAATCATTAAAGTGTACCAAACGTGCCCTTATATTTTGTTAATTTTTTAAACATTATTCATTATAAGGGATTAGCTTCTTTTCTTTCTTTCTTTCTTTTAGGATAGGTAATAAGGGATTAGCTACATTGAAACCACTTCTACAGAGAAATAAATGTCACCGCATTGACAAACATTAACTGCAATGTCATCGTTTTTCCAGTAGAAAAACATTGAACCATTGAAGACACAAGACTCAAATTCAATTGACCAAACTCTCTGGAGATTTAAGTTGTTTAAAAATATTAAAACCTTGTTTCACTCTGATTTCTTTTCCTTCTCAGCAGCTCCACGTTTTGCCTTCTGCTCACTTTCAGCAAGCCAAGATTCCTCTTCTTCACGGATGAGCTCCTCCTGCTTCTTCAATGCAACAGCTTCCTCGTAGGCAACCTCAATTTTATTGCTGCATGTACGGAGAAAAAAAATTTAGGGTATATACAGGAACAGAATAGCAAGTAAACAATTTCAGTACCCAATGGATTAAATCATCAAATAATTTACTCCCTCAATACCACAAATTCTTGTTTGGACTATCCCAAAATAAATGAAACTTTTTAAAAGAAAAAGTTTAATTTTATATATTAAACTCGTCTTTTTCAAAAAAGAAAACAAGACTCTTATTAAAAGCCACGCCACCTCTATTATAAAATAAAGGACATTTTAGGAAGATCACTATATGTAAAAATATAAATTGGAGTTGTTCATGTTGTTTACTGATTAATCATTTTTACATTCATGTAAAAATATAAATTGAGATCTTAATAAATTAAAAAAACTGCTCAAAAGTTTGTGCAAGTTCCCATTAGCTAATATTGATTATTGAGTAAAAATTTCACTTTTAAAGAAATAGGACAGCTACATTAAGGCATTGATCTTTAGAAACACAACAGCTGATAATCCACTTTGAGTTCAAAAGGTACAGCACACTAATAACTTTATAGACATCATAGCAATATCGACTTGCTTAATAAGATGCAAGGAAACTGAAAGTGGAACACCAGTAATTATGACACACAATATAAAAATCAGCAGGATATGAATCTTAAAATTGACAATTATTGAGGGTTGGTCATGATAAAAAAGAAAGAACATGCAGAACTTTCAGGAAGCTTGAAACTGCAAATTGGAAATAGTGAACGAAATGACACAAGCAATCAACAGATACAAAGATATTAATACTTGAAAACACACACACACAGGGAAAGAGTTTGAACTTCTTAGAAGCAAAAGTACAGTTTTTCTTTATTGGTGAAGAAGCAATAGTATGGTCTCAAATGAACAACCTGAAAATATGGGCAAGGACAAATATCTCCATGGTTCTGTGGCCCAATTCTGTAAGACGCCTTTCATCACACTGAATAGAATCTTTGTTGAAGTCCTCTCCAGAGTTTCCATCCTGTAAATAAAGGTAAAGGGTTGCTCAGTTATCCAAAGATTACAAGTGCCACTGGAATTCTTGTGGTCAGTACTTCATTTTTAATTTTTAATTCTAATTATACACTTTGGGAACACTAGTACTGTACACTTCATTTCTTCATGTTCTCTTTCATTCTCAATAAATTATTACTTAACATTAAAAAAAAGTTATAGGGTGGGTGATCATAAAATTAGTCTCTAAAACTATATTTTTTTCTTCTCTCTATCTCTATGCAGTGTTATACATTATTAATTCGTATTTAGAGAGACAGAGAGAAGAAAATAAATTAATTGAAAAGAAAACCAAAACCTACCCAACATTCAAGCTCATGTTATTCAGCCATTTCAGCAACTCACCTTTGTACGATTCTGTGGACCCTTTTCATCTTTTGGAGGCAACAGATCCATGGCAGCCCTCTCAAGTAACAGTAAGACATCATCAACTAATACAAACATGTCTTTGTCTGCACGAACCATGGGGGCTGGCAATTCTTCAGCCTCCAACAATTTCAGCCTCCCTTTCTTACACATAGTATGGTCTTTAAGAGCCTTTAATCCACTATACAAGGAATCCATTACCAAAGTAGATGTGATTTCCTTCTCTATAAAGAAGTGCTTCACAATTGCTTTTAGAATCACATCTTTCTTCTCCCTGGACAGTTGATGCCTAGCATTTTGGTCAATTCCCAACCAGAAGGTACGGAAACTGCAACAATAACAAAAGATCTGTTTTAAAAAAATTAGACTGAACAGAAATGAAACTAAAGTTGATAATTAGTAGCCACCACAACATATAAGCATTATCCAGGGAAGGGGGATTAATAATATTATTAAGGTAGACTTTGAATTATATTCAACAAAACAAGAAGACACATATACATATGCCAAAACACATTGAAAACACACAACAGAAGCAACACGATGGCATATCCATGGGCAT
This sequence comes from Lithocarpus polystachyus, assembly GCA_033629205.1. Lineage (NCBI taxonomy): Eukaryota > Viridiplantae > Streptophyta > Magnoliopsida > Fagales > Fagaceae > Lithocarpus > Lithocarpus polystachyus. The sequence continues at coordinate 16,592,479 of CM066167.1, forward strand.
AAGAACCAAATGATCATTTCATAAGAAAGCCTTGAAAACACCATATCCTCAAAACTGATATGTTGAGTAGTTAACACTTATATTCAGAGTTTTAGACTATATTTGATGAAGGTATACACACAATACCTTGACCACCTTGCTTTATCGTATATCAACTTCCCAAGCTTGCTTCTTTTTTCTTCCAAAAATCGCCGGTAATTCCGTTCCACATTTGTTAGATATACTGGAACAAGTTCTCTCCTATACTGAAAATCAAGGCAACGAAAAGGCCTTTCTGCTCTCTCCCTACAAACCAGAAGCCAAAAATAAATGCTTAGAAAATATGAATAACTACCACAAATTGAACATAGAAGGTAATACAACACAACCACGCAATTACACCTCAAAATCCATAATTAAGCAAACAGGTCTCAAAAGGAAAATGACTTGGGGGTCAAACCTCATATGTACAATCAGGACAAGACCCCATCCACTTGATTTATTTATATCCGTATGAGCCTTTGTATTTATCATTGTGAACACAGAGCTTTCTTTCTTTATCAACAAAAATGCATTACTTACCTATTAAAAAATAATAAATAAAAGAGATCCCAATGAAAGAGTAACACCTTCCAGATCAACTTAGATGAACACAATTTTCATTCTTCATCAATAAAAATGCATTACTTAACTATAAAAATAAATAAATAAATAAATAAATAAAAGAGATCCCAATGAACGAGTAACAACTTTCAGATCAATAATAATGCTAAAGTAAAGCTTAACATCTTCAACAGTGCATCATCTTAAAATAAATAATATTGTATTTCACTCACATTGGTACATGCATAATGTCTAGTTTAAACTAATTTCTTGCCATGGGAAGGTGATGTATAATCAGAGAAGGTTCAGTAAGCAAATCAAAAATTCAAAATGAATGAATTAAAGATGTATGCAAGTGCCACGCGGAGGAAACGCGACTAGGAACTCAAGAGAGGAGGAAACACGACTAGGTGGAGAGGCAGACAAAGAAGGCCCAATTGACAATCCATGATTGCAAGTTGCAACCCACAGCTGAGAGGACCTATTAAGCCATATCAATGAAGATCAGCTCCAATACTGAACCAAACAACCTTCAGCAAGTGTTTTCTTTCTTTCTTTCTTTGCAAAAAGACTACTCCATGTGCAATGGACACAAAGGAGTCTAAGGAATACAAGAGAATAAATTTACATACATAGAGACAACAACTCCATAAACTTAGGTAGGGAAGTGGTAAAAATGGATCCCCACGCTTGATACCAATCAAATAAAGAACCACTAAACAAAGCTGACAATTGGGTTCTTGTTGTTTCGATATCTTCAAACACTCAGCAAGTGTTTTCTTTTCTTTTTTAAAATTGAAAATAGTTTTTAAATTGGCTACTAAACAGCCCCAAATAACTCTGAATAGGACAAGCATACATCACCATGACAGGGTTGAACAAAAAAGGAATACTATCCTAAAAAGAATCATTCATCCGCAATATCAAAATGTCATAAAGAAGTATAAATACCAATCAAAATGTCAAACAATGAATCATTATTGGATCAAACACTAATGGAAAAAGATTTATGAGTCAACCTGATGACTTGAACTTGTGCCTTTATTATAAGAGTGTCAGCATTAATAAACCCATCTGGTATATTTGTCAGATCCATGGTTTTTTTCCACCCCCAGTCATGCTTGTTCTTCTGGAATTGATGCAATGTATCTGCAAAATTTTCATTTACTTACTTGCACTAATGCGAAAGAATAACTTCACACAACTATTAACCAGTAATTAAGCAACCAACCAAAACATTTAGATTTCTTTGGATCTTTATTCACAACTGCTATAGTGAACTGTGCCAGATGGCTCCAGCCTGTTTCACAAACAAAAGAAAGCTACATGATTACAACCACATAACCAAGAATAATAACCATCAGAAAATTCCAAACTTTTTTAATATATCAAACCTGGAAGTAGTTTTTCATGATTAGCAACACACAGAAACAAAGAGAGATGATGGCAGACATCACATCCTTGGGGATAAATTAAAATGTACCTGCCATAAACAGCAGAATGCTTAGGTCAAGAAGACTAAACGATCTGACAGTATTAATGTAATTAAGAGTTTTGCAATATATGTTCTTCTATATTACTGTATTTACCAAACCCTACAAATTGCTGCAACTAGCAAGGACACGGACACATTTATCATTGTTTAATACTAATTCACATTACTGAGGATGAAGACTTTTGAAAAATGAACATGTGATGTAGCTTCATTGTGATGGGTACAAATAATAATGTGATATATCTACATCAAAGTAATACAAATCATCTACATCCAAAAACAGGTGTTTCATTCTAGCATGAATATTAATTAAGATTAAAAGAAAAGGGTAAAATATAAACCCAATTTACAAATAGGAAGAAATTATCCACTAGTGACATTATTATAATTAAATAATCGTTCTCTGTGATTAATAGTAAAAATTGAAGGAGTATTATATCTGGAAGGTTTATCACTAAGGCTTCATTTGGTTGGAGGGATGGAAAAGTGGAGGGATGGCAAACTTTTTTGTTTGATTGGGAAGAAAAATGGCAGGATGACAGTCATCATTTCCTTGGGGATACATTAAAATATACCTGCCATAAAGAGCAGAATGCTTAGGTCAAGACTAAACAGTCTGGAAATTTTAATGTAATTAAGAGTTTTGCAATATATGTTCTTCTATATTATTGTATTTACCAAACCCTAAGAATGCTTAGGTCAAGACTAAATGGTCTGGAAATTTTAACGTAATTAAGAGTTTTGCAATAACACAGACACAATTATCATTGTTCTATACCACATCCACCAAATATTACAGAGGATGTAGACTTTGAAAAATGAACATACGTAGCTTTATTGTGATGAGTGATAGATAATAATTTCATATACAACATCAAAGTAATACATGTCTTCAACATGCACAAACAGGTTTTTCATGATAGCATATATTTTAATTCAGATTAAAAGAAAAGGAAAAGGAAAAATATAAACCCAATTTTTTACAAAATAGGAAGAACTTATCTAATGGTGACACCATTCTTATAATTAAATAATTATTCTCTGCAATTAATTGTAAAAATTGTAGGAGTATATATGGAAGGATTTCAAATTTTCCACTAACATTCATCACTTTTGATGAATGATAAGTCGCCTGCAATGTGACATACAAATGATCTCATGGTATCTTCTCCATTGGACAAGATGTTATAGAATTTAGAGATGCATATAAAGGAAATTAAGTAAAAAAATTCAAATGAGTTTCAGAGACGATGAAACTGCCTGAAGCATATTAATGTTAAGCATGTGTATTTATACACTTATATGCATACAAGGTACATATAAAGTACATAAACGAATGTAGAAATGCTTATATACACGAATGCAAATTCATAGTATATTTCTGTGCATATTTGTACACTTCACAATTATATGAAAAAAACAAAAAACAAAGAAAGTAAAAAAAAGTATGACAAACGACATATTCCAGGGCTTGTACCATTTGTGGCCGCCAATCTCAAATTGATTACTACAAAGTTCTCTTTTTTTTAACTCTGAAAATTTCTCCACCCTCCACGTATATTTTCCATACAACTCAGAAGGTTTTGGCCCTATTAAAGACATGAACAATTAATTATATAATGGTTTGATCAAAGAAAAGAACAAGTAGAAGTAATGACAAACTTCAGTAAGATGGCTTAATAACAATACATTTGACAAATACCAGAAACTTAACATTCACAAGATAGTGATGTGGACAAGAAAGAGTTCAAGGAAAAATAAGATTATATATACAAAGATTCAACATTTGTGATTTAGCTAGCTTTATTGTGTTTGGGAACAGATTATAAGCCAGCTTTTGCTTTTTAGCTTTCATATACAGATTTTTAAAACCTCATTTTTTCGAAGTGCAAGTATATTTTAACACACTTTCAAAAAAAACTAAATAAGTTGTTCTCAGACAAACAGTTAATTAAGTTGCACTAGAATAAGGGCAATTTGGCGATTTCCAGAAATTTGGAATGGGCTGTCCTTGGCTATACCAAAGGCCCATGAGTCTTATTTTATGTTTTGAGTCCTTTTCCTATTTGGTGTAGAAGTTATTAAGTGTTTTTTTATTTGTTATTAGTATTCCTAGTCAATCTAGGAATATGTTATATCAAGTTCTAGTCCTTCATGGAAAGGATTTAATTAACAAGATCCTACATAAAGACTTTATTGTAGTCAATATTATTCATAGTGAGATTAATTAAATAAAATCCTAGCAGCTTATTTTAAGTTTTGAGGGTGTGATTGTCTTCTCCTACCTAAGTGTGATTGCCTAGTGTTTTATTTTTTTTTTTTTTCTATTGTATTCCCTATTTCTGCCCCAAACAGCCATCAAGATTTACTCTTTTCTAACCTAAAACCCTTAAAACACCAATCTTTATTCAAGAACCCTCCAAAAACTCATCCAGAAATTTGTTGTAGTGTTAAATTCTTAAAGATCTTACATCAGACAATATCACCAACTTTATAAATTGTGTTTTACCAATAATTGAATTGGAAGTGTATTGTGAGTAATAAGCTTCAGCTAAGACGGTAAAAACCAACCAAAGAGAAAATAAAGTATTTGAGTAATTACTAATTACCCACCTAAGGTTGGGCCCAAATTCACTTAATCTACCTATGGTTTGAAAATTGTTACTTACCCACCCGAGGTTAGCTCCTTTATGTAGCACCCACCTCACCAATTTCACCATTAAAAACATAGAAATCAAGATGTAAAAGGGATATTTGTAAAAATTGTTATGATTTTGTTTGAAGAACTTGACAGAGAACACATCACCACAATCACAAGAGTAAATTCACTACCAGAAGATAAAAATAAATAAATAAATAAAAAATCACAAGATGAACTACTCTTCACCTCCACATTGTTCAATATAAATACTCAAAATTTTAAGCTGAGAATACAATTGCACCACCACCCTACTTAACCTAGTTCACAAAGTTATAATCCTTTGTAGAACACCTTGATTCTGTTAAACGAATTTTAATCTAGATTTTTAACCTTTAAAAAAAAACTTTTTATAACATTTTCTTTTATTTCAAAGTTAGATTCTTTTTCTTTTGCCTAGGCAATCAAACAGCGGCAAAACAAAAGTGACATTACTCGCCATATACTTTTTCATCAATGTAGGTCAAGCCCCATTTATTTTGTTTTCAGAAGATGCAAGATGAAGTAAAGAAAAAATGCTATAATATACCTTTAGATTGCTTTATTGATTGCCCTTTTGAAGGGATTTTTTTTTTTTTTTTACGTTATGCATATTTGACTGTAGAAACATTGAATTACTAATTAGTTACTTATATAATATATCATATATGTTTAAATTACTTCTTATTATACCTTTTCTGTTGTGCCGTTGACAAGCCATTAGTTTCACAACTTCAACAACAACAACAAAATGGTTGACTATTTCAGTCCGTTTGTATACGTAGATATGGTTGAGAGGAATAAGCGCGTAATGGAACAAAAAGCATACCTTCTTCATTATCATCATCAGTTTCCCAGTCAAGAGGTGATGTGGATGGGGTTCCACTTTCCACCTGCTCAAAAGACCGCAATTCCGCCAATGCTTCCCCAGATTGACAATGCTGCCCGCTTGAAAATCCCTCCATGGACCTTCCCACTCCAGCCTCCTCACTCACAGTCCCAGCTATTTCCCACTTCGAAATCCCTTCCCCCACACTCATAAATTTGCTCACTAGACACGAATAAAGCCAACAATAGAACAATCAATATTGCATCTCAAACCACACTTTGCATGACGACAACATAACAGTACACCATTCATTCACAAAGATGCCAGCAAAACAACAACCAAGCTTAGATGTATATACCCAACTTGAAAATTTCTACAATACAACCAACTTGAAAATTTCTGTTTGGTTACTGGGAATGTATTAATAGAAAAGAAATTGAAATCATATTAATTCGTGTTTCGCAAACTGGGACATTAAGGAACCAAAACCTTCACTCCAATAGATTAGTTAGCTCTTTCTTTTTCTCCAAAAAAATATGATAATTTAAAAAACTTCAGTTTCTTCTCCATTTCCTCAATTTTCTATACAACCAAACAAAGCCTCAACAAAAACCCAACCTCGTGAAAGACCAAATAACACTAAACCCTGAATACAAAAGTAAATAAATAAATTCAAAATAAAAATAAAATGCAATTAAACTGTCAATGAAATTAATCCCTAAAACCCAAAAAATAAAATACAAAAGGAATTGAAAAGACATGGGAAATGAAATTCAAAGGGACAATCGCGTAGATCGAATGCGTATACAAACCTGGAATCGAAAACCAGAGCTTTGTCAAGGGCTTTACCGTTAATCTATACTAGCATTTAAGGATTCGTTGGAATTTTTTTTTTTTTTTTTAAATTCTCCTCCACCTACGTTTAAGGAAAAGTCAAGTAAAATTAAAGGATAGATCGGTAAAAAGATAAAATAACTTCCTCTAAAATATTGCTAAATAATAGGATCAGTTTTTTATTCATTTTTAAATTATTTTATTTATTTATAAATTAAATTTTTAAAATAAAAATTATATATAGAATAAAAATAGAGTTTTCTTTCAAAAAAAAAAAGAAAAGAAAAGAAAGAGCCTTGTCTCACTCATGGAGCGCGTAAAGAGGCTGGTTGTTGCCTACACACATTGTGCGCACACCTTTGTTTTTGCTTTGGTGCGTTGATAACTTAAATAATTAAAAATTGAAAATATTGTAATAACATAATTTTTAAATGTGTAATTAGTATCGTAGAACTCATTTTTAATAAAAAAAAATTATTGAAAAGTGAAATTTGTGGGTCTGTAAACAGTGTATATGTGCACTGTTTACAGACCCACAAATTTCACTTTTCAGAAAGAAAAGTCCACAAGTGCGGCCAAAAAAAAAAAAAAAAACTGAAAACGCTGGACGCTGGACGCTGGACGTGGACGTGTATCCAAACCAGCACTATACTCTATTTGGATAAAGGGGAGGGAGAAAAAAAATATAATAAAGTATAATTAGCCTAAAATTAGTTTATTTTTAGTCAATTTTACTCTACACTTCCTCCCTTCTCTCAATCTAAGTTTTCTATTTATAGAGAAGGCCCAATGAAAATTGGGTTTTGGCCCTTTGGGTCGAGGTCTTGCTTGAACTTATAAATTCAATTTTTAACTTTTATGTACAACTTCTTAAAAACCTTACTTTTTCTCCTTTTTTTTCTCTAGTACAATCATATTTTAGTATACTTTTAACAAAAAAATTTCAGTAAAAAGCTAAATAACATGTTCCCAAACGAACTCTAGCCTATGTTTGCTAACTATTTTTGTTTTATGTTTTCAATTTCTTATTTTTAAGGAAAAAACAAAAAAAAAAATTTCTTGTACCTGTTTGGTTGGTTGAAAAGATAAAATGATTTTTTAAAAATAAAAAAACATAAATTTGTTTGTTAACTATTTTTTAGAAAGTTTTAATTTTTTTTTAAGTATTTGTGGACGCCCTTACGCAAAGGAAAGTTGCAGTAAGTTATTTGTTTTTCAACAATAATTATCGCTTTTCTCGACCTTTTCCACATCGGGTGCTTTTCAACGTGTTAAATGTGTGTTGCTAGAGTGAGGTGTGTGTATGTAAATTTCTTTACTTATTTTATTTTAAGGAGTCACCACTAATCATTGATTTTGCTTTAAGTGTGATTCGTAACCTATTTGTCTAATTTATTTTAATTACCTAATAAACTAAAAAACCAATTTAAAGGGTTATTAAATTAATTAAGGTAACCAAAGTCTCGAACCAAAAATTCCTATACTTGAAAGTTTGATTATGGGATGGGAAGAGGTTAGGCACCCCACTATCCAAATATCCAAAGGATAGTACCTCATTTTAATACAATCACAATGTTCACATTTCAGAAAAATAAATTAGATACTAGGCATTTGTCTTTTGAAATAATTTTTGTACAAGTAATACATATACATAAATATGAATATCTTATTTACATATATAAGTAGCATGTGATATTATTTGCAAAGAATATGCACAAACAAACATGTGAATATATGTAAAAACTATTTATTATGTTGCAAGAAATAATATATAGCTAACATGTGAGCACTATTTACTATGTATCTAGCATGCGAATATATACTTACAACATAAAAGGAAAAGGAGATGAGAGGAAAGATGTCACCTTATATACTTTAAAACAATAAGCATATTTATTCTTCAAGTATCATTCTCATGCATAAACACAATAATACAAGATGGATAATGTAGAGGGAGGGGGAATATGTTAGATTGATTATAGGCCGTTAATTCAATTGAAATGAATTATGGACTCGCCACAATTTGTTTAAAAAATTGTGCTATTAAAGAAAAACTGATTGAAAACAATTTTATTTGTGTAAAAAGATAGAAAAGACTTCTCATATATCATTAAAAGGAAAACTATTTATTTACATTTGAAAAATATGTATTTTATTTTGGAAAACCTCATGACTTTTAGAAAATGCTCATTTTAAAGAAAAAGGCTATGAATTTTGAAAAAAAAAATAGACTAGAAAAATGTTATCTCTTGAGTTTTTATAAAAATGGTTTTTGGTAGGGATAACAATTTTATTTTAATAAAGAGAGTTCCTCATGCATCTTGGAAAAAGAAAAATATTAAAATCAAAGTTATTTAAAGGTTTTGTTTAAAGAGAATACTTTCCATGGTTTTTTTGTGAAAAAAAAAAAAGGTTTTAGAAGTGAAAATCCATAGTTTTATTTAATGTTCAAAAAAAATTCGAACTTTACATACTTTAGAACTTAGTTCGAAAAAAGGTTTTTGGAGATTGCATTTATTAAATATTTAAAAATGCCCCTTGGAAGGCTTTTAATTTATTGATAGACTTGAAAGGCTTCTGTGGGAGGGTAAGGTTCGAACACATAATACAACTAGGTGGGTCCGACTTGAGGAGAAGAAGCGCCTGGCTTCTCATCAGCTTTGGCCCAACACGCTAACAAAAGCCTAGATATTGAAACCGAATAAGCGGGCCACCTGGGGAGCCTGAAGAGCGAACACTCCTCGGAAGACTTTAGGCAAGCCACGACCAAAAGACTGAAGACCAAGGAAAGAGGTAGAGACATACAAGTAAAGAAGAGGGGAAGTTTCCAGGCAAAGTACCCATCACCTTCTCATTCAATGCATTGCACCAACCTCAGCTGGCCGCATTAATGGCAGAATGATCCCTAAACAGTACTCTCACAGCTTGCAGCACATTCTACCACCTCCAACAAAAGCCCTTATAGGACAAGCATCTAAATAAAGATTAGAGATTGTACAAGTGAAGGGCTGGGATGCATTTCAAATAGCTATATAAGGAAAAATGACTCCTACAGAAGGGGGAACAGATAAATTAGAGAAAAACATACATCACATAACCATAAGCTTTGTAACTGAGACTTGAATATCACATGAACTAGTGATTCTCGGACTAACCCAAGGAAGAGCTAATACAAAAATCCTCGTCTTTCTTACTAGCAACCTTTCACATTCCTATTAACTTCAACGAATCCATTAAGGCTTGAAAATGTTGACCTTGATAAACCATCTTTATAAATTAATTGTACTGAGCCGTCACACATTAACTCTCTGTTAGGGTACTTTTTTTTTCTCTCTTACACCTAATTTTATTCAAGTACCACATATTTATACCACTAATAAGTTATTGGGTTTTCCTAAATAATTTTCGTTCTATTATTATGTTAATCACAAATGTTTCATATCTCATTATCTAAATTGAGTTATGATATAAACTATCACAAAAAGTCCCAAAACTCATATTTTATCCAATTTTATTATCATTATTTAGCTAAGCTTAAAACTGGCCCTATGAACCCAATAAACACATCTTGTTCTATTTAAAAGCCCATGATTCAAGTTCATGGCAAAACAATTTTATCAATGGAATTCAAATCCATGATCAAAGCTCAGTTCTCGCTGGCAATATTTAAAACCCAATTCTCATTGGTAACATCAAAGCCCAATTCTCATTGGTAACATCAAAGCCAAATTCTCATTGGCAATATCAAAAGTCCAACTTACATTGGCACTATTAAAAGCCCAAGCTAATTACTTGGCATTATTTTATCAAAAAACCCAAGGTTATCAATACTTGGCAAAATACTATATTATAGTTATTTCACTTAAAAGTCCAATAAACAATACTTTAGATTCTTAAAACTATTACTATTACAGGCTCGTGGAATTCATGAATTATCTATTCTCAAAACCCATGGCAATCATCTTATAAATACCCATGGAAAGTTATGATTATTAGACCCATGACATTTATTTATTTCATATTATAAACTCATGTTCACTATCTATCTTACATCACAACATTCATAATATTTATTACCAAAACTCATGGTAATTATTCATCCTAGATATCCATTATAATTATATATGGAGAAACTCATGAGAAATATCACATTATTCCATTATAATGGTTGTTACCATATTTATTTAAAACCCATGGTAAATATTATTCTCAAGAACAATATTGGAGGTCATTATTTAAAAAAGCCCCAAAGAAAATATCATTTACAAAGTAATCCATAGTAAAAAGTATGAGAAATTATACAAGTTGTTATTTAAAATCCATGGGAATTAACACCCAAAATCTATCATAAATATTTATTAAAACTCATGAATTTATTTTATTTCTACTAACAATTAAAGCCCATAAGGAGTAAAAAACCCATGGCAAAGCATGTCTTTAATGCCCATTTTGTAGGTCAAAGAATCTCATGAAGTAGGGAACAAGCCTAAGCAAATAAAAGGCCATGTGACCCAACTAAAAGTGCTGAAATGGAGCAAAGTTCCAACCCAAAAAAGTCTCCAGCAAGAGGCTTGAGAGAGGCAACCAGCCTTTGTTCATCCCTAACCAAAAAACAACTAGAGACCCCAACAAGAGAATCAAGCATTTGAGAATGAACTAAGGGTTGTCCCATCAATTTTCTGCCACCCTCTGCCTGACGTGAACAGTGCCAAAGAGCTGTCATATCAGCTGAAGTCTAACAGGTGATCAAACTCTATCATCTTCTTCAAAGCTGTACCTCCAGCGGAAGGGGTGCTGAAGCCAAGTTATCCAAATTTCAACAAATTGATGTTATAAATGTCAAAAAACGTTCAAGACATGATTCATGTACCAAGCCCATGAATCCTAAAGGGGAAAAATTTGGAACATGTGGTTTGGAGGGCGTAAAGGGATCTCCAGCAGAACCCCCTGAAGTAGATTAGAGTTTGACACCTGGCTTAGGGTGTTGAATCTTACTTTTTGGGGGACCAAATCTCAGTTGCAGCATTAGGATTCGTTCTTGATACACGCCATAATCATATTGACTAACCTCAGCCCCAGAAATCTTGGCAATTAATGCAAAAATCCATCATTTTCTAAAGAAGTAAGGCAGCCCCAAAAGTAAATCCCCTACTTCTAACCAAAAATCTCAAGAAGCTTGATCTTGATTTCGTCATCTCTGAGTCGTCATCCTTTTTTGGATTCTTGTCAATTAATGTCTCCCTATAGCTCCATTATAAATAGACAAGTAAACTAACCACAAAGACAACTAGCCACCCCCCTCTAAAAATTTGGGTTCGTTTGTCATTTTTGCTGGTGGTTTAGCTCTCCTAAAGCTTATCACCCATCATCTTTAACCTACACCCATCTTACCCAGATATTCCTCTCACATATTCACACAATCACAGCCCATAAATGTCTTTCAACTAGTCATAAACAGCCCACCAATCACAAAAAGCCTTGATCTTGGTGTTAATCCCATCTCACTCATCATTCTTAGCCCACATTCATCTAATCTTAGATGTTCTTTTTCTTTTTTCACACAAACACAGCCCATACATGTCTCTCAACTAGTCATAAACAGACCACTCATAAAAAGCCTTGATCTTGGTGTTAATCCCATCTCACTCACTCACTCAAAATAGTCCACATTCACCTCATTCATGCCTTATGATTATACATTCACCAAAATCTTAGTTTAATACTTGTTGCACTGAGTTGGGGATCTTTCTCTCCCTTCATTCCTTCCTATTTTTCCTCTTTTATTTGTAATTATGGAGCCCTTTAATCCTTTATTATTATTATTATTATGAAGGATATAATATATTTGTAACAATTGAATTTTTACCTCATATTGATGTAATGATTGCTAAAAGTACTATAAATTCCCTTGACCAAAACATACAATGACCCCCAGGACTGAATATCTTCATAAATTTATTCAATCGGTAACTTCTGGACTTTTAAGTGTAATTTCACATTTACCGCTGGAGGACTGATTTGAACTATGACACTACAAAAAGGACTAATAATATAACAAACTAACAACAATAACGTATTTATTGGGCTTTATTGTTGTTTTCTTATTAGGGTGCAGCCTCTATCTCTTGCTTTGACGGACTTCCACAACACCGAAAGCCTTTGGGCTTTATTTCAAGACCCATCGTCAAGTTTTAGCTTGGCTACCCCATACTCTCACAGGGAATATCAAAATTTTCCCCTCAACACTCTCCATCCAGCTTGGGTTGGTAGTTGATTTCTGCCCGCTTACAGTTTCATTTTTTATTTATTGGGAAAACCTATTTTTAAAAAGGGATGACCTTTGGAGCCTTTCTACAAAATTTATTGAATTTTCTTAACAACACATTTTAAGAGGGTTTGCTTAAATCAAGCTTTTCATTGTATGGTGATTTAGGGTTCAAGGTGCTAGCTAGAAAGCTAGCACTTTTGAACCCTTGCACCCATGAGAAGACAAGGGGAATAAATTGGCTTAAAGCAATAAATGAATGTAAGGCATAAATAAAGGACTTACAGAAATAAAGGAACGTAAAATCAAAAGCAATATATATATATATATATATTGTAAGGACTCAATTTGGTTCCTTAGCCTAAAGTTTGGTGGACTCAGGCCCAAAGAGCCTAAAACAATAAATTTGTAAAGAAATGGGTTGGAAAACTAGGCTTTAATGAATCAGACGAACACCAAAGTAGATTCAGACAGCAAGAGAATATGAACAAACACGTTTATGCTAAAGATGATGATGCGAAATAAAATCAGTAGACTGTATGCTTCGAGCTTTAACGGTAAAAGAATTCTGGAAAACCTGAATAGATGAACACACAATCAAAGGTGACCGAGGAGGAATGGTCAAAAACCCTTCGAGATTAACCAATCCCTTGACTTCTATCAATTCACACCCAGATGGAAAGATTATAGGCTGATAAAGTCCCTAGTCACCTCAGATAGGAATTGGAAGGCGGGGTTCTTCTTCGTCTCTAGTTTCTGGGCTGGACACCCGGTTGAGGTTGACAGGGATCCATTTGCTCCCTATACAGGAGAGTTAGGGAACCTTCATCCTGAAGGTATGCTTAAGGTTGTTTATCTTATTGTTTTTATGCTATTATTCTTGGGTGTTGTCGTCTAACAGTTATCTGTGTTTTTTTTTTTTTTTTTGTAAGTGTTAGACGACCTCATTTGAGCAGGTTCTATCTTGAACGAGTTCAAAAGACTTACCTGTACACTGATAGGACTTTCCATTCCTTGGTTAGTCTTAGACGTCGTGCAACTTAAGGGTTAGGTCCTGAGCCGTCCATTGAAGTTGTTGCCCACGAGCTCACGATTTGTAGACATAAGTTTTCTTTTACCTCAATTCCCTATTTTTACCCTCTTTTTTTTGTTTTTTTTACTAGCATCCTTCTTTTCAGGGATGGCAACAATGAGAGAGAATAAAGGCAAGGAAGCGATGGACGAGGCAATCATACAGGGGGTGCAATCCCAGACTCGTCCATCGGTAGGTGATAAGAGAAAAAGTTTGTCAAAAGGAATTGATTTGGAGAACCTTCCAGTCGATGCAGGGAGAAAAAGGCTAAGCATAGGTCGTCCAAGCCTGGGGTCTTCAAGCCCAGCCTTCCTGTCCTTCCTACCCAGCAGCCCTCTATCCAAATCTACAATGTTGACTCTGAGCCTAGGGATCCTCCGTCCGTGAATGTTCCGTCCACAGCCCAAGTGCTTGCCTCGTCCCAGCTCTCTCGACGAGCCCCTCAAAATATCATTGAAAACAAAGACCTGGCTTGGGAGAGGTTCGAGAAGGCTGTGACTGATCAAGACGTGGCGGTGTGCTACGACATGTCTTTAAAGCGGTTCGAGCACTCTGGTGTTCATCACCTTTTTAAGGTATATAAGCTTCCTCTCCTCTTTTTCTTTAGCTCGTCTTGTTCAATAATATAAACATGTATTTTGTCTAGTAAAATTCTTGTTTAGGCCATGTCTAAGTTCATCGCTGCGTCTAGGCAAGCGACAGAAATGGACAAGACGAGAATTTTGCTGGAGAAGAGGATCCAAGAAGTCATGGACGAGTGCAAGAGGTGGGCTGAGGTGGTAGCTAACACTGATGCTATAGAGAAGGATACTCGTCTTGATCACCTCTATGTGAGAGACCGAGCCCCCGGCCCCCTTTTTTATAGGTGTGTTGGGCCAAACCCAAGTGAAAGGGTGGAGTCGTGTTATTGCCTCTCAAAATGGAGGTTCGGCTAGTAATATTTTCCCCTTTAGATTAAGGGTTTTACAATGGAGTCGCCACTTATTTAATTATTGAAAAAATAAGAAAACCGTAATTGAAAAATTCATCATTTTATTAATTTGAAATTGAATTTACATTGATCATAGGAAAATTACATGGCTTTGGTCCTAGATACAATCTAAGATAAAGTACATGACTTTGTTTCCTAGTTACAATCTAGAAATTGAAAATTACATGGATAAGCATTGGTCTACTAACCCTTGATCTAAGCTCGGAGGCTATGTTACAAGGTGGGAAGGTGTTAGGCACCCACCTTGCCCGATGAAATCGGTCTTCTAGACTATGGTGGCCAACATTCATATCACATCATTCAATATGTTATCAATCAATTTGCATGTTGAATTTAAAGTGTGTGTGTGTGTATGTGTGATAAACCCTAATTCAGTTTGTTAAGCATTGCATATGGATTGAAAAATAGATTCTAGTGAATGTGTGTATGGTGATATCCTAGATTCAAGGATTTGAAAGAATTACGAAACAAACATGTGTTTCATATTTTTTATGTGAGTTTAAGATCTAAACTAGTGTTTATGCATGAACATGTAAAAAACAACCAAAAACATATGAAGAACACATAAGAACATTTAAGAACATTCAAACATATTCAAGAGAATTTAAATAGTTACTATCATGTTTTAATCCTAAATTCTCATCACGGTAACACAAAAAACAAGTTAGGGAAAGAAATTATACCTTCATGCAAGATCCATATGGTGGAGGAGGAGACTCTTGGTAGAGGTCTTAAGGGTGGAGGGAAAGAAGAGTTAGGAGAGGAAGAGTGAGTCTCACTCAATACCTTGAGTCTCAAGAAGACCAAGACATGACAAGACTACTCAACTTCACTAGAACTCAAGAGAAGGGAAGAGAGGGGATTTTTTTTGTGTCTTGGAATGAAGGAGGGGGGGTTTATATAGTAGTGGTGGAGGAAATATGAATGGAAGGCTATTAATGAGGGTTGACAAAGAATCATGAACCTAGACCTCATTTTAGCATTTGGGGAAATCTGGTGCATTAAATGGAAAGATTGGTAGGAGTGAGGAGCAAGCCAAAATTCGGTTTTCCCGTAGCTGCTGTAACAGCCTGTGGAGCCAACTTCGAAAAATCATATCTGACTCAATTTTGATCGGAATTGTTTCTTTCTTGTGCTCAAATTGAAGCTCTGGATGTCTAGTTTCTGGGAAAATTAACCTCATTCACAGATTCAAAATATTCTGAGAAATATTGATGAAATGCTAAGCAGAGGTCATTTGTTAGAAAATGGTTTCAGCACAATTAACATTAATAGGTCCAAAATTAGCTCCCAATTAACATTAAATGGCTCCAATCACTCTCATTTCAGACTTAATTGGTCCCAAATTTACTCTAATTAAAAGATAATTGCACAAATTACTCATTGAATAATTAATACTTAACTATCTAATTAATTAGGTGTGTCCAACCTTACCATAAAATGTAGTCCTAACCAATAAAATTATGACACATCATTGATCTCAAATTGATTATACTTATAACCAATCGAAATCAATTGTTCATAATCACATATAGTCGGACTCAACATGTGATAGTGCATCTCAGCCATTAAAACTTGATTTGATGATAATTTTCAATCTTGTGGTCCGATTAGGGCTTATGATCAGTCGATTTGATTGTTATAACATTAAGATCATTTTGGTGGAATGAGATTAAGGATCTAATGACTAGAATCAAGAAGTATATTTCCAAGGAAAAATTACCCTTTTACCCTCCCGGTGAGGTTAAATGCGGGTTGCAAAATGAGGTGTCAACAGAATGCCCCTCATTGACAGAGCTTGAAAAGCGAATGTCAATGTATGAAAGAGACACCTAACTTTGCAATCAGTATTTAACCGTGGTGGATGTATGATGCATGCAGATAAGAATGCAGACCATTATGTAGTGGATCAAAATGTGGACCGAATCTCAAGGGAAATTGCCTACGTACCTCTTGGTGAGAGGATCAGGTCCAAACGTAGTTCATACATGCAGCTCTCTCTTTTTTTTTTTTTTTGGAAAGAAAAAAAAATGAGTACAAGACATGCTTACCAGTGGTGATCTTGAATTTTGAACGTGCTTCCTAGAGGTCCGCGGATTTGAATTTGGACGTGTTTCCCAGAGGTCCAATGGATTTGAATTTGGACGTGCTTCCCAGAGGTCCGATGGATTGAAGTTTGGACGTGCTTCCCAAAGGTCCGGTGGATTTGAATTTGGACGTGCTTCCCAGAGGTCCGATGGATTGAAGTTTGGACATGCTTCCCAGAGGTCCGATGGATGGATTCGAATTTGGACATGCTTCCCAGAGGTCCGATGGATTGAAGTTTGGACGTGCTTCCCAGAGGTCCGATGGATTTGAACTTGGACGTGCTTCCCAAAGGTCCGATGGATTGAAGTTTGGACGTGCTTCCCAGAGGTCCGGTGGATGGATTTGAATTTGGACATGCTTCCCAGAGGTCTGATGGATTGAAGTTTGGACGTGCTTCCCAGAGGTCCGGTGGATGGATTTGAATTTGGACGTGCTTCCCAGAGGTCCGATGGATTGAAGTTTGGACGTGCTTCCCAAAGGTCCGGTGGATGGATTTGAATTTGGACATGCTTCCCAGAGGTCCGATGGATTGAAGTTTGGACGTGCTTCCCAAAGGTCCAATGGATTGAAGTTTGGACGTGCTTCCCAGAGGTCCGATGGATTGAAGTTTGGACGTGCTTCCCAGAGGTCCAATGGATTTGAATTTGGACGTGCTTCCCAGAGGTCCGATAGATTGATGTTTGGACGTGCTTCCCAGAGGTCCATTGAATTTGAACTTGGACGTGCTTCCCAGAGGTCCAAGGATTTGGATTTTGGACGTGCTTCCCAGAGGTCCGATGGATTGAAGTTTGGACGTGCTTCCTAGAGGTCCAGTGGATGGATTTGAATTTGGACATGCTTCCCAGAGGTTCGATGGATTGAAGTTTAGGCGTGCTTCCCAGAGGTCCGATGGATTTGAACTTGGACGTGCTTCCCAGAGGTCCAAGGATTTGGATTTTGGACGTGCTTCCCAGAGGTCCGATGGATTAAAGTTTGGACGTGCTTCCCAGAGGTTTGGTGGATGGATTTGAATTTGGACATGCTTCCCAGAGGTCCGATGGATTGAAGTTTGGACGTGCTTCCCAGAGGTCCGATGGATTTGAATGTGGACGTGCTTCCCAGAGGTCCGATGGATTGATGTTTGGACGTGCTTCCCAGATGTCCATTGAATTTGGACGTGCTTCCTAGAGGTCCATTGAAATTGAATTTGGACATGCTTCCCAGAGGTCCGATGGATTGAAGTTTGGACGTGCTTCCTAAAGGTCCGATGGATTTGAACTTGGACGTGCTTCCCAGAGGCCCAAGGATTTGGATTTTGGACGTGCTTCCCAGAGGTCCGATGGATTGAAGTTTGGACGTGCTTCCTAGAGGTCCGGTGGATGGATTTGAATTTGGACATGCTTCCCAGAGGTTCGATGGATTGAAGTTTGGACGTGCTTTCCAGAGGTCCGATGGATTTGAACTTAGACGTGCTTCCCAGAGGTCCAAGGATTTGGATTTTGGACGTGCTTCCCAGAGGTCGGATGGATTGAAGTTTGGACATGCTTCCTAGAGGTCCGGTGGATGAATTTGAATTTGGATATGCTTCCCAGAGGTCTGATGGATTGAAGATTGGACGTGCTTCCCAGAGGTCCGATGGATTTGAATATGGACGTGCTTCCCAGAGGTCCGATAGATTGATGTTTGGATGTGCTTCCCAGAGGTCCATTGAATTTGGACGTGCTTCCCAGAGGTCCATTGAAATTGAATTTGGACGTGCTTCCTAGAGGTCCGATGGATTTGAAGTTTGGACGTGCTTCCCAGAGGTCCAATGGATTGAAGTTTGGATGTGCTTCCCAGAGGTCCGGTGGATTTGAATTTGGACGTGCTTTCCAGAGGTCCGATTGATTGATGTTTAGACGTGCTTCCCAGAGGTCCGATGGATTTGAACTTGGACGTGCTTCCCAGAGGTCCAAGGATTTAGATTTTGGACGTGCTTCCCAGAGGTTCGATGGATTGAAGTTTGGACATGCTTCCCAGAGGTCCGATGGATGGATTTGAATTTGGATATGCTTCCTAGAGGTCCGATGGATTGAAGTTTGGACGTGCTTCCCAGAGGTCCGATGGATTTGAATGTGGATGTGCTTCCCAGAGGTCCGATGGATTGATGTTTGGACGTGCTTCCCAGAGGTCCATTGAAATTGAATTTGAACGTGCTTCCCAGAGGTCCGATGGATTTGAAGTTTGGACGTACTTCTCAGAGGTCCAATGGATTGAAGTTTGGACGTGCTTCCCAGAGGTCCGGTGGATTTGAATTTGGACGTGCTTCCCAAAAGTCCGATGGATTGAAGTTTGGACGTGCTTGCAAATAAATGGACTAATGCCTCAAATGAAAACATACTTCCATACAAGAAGAACATATTTACACACAATATAAATAGGCCAATGCTCCAAGTTTAAACATGCTTAATGCAAACAAATGGGCTTAACCTAACATGCACCCAAACATTTTTGTTACATTGTTTTGACTTTGTTCTCCAAGGTTGTTTGGGTGATTGGGACCGGGCCTCTGCAAGGCTGCCTACGTACCTCTCTCATAGAGGATCAGGTCAAGACGTAGTTCAAGAGAATTGGATTTTGGAAAAGAAAAATTTTTTTTTTTTTTGGAACAAGATGTGATCCTTTGAACAACCATTTTGGAAAATCATAGTGTTTAAGAATCAAACAAATCTCTCTGATCATGAAGGATCAAGATCATTAAACTCATATAATCAAAATTTGCTTCTTTCTTTTGAACATTGTCAGATTA
Organism: Lithocarpus polystachyus; assembly: GCA_033629205.1. Classification (NCBI taxonomy): domain Eukaryota; kingdom Viridiplantae; phylum Streptophyta; class Magnoliopsida; order Fagales; family Fagaceae; genus Lithocarpus; species Lithocarpus polystachyus. The sequence continues at coordinate 16,612,079 of CM066167.1, forward strand.
AGTCTCCAAAGGCAATCAATAAATGAAATGTGATAATATTTATGAATCACATTGTTAAGTGCAAACAAGGAGAGTGCTCCAGGTTTGGAAGTTCTTTTGAGTCATTTTGAGGTTTTGAGAATTTGAGAAATTTTGTCATCGGACATATCATCCTATGGGGTTTGACAATTTTAAGCATTTTCCTTTTTAATTTAAGAGAAGATATTATTAAAGTTTAAGATGTGCCTACAATTAGCAAGACTTCAAGGAGATCTTTACTCATGTGTTGTTATGTAGGCCGGGTTTGGGTTATGAAATGAAAGATATAAAAGGCTCAAAATTCCCTATGATGTTTCCCTCAAGTATGCATTACTCAAAAATCAAGTATTTGAGGAGTTTTCGTATTTCTTCCTTGTCATCTTCTCACTAGTCTTCATTGGTCACTTGTATCAACAATCATTTTTATGCTCATTCCTCTTGAATCATACCTCTAGACTTTCATCTTGTAAAATTATTCTCTTTTTAGGTTGCATCCTCAAGTTTCCAATTTGGTATGATTTTCCAATTTTCCTTTTCTTCTTTTTCTTTTCTTTGGCCCTAACTTTTGCCTAGACCGCCCTTTTGGGTTTTCAGCTTAGCGGGCTTCTTTTCTTTTCTTTCTCTTTTTTTTTTTTTTTTTTTTTTTTTTTTGCCCTAACTTTTGCCTAGACCACCCTTTTGGGTTTTTAGCCTAGCGGGCTTTTTTTTTTTTTTTCATCTCTTGATTGAATGAACTTTTTGGGGATTTTATGCCTTTCTTGTTTTTCTCAGCTTAAGTCATTTTGATGCACTCTCTATACACCTTTCTTACCTTGATTCGCTTGCATATTTCTATGCTTGATGAATCTTTTCCTTTTTTTATGAACTTTCTTTTAGATGAATTTGGTATTCCTCTTGGCACGATGAATTTTAGGCTCTTCAACTTGATAGACACTCTTTTCTTTTCTTTTTTTTTCACATTGATGGAATTTCATTTCTCTTTCCTTAATTGTGTGAAACCTCATTTTTCTTTGATGATCTCTTGTCTTTAGTCTAATGAATTCTCCACTTGTCTTTCATGTCTTCTAGGAGAGATTTATCAATTAGCTTCAAAGCTACAAGGTTGACTCCTCCTCAAAATGAGATTAAAGCATGCATACTCAGGGGCGTAGCCAGGAATTTCTACATGGGGGGGCCGATTCAAAGTATTGATATAATTCAAAGTATTGATATAAAAAGCATAAAGTAGTCGGATTTCAAACCATGAAGGTTGAAATCGACAATGATGAGTATCATCGTTGTATGGATGGTCTATATTTTTAGGTTGATATGGACCTTCTTTGAGATAAGCTCGTCGGATTTCATCTTATTTGTTGATAGGAAATTCACATATTTGTTTACGCGATCCTGGATCACGATCTATCTCTTCAGATTGAATTCTTGAACATTTGGAGGGGTGTTCATCAAGCATTGAAGTATCAACATATGTTTCTACAGCCACAGGTGTCCTAATTTTTGAATTGCTAACATCTTTTTTCTTAAAGAATGCATCAATTATTTTTCGTTTGCTCATAATTCTTTTAGCTTTAAGAATATGACTCAAAAATTAACCTGAAAAGAACTTCAAAAAATAAAATTTTAATTAAAAATTTTTACTTAGTTATATGAATTTATTCATATTCAAGAAAAAAAAAATTTTTCCACTATAATTTACAGTCAACCCATTTTTAATACTACTTTAATTAATAATAACTCCTCAAATAAAAACAAAAATTAAACACACAAATATTGGTACACAACATAAACCAAACAATTTAACAACACCCACAACCACAACCACATCCACAGCCAAATGATATCTAACTAATCAAAAATAGGTAATAAATCAAAACCATTTTACCTTAGAAATTTTGTCTTCACAAAGTGCGTGGCAATGCCTATTGCTTCTGTCTCTAACTTTAGATCTTCCCTTCAAGATTCATCACAAACAATCTCCCCATGCCTTCAATCATGTATTTCTCTAAAAATCTATGAAAATATAAAAAGCATGTGAATATTTAGGTGTAGATAGTTGAGAAAAAAAAAACATTAAAAAGGTATGAATGTCTAATGCTTAAAGAGAAGAAAACTCACCAGTTAGTCACCATTCACCAAGTTCCAAAACTAGAGCTGATGAAGAAAGAAAAAATTGGTCAGAATTTTTTTTTTTTTTTTTCCGGACTGTGAGGACAAAAGATTGGAGTTTTGGGAGCTGGTAGGCGGCAGTACCACTGCAAATGGAAGTGTATCAAGGAAGACAAAACAAAAGAATAAGTAGTAAAGGGAAGAAAGGGCTTCCGTGGGTCAGGGTGGGTTTTTTGAGATGTAGAGAAAGTAGAGTTTTGTTGTTAGTGTTAAATTCGAGTATTTAAAGGAAAGTAGGTCAGTTTTTTTGTTTTATTTGGAGTTTTGAAGGCCTAAACTAAAGCTGGGCTCCCATAAAAAAAAAAATGAAAACTGAAGCTGGGCTGGGCTGGGAAATAGTTGAGATGTGAGGGGGGGGCCGGCTGTCCAATGTTGGGGGGGCCCAAATATTTTTTTCAAATAGTCTAATGGATTTTTTTTTTTTTTTTTGCAGGGGCCACGGCCCCCCCAAGCCACTACGTGGCTCCGCCCATGTGCATACTTTGGTTTTTCCCACCCTAAGTTTAGATTTTAGTGGGTTCATGCAAAAAAGAGGCTAAGTGTTTAAAGGCTCAAATGGGCTAGCAATGGATAAAGATTGTTCTAGGTATTTGGGAATAATCTTGTTTAACCAAAGATGGCCTCCTATCCCTAGTAATGCTTGCTTGTAGGCACAGTGACTTAAACTCTTTTAATAAATTCATCTTAAAAGAAAAAGTATGAATGCTCTAATGTGGTGAATCAAAAGATCTTTGAAAATTGGATCGAGTGCATGGATTCTTGGAATTTTCTGATGGATGAATTCTTTTTGATTACCTTTTAAGACCATTTCTTCTTATATTCTAAGTCAAGTAGCAAAAGTCTTTACATGGATCAAATGAAATTAATCATTTCTTAGTACAAATTGATTGCTCAAGCCTTTAAACATTAAGATTTAGAAAATGTTTTGTCCAAGGGATCCTCATGTACTATTTTGAAAAGAAGACTTTTTTTTTCTTTTTCTTTTTTAATCTTGAAAGAAAAAAAAAATTGGGTCTTTTTGAAAAAGTCACTAGGAAGTTCAATGGTCCTAATTCAAAGTTTTTTTTTTAAATGACTCAAAGGCCCAATGCCCCTAGTCCAAACACTTTCTCATTTGAAATTTTTTTTTTCTTTTTTTTCTTTTTTTGGAAAGATTTGGGAATCTTGATTTTTTTTTTTTGAATTTTTTTTTTGAAATATATACATGAACAAAGTACATCAAATGCTACACAAATTTTTAGAATTCAAAGAAATATAGAAACATAGCAAACAAACTTTAAATTTAACCATGATATTGCAAACCAAATGTGGAGTGAGGCAAAGTTGGACCACTTGCTTCTTCTTGGTCCATTTAGGATGCTTGAGACTGGGATGCTTGAACCTTGATTGTGATGAAATGGCTTGGGCTTGCACTTGGAAGGCTTGAATCTTGATTATGATCTTTTAGTATTTGCTTGAAACGGCTTGGGCTTACACTTGGAAGGCAAGCATCTTGTGAACTTTTGGCCTTTGATGTTGATCGTGCGTATACACCTTTGATGGGCTCAAGTGTTGGGCTTAGACTCATTCAAGAAACAAATTGGGCTTCAATTTCAAGTAGAGTTCAACATAGGCTTTTGAGTTTGAGTTCATTCACAACATACAAGGTTCAAACAATCAAGATGGGCCCAAGCGTTGGACTTGGGTCATGATGGCTCAAACAACGGCCAAACAAATGCGTAATGAAATGCAATTTACATGGACCGACCTAAAGGTAGGTTCTATGAGTCATTACAACATGGGTAGAAGGTAGGTTAAAGGTCCCCACAAGCTAGAACGTCGTACCTCCCAACTTATGACTCCAAGAGCGCCACGTTGGTCCGAACGGTACAGTTTGTCCCTATGAACCACCATGGCATAACCATGACGATCCTTGTCGCAGTGGGTGGTAGGTTCACCGCTGGGTATGTGAGTCTCAGGAAGACCACAATCCACGGCTAATACTATCGGGCTTCCTGGTTAGCACACAAATAAAATAAATTTCATTCAAGCAAATGATGCATGACATGCAAAATAATGACATATTAGACATATTATATACAAAAAAGCAATAAACAAACAATGACATGGTTGGCCACCATAATCTAATTGAAGCTTAGCCCTCAATATCCCCAGCGGAGTCGCCACTGTGAGAGACCGCGCCCCCGGCTCCCTTTTTTACAGGTGTGTTGGGCCAAACCCACGTGAATGGGTGGAATTGTGTTATTGCCTCTCAAAATGGAGGTTCGGCTAGTAATATTTTCCCCTTTAGATTAAGGGTTTTACAATGGAGTCGCCACTTATTTAATTATTGGAAAAATAAGAAAACCGTAATTGAAAAATTCCTCATTTTATTAATTTGAAATTGAATTTACATTGCTCATAGGAAAATTACATGGCTTTGTTCCTAGATACAATCTAAGATAAAGTACATGGCTTTGTTTCCTAGTTACAATCTAGAAATTGAAAATTACATGGATAAGTATTGGTCTACTAACCCTTGATCTAAGCTTGGAGGCTATGTTACAAGGTGGGAAGGTGTTAGGCACCCACCTTGCCCGGTGAAACCGGTCTTCTAGACTATGGTGGCAAATATTCATATCACATCATTCAATATGTTATCAATCAATTTGTATGTTGAATTTAAAGTATGTGTGTGTGTGTGTGATAAACCCTAATTCAGTTTGTTAAGCATTGCATATGGATTGAAAAATAGATTCTAGTGAATGTGTGTGTATGGTGATATCCTAGATTCAAGGATTTGAAAGAATTACGAAACAAACATGTTTTTCATATTTTTTATGTGAGTTTAAGATCTAAACCAGTGTTTATGCATGAACATGTAAAAAACAACCAAAACATGTGAAGAACACATAAGAACATTTAAGAACATTCAAACATATTCAAGAGAATTTAAATAGTTACTATCATGCTTTAATTCTAAATTCTCATCATGGCAACACAAAAAACAAGTTAGGGAAATAAATTATACCTTCATGCAAGATCCATATGGTGGAGGAGGAGACTCTTGGTAGAGGTCTTAAGGGTGGAGGGAAAGAAGAGTTAGGAGAGGAAGAGTGAGTCTCACTCAATACCTTGAGTCTCAGGAAGACCAAGACATGACAAGACTACTCAACTTCACAAGAACTCAAGAGAAGGGAAGAGAGGATATTTTTTTTGTGTCTTGGAATGAAGGAGGGTGGGTTTATATAGTAGTGGTGGAGGAAATATGAATGGAAGGCTATTAATGAGGGTTGACAAAGAATCATGAACCTAGACCTCATTTTAGCCTTTGAGGAAATCTGGTGCATTAAATGGAAAGATTGGTAGGAGTGAGGAGCAAGCCAAAATTCGGTTTTCCCGTAGCTGCTGTAACAGCCTGTGGAGCCAACTTCGAAAAATCATATCTGACTCAATTTTGATCGGAATTGTTTCTTTCTTGTGCTCAAATTAACACTCTGGATGTCTAGTTTCTGGGAAAATTAACCTCATTCACAGATTCAAAATATTCTGAGAGATATTGATGAAATGCTAAGCAGAGGTCATTTGTTAGAAAATGGTTTCAGCATAGGTCCCAAATTAGCTCCCAATTAACATTAAATGGCTCCAATCACTCTCATTTTAGACTTAATTGGTCCCAAATTTACTCTAATTAAAAGATAATTGTACAAATTACTCATTGAATAATTAATACTTAACTATCTAATTAATTAGGTGTGTCCAACCTTACCATAAAATGTAGTCCTAACCAATAAAATTATGACACATCATTGATCTCAAATTGATTATACTTATAACCAATCGAAATCAATTGTTCATAATCACATATAGTCGGACTCAACATGTGAAAGTGCATCTCAGCCATTAAAACTTGATTTGATGATAATTTTCAATCTTGTGGTCCGATTAGGGCTTATGACCAGTCAATTTGATTGTTATAACATTAAGATCATTTTGGTGGAATGAGATTAAGGATCTAATGACCAGAATCAAGAAGTATATTTCCAAGGAAAAATTACCCTTTTACCCTCCCGGTGAGGTTAAATGTGGGTTGCAAAATGAGGTGTCAACACTCCAAAAGAGGAATGACGAGTTGAGTACCCTTCTTGAAAAAGCAAAGGGAGACGCAATTGCGGAGTTCAAGGCGTCCAAGCAATTCACTGATCTTATGGATACCAACTACGCAGCCGGGTTCAAGGATTTCAAGATGGACGCTATAGAAAACTTCCCTGAGGTTGACTTTAGCTCCATCAAGCTCAACCTTGGTGGTGCTGCTACAAGCTCCCTACTCCAAACAAGCTCAAAAGACATCAACATAGAGGATAATGCTCATCTAGGATGACATCTTACTGGTAGTACTTTCTTAGGTGTTCAACATTTCAAGGGCGCTCCAGCTTTCTCTCGTCTAAGGCCTCTTGGTAATATGACTCTTGTTTTTTGCAATTAATGAACTAGTAGGGTCCTTCCCAATTCGGTCCCAATTTCTCGTGAGTCTGGTTTCTGGTTGCCAAGGAGACCCTTTTCAGGACGAGGTCTCCTATGTTAAAACGCCTAGGTTTCACCATTGCGTCATATTGTCTAGTCATAAGGTTTTTATGCCTTGCTGTCCTTTATTCCGCATCCACTCTTACCTCATTTATTAGATCAAGGTTCAGGCGCAGTTGCTCTTCGTTATCCTTATTTTGGTATTTCGTCACCCTGTGACTAGCCATGTGCACTTTTGCAGGCATCATTGCTTCACTTTCATAGGTTAGTTTAAAAAGAGTTTCTCCTGTGGGGGTTCTCACAGTTGTCCTATAGGCCCAAAAAACGCCTGGTAGCTCGTTTGGCCATACTCCCTTTGTCCCCTCAAGTCGAGTCTTGATGATTTTCAGCAAAGATCGGTTTGCTACTTCTGCTTGGTCATGTACTTGAGGGTAGGCAGGTAAGGAGTAATGATTCTGAATTCCAAAGTGTTTGCAGAAGTTCTTAAAGAGTGCATTATCAAACTGTCGTCCATTGTCTTATATTAACACCCTGGGCATTCCAAACCGGCATACAATACTTTCCAGGCGAAATTCTTAACATTCTGTTTTGTGATCTTTACTAGAGATTCTGCTTCTACCTACTTAGTGAAGTAGTCAATTTCTACCACTAAAAACTTCATCTGCCTGGTTCCAAGTGAAAATGGACCCAAAATATCTAATTCTCACTATGCAAAGGGCCATGGGGCTATCATTGAAATGAGATACTCCCCTGGTTGTCTAGAGATATTGCTAAAGCGTTGACATTGGTCACATACCTTGACATAAGCCTTCGCATTTGCTTAAATAGTTGGCCAATAATATCCTGCACGGACGACTTTATGAACCAATGCTCTTGCTCCTAAATGGTTACTGCACGCTTCTTCAAGAATTTCCCTCAACACATAGTTTGACTCATCTGGGGCTAAGCACCTTAAGTAGGGCTAAGAGAAACTCTGTTCCTCGTCTATAAGAACATATTTGGCAGCTCTGATTCTTATCTTCTTTACTTCATCTTTGTCCCCTAGAAGCCTTCCGTCCTTGAGGTAGATGATTATTGAAGTCATCCAATTTTCTCCCCCTTTAACTTCTTGTACTTCCGGTAAATCTATGCTTGGCATGTATTGGATTTCATCAAACTTAACCATAGCCTCCCCTGACGAGGCTGTTTTTGCCAAAGCGTCCGCTTCCATGTTTTCCTCCCTTGGGAGTTGAATAAAACTAGTTTCTTTAAATCTCTTGACGAGCTGCCTTACCTTGCTTAAATATTTCGCTATCCGGTTTTCTTTGGCTTCACACATTTCATTTACTTTATTAATAATCAATTGAGAATCTCCTCGGATGATAATTGATTCCGCCCCTAAGGACTTGGCCAATTCCAATCCTTTGAGGAGTGCTTCATATTTCGCTTCATTGTTGGTGGTTTGATACTGTAGACGGACTACGTACTTCAACTTATCTCCTTTCGAGGATTTGAGTATGACTCTGATTCCTCCTGCATGCAACATGGACAAGCCGTCCACACTGACAACCCATTTTTGAACTTTGTGCAACTCGTCCAGCTCTTCTTGGCTCGGGGTAAATCGCAATGAAGTTTGCCAGCACTTGTGCTTTAATCGCATTCCTCGGTTGATAACTGACATTGAATTCACTAAGTTCTATCACTCATTGGATCAGACGTCCTGCTGCTTCTAACTTGTTTATTGCCTTCTTTAGTGGATGGTCTGTCTGGACATTAATAACATGAGCTTGAAAATAGTGCCTTAGCTTCCTAGAGGCTATAACCAAAGCGAAGGCTAATTTTTCCATTATAGAATACCGTCCTTCCACTCCTCTTAGCGCTCGGCTCATATAGTAGACTGGTTTTTGCACTCTTCCTTCTTCTCTAATTAGAGCCGAGCTCACTGCATGTGGGGACACCACCAAATACAAATACAACTCTTTACCAGGTACGGACGAACTTAGTAAGGGAGTTGTAGTGAGGTACGTCTTCAGGTCCTCGAAAGCTTTCTAACACTCATCCATCCATTCGAATGCTTTTTTAAGAACCTTAAAAAATGGCAAACATTTGTCAGTAGCATTAGAGACAAACCTGTTAAGGGCAGCTACTCGTCCAGTAAGAGACTAGACTTCTTTGATACTTCTTGGAGGTTTCATATCCAGTATGGCTTGAATTTTATCGGGATTTGCCTCAATTCCTTTATACAAAACCATGAATCCGAGGAATTTTTCCGATGAAACTCCGAAAGCGCACTTGCTGGGATTCAACTTCATGTTGTACTGCCAAAGAGTATTAAAGGTTTCTTACAAGTCATCTAGGTGCTTTCCTTCGTCCAGACTCATCACCAGCATGTCGTCTACGTAAACTTCCACCTTTCGTCCAATCTGTGGGTGAAACATATGGTTAACCAACCTTTGGTATGTTACTCTTGCATTTTTCAGACCAAAGGGCATTACCTCGTAACAAAACAAATCTTGGCTGGTGATGAAGGATGTCTTCTTTTGGTCTGCATTGTCCATCCTTATCTGATTGTATTCGAAGAAAGCGTCCATGAAACTCAGTAATCTATAACCTGCAATCGAGTTCACCAACTGATCAATGCGCAGCAATAGATAACTGTCCTTGAGGCATGCTTTGTTCAGATCGGTGAAGTTCACACACATCCTCCATTTGCCGTTAGCCTTCTTGACCATCACTACATTAGCCAACCATTATGGATAATAAACCTCTCGAATGAACTTTGCTGCGATCAGCTTCTGAACCTCTTCTTTAATGGCATTATCTCTGTCGGGGGCAAACACTTTTTTCTTCTGTCGTACGGGCTTTGAGGAAGGATATACATTGAAACGGTGGGTAATAACGCTAGGGTCTATACCAGGCATATCCTCATGATTCCATGCAAATACATCAATGTTCTTCCTTAAGAAATGGATGAGATCTTGTTTCGTCTTCTCTTCCATGTCCATTCCAACCTTTGTATATCTCTCAGGTTTATTCTCATCTAAAGTAATGTCCTCCAACGCTTTGGTTGGTTCTGCCACAACTTTCCTCTTCTCAATGTTCATCGTCTGAACTTGTTCGTCCATGGCCAACATAGCCAGATAGCATTCTTTTTCTTCTAGTTGATTTCCCTGCACTTGTCCTACCTAATGTTCTGTATGGAACTTGACTGACAGGTGATAAGTAAACGTGACCGTCTTCCAACTATTTAAAGTTGGCCTTCCAATTATGGTATCGTAAAAGGATGAACAATTGACCACCAAGAAATTCACGTCCTTGGTTACCCGTTGTGGGTTGCGCCCATCACCACAGGTAAGGTGATGGTGCCCACAGGCTGCACTTTCATTCCTTCGAATCCTACTAAGGGCGAATTCACTGGACGAAGTTGGTTTCGTCCGAGCCTCATTTGCTGAAAAGCAGGGTAATACAAAATATCTGCCAAACTTCCATTGTCCACTAACACCCTTCTGGTTGTATAGTCAACGATGAGCAAAATGATGACGATGGCGTCATCATCGGGGTGGTGAACCCTTTCAAGATCCTCGTCAATGAATGTAATGGCTTGCTCGTCCGTTGTCTTCGTCCTTGGCGATCGTCCAGAGAGTTGGACGTTTTGCACTATTTCAGGTATGTCTTCCTTGACTTGGAAGATAGCCCTGTCGAGTTTCCTTCTATAATAACTCTTATTTCTCCAAGTGGGGGTCGTGACGATTCCTCTACTTTTGCCTTCAACTTCTCATCTTTGTGATCTCGTCTAAGGAAATCTCTTAACTTCCCTTACCTGATGAGATTTTCTATTTGCTGTTTCAAATCGAAACACTCGTCCGTGTTATGCCTATAGTCTCTGTGGAAGTGACTATTTGTTCCTATTGTGTTTGTTGGGATCTCCTTTCATTTTTTTAGGCCACTTTAGGGAAGGATCATCCTTGATTTGCATAAGTACCTTTTCTAGTGGCATGTTCAACGGCGATTATTGTTGACTTTGTACTGAAGGGCCTGCCTTTTTGTTATCTCGATCTTTTTTAATTTTCTGTTCGTCCCTTCTGTGGGTAAGGGCCTTGTTCGGAGTGACGCTGGGATTTGCTTCCATTCTCTTAGCTCTTTTCCTCTTCTTAGCTATGATTGTGTCTTCTACATTCATAAAGTTTTGGGCCGAGTGAACGAGTTCAGCCATGGCTTGAGGTTTTTTCTCCTAAAGCTTATGGATGAATAAGTCAGAGTTAACTCCATTGTGGAAGGCTGCCAATAACAATTTATCGTCCACCTCGTCTATCGTTAGGGTTTCTCTGTTGAAACAAGTAATGAAGGATGGCAAACTTTCGTTCTCTCCTTGTTCAATGGTCAACAGGCTGGATGAAGAGAACTTGTGCCTTTGTCCTCCAATAAAATTATTGACAAACAACTTACTCAACTCTTTGAAAGAACTCACTGTGTTCGGAGGTGTCTTACTGAACCACACTCGCGCTGGTCCTTTAAGGGTAGTAGGGAAAGCTCTGCACATAATCTCGTTGGGGACCCCTTAGAGATGCATCGTTGTCTTTAAAGTAGCAATATGGTCAAATGGGTCTCGCGTTCTATCATATGAATCCAAGGAAGGCATCTTGAACTTCGGAGGCAAGGGGTAACCATTAATGGTAGTCGTGAAAGGGGAGTCTGTTCAATGGACCAAATACTCTACGGGATTTGCCCTCCTCATGTTCTCTCGCATCACATCTATGACCTTCTTCATCTGATCCATCTCCTTCTCCAAATGTGGCACCCTTCGCGAAGTGGTGCCCCTTAACAGGCTTTCAGGCTCAGCATTTCCTCTATCTTCTTGACTCTGGGCTTGTCCTTTAACATGCCCTTCATAATGTTGCCTCCTTAGATTAATCTCCTTAGTCAACTCTTGGTTTTGGTGAGTTAACTCCGCCATGGCGGCTGTCATGGACTGTATATGTTGGATGGAAGACGGTTGCATGATAGGCGCTGACTGACGATCTCAGTGGGGATTGCTAGAAGCGTCCCTACTCTCCTAGTGGCTCAGGCTAGTGGCCCTTGATCTTGTCCCAACCATGCAGCCTTTTGTCGGAGAAAGATATTATAAAAAGAAAGATTCTTCCCCACAGACGGTACCAACTGATAATGCGAAATAAAATCAGTAGACTGTATGCTTTGGGCTTCAATGGTAAGAGAATTCTGGGAAACCTGAATAGATGAACACACAATCAAAGGTGACCAAGGAGGACCGGTCAAAAACCCTCCGATAATAAAGTCAGTATATCTCTCAAATTCTGGAATTCCAAACTACTTGGAAATGATTTCTGTATGTACCTTTTCTTGTTGCCAATAAGCGTTTATATAGTACATACTGTGAGCAGTTACTTATTTAGTAACTTCTTCTATATTTAAGGAGGTCGAAGGTTCGGAGTTAACCTCCACAACTGCCATGGAAGTTACATTATTTGGTCTTGTATTCCATAAGTGTCATTAGAGGTGGTTTTGTGACAATAAACCTCAATTTATACTTGTGTTCTGAAATAAAGAAGTGGAGCTCGTCTAAAACCTATATACGATAATTATGCCTGGAATGCTTGTAGGCTGTCCATACATCCTTTTGGACAGACGATCTTGCTATGGACGAGCTCTCCATGCTAACTAACCCTCTATACCGGCCCTGGACGAGCGTGAAGTTTGAGGATTTAATACACCATCAAAAGAAGGTCGTCCTCGGTAAAGTCCGAGGAGATCCGTTCTTGTATATTTCTCTCAGGTTGGATTACAGGATCAATTCTTGAGGCTACAGTCTTTTTCCCTTAGTTTTTCGATCCCCCATTTCCTAGGGGTTCCTTACATTATATACCTCCTCTTGATTGATCTTCGTCCTCCATTTGTTGATCATCCAGGCTACTACTTGAGCGCCTGTCCTATCGAACACCCTTTCTAGCCCTCTATGAGTTGGGGTAGCCAATGCAGCACTATTCAAGAGTCTTCTCCACATAAATGCGGCCAGAAAGTTAGCTGCAAAGCATTCAATGCAGTGATAGTAGCTTTTTCTTAGATATTTCTAAGCTCTCATCCCTCTTGTACGTTCAGTGATGCACGTCCCTATCACTGGAGCTTCTTGGAAGGCCACCTTTACCATTAGGATAAACATTTGAACTGTACTTAGCTGATTCGAGAAGATACTCCTCCTCGGCCTACCTTCTCATTCGTACCCTTCCCATGGGACTCTGGGCTCAAACCACTCACTACTATTTACTCATCCTCGGATTTTCCATGCTCTCGGTCAATGCCCAAGGCTCAATATATAATTTGGGCCCTTAGCTTTACATATGTATATATATGTAAATTAAAATATGAATTTAAAGGTATAAAATAAATTAAATCTTCCTTGAATAAACATCTCTACCCATAGAAAATCAAATATAGTCGTGCACAGTGCACTGATAACGCCTTAAAATGTATACTTGTTATATATTTATATGGGCGTTATCTCCTTATTACTATACTTAATTTGTATAATTATGCAATAATTTGCATTAGTCCTTATTATTTATTTTTACATAATTTCTTGAATAAGATGTCATTTATTATGTGTAATTTTCTACTTATAGGAAATCATGTGAAAAAAATGAGTTTACAAGAGTTTGTGAGAGAATTGAGGCCAAATTAGAATTAAAAAGGAGCTAAAGGACCATGCTTAAATGTCTAAGGTGGTGCAATGCAGCTAGAGTGCTTGAGTCGTTTACCATGTTTGGAAACTTCAAATAAGGAAAGAAATCAAAGAGGCAGAATCTGAAAAGGAGAAATCAGATTTGAGTACTAGTCAATATTTTAGCCATATCTCACTTCTCAAAAATCCAATTGACTCAAGGCCAGATGGACTGGAACCGTGACTTAAATATTTATAACTTTCCAGTTTGAGTTTTTCGAAATTCACAATTCTTGAAGACCAAAATTAACTCACAAGTTGCTACTGAAAATCTGGACGAAAATTAAATAGTAAAAGTTTTATTTTCTTTGGACACTTTTAGGTTAGGGTTTTGAAGGGAGGGGAGTGAAAATGAATTTGGCAGAGATAACCTTGTATTTTCCTTTCTCTGATGGCAGCCTAAACTCTTTGCTAAGGCTAGAGGTTATGTTTCTTCTATAGGATATGAATATTCAATGTAATTCTTTCTAAGATTTTAGATAACAACATATGTGATTGTTCAATCAGATTTCTTTTAATCTATTAGTTCTTCCATGCTTTCAATAAGTTTAATCATGTTTTTCTTATTTTTTATATAAATTTCTAATGGTTTCAAATAGAAATCAGGTTTTAAAGTGAATGAGTTTTTCTGAAAACTATTCTAACCGCATTATTAATCTAAGTTATCATGCGTTATTGAATTGTCTTAGTTCAACTGAATCATAAGTTTTTAATTGTAAAAAAACAATCAATTATGAAATATATATTTTCTTAGATCACAAAGAATTTCATATCGATATAGAGAAACATCTCGAAGCCCTGGTATTTAGATTATTGACTTAAATCAGTTAACATTGTTTTCTTTTTAACAATTCCCAAACAAAAACTATTTTTCATCTTCACCAAAAGTGTTTTTTTTTTTTTAATTACATTGTCTTTGAATTTACCCCGCTCCTTGTGATTCGACCTTAGTACTTCGATAATTATATTGTTACGATCTCCTGCACTTGGGAGTGAGCAAGCATGCACAAGGATAAACCTCCACTCACCATACTGGTTTAGGATATAGGGCTTAGATTAGAAAGACTTATCTTGGTTAAATCTTTATACCTATAGTAAATCAAAACTGGTGGTGCAAAAGGATGAACCTCCATTCACCATATTGATTTAGAATATAAAGATTCACCAAGGTGTAATGTTGGTTTATCCTTTAAATCCATGAGATTTAGCATGTCTCTATGCAAAAGGTTGAAACCTTCACACATAGCATATACCCACAATCATATATAAAGGAAAACAAAACCTTCAAAAAAAAAAAAGACAATAATTTAAATGAAAAGAAAAGTAAATGACATAAATGTAAAGAGCAAGGAAAGTAAATGACATAAATGTAAAGAGCATAAATTTAAATGACAAGAATAATGAAAGAGCATGAAAAATAAATAAACTTCATAGATTTAGAATGTACATATGAGAAAAAGGAAAAATGAAAGGGAGTTAGGGAAGTAGCTACACTACCCTAACTCTAACAAAGAACTTTGGAGGCTTATCTACAGGTTTTTGGGAGCAAAAAAGGGGCTGGATTTTCTGAGTTTGAGAGCTTTTAAATCTATTATAGAGAAGGAAAGAGAGAGAAGAGAGGCTTAGAGAGAATCCTAGGCAAGTTAGGTAGAAAAATAAATTTTTGTGCATGAAAATTCCAAGAGGAATGGGGTTATTTATACAAAATTAAGGGGGAAATAAGATCCCACTAGGGGCCTACCCTTGAGGGATCTTATATCTTGCCACCTCATCGTTTCATCTAGAAGCCCTTCATTCATCCTTTCTGGATTTTCTTATTTTTTCCATTTTTCAACCATTTTTTTGTGTTGTTGTTTGGAGGTTTTTGGGAGCTGAGATTTCTTCAAAATAGACATCATTGGAAAGGTATGAGTTTCTAGTTTTTATCGGTTCTGGCCTCATCTAATTTTGAGCAATGGTTGTTGAGATATTGTGCTCGAAATGGAGATGACTGAGTGTAGAAAATCATGTAGCACTTTTCTTGGAAAATGAATTCCTCCTAATCCAAAAGAGATATCGTCAAGCCCTATTTTTGGTAGAGTATCTAATCCATCATACTTTAATATGTTCTAGGTTATTTGCATCTGTTGTGGCTGGATTTGTACAATTTATTGAGCAAAAACGCCCTCAGAATAGCATTTTAACCTAAAAAATAATGAAATAGTATTTTTAATCTAGATTTTGATGTTTTTACGATATTTCATCCATTTCAACTCTGATTTTGGCCCGTGCACTCTTGTTTTAAAGGGAATTTTATGGTGTTTAAGATGGGAAAAAAATTTAACTTGATTGGACTGTTGGATTTTTAGTCAGCTTTTTTACTAGTATCGCTTAGGGTTAGTTAATGTTTGTCAAACTTAGCCAAAAATGGTAAATTTGTGATTTTGAACTCTTGAATCATTAAAATGAATTATCTAACATCCGATCAAGATAGATAGAATTTTTTAACATAATTATGTATTTTTCTATGTTTAAAGATACAAGTTTTTCCTTTTAGGGCTTAAACTAATATTTTGACACGTTAATCGAAGTCAAACAAAATGCGTTATCAACAATTACACCTTCTTTGTTTGATATTTATTGAAACAATAAATGTTGGACAAAAAATTTAAAGTTGGATTTTGTCTAAAAGAAAATGCGTTTCGCACTCAGACAAATATCTAACTGAAAAAAAAATTTTGGAATTATTTGCACAGGAGGATGAAACAAGATCTTGGAGAGTTTTCACATTATCGGCATGATCTTCACTTATATGCTCTCTTTTGGTGTGCCTTCAAGTCACCTTTCTCTACAAAATGTTAGTGACAAAAAACATGGCATGATAGAGATGTAGAAACTTAGGATGCTCTTTTTATTTTATTTTATTTTATTTTTATAGTTTATTTATTTTAAAAGGTAGATGTTTGTATCATGAGAAAAGTGTGATGAAAGAGGTTTTTGTTGTTTATAAAAGTCTGTATCTTGATGGGGGATAGTTAAATCTAGTTAATTAATTCTAGCATGTGAATAATTAAATCTAATTAATTAATTCTAGGCTCATATGAAGAGGTTGTATAATTAAATGTAGTTAATTAATCCTATCACGTGATAATCAACTCTTGCTAATTAATCCTATTCATGTGAGGTTGGATAATTAAATCTAGTTAATCTATATATATAATAATAGGTAAAGCAGAGAGAAAATCTAATTAAATTTTCAATTGGAATTCAATTAGTGTCTAATTTTACGCCACGTGTCTCATCTCATCTAAATTTTAGAATTTCAATTAGAGTTTAATTTTACTCCATGTGTCCTATCTAATCTAAAATTTTAAATTTTTATGCCAAATTAGTTAATTTAATGTAGAAAACGAAGAGTCTAATGTAATAAACCATAAAAAACATAATCATATATATAATATATAATTGTGATTGTTTTTAAATGTATCCGTGCATATGCACGGGGTTACACACTAGTTAATCATAGAATGTGAAAATTTGATAATTAAATCTAGTTAATTAATCACAACATGTGATAATTAGATTTAGCCAATTAATCCTATACATGTGAAAGGTGGATAATTAAATCTAGTTAATTAATCCTAGCATGTGATAATAAGATATAATTCATTAATCTTATGCATATGAAAGGTCGATAATTAAATCTAGTTAATTAATCATAGCTTGTGATAATTAGAGTTAGCCAATTAAACCTATGCATGTGAGGTTGAATAATTAAATCTAGTTAATTAATCCTAGCATGTGATAATTAGATATAGCCAATTAAACCTATTCCTTGAGAATTTGTGAAAGAGTTCATTTATGCTCTGATTTATGAATTTATGTATCATTGCCTTTAGTAGGTAACGTCACGGTTCCTAAACAGGCTATCATCCAAAAATAAAATTGCCCTAGCGTAGATTTTTGGATGATCTTAGGGATTTTCTGGAATGAGATTGAGCAAGTTCCTTAGGTTAAGCTTGAGTTTCTTTGGTTCGGTGACAGTGACGAGAATGAGGTAATTAAGGTAACATAAGGAAATTATCTTAACAAACTTTAATGTAATTAAGGTAAACAACTTAGACTTAAATGGTTACACAAAAGTCAAGTTAACTTTATCTTTATTAATCAAATCTCAGTCAAGCCCTAAAAAATATAAGATCACTAATGGTGAATCAATATAATCTAAAGTTTAATACAAAGAAGATGTCAACAAACCAATGAAGACTTCACTTCAATTAAATATCCCCCTTTATAAGACATAATCATCATTTGGAGTAAAACTTGCAATCTTGGTTAGTATCCATATACACGTGCCCATGCACATGTATGATTGGGTACACACACACACACACACACACACACTTGAGTGTTGCTGTTTAGATCTTCATCATGTCTATATTCTAATGCCATAAGTTGTATGACTTTCTACATGCCTGTGCTCCTATGATCACATGTTTTATCTACTTTCCCTTGCTTGGCTCACATGACACGTAGACCTACACCTAAGCTCTTGACACAAGCACACACCTTTTTGAGCCTTTAAAATAGCTTACACTCCATCCAATTACGCAACGATATTTGAAGGTCAGTTACGACTGAGCAGACTTAGGGTGCCTAACCTCTTCCCATCTTGTACCCTAACTCTGAACCTAGTTTGGTAGAAAGACTTTCATGGAGTCATGTTTTGGTTATTGGACCTATAACTAGGTGATGACTCCTTTGTCTTTTTTTAAGAGACTCTACATACTTCTAGGCTCGCACCAACTTTGAGTCTAAAACCACTCTTCAGGGAGATAGAGTATCGCGTATCCCACTTTCATAAGAAGGAACTGACATGCCGATGTGTCATAAAAGGGGGTACGAATCATGAAACTTACACTCATTTCTCCAAAGGATGATGTACTTTTAAAAGATGTGACTGAATCTAGTATGATTGCCTACGTATCTCCTTAAGGAAGGATTAGGTCATCACGTTGTTTAAAAACATTGTGTCTGTTTTTTTTTTTTTTTTTCCTTAACTTTTGCTTAGACTGTCCATTTGGGTTTTCAATCTAGCAAGCTCTCTCATACTAAAATTTTTTATTCTTCTTTTGCATAGATTGCCCTTCAGGTTTTCAATCTACCTTTTTTTTTTCTTTTTCTTTTTTTTTTCTTTTTCATTTCTTGTTCTTTTTGGTCATCTCTTAAAGATCTCAAGCTTATTTATTTTCAAGAGAAACGACTTGGATTAAAATGAAAGGATATGTATTTAGAGGCTCAAAAGAGCGTTACCATCCAATTTGCTAAAAAAAAAAAAAACTCAGTTTACTATCTATAAACCTACTTTATCAATTTATCCATTTTACAACTCATACAACATCACATTTCTTAATTTTCACATCACGCCCAACACTATTTATTTTTATTTATTTCCCACACACAGTCTCTCTCTCTTTCTCTCTCTTCACCATAGCAATCTCTCTCTGTCTTCACCACAACACAGTAGCCCATAGTAGCCACAACCCACTATCGAATATCACTTACATGTACCTATACCCATATTGAAAATTACAACCATCATATCTGCAACCCACTACCACCACCACCACCACCACACCAAACTAACCCACCAACCGATCTCAATGTCAACAAGCATTGGCCATAATTGCTGGGCTTAGCCATATCAAACCCAAAAAAAAAAAACCCATAGCAAACCCAACCAATCATCACCGATCTCGGCCATAATAGATTAAAAAAAAAAAAACCTATAGGAGACCCATCTGATCTCAACACTGACAGCCACCACTCACAATGGCTGATCTCAGCCATATCAAACCCACGGTATTGAGAGAAGACCACCATCAAGATGGTGGTGGAAATGAACGACCAGAGGCAGAGAGAAGATTGGGTTCGTCTAGTTGAGAGAGAGAGAGAGAGAGAAGAAAGTTGTGTGAGAGAAAGAAATTAGAGAAAAGAAAGAGAGTTGTGTGAGAGAGAAAGAAGAGAAAAACTAATTAAAAAAAGAATACAAACTTTTTGTTTGTTTGTTGAGAATCAAAGAATACAAACTTAGTACAATAGTTGCTACAAGTAGCCATTTATTGTAGCAAATGTGAAATTTTTTTAAGAAATAGAAACCTAGGTATTGAGTGTTTTTTGACATTTGAAAGTGTAAAATAGCATTTTTAGGGGTTTTACAGCCCTAGATGTTAATGCTCTAACCGGTTTTAATTTGAATCTACCACTGAAATTTAGTTTTGCTCATTGGTAACAGCCACTAACAACTGCAACTTAGGATTTGTTGAAAAAGCTATGTTTGTAACATTTCTTTTTTGTAAATGAGATAACTATAGGGAGCAAAATAACAAAAAAAAATTATATATATATACACACACACACACATACATATATGCAAAAACTTAGACATAGTACTTAAGTGTTGTTCTTTAGATTCACCTTTTAAAATTCAGCCATGTGGTTTTTTCTCTCATAGGATGAAAATATACTTTTAGTTAAGAGCATCACCATTAGTGGTCGTAAAATAGTTTTTTAGCTATTTTATCACTTCAAACTCCAATTTAGTGCCCAACATAGGTGGAGGCAAAGACAAATTTTTTTTGCCTTTTTGCAACAATGAACTGCCAAGAGTAGCAGTTCACTGAAGCAAGAAGGCATAAAAAAAAAAATTATCACTTAGTTGGGTTTTGTGGTAAAGAGGAAGAGAGAGGAAGAAAGAAAGAAATTAATAAAAAATGAATAGTGTTTGGCTGATGGGAAAAATAGGACCATTAATGCTGGGTGTGTTGTGAAATTGTGTGTTAAAATAGAGAAAGTAGTCTTTTGAGATATTAAATGCTAAAATTTTTAGCTCCACATGACTGAATTTTAAGAGGGAAATCTAAGAAATAACACCTAATTGTTATATCTAAGTTTTGGTGCGCGCGTGCACACACACACACATATATACATACACCTATAGGGTTAGGTTTAAGTTATACTTGGTGTAACTCTAAGTAATGTTATACCACCCAATTACTTTTTATAGAATTCATACTTTGAAAATCCCACCACCGTTGAATTAAATGTTATATATGTTCTTAACATTCGTATAAATTTTCATGTCAATTAGTTGTTATTTGTCATTTGATCCCTAAACTTATTTTTTATGCATTATTTTAAACAAAAAAATTTGAATTTAAATAATTAATTGATGTCATGGCTATTAATCTTTGCTCACTTTGAAACTTTGCAAGTATGGGGAATATATGAATATAATGTAATGTAACAGTGATTTTTTTAAAATTCACATTCAATTAAAAAATATTGAGTAGAGTAACAATACTTAAAGTTAGACTAGGTGTAATTTGAATCATACACTTGGTGTAACTTTAAACAACATTACTGATTACACTACTCAATATTTTTTAATTGGATGCAAATTTTAACAAATCTACTATTAAATTACATTTTTTTTGTATATTCTCCAAAATTTTAAGGTGATCAGAGATTAATAACCATGTCATTAATTAATTTTTTAAATTCAAGTTTTTGTAATTTAAAATAATATATATAAAAGATGATTTTATGGATCAAATAGTAAATAATATCTAATTAACATGAAAATTGGTATGATTGTTAAAAAATAATATATAAAAGATGATTTTATGGATCAAATAGTAAATAATATCTAATTGACATGAAAATTGGTATGATTGTTAAAAACATATAAAACATGTAATTCAGCAATGAAATTTTCAAAATATGAATTTTATAACAAATTATTAGATGGTGTAATATTAACTAGAATTACATTTAGTGTATCTTGAATCTACTCCAGTATATAAAAAAGTTTTAAAAACTTAAGAACAAAATTAAAAATAAAGCCAAAATACAGATCCCAAGATATATATATATATATATATATATATATATTTTTTATGCCAATTTTGATTGCCAAAGAATGCATGTAACTGGTCTGTTCCCACTTCCGACCTGGATCACGGTCGCGTGAAATTAGTAAGCTAACTGCACAAATGCATTTTGAAGACATGCGCGAACGCGAACCTTCAGGCGCAGGCAAATGAAACCAGTTGGGCTAACCCTAAGTAGTATGTTTACGAAATTACCCTTCTACTTCACTATAAATTCCCAAGCGGTTTTCCTAAGACTGCAACTCCATTTTCGACAAGCCGAAGAACCTATAGATCTGAGCGGCGACGGCGAAGAACGCAAGCTCATTACACGAAAAGGGGTTGGGGTTTTGATCTCTCAAGGTACCTTCTCTATTTCCTCACTTCTTTCAACTATTTTTCTTCAAAATTTGAAGGGAAATTGAAGGAAAGCAAAATTTTTGAATCATTTAGGTTGGGTTTGAAATCTTGAATTTGACTTTGAATTTGGATTTTAAATCAATAGATTTTAAATGTCTTGATTTCAAATCTATTGATTTTAGATATATCTCAAATTCAAGCTTTTTAAAGCTTTAAAATTACAATAAATTTGTCAAATCCAATTTCTTGATGTTTTAAAATTATCTAACATGATATTTGGATTTTAATAACTCAAATCCAAATTTATATCCCCAAATACTACTATCTAAGCACCTCATTTAAAAAAAATTTCAACCTAATTTTTTATAAATAGATAGAAAAATAATTGATTTTATATATAACCAACCCCAAAATTATAAGACCAACTTTTGTTGTTGATGCATGTTCTTGGTTCTTATTCTTATTCTTATTCTTATTCCTTTTAAGAGTAAGTGTTTGTTAAGAACTCATGGGTAGAACTTATGGCTTGTTTGGAAGTTTAGAGAGGGAGGAGGGTAGAGGGGAGTAGAGGGAAGGAGAGTAGTGAGGAGGAGAGTAGAGGGGAATGATTCCCCTCTACATTCTTTGGATGTTTTTAAAATTAGGGAGGGGGAAGGGGGTAATTAGCCCTTTAAAAAGGGTAATTTTGTTAATTTAGAAAGGGTAAATTAGGAAATTCATTTGGTCAATAATTTATCTACTCTACTCTCCCTTCAAATCTCTCCAATTTGGAGGAATTAAAAATGAGGGGTTAGAGGTAGTTGAAACCCCTCCAAATCCCTCCCCCTCCTTCCTTAAAAAACTTTCAAACAAAGTAATTGAATCACTCTCCCTCCCTCTACTCTACTCCCCCTCCTTTTTTTAACTCCCAAACAGGCTATTACTTTTGCAAACTGGAAGAAGGTGTCCAAGAGCTTATAAACACATAATTAAGCTTACCATGTGAACATTCACGATGGCTCACTTACTCTCAAGGGTAAGTTCTACTCGAGTTTTGTTGTTGTTGTATGTTCTTGGTTCTTATTCTTATTCCTTTTAAGAGTAAGTGTTTGTTAAGAACTTATGGGTAGAACTTACCCTTGAAAACTGGTTTGCAAGGGGAGGGGTGCCCAAGAACTTACAAAAACATAGTTAAGCTTACCATGTGAACGTCCACGACTGCTCATTGATTCGATGGTAGCCTTTTTTTTTTTATTTTTTTGGCGGCTCTACTTATCTATAATTTATTTTAGTCTAGCATCTAGGTTGCCCCCTTCAAAATCTAATCACAAAGCAGCAACTCATTTAATCCCATACTGAATGAGCTACGTCTAATTATTTAATGTAGTGGTTGGTTAAGATACCAAGTGTTAGAAATGCATAAGTAGAAGCCGTTGGGAACTTCTTTTAAGACAGCTGCAATTTGGAATCCTATTTGGAGAAAATGGAGAAGAAGCTATCTGGGTAGAAGCGTCTCTATTTATCTAAGGGTGGTAGACTCATGTTTCTAAAGAGTATTCTCTTAAGTCTCCCTACGTACTTTTTATCTCTTTTTACTATTCTTAAAGCTGTCGCGGCTAGATTGGAAAGTATTCAGAGGAATTTTCTGTGGGGGTATTTTGAGGAGAGTTTCAAGTATCCGTTGGTGGCTTTGGATAAGGTGTGTTCACCCGTTGAGAGGGGCAGTTTGGGGATAAGAAGTGTAGTGTCATTTAATCAAGCTCTATTAGGGAAATGAATGTGGAGATTTGGTCACGAAGTCACCCATATTTGGCGGAAAGTTATCTCCACAAAATATGGTGAGGGTCAAGGGGAGTGGTGCACTAAAGTCTGCAGGTCTCATGGGTGTGGCCTTTGGAGATGCATTAATGAAGGGTGGGAGAGCTTTTCTAAGCATCTGTCCTTTGTAGTGGGTGAAGGAACTCGTATCCGCTTCTGGCATGATAGGTGGATTGGTGAGATTACTCTAAAAGATTGCTATCTTGAGCTGTGTGTGTTTAACGGTCAAGGATGCTTGCATCTTTGAGGTTTTGTGGGTTCCAGAAGGGGATACTGTTAGAGTGTGGAATTTAAGGTTTTATAGAGCGTTTGAAGATTAGGAGTTGGCTGCATCTTATTCTCTATTTCAGCTTATCCAAACTCGTATTCCTCGGAGTGATAGGAGAGCGACTCTTTGCAGGCGGCTAAAAGGGGATGGTAAGTTTGACACCCGGTCTTACTACCACGCGATTCGGGGTGCCTCAAATTTTTTATTTCCTTGGAAGGGTGTTTGGAATCCAAAGATTCCTAAGCGTGTGGCGTTCTTTTTGTGGACAGCTGCACATAGTCGGATTCTCACTTTAGATAATCTTGTGCTTAAGGGTCGCCCTTTAGCTAATTGGTGTTGTATGTGTTGCTGTGATGGGGAGTCGGTAGATCACCTTATTCTTCATTGTCCTGTTACTCATTCTCTATGGGCTTTCATGCTTCAGGCTTTTGGTTTTCATTGGGTTATGCCGGGATCGTTGGTGGGTTTGTTATCTAGTTGGCATCAGTGGCTTGGGACGCATAATTCGGAAATTTGGAAGTTGGTTCCAGGGTGCCTAATGTGAATTGTGTGGTTGGAGCGTAATTGTCGATCTTTTGAAGATAAAGAGAAGACGTTAGAGGAGTTAAAGATTTTATGTCAACGCAGTCTATTGGAGTGGTCTCGTTGTTGGGGTTTTATTGAGTGTTCTTCTATCTTTGAGTTTATGCCTCCCTTAGCTTAGTTTCCTGACTCCTCTCTTGTTGTTGTGTTATGTGTTCTATTATCTTTTGTTATTCATCATCATGAAATCTTGTACTTCACTTTTATTTTTCCCTTTTTAATATAAGAATTTTGATTACCTAAAAAAAAAAAATATAGGTATTATTCTTTTCACCATGTGTAGACCTCATGGTCATGTGAGATCTACACCTTGTAAGAAGGAAGTTGCATATATTGATGTGTGAGATACTTTCTACTTCTACTCTATATTCTTCTAACAATGTGTAGATCTCATAGCCATACAAATTTGCATGTTGTAAGAATGTAGGTGCATATATTCGATGTATGAGATACCTTCTCCTTCCATTCTCTCTTTTCATCCCTATGAAATGCCCAAAGATAGTTGTAAATTTGTTTTTTCTTGGTTGAAAATTTTCATATCAACCATGGAACTGGTATGGTTGAACTCAATGATGGGAAAATTCTCCCATCTTGCTTTGAAGATGAGACTTGTCTTGCCTTGCCTTGCCTTCTGTCATCAACAACAAAGCCTAAGCTTGAGTCCCAAATTTTTTGGGTCAGCTATGGATCTTTGACAAATTAGTTAAGGTTGACCACATGTTTTTTTTTTTTTTTTTTAATTTTATTCTATTTGAAGTCATATTGTGTTACTTCCCTCATTGACATGTCCCTTTTAATACTTCTACTAATGTTATTTTTGGTCTTTCTCGTTTCCTAAACTTGGATCAACACACTCTTTCTTACAAAATTTCTTTCATCTGAATATGATTAATCCATCTCAAGCAACTTTACACCATTTTATCATTAATAAGGGCTAGCCCTATCTATAAGAGGATTCCTTCATTCTAAATCTTATATTTTTGTATATTCTTGCTTTATCCATCTTAACATTATATATAAAGTTAACATTGAAATTAGTAATATACGTAATTTTTTTCTATTGATGTTCTATTCTCAAAAAACTCATTTCTTTGTACTCTCACAAGTGCCCTTCTCTTTTTTTTCTTTCATCAATGTGTAAACCACCTCATTAAGGATGGAAAGCTAATTTCATCTTCTCCTATACCAAAATTCCTTGCTCAACCCAAAAGTTTGATGTAATAGGAATGGCATTGGGACACCCATGATTCGGCCTTGCCTTGCCTTATATCCCTCTCTTATTGAAATCTAATTTTGTCTCTCTTCATATATTGTCTTGTTAAGAAAGCTTTTGGTTGTTTTGGTTTGTTATTAACATATCAGTTAAAATGTTCTATAAGTTAATTGTTGCCACTGTTGTTGATGACGAAGGCCTTGAAGCGGTGCTTTACACACCTCTCTTTGATCTCTTATTTTGGCCATGGATGGTGTTAGAGCATGGTGATGTCTATCGTGGCCTTTTTCCCTTTTAGTTGAGCCTCCCGTGGTCCTCCAATATGCTAAGTTTTGGTTAGTGTTCATTAAATCTTGGATCCCACAAGGTGTGTTTGGTAGCCTTTGAGGGAGGTAATTGAGGAGAAGAAATGACAAAAAATGGTGTATTTAGGAGATGGCTATGGTAATGACCCAAGGAAACGTGTTAACTTCATTTGTGTTATACTACAAAAGGATTAGTAGTCACAATGAGCCTTGTTGTAGTTTAGAAAGCCTAGATTAGCCCTGTATATGTTTGATGTGGGATTCGCAACGCACCCACACAACATACACTAAATCAAAATCCAATCAATCTATGGAATCACAAATTCCTTTACTTAAATCCTTCATGTTCCTGTTAGGGCCATGTTACAGCCATGTTATGGGCAATGCGTTGAGCCCACACAAAGTTACTAGGTTGGCTCTGATACTATTTGTAACGACCTAATAAAAAGTACTAGCTACAACTATGCCATTCTCCAAAAGGTTTAGTGTATTTACAATTTTAAGGTTCTTGATGGCAATTTATAAAACCCAAAATTAACCTAGGACATGCTTGATGTGGCGGTTAGAACACACTCACACCACATAATCAATGACCCACACAACGCAATCAATAACCTACATAATGCACTATCAATGTCCCACACAACGCATAATCAATATTCAATCAAATCTCTTTCTAAAAAAATAAAAATCCAATCAATTTGGGGCATCATTGCCATGAAACACAAACCCAGCAAAATGGCTTGTGCGTTCGTGTTGAACATGGCTTGAACATGCCCGCATGTCTATGAAGCACATGCACTTCATTTGGGGTGTTGTATCCATGTTGGACATGTGACACGTCTTAGAAACTTTTGCATGCGTGTCCTAGCTATGTCCTTTAAAAAAAAGATTATGGGGCACGGGAGGGACACAACTGGAATAAGAGGAATCAAGTACCTTTTCACAAAATAAAGAGAGCATTCATGCTCTATTGGTAACAATGCGTTTGAAAATTAATAAATATTGTTATTCATGGTTTGTTCTAAACATCCTTTAATATTCATGAAATCACGTTATTATCCATTATTGCTCTTAGATTGATAATGTGTTTTACTTTATATGAAAAATAAATGCTTAACAATATATTTGATAATTATTTATTAGACGTGTCCCGCTGTACATGTGTCCTATTTATTTTTTTAAAATGTTGTGCCTCCGTGTCATTCCTATGCCCATGTATGTGTCCGTACTTGCTGCATGTGTCTATGGAGTGTCTAAACAAAAAAATCATTTTTTAATTGGGTCATGGCAGGGACAAGGTAGCAACATGATTGGCTAAAAAAATTAAGAGAAAAATGCTTTGATTTGCTTACTTGGCATGCTCATAGTCATCAGCAGCAGATTGATCCTTCAACATGCAAATTTCTCCTTAAACAATCGCCTTCTATTCTCTCTATCTGGGCCATTGTGTTGCGATGTTCGGCAAACCTCATATGCTCTCAACCAACAGATTAGTGTGTCAATGTAGCATTGGATGTTCTAAATGCTAAATGTTTAGCGTTTAGCACACCAAACACAAAAAATCACCTCCATTGGATGTCTCAAATGCCAAAAAAATTTGACATGAGCTACAATGTGCTTCTACTAATAGAAGTGTACAACAACATGATATATATATATATATATTTTCTCTCTTTTTTTATTAAATGCTCTCTCTTCTAATAATAAACTATTTGTTCTCCTCTCTCACCCATCACTCTATGTTGCTCCTTTTCTTCTCCTCTCTGTCTCTCTCTACTAAAAGCTTGGGTATTGCTCTCCCTACCAATTTCCTCTCACAAATTCCCTCACTGAAGCTCTATTGCTTTATTGATACTTTTGCTCTCTTTTCTCTGTCGTCATCTCAAAATTGAAGGGCTTTTGTTTGGGTCATCTTCGACCAAAGCGAGTTAGGGTTTCGATTTACGCATATTAGCTTTTAGGGTTTCATTCAAGGTTTTGCTGACTCTCTCAAGGTTGGCGGTGATGGTAGGTTGTGGATGGTGGTTGCTGGGTTGATTTTCGGCTGATTTGTGTTTGGTTTGGTTGTTTTGGGTTTGTTGTTTGATTTGTTGGGTTTATCCAGTTTGGCTAATTTGGGTTTTGAGAAGCAGAAAAACGTTGAATTGGGAGAGGAAGAGGGAGCTTTAGATGGGGAGAGAGAGGGTGAGAGAGATATAGTGAAATGAATGAAAAGGGTTTTTTATTTTTTAGGTTGTTTATATTATTTTAATGTGTCGAATGTTAAAATAGAAGATGAGATGTAGGGTGTATTGTTAAATGATATGTTAAAGTAGATAAAGTAACTTCTTAATGCGATAAAGTATTTTTCAAAAAAAAAAAAAAAAAAACTTCTTGATGCTTTAAAGTAGGTTTTTTTTTAGAAAGATCCAATGCTAGTGCTCTAAGCAACCCATCACACCTCTTCGGTCAACTCTCTGTCTCTTGCCCACCCTAGCATTTGCTGCTTGCTTAGTATTTTTCCAAGGGAGGTAGAGTTACTTTAATTAAAAGCACTTTATCAAATTTACCTACTTATTTTCTATTTTTATTTCCTATCCATGCTGTTGTGGCTAATTGAATTGCAAAAATTCAGCAGAATTTCTTACGGGTGGGATAGGGGAAGAACCCAAATTTCACCTGGTTAAATGGGTTGCTGTTTGTACTCCTGTATCTTCAGGTGGCTTGGGGATTAGGAAAGTGAGACTTTTTAATGAAGCTTTGCTTGGGAAGTGGCTTTGGAGATTTGGGCTTCAAAAGGATGCCTTGTGGAGGAAAGTGATAGAAGTGAAATATGGTTGTAGATGGGGTGGTTGGTGTTCCAATTTTGTTTCTGGCCCTTATGGTGTTGGTTTATGGAAAAATATTAGTCTGGGATGGCCTTTCGTATCTCATTACTTCTGTATGATATTGGTGATGTGCTTTGGAGAGGATGGGCTTTGGAGAGAAGTGGGGGAGGTGGTTGAAGTTTTGTATTTCTACAGTCCGTTTTTCAGTTCTTGTTAATGGTTCTCTAGTGAGTTTTTTTTTTTTTGGTAGTGCTTGGGGCCTTCGCCAAGGGGACTCTTTGTCTCCTCTTCTTTTCTTGTTGGTGATGGAAGTTTTGAGTAGGCTGTTGAAAAGAACGGAAGAGGGAGGCTTTCTTAGGGGTTTGTTTTCAAGTGAATGTCCATTCACAAAGAGGTTTGCATATT
Organism: Lithocarpus polystachyus; assembly: GCA_033629205.1. Taxonomy (NCBI): domain Eukaryota; kingdom Viridiplantae; phylum Streptophyta; class Magnoliopsida; order Fagales; family Fagaceae; genus Lithocarpus; species Lithocarpus polystachyus. The sequence continues at coordinate 16,641,125 of CM066167.1, forward strand.
GCTTATCTTCTTTTTGCTAATGACACTATCTTATTTTGTGATGCACCTAGGGAGCAACTTTTAAATATTTGGATGGTGATGATTTTCTTTGAGGCTATCACATGGTTGAAAGTTAATATTGGTAAGAGTGAGATTGTTCTCGTGGGGGTGGTAGGGAGTTTGAATGCTCTGGCTAGTGTTTTAGGTTGCAATATTGGTAGGTTGCCCATGATTTACTTGGGTATGCCTCTTGGGTCTCATTTTAAGGATCTATCAATTTGGAATCCTATTATAGAAAAAATGGAGAAGAAGCTATCTGGTTGGAAACGTCTTTATTTGTCTAAAGGGGGCAGATTAACTCTGTTGAAAAGTACCCTTTCAAGCCTTCCCACCTATTTCTTATCCTTGTTTACTATCCCTCAAGTTGTGGCGGATAGATTAGAAAGGATCCAAAGAAATTTCTTGTGGGGAAGTTTTGAGGAAGCTTTCAAATATCCACTTGTTGCTTGGAATAAGGTGTGTTGGCCGGTTGAGGCAGGAGGTTTGGGGATATGGAGGATTGGCTTGTTTAATCAAGCCTTACTTGGAAAATGGTTATGGTGGTTTGGATGTGAAACCAATCGTTTATGGCGTCAGGTTATAGTTACCAAGTATGGAGAGACTAGTGGAGGCTAGTAGAGGTTTGTAGGGGTGTGGAATGTGGAAGAATATTAGAAAAGGCGCAGAGAGTTTCTTTGGACATGTGTTGTATGTGGTGGGAGAGGGTCTTCATATTTGATCTTGGTATGACCTTTGGTGTGGACACATTCCCTTAAAAGATCTTTACCCTGATCTTTTCTCTTGTGCTTTGGGTAAGGATGCATGGATTTCTGAGTTTATTACTATTACATCAGACGGTGGTAGTAGGGGTTGGAATATTCAATTCCACCGTGCTCTTGATGATTGGGAGATGGAGAGAGTGGATGCTTTTTACGAGCATATTTATTCCAAAATGCCAAGGGGTGTGGGGGTTGATAGTTTGTTTTGGAAGTTAAACCCGAATGGTGTTTTTGATGTGCGCTCGTTCTATAATTCCTTATTTGCTCCTCTTACCATTCCTTTTCCTTGGAAGTGTATTTGGAGTTCTAAGGTACCTAGAAGAGTTTCTTTCTTTTTATGGATAGCACCTTGGGATAGTATTCTTACTACTGATAACCTTGTAAAAAGGAACCTGCCTTTGGTTAATTGGTGTTGTTTATGCCGCTGTGATGGAGAAATAGTGGATCATCTTTTACTTCATTGTAAGTTCGCACATGCCTTATGAAGTTTTTTTGATGTTTGGTATACAATGGGTGATGCTAAGGACGGTTGTTTCTCTTCTTTGTGCATGGGAGAATTATTTGGGGATACACTCTTCTTCAATTTGGAATATGGTGCCAGCCTGTTTGATGTTGCTAATTTGGAAGGAACAAAATACCCGCACTTTTGAGGATGTTGAGAACTCTGTTTATCTTTTGAAGTCTTTGCTAGTTGGGATATTGTTTGGGTAGTCTCGTATTTGGGGTTTTGCATAATGTATTTCTGTATTTGATTTCCTGCAATTTGTTTCCGTTTCTCTGTGATTTTTTTTTTTTTTTTTTGAATTTGTTTCAAGTATAGTATGTTCATCATTGTGAACATGATGTACTTTTTTATTAATGAAAATATCAATTACCTATCAAAGTTTTTTTTTTGGCATGACCGTTGGTGCGGGGAGGCACCTCTTGTTGTCAATCATCCAGAATTGTTTAGATTTTGCAAGAATAAGGAGGCAAGTGTGGATGAGCTTATGCAGTTCACTAATGGGGTCCTTTTTTGAGATGTAAGCTTCTTTAGGGGTTTTCATGTTCGGGAATCGGATGCTGTGTCGAGCTTCATGGTTACAATAAATGGCTCATCAGTAAAAGGGGGGGGGGGGTGGTTAGGGAGGATAAGATGTGTTGGAAACCAGATAGAAGTAAGGGGTTTATGGTTAAAGATTATTATAGTCTTCTAGCGGGCTCTATTGATTTTTTTTTTTTCCAAGGAAAAGTATTTGTTAGCAGAAGATTCCTGCTCGAGTAGCTTTCTTTGTCTAGACTGTTGCTTTGAGAAAATGCTTGACAATTAACAATTTGAGAAAAAAAAAAAAAGATATGGATATTGGATTGGTGTTATATGTGCAAGTGTAATGGTGAATTGGTTGACCATCTTTTTCTTCATTGTCCGATTGCTATGGATTTATGGTCTATGGTTTTTGGTTTATTTGGAGGAAGTTGGGCTATGCCACAATCAATTGTCGAGCTTCTAGCTTGTTGGCTAGGCCGGTTTGGTCGTCATCAAAATGGGAATATATGGAGAATCATTCCCTATTGCTTAATGTGGTGTCTTTGGAAGGAAAGAAATAGTAGATGTTTTGGTGATATTGAGAGATCCATACCCGACCTCAAGCATTTTTTCTTTAGAACTTTATTGGATTGGTTGTCTGTTTTGCGAAACCAATCATTCTCTTCTCTGTGTTTTTATTGATTCATGTAATTTTTATTCTTGATTGTTGATTCCTGTACACTTCCTGTGTACTAGGATGTCCTTTTTTGATATCAATAAAGCTAATAACTTATAAAAAAAAATAGTGTTACTAAAAGAAGAGCGGATCAAAGAGAAATGATAAAGTTGTTTTGATAAATTTTTTAATGGAAACGATATGAAAGATTGGATTGGGTAAACGATAAAGGTAAATGATGCATTAAGGAGGATGAAAATGGGAAAAGCCATGGGATTGGATGAAATCACAAGGACGAAAATGGGAAAAGTAGTGGGAGTGTATGAGATCCCTATGTTGAAGTTGGAAGTACTTGGGTGATGTGGGCGTATGCTGGTTGACAAGCCTTTCCAACAAGATCTTTTGTATTAGCAAAATGCCTAGTGAGTAGAGGAGAAGTACTTTAATACTTATTTACAAGAACAAGGGGGTATTCAAAATTGTACAAATTACCGTTGAATTAAACTTACAAGTCACTCAATGAAACATTGGGAAAGAGTGATTGAACATAAGTTAAGACATGAAACAAGAATATCGAATAATTAATTTGGTTTTATGCCCGAATGTTCCATCATAGAAGCTATTTTCTTACTTGGACTACTAATGGAAAATTGTAGAGGGGTCTGTAAAGATCTTTATATGGTTTTCATTGACTATGTGGTGGCTTTTAGAAAATAAAGCAGTTTCTCTAGAGTATATTAAGTTGATTAAGGATATGTATGACGGAGTTGTAATTAATTTGAGAATAATTAGGGTCTGTTTGGATACCGCTTATTTTGCTGAAAACTGAAAACTTAAAGCGCACCGTATAGCAAATAATCTGCCTAACGCGTGAACATTGTCAGGTCCCATGCTTAAAACGCAAAACGCTGCAAAATGTAGCACACACACGCACGCTAAGTGGAGGAATCACAAGTGAGTTTCCTATCACTATAGGTTTCTGTCAAGGATCAACATTAAGTCTGAAACTCTTTGCACCAGTGATTGATGAGTCTTTGCGTTAGTGATTGATGAGTTCGCTAAATTGATTCAAGAGGAAGTCCCTTGTGATGTTGGACAAATTGAGGAATTTGTTTAGGTGTGTATTTAGGGTGTTTAAGGGCTATATGAACAGTATCTATGAACAAAATCTAGAGACAGAAAGAAAAAGAGAAAAGGAGGAAGAAAAGAAGCCACAAACGCCAACGTGACTCTATGCTCAAAACATTCAATAACTTTGTAAATCAACTATCTACTACGTTTGAATACATTGAGTGCAATATATATAAAGACTCTTTCTTGTACTAGTAGTATTTGAACTCCTAGTAGTAATAGGACTCTAGTTTGACCAGTAAACCAAACCTAGTAAATGCTCAACTTGTACCCAAAAAAAAACTAACATTTATGATCTCCCAGAAGACTCTAGACTCAAACAAACAACCAAATGCCTTTAAGTCGCGGGAATTGCAGAAATTACAAATTTGCTCCTGAATGTAAAATTTCTAATAACTAATAAAGTAAAACCTAGATAAAAACTTTTTTTACCCTAAAAAATTCAAACTTAGACCATTAAAACCACTTGACTTTCACTGCCATTAGACTTTACACCCATAGAATAATTTTTGAATAGGCGAGTTTGCAAAATAAAAGCAAACCCATCTTCCATGGTTGCATCACCTTGTGTATGCTCTTTGCAAATAATATAGTTAATATAGTTTTAGTGGATGAAACTAGAAGTGGAGTTAATGTCAGGTTAGAAATTTGGAGAGATGCTCTAAAATCCAAAGGCTTTCGATTAAGTTGGACCAAAACTTAGTACGTGAAATCTAAGTTTAGTAAAAGTAGGAATTGAGATGGACTGGTAAGACTTGATGGCCAAGAGATACTAATTGTGAGAACTTTTAATATCTTGGATCAATAATTCATAAAGATGAAGAGATTGAAGAGGATGTGAATCATAGGATGAGGTGAGGGTGGATGAAGTGGAGAAGCGCATTAGATGTATCGTGTGATTGTATAATTCCTATTAAATTAAAAGGAAACTTTTATAAGACTGTTGTATTACCAACTATGCTCTATGGTGTCAAATGTTTGGGTTGTTATGAAGTAACATATTCATAAAATGAGTCTAGCAAAAATGAGAATGTTAAGATGGATTAGTGGAAATATATGGAAAGATAAGAATTGAAATGAGGAAATTCCCTTAAAGATAGTGGAAGCTCCTATTGATGAAAAGATGAGAGTTACTTGAGATGGTTTGATAATTTTTTAGAGGAGAGAGATCAATGCATTGATAAGTAAGAGTGAGTTGATCCAAGTTGAGGGAATTAAAAAGGTTGAGGAAATGAACTGCACTAAATATTGTACTAAATATCTTTCTTAGGTTTTTTATCACACTAAATATCTTTCCAAGGAAACTACACTCTAAAACAGGGTCTAACTTAAGCTACTTTTGCGTTCAAGAGGGAACTTTTGGTCGTACTTCAGCACACTATTGATTGTTTTGGCTACTATAGGTTGGGACTGTTATGGAACATTATCTCTTTTTTACCAATGAATGGTTTTAGTGCATGAATAGGTGTTCTGTATCACCAGCACACTAGCTGTGAGTCCAAGTTTCCTGTTAATGATTCATTGTTGTAGTGCTTGTTGGTTACTTAGTTTAGGGGGTGACTAGCTTTTTCTCTCTTTCTTTTTCATAAGTAAAGTTCGTCAAGGATCACTGTCTATATTTCTTTCCTAGAAGCTGCTTCTAAGCTGGGAAGTGTTTATGTTGCAGATACATTGTTTGATGGGCCATAAAGACCTTCCTTTTGAAGTTGGACAAGTGGCAGAGTCCAGATCTTTTATCCAAGGTTTTCGTGGTGCATGGTTCCGATGCAAGGTATCTATTGGTTATTCTTGTTATATCTGACACTGTATTAACATTTGTTGATGAATAACGTGATTCTGTTCTAGTTTTGCATCTATGATCTGTTGTTTATAGCTGTATCCACTTTTCAAAGGGAACAGAAAAAATAATGTGATCTCTTAACATAGAAAGCGTTGAATCACTACTCATTCTGTTTTGCTTTTCGGGATAGTGGGGGAGGTGTTTGAATTACTGTTTGTGACTGAACATTGTGGCCACATGGGTTTCTATTGTCACAAGTTTATTCCTTTGATTTTTTGAGAAATAGATAATACAAGTATATATATTAAGAGTCAAGTGTCAAAGCATTGCAGCCAGGCTTTGAACACCTAATGCCTAAGACTCATCGAAGGTTTTTGTATCTGTTCAACTAGAAAGATACCTATCTACCTGCAATCTTTGTAGACACCTCACAATTTTAAGCTGGGCCACAATGGATACACACACTCTATTGGATTCTGTTCCATATTTCTTCTGTTAGTAGAGACATGTTGGTGACCTCCTATATTCTTAATGTGGGATGAGAATAGTGGTGAGTGGTTTATGGTTGCTGACCACATAAACTCTAGTCAAATAAAGCCAACTCTTAGCTCCTACCCATTGATTCCTATCATGGTTGCACATGATAGCATGATACTTCATCCATAAGCTAATCGTTTTGATGCCATGATTGATCTTATATTATCAGATACCTTGCTAAAGAGACTACTTGGGATCTAGAGGAAAATTCCTTTTACCACCTGCTGGTTCCTTTTATCATGATGTTTAATGATAAAATCACATTTAAAACTTCAGAGTGAATCTTTTCTCTTTGCTTAAGTTATTCCCTTCCTTCCACCCCTTCTTCTCCCTCTGGGAGTTAGGCCACCTACTAATAAATAAATAAATAAGTATTTCATTCCCTTGGATAATCCTTGTGTTTTCCATCAGATAAAGAAGATTAGCTGGAAAAAAGGCCAGATGGGGCATGACTTAGAATATGTTGACTTTCCAGATGAAAGTAAGTATTCTGTTTTGGTCTATGTTACTTGGTATACCTTACAATATACGTTCTCCTAGGTCATGCTTGTTAAATTTTTAGCCTCATTAAATAAAATAGTGCTATGTTCTTCTTAGGCTTCATTTGTTGTCATTTGTCCAAAAAGTAATTTGGGTCTCAAAAAGCAATCTTAGAAAGTATCAAATTAGTAATTTTACGAGCACTCCGTTTGTTTCAATGGAAAATCTTTTGCGAAGATAGTTTTCTGCGGTTTTTTGTGTTTGATAGCATCAGATTAAATATGTCAAAAAAAACCAACTATCTTTGGTCAACGGAAAATCCTATTAAAAATATATCTTATTTTTAAGAGACCGTTTTTCATTAAAATTTTCCGGAAAACAACTCTATCTCATGGCCACTCTAAATAAAGAAAGTTAAGAGGTAATACGGAAACTATTAAAAACAACTCTATATCATTTTAAGGACACTGCCAAATGTAGGAAAATGAGATAGGTTTTCAAAAAATACTTGAGATGCCTCATTTTTTAGAAAACATTAATGTCCAAACAAATGCAGTGGAAGAGTGATTTTTGTCAAATAAATGAGTTTGAAAACAAATTTTTGGTATAGGTTTCTAAAAACTCATGTCTCACTTAAGTTGATAGATTTTCACCCCAAAATCACATTTTGGAGACCAAAAAGTGGAAATAAACACCTACATAATGTTCTGTACTTAAGAAATAGTTGTTGCCAAGAAGATAATGTTGGCTTATCCGGTCCTAATATTATATATGTATGAACAGGTGATGGATGTGAGAGTCAAAGAAATAAATGAACTTAGCTTCTCTGATAGACAATTACTACCATTGAGTAGCAGGAAATGCAAGATTTTTTTATTTTCATAAACAAATACGTTGAAAATCTACTGGATTAGTTTGTTTCTAGAATTTTTTTGAGAGGTAGTTTGTTTCTAGGTATTGAATGCTAAAAATCCATTGGATGTGTGATACAGGGCAAAGAGCTAAAGAATCTAATCTAATCTTATTAGGATGGCAGCAACCTGATGTTTCTATGTTCATATAACTTGAATAGAACATGTTCATATAATAGATGACTAATACCTCACCCTAACACGACTTGGATTTAATGGGATTTGATCAGTAACTCCAATACCTTATACCTCACCCTAATAAATGTCCACAAATAAAAACCCAAAACGTAATAAAACCTAAAGTAATTCTTTGTGGACCACAAATATATCCATGTTCAGAAATACCTGAATGTTGAATTAAAATAAAATAACATAAAATAAAAACCACCTTATTGCTTGATAAAATCCAAAATAAGATTTAATGGGCTACAAGTACAGCTGGTGTCTAGAAATATAATATAGAAATATCTCTGACTCCTAAATTTAGATAAAACTAAATTAAAACTAAACCATCTCCGTCTTGCTTGCATTTACATGATGAAATGTTTGTGCTTTTGTTTGTAAGAACTAGTATAATTCTTCTGTTTTACGCCCTTTACAGAAATAGAATGGACAAAGCTATATCAAAAGCCCATTAATACAAAGGAGGTAAAAAGTCAATTGATGGTTCGTCCTTGCTTTCCTCCTATCTACCGGGAAAGTGAAATGCCTGATGTTAATACCATCTCAGAAGTGGTAGTCATTTTTGATGATGTTTTGAAAGTGGGGGATTTGGTAGACTGGTTTACTGATGGTTGCTATTGGTCTGGAACAATAATTGAATTATTGGGGGACGAGAAGGTAAAGGTAATATTTCTGTCATCATCTTTGTATTGAACACTGGATTTGCTTGCTTGTTATCATCTTGTATCATGTCTAATTTTGAGATGGTTTGTGGATATGTTTTTGCCTCTATGCTGTTAATCATACTGACCTTTTTATGTATAATCTAGTTGCTTTTTTATTTTTATTTTTTATTGAGTGTCTGGTTGTAATTCTTTAAGGGCGCTCACTTTTGAGCATTCTTTCTTTTTTAAATAACCTATTTTGTTTTGCTTTTTGAAAAATGTTTGGATAGTCTAGTCATTTACCTCTGTAACATTAGTTCTAACCACTTAATTACTTGCTTTACCTACCTACCTTGATGTTAATATTTTGGTTACAGGTTGTATCATCAATATCCAAGTTATTTTGTTTCTAATGCAACTAATTAAGTGATTTCTTTAAAATCAAATATTTACTTCCCATTAGGTTTAGGGTATGTTTGGTTGGGTAGATTTTAGGAAGCATGGAAAAAAAAGGAGAGAAAATGGGAGGGAAAGAAATTTATTGAGGTGTTTGGTTAGGAGAGAAAATGAGAGGGATTTTGGTGGGGCCCAGGTATTTTCTCTCCGAGCCTGCCAAATTGCAATCTTTCCAAAAGGAGAGAAGAGGCAGGTGAAAATGGGAGCTAAAAGAGAAAGACACAAATACCCTTAGAAGGTTCACTCAAGTGAAGGACGAGTCATAGTGAGTCAAACTGAGTTTCATGCCGAGTCCACCTGTCATCGTCCTCTCCAGTGGCCTATCCAGTGCTCCAGTGGCCACATCTGCAAAATATACCTTGAGCAAAACCAATCTGGAAATTTGGTTGTTCTGACTGTTGAGCTTTTTTTTTTTTTTTTTTTATATAAGAAATAGGGCGTGGGTGGGTTTTTTTACTCTCTGTGTGCATTTTTTCATTTGGTAGGGTAGGTGATTTTTATTTTATTTTATTTTTCCATTTGGCCTGGTGGGTGTTTTTTTATTTTTGGTTACTTTGTTTGTGCGTTTTTTTTATTTGGTCAGGTGGGTCACTTTTTTTTCAATCTGTGCATGAGTGTTTTTTATTATTAAAAAAAAAGGTAATTAATTCTAGCCTTTTTAAAAAAGAATTAGGTATTAGGGTATATTGGTAAATTTACACATTCTATTTTCTATCCTCCTATTTTTCTTCTCAATCAAATAAAAAAGTTTTCCATCTCTCCACTTTTCTATTGCTCCAACCAAACACAAACGAGGAAAATTAAAATCTTTTCTGTCCTCCCACTTTTCCATCCCTTCTTAATTTTCTATCTTCCCACTTTTCCATCCTCCCAACCAAACGGAGCCTTAATGAGAAGTTAGTTTAATGATTAAGAGTCATTGGTCTCATTTTTAGACTTACTTTTTGATAAAAACAATTTTAAAGATTGAGAAGAAAATTAAGAAGCATATTATTTATACTGATTTTATTTATCCTTAATGAGAAATAGGTTATTCTGTTTTTTGAAAATGGATTGCAGTTTTTCCAGAAGTGAAAACAACAATTTACCTCTTTTTAATATACCACAGTTACAATTTCTTCTCACGTTTAAATCCAATACTAAACATCTGAAGCACAAAGAGACATCCAATACTACTTATAAAAAAAAGAGATATCCAATACTAAACCTCTGAATGGGGAAGCACACAGAGATATCTGAGACTAAACCTCTGATGGGATTTCATAAGTCATTTAGAATTAGGTTTCCTCAATAATAAATTATAACTAGAATTCAAGTTTTTTATGTTAGTAATAATTAGGGCTTAGTAGTCTATAAAAACATAGTATTGTGGTCCTATCAGGAGGGATTATTATGATGAAGAATAAGAATCTCTTGAAATTGTTCCAATGCTCTGGTGTTGACTCCTAGAGGTTCTCTTTTGCTTGGTGTTGCTCCAAGCAAGCCTAGGTGCTGACTTTTAGGCTCTCTTATCTTTATTTTTTCATTTATTTAATTTTCTTGTTGCATCGTTTTGGTTTAACCTGCTTCAAATTTTGGTTATGACTCTAGCCAATCCTAGGTATTGACTCCTAGAGGTTCTTTTTTGCAAGTTCTGACTCCTAGGTTATTTTATTACTTTATTTTTCCAGTTCTTCAATTTTCATTTTGCATCATTTTGGTTTGTCTTGCATCAACCTACCTGTGGTGATGGACTAAAGTTAAATATTTATTTTTCTATTAATGGCAAGTGAAAGTCTCATGCTTCCTCAAACCAATCATATAATCCTACTTCATATCATTTGCATCTTGTGTACTCATGTTTTTATAATAAATAAATAAAACATGCAAAACAAATTAAAACATTTAAGACAATTCAAAAGAAAGGTTGACAAATACAGAAAATAGGAGGCTCATACATAATAGCCACCGTATCTGGCAAAGTAGCTCAAAATGTGATCGAAGTGCCCTTGATAGGTAGGCCTTTGGTGGATGAGTCTCAAATCAAGTTTGGCCTTAGTGCCTCTATAAATCAACAATGAGGAGTGTGGGGAAGTGAATGACGAGGGTGCTGATCTTGGCATTGTCCATGATAATGGCGGCCATGGATTGAGGATGTTGATGAAATTGTTAGCGAAGAGAGTAATGGCGAAGATTTGTTGCACTTTCTAATGAAAATAAAGGGGATGGGTGATGCGGGACAACCAACTCTAAGAGCCACGTGTTTGGGAAACAAAGGAAGAATAAAACAATGGGATGGGACATAAGAATCAACACTTCGAGTTTGCTTGTAATTAGCAGTAAGTAATTAAAAATAGAAAAATAGAACCTAAGAATAAGCACCAAGAGTGGGCTAAAGATCAGAATCCATGAATCAATACATGTGCTTGCCCAGAATCGGCACCAAGCATTGGAAGAAAACTTCTAATCCAAATTATTTTAATCCATGAAAAAATGTCGACAATAGTGAATCTAGAAGCCCTTGTAGGGTTCCCAAATTAAATCCAATATGAAGAGAAACTCATAATGAGAATATATGAGATATTGAAGTAAAAATAAAATAGAATAAAATCACTCTAACAACATCATTTTTGATCAATTGGGTTCAACAAAATCATTTAGGGTTAATGGGTCCAATTTAGTGGCCTTGATTTTAGAAATTTGACCTTGTTGAGTTTAGTGGCAGCGCTAGATGGGTCACCAACCTTGGACAGAGTGGGGTTTTTGTATGTGTGTGTGTGTGTGTGTGTGTTTTTTTTTTTTTTTACAGAATGGGTTGGGCCATGCTGTGTAGATTGAATTGCTATTTCCCACCTTAAACTATGGGGTCATTTGCAATGTGCCCCCTATGCTTTAAATTTGAATAATCACCCTCTTAAATTATATTATTGGTTGTATTGGAGAGAGAGAGAGAGAGAGAGAGAGAGAGAGGGGGGGGGGGAGGATTTTCTTGATTTATATCTTTTATTCTTGGAAACCTGTAAAGTTAAAGCCTGGTAATGAACCAACAAAACCCTTGAGGCTTGTCAGTGTTGTTAAATGCATGGAGAAGTTGTAGGAATACTTTTTCAGGGAGGTATGGGAGATGAATTTAAATTCCATCTAGTTAGTTAGCCTAAAATTTATGTTGCCATGCGGCTAGGAGAGTTAGGATTTAAGAATGTTAAACTTTTTAATCAGGCCCTTCTTGGAAAGCAGTCATGTCAAAATTTGATTGAAAGGGAGGCTCTCTAAAGACAGGTTGTGGATAAAAACTATGGTACTTTTTGTGGTATTTTTAATTAGGCACTTTTATGAAAGTAGTTATGTCAAAATGTGATTGAAAGGGAGGCTCTTTAAAGAGAGTTTGTGGATAAAACTATGGTACATTTTGTGGTGGTTGGTTCTAATATGATGAATAGTCCAAATGGGATGAACTTATGGAAATTTATTAGGAAGGGATGGGAATGCTTTCTTGTTTTGCTAATTTGAAGTGGGTGACAGCACGCGCCACTTGTATAAATTGTTTGCATGATAACTGGCAAGCAACCTTTGATGGAGGCATGTCCAAAATTGTTTCAGTAATTTGTAACAAGGACGCTTTGGTGGCAAATCATATGAACGTGACTAATGGTAATTTGCTTTGGGACACCAATATCTTGAGAACTTTTTATATATATAAAAAAAAATGTAAGATTGGGAGCTAGAACCTTTATCTTCTTTTCTACTTGACTAATCTCAAATTAACCATTTTCCCTTAGAGAAGATGTTCTTTTTGTGGATTGTAGCATTAGGTAAAATACAAATGATGATTATTTTAAGAAAGCGACACATCATAGTGATGGATTGTTGTTTTTGGTGTCAAAACGACCAAGGAAACCACATATCACCTACTCATCCATTGTGAAGTTAAGTAGCCAAAGAATTTTGGGATATGATCTTATGTTTATTTGGGGTGCAATGGGTCATGCCTAGATGGTTGGTGGATTTCCTCGATTGCTGGAAAGGAGGATTTGGTAGGCACTGTAATATAGGCATTGTGAATGCCTATTTCTTTATGCATTAGGTGTTTTACTTGGAGACAACACAACACATCTAGTTTATGAGATTGTGAAAGAACAATTTCAAGAATTGAAGACCCCAGGGGTGGGTCCAAAGGACCCGGCCTTGGTGAGATTCTACATCATTAAAAATGAATAAAAATTCAAGAGTTGAAGACTCTAATGATTGGATAGCTATGATTGCTTTATATAATTATTTATTTTCAAATTTGTTAAAATTTCTTGGTGTATTCCTTGTATACTTTCCATGTACGTGGGTTGTGCTCCTTTGCACTTTGAACGAATTTTGTTTATTTATAGAAATAGAAATTTATTGGTTTACTAACTCATGCCTTTGTCACATGCTCAGTTTTGTTAGTTTTGACCCAAAAAAAGAAAAAGAAAAAGAAAAAAGGATTTCAACCTAATCAAAACTACAAGGAGGTTAAGTATTGGTTTTTAAAACTGAAGGAAGTAAGTGCAATTAGAATCAACCAGAAGGACAAAAGATAATACAAGGAGGTTAAGTATTTGTTTGATCCTTGTCAATTTCTGAGTGTGATCTATACTGGCATCCATTATTGTTTTTGGAAGTGTTTATGAATTGCTTTTTAATATATGCTGTCAAGAAACTGAGCTTAAAAACACCTATCCAAAAAAAAAAAAAAAAAAAAAAAAACTTGAGCTTAAAAACTTCATTTTACTACTAGGCAGTAGTTCTTTGCCAAAGATACGAAGAAATATGAAAAAGAAAATCATTGATATGTCTTCTGTCCTGTGTTCATATAATTTTGAATATAAAGCTTACTAGTACATACTTTGCTAAGAAAGAAGCATTATGTTTCTATATTTTTCTTTTCTTATATTTCATTTTGTTGCTTTTCCAGATTGAGTTGCCACCTCCTCCTATGGGTGAAGGATTGTCATATGAAGCCATTCGCAATGAGCTACGGCCATCATTAGATTGGACACCAGAATATGGTTGGATGGTCCCTAAGCTTGTGGTAGCTTTCTTCCTTCTGTGTTTTTGCTTATGTATTTATAAATAAAGTTTCGCTCCAAAAGTTGCATTATAAATGACAGAGTAACTTGAAAAAAAAAATGTTCTGCATAACTAGGAAATGCTCACTTTTGATGAAATCGAGCATTTATGCTGGCTTATTTCTTTGTTGAGTATTTTTTGTCGCCTGATATGTACTTTGGCAACCGTTGGATCAACATACATATCTGTTGCTTGATTTATGCATTCTTTGTATAAGTCAATAAATGCTACCATGGATGCTATTAAATTGTAGTTCTTTTTTGGGTTTAATTGTATTGTACTTCTATGAAGAGCGAGGGACTTGCGGCCCCTGTCCGATCCATCCCTAGCCATAGACATTTAAGGATCACTTTATCCAACCTAGCAACCTACTTGTCTCTATTATCCAACTTACTACCTGTCTCTATATCCTGTTACCACAGGAGTAGCTTGTTGCATAGAGAAGTTGCAAAGGGATTTCTTATGGGGTTGGAATTGGAGATGAGTTTAAGTTTCCTCTGGTTAATCGGAGGAAAATTTGCGAACTAATTCAAAGTGAAGGGTTAGGCATTAGGAGTCTGTTTGGCATTAGCTTGAGCTTTTAGATTTTAGTTTTTATGCATAGCTTTTTAAAACCTCACTTTTTCAAATTTGTTCAAGGTATATGTATACTTTAGCACACTTTCAGCAAAATGTTTTCAGCAAAAACTAAATAAGCTGTTCCCAAATGGACATTAGGTATTATTGGGGAAATGGTTTTGGAGGTATGCAACTGAGAGAGGCTTTATAGATAAGGGTGGTGTTTCATAAAATATGGTAGCATGTGGGGTGGTTGGTGCTCTAATAGGTCCTAGGGCCATATGTTGTGAGTTAATGAAAAATTATAAGGAAAATTTGTTCTGGTTTTGTTCAATTCACTAGTTTTAAGTGGGTCATGATTCTTGCATACAGTTTGGCATAATTCTTGGTGCGGTGGACAACCGTTGGGGGAGAGATTCCTGAAACTATTATGTATTGCTTGTGATAAGGAGGAGGGTTCAGTAGCCAGATCATTTGTTATTTTCTAGGGATAATTATTACCAGGTCATTACTATTTTGATCAGTGGGATTTGGAGCTGGAATCCATGGTAGCATTCATGGACATTATTGATTCTGAGTAGGTGAGGAGGGGTCAGATACTATGTTGGATTCCATCTAAATGGAATGTCTTCGAAGTTAAATTCTATTATAAAGTATCATACCCTCCAGCCTGCTCGTTTCTTCCTTAGAAGAGCTAATGGATGCCTAAAGTCCCAACCAAGTGGCCTTCTTTCTATGGACAACCACTTTGGGGAAAATTTTAGTGGTCAATAATCTCAAAAAGAGGCGAGTAATCTTTATAGATCAGTGTTATATGTCTAAGATGGCTAGGAAAACAATGGATCACTTCTTCTTTTCCCTGTAGCGTGAAAGCTTTGAAGCATGGGGTTTTTTTTTTTGGGGTTCATTGGATGATGTCATAGGGGGTCGTGGAGTTTATAGCATGTTGGCAAGGCAGGTTAGGTAGATGCAGTAAAATAGCAATTTGGATTGTGATATCGCATTGTCTTATGTGGTGTAGTTGGAGAGAGAAATGCTATAACTTTTGATGGTTGTGAGAAATCTGTTCCTAGATCTAAAGTTTGTATTCCACAAATCTCTTTGAGTGAGTGAGCTTTTGGTCTTTTTTCTTTTGCTAATATTCTTGGTAGGGTTGTTCAAACTGGACTGAAACCTGCTAAAATCAGATGGCTTCCGGGTTGAGTGACGGTTGTTGAAAGAAAACCCAAATCCAACCAATTTGACCAATCTCTGCTGTTATTCGTTGCCATTCTCCTCGATATGAGGGTTTCTTTGCAATCCTCCACGAGGTTCTGGTTAGATTTCGACCAGATCTGACAAGATATCAACCAAATCTGGTGAGATCTGCTCTCCCTGCCATTTTACCGTCTCAAATCACCATCCATTGAGACCAGAGCTGTCCGAATTTCCGTTCCTTCAGGGTCAATGGCGGGTTCTGTTCTTCCCCGCCAGAAATGGTTGGGTCGAGTCCAAGATGAGCACTAACCCAACCCTTGGACAGCTCTAATTGCTTGAGATGCTTGATAGCTATACTTTTTATACTCAATGCTGGTGTAAGTTTTGTAGACATCAGTTACCTGGGTTATGCCACTTCACATTTAATTAATGAAATATTTACGCATTAGAAGCTGAAATTACTTGGGTTTGATCACTTGTCTTGTAGAGAGATTGAATGAAGACCACTATAACATTTTCATGTACTATTCAACTTTTAATTGATTTTGAGTGAGGCTTATACAGATTTTATGTAACTTGCATGTAATGTGGTTCTGTTGGTGTGTGTTTGGGATAGTTTATTTTCCCATTTATTTGTATAGGTGCAGATTTTTAAAGCCTTACTTCTTTCTGGGTACAACTTGTCTTTTACGCCAAATAAGTAAATGAATTTAATCTATCCCAAAGGGATACTTGATTAGATTTAAATGTGCTGTCCATGTAATTTTTTCGTCAATTATTCTGTAGATTCTGATGCAACTCATGCCTTGTGTTCTGTGATGAATCTTTAACATGTAGGTGTAGAGTTAGATATGTTAGATTCACCTCTAGGTACTTATTTTTTCTTGTGTTACTTATGTTTGCAATGCCTTGGTGGTTGTAGGAGAAGGGCAATGATCGTTGTTGTGCTCGGATTGTTAAGCCTTTCACTCAAGGTAGGGATATGATTTTTGGGAATTGATTGAATTAAATTGTTGCCAATTTTGTGTACACTTGTCTTAATTTTTTATATCAATTTTGGGAACTGCAAATTTCATAATCAATGGCTTTGTGAGCTCTAGCCTGTAGTCCTTCTATTAGGTCATTGAAGGCATAACATTTTATATTCTTCATTTTGGGGAATGCATGATCAGGCCTTTGTCTGCATTTGGTTTTTACTGCACATTGAATATATCTTTACTCTCATTTTTGAGGGAGATATATACTCTATGAGCTGGAGTGTTTAGGAGCATGGCAATCGCACTATGAATGGTTAACTGTGGTTTAGAAACTGGACCGTTGAGAAAACTGAGAAAAATTGAGAGGTTTGACTAGAGGTTGATTAAAGTTGGACTGTGATGTTATAAATAATTTAATTACAAATAAACAGAATAAACAGTGAAATTACAAAATTTACACTTAGCCTCAAAAAAAAAAAAAAAAAAAAAAAAAAAACTTATCAAGAAATTAACAAAATTTACTGTGATATTAAATATTTAAATAAATTTTCAGTAAATTTCACAACTTATGGTAAGAGAGGGTTGGTGCTACTAAATTTGGGGCATTACCTTATAATTCACACCAATATTTCTATTGTTACTACTGTTTTGAAAACTGAATCATTGAGGAAACCTTTAAAGTGAGATGGTTTAGTGATTTGATTGGGGATTCAATTGAGGTTGAATAGTGATATCATAAATAATTTAACTAAAAATTACTTAATTAAAAGTTAAAGATAGATGTAATACATTTACATTTCATAAATGATTATCATTTTAACTAACATTTCATAATAATATAATCCGATTAAAACAATTATGCAAACAAGTGTTGATACAAGCAGTGTTGGTAAAAGCATTAAGTGCACTTAAGCATACAACTCTCTTGGAGTCTAGGCGCAAAGTGCAAGTGCACACCTGATTTAAGTAAAGCACATATTTGTCAAATATAAATATAATAATCTCTAATAAAAAACATGTAGCATATAATAGAAAAAATAATAAATTTAAAATAGTAATATGTTTTGTTAATTAGTTAAAATGGATAATGCAATTGCACAATTGTTAAGTTCAAATTTTAAAGTTATTTCAATTTCTTAAAATTTTTATAATTGATAACAATTTTTTATGGATGGCAATATGCTAATAATCTAGTCATAGCAAGTTTAAACAGAACATTTTGTATAATTCTCTTGTGCTTTAAGAAAATACGTAACTAGGATAACTATGATCAAATGAAGTATATAGTTCATCAAAATAAATACAAAAGGCAAAGACCAAAAACCAAAGGAATAGTAAATTATTGTCTCGATATGTAAGCAAAAAATTGTGAGTAATACAGCACCTTAAGAATAATGTTTGTTTAATAGTTCAATGTTCTTGACATTTCCTTCTAGATCAAGGAGTTAAGTTTAATTATAAATATATTTTAGCAAAAATAAAACAGCTCACCTAAGTCAGTGCCTTTTGCTTCTTCAAAAAGCACAAAATAAAAAAAAAAAAAAGAAAAAAAAAAATGCCCGAGACACGCTTCACTTAATTAGCTTCGCTTCAAGCAAGCAAAGTGCTCGCTGCTCAGACATTGGGCTTTGATTTTTGAGTTTCAAGCGTGCTTTTAACAACACTGGGTACAAGGTGAACTATTGCTTGTAAAGATAGCGTGAAACACCAAGCCCTTTGCTGACTGATGAAAGAATACTCCATTTACCTCCCGTCTGTAAACCTCTCTTTTCAATCTCTATCTTAAACTCTAATCTATAATTACTTGTCCCTCTCTGTGCATATATTTTTAGCACCATCAGTTGGGAGCTATTGAAGCCCTTTGTTTTAATCGTGCTGCACCATCACTCTAATGCCCTCCTTGATTTAAACTGAAGTCCAGAGATTGTTCTGCCCATTGGATTAGTGAGCCTTCAGTTTTGGAAGAGTTCTTTTGCTATAACAGATTTTAGGGGATCACTGGCCTGTTCTAGGGCTTGTTTCATGGTTTTCACATGTGGCAGGCTTTGGTGGCATTTAACAGCTAGTTCATCAATGACTGGAAGAACTTGTTTCAAAAAATGGCATAACGTTAGGGATCCAAATTGTTAAACATTAGGGGGAATATATCAAAATGACTCTTAACTTTAAGGGTGCAAATTTCAATTTAGTCATATGTAAATGAGAATCTCATTTAAAGTTGTGTCCACATGTAATATAAAGTGAAATTTTTTTAGGAATATTACTACACTTTCACATTTTTTTATTATTTAGAATCAAACATTTATTTCAGGATGGAGCAAGTAGTACAATAGGTGGCTTATACTTGTATGTGACCCTATAGAAGTTAGTGGTTGTCTTTACATAGCTGGACATTTTACAGATGTATGTGATTAGTTACTTTGATCATTTACCACTTGATCTTATATCCATGCCTCCTATACTTCTGTTTGGTTTAATTGTTTTGAGATGGTTACAGTATGTTGAGGTGCCAATTAAGCTACAAGGCTCTTGGCAAATTTGAATTTGATTGGTTTGATTTATTTAATGACTTGGTTTCATATTTGAATCTGATTGGCACGGGATTATTATAAGTTGCTGGGGCTCCAAATTTGATGATCCAAGCCAAAGGCAAAGGAAGAAAGGGAATTCAGGCTACTACTAGGGCATCGCTTAAGTGTAATTCTTCTTCTTCTTCTCATAGTTCAGCTAGCTCATTACAACTTCCAGATGGATCAGAACGAATGGTGAAGCGACCTTTGAGCACTGTGACATCTAAGGAGACACAAATGCCTGAAACAAATTTGGAGTTAGATATGGAAGAGAATGGAATTGGAAAGACCAATTGCTCAGACATTGTTAGAGATGTGTCAGCTGATATGGTGGGAACTGCGTCTAGGAATGGAAAATATGATAACTCTGGGTCTTCAAAGAAGATAAAAGCTGATGGAAATATTTCTTTAGATTCCATGTGTTCTGATACGTTAGAAGTTGCAGTTATGGACCTGGAAGAACTTGTAAACCGGGTTAAATGGATTAGGGGGTTGTTGGGATTTGGAAAACCTGTGTCTAATACTATGCAAAATGCTTGGGAATTTCTGGAACACAGGGCATCATCCACACCAAAATGAGTGTTCAATTATATTGAAAGAGTAAGTTTACATTACAAAACCTCCTCTAGCTCTTAAATGTGAAAATTTGATGAACATTTAGATAGGTGAAATGCATAGTCTGACTTTCTAATCTGCTTGTGACCTAATTATATCTATCTAAATATGTCTCTTGTCTTGGGATTTGTTGGAGTGAATTCAAGTTATAACTCATGGTTAAGGGCATAGCGAATTTTGTGGAATCAATTTGACAAGTGATAACATCTGTCTTACTGTTAATATGTGAAACTTGTGAGTGAAATGCTTAAATTTCATGCTTTGAAATTTTTTTCAGTTACTACTATTAAGATGCATTGCTTAAAGTCAAGACTGAGAATTTCTAAATAAATTTTAGTTCAGTTGAGTTAGCAGGAATATATTAAAATAAACATGATAAGTGATGATTATGAAAACAATTGTGATACTGCAGATAGTGCAGAGACTACTGATAAGTTAAACCCAAGAGCCATTGCTCAGTTGTTAATGTTAGCAAATTTGCAGCCTAAGTGATGGAATGAAACCAACTGGAAGGAAAGAATTTGAACTTATTAGACACAAAACATTTCACATTTCTGTTGGATAGCTAAAAAAAATCTTAATTGCAAAAACAGAACGGTCCAATGACTGTTGGACAGTGGCATGTCATCTTGCAAAAGAAACCGATTGAAGAGGATTTCTTTTTTTCCATGCGGATATGAAGTTCATATATAAATTCTGGAGTCTGAGTCTTGGCCCAAATGAAAAAGAGGTGGGTTTAGGTTTGATTTTAGTCTAGTATCTTGCTTGGAAAAGTTCTTTAAAAAAGGAAGACTATAGGTTAGCATAAATGTCCTTGCTGCTGATCCAAATGCAGTGTCTTGATAGAGAAGTCACTACTTTGATTAAAGATATTACCAAATATTATAAATAGATTGCCTTGTTGCTGAACCAAATACAGAACATTTATGGAGAAATAGATATTAATTTTTTAAAATATATTTCCTAACATCTTCAAATCAATAACAATTATATTAACAAGAATCTAATATCCTATTAATCCATGTGAATCCTTCTGAACTAGCATTTTGCTGTAGTCTTTTCAACTTGCATGAGAAGATACATGTATGAAAAGCATGTATTTTAAAAGCATGTATTTTTGAATTTGACAAGCAAAGCTTTTTGACTGGACTTACAATTTCAGGTTCTTTAGCTGGCCCACAATCATCTTTTTTATATGCTTCCTTAAAGTACCCTCTAGGTTTACTACTAAATTGAGCAGAAGTATTGTTTACAGAGGAAAAATTACAAAAAATGTTGATTTGAGAAAACTTGAATGGAGCTTTATGCTATCTTTGCTGAACATTGTTTGCTTTTGAGAGGCACTATTATGTTGATAGATATGATTTCTGTTAGATTTAATTTACCATTAGTGATATGAAAAGTATGACAGATTCAATTAGATTTCTTCACTAGATACATTCTGATGCCCAGGGATTAACTGGATCTACCAACAAACCATGGAATTTTAACCTCCTGCTCATCTACCATTGTGTCTTTGGCGCACTAGTTGGATGGAATGCAGATTAGTACGAGTAAGTTTTTTCTTCCCATTTTGTTCTTTTTAACTGTTGATCCATAGCAAAATTAAGTGTTTTTGCCCTATCTATGGTCTTAATATGCCTCTTACTTTTTCAGTATTGTGTTGCAGAATGATGGATACTACATTGTTTATCAAATGATGTCTACTGTTGTGGGGGATTTCTGTCCAGACTAGATGATCCATTCCCATAAAAAAATTGAATTTGCACTAGAAATATTGTCTGCAATGCCAATTTTTCACGGCTTAACTTTTGCCTTGTATCATTAGACACCTTTAGGCTTCACCTAGTCTTACCTAATCTTGATCCTTTGCTTTTATCTCACCTATTCACCTGATGTGTATCTACTGTAAATAGTGAATTTTCTTTCCTGTATTGATTTTTTTTTTTTTCCTTTTCTGCTAGTCACTGATGTAAACTGATAATAGAGACCTCTTTTTGATTTTTTCACTAATTCATACCACAATCTTTGTAAAGCCTGCACTTAGCATTACTAGTTTCTTAAGACAGCTATTTCTGCTTCTCAATCTGTAAGAATCAAAGATATTGTAGAGAAATTGGGCCCCCATTTTCTTGGAGCTCTATGTACCTGTGCTCTAAAGATTTTGTTCAGAGAATAACAATGGTAGCAAAACTGGTCGATACAGTATCAGTTTGGATACCAGCATTTTTTTTTTTTTGGAAAAGCGCATTTTAGTGGTTTTATGTCACACCAGTGGATCTTGTGCATTGTTCACGAGACCTATAAATCTCTTTTTTTAGTAACTTTTTCATTAAAAATGGGTTTCACAGCACTATTTACAGATTTAAAAATTATTTTACTATAGTGTTTTTAGTTTTTAGCAAAATTAGCGGTATTTAAATGCATCTTTAATGCTGTAATTTTGTTGAGAAAAGCATGTTTTTCAAGAGAGATTTGAAGACATTATTTAATTATTTCATTTTGGGGGAGTGCAGAAAATATTAAACCAATTGAGAAGATTAATGCATTGGCATTTAACACAACTATTATTCATTTCACAACAAAATGAATTATAGATGGCAAATTATTATTGGTTTTTAATCCATAACTTCAATTATAGTTTGTTTGGCATCCGCGGTAGCTTTTAACTTTTAACTTTTATAATAAACTTTTAACTTTTATTTCTTATATACAGTTTTTTAAAACTTCACGTTTTTTCATATTTTTCACATTTTTTCCATTTTTCTCAATTTTTTCAATATATAGGTATACTTAAGCACATTTTCAAGTAAATTTATTAGAAATTTAACCTATCAAGTAAATTAATTAGATTTTTTAAAAAAGAATCATCATTTTAGTTTTTGTTTGGTTGGTAGAAGTAGAAGTTGTGGGATAGGAAATTGTGAAGGGACAAAAAAAAGAGGGAATAAAAAAGATTTAGTTTTCCTATATGTGTGTTTGGTTGGAGGATTAAAAAGTGAAAAGATGAAAAACTCTTTTGTTTGGTTTATAAGAAAAATAAGGGAATAAAAAATATAGCTTGTATAAATTTACTCTTAAATCTTCGTTACATTAAAAAAATACTAGTCGTAAAAATTAATAATAAAAATTGAAAATTGTTTTAAGTTTATTAAAAAGAACTAATCGTACATTAAAGTTAAAGAAAAAAAGAAAAAAAAAATCCCATCAAGCCCCCTTCCCCCTCCACCCCCCCTCTGCCCTTATATTTTTTTTGCCAAATTGGGAAGAAAACAAAGTCCGTCCAAATGATAGGACCAACCACCCACTGCCCAATTAGCCACCACAAGAAACAACTACAACCACCACCACAACCCAACTAGCCAACAACAGCCACACACACCACCATAACCCAAATGCCTCCACAACTCAACTATCCAACAATAGCCACACCTACCACCACAACCCAAAGACCATTACAACCTAACTGGCCAACAATTGCCATTGCCATTTACCACCAAACCTACAATTGCATTACCACCACTGCCCAGGAAAAAAAAAAAATTTCTGACCCACAACCCAATGATTCAAATTGTGATCCACAACTGCATCATCATCGTGACTCACGACCTAATGATCCAAATTGGACCAACAAACAACCACCACTATGACCCATGAATTGCAACCGAACCATCGCCATTGTGACCCACAAACCACAATTGAACCACAACCATTGCCATCTTGATTGGACCACCAGACAGCGAGTGAGAGAGAGAGAGAGGGATGAGAAAGAGAGGCAAAGGCAAACAAAGGAGAGAGAGAGTGTGAGAGAATGAGTGAGGAGAGAGACAATAAAACCCATTAAAATACAAAATATCGATTGCTCCCATGAACACTTACTAGTAAAAGTTCATTGTAGCTAAATGGTAAATTTTTTTTAGATATAGCAGCTTCAATGTTGCGTGATTTTAATGATTTAAGTTGGCAAAATAACTTTTGAGTGGTTTTACAACTACTATTGTGAATACTCTAAGTCGCTAATGTAGACCATGCATTACGTAGAATGGATGAACAAAAATATCTCTCATCTTTTGTCTCAAAGGGATAGAAGACCTTGTCACTCTCATGGGTTCAAAATGGGAGCAATCAATAGCCTTCAAAGTTGCATATGCATGGGGGAATATTTAGATGCTAAAAGAAATTTGAAGACCCTCATTTGTAAAATAAATAAATAAAAATTCAAAGTTCTCATTTCTCTAAAGTTCTCTAAAATGTAATAGATTGTGACGTGTTTCATATTAATGGGAAATTTCCTGTTATTGTTTGATATTACTTATTTCAGCATACCTTGAGGAGTGAAGATATCTCTCTCAGCAGAGCTTGAAGAGTGAAGACGAATCTTCACTTATTTTTCTAGTTACGATCTAATTAAAGAGAATATTATGGCTAAATCTAGGTTTCTTCACTTATAGATCGTGAATCAGTGAATGTGATATGTACCCTCCTCGGTTCTAAAACCAAACTTGGTACAATGACCAATATAAATAGACTTACACATGTATCATATTAGCTTGGACATAACATATAAATAAATAAAAATAAATTTGGGTACTTCATATTTATAATTCACTACACAAATTAAAATTGACAAGAAATAATGATCAAATGATTTAACTCTAAGAACCACATAAGCATGAATCAAAGAAGCCAAAAGGCTTGTACCTTAATTGTTTGACACTTCTTGTATTTCCAACAAATAGTTAGGATTTAAATCTTCTTATTTCCAACTATGAATGTAATAAAACAAACATAAATCAAAGAGCAAAATAAACTTAAACATATCATAAAGTTTTATACTCAGAATGCACCAATCCCTAAGAATGTGCATGAATATGCATGTTTATGTGACAATGCTAAAATGAGCAAAAAAAAAAAATGATTTCAACCCCATGCATTGTAATTTTAGATAAAATGCAATCATTTTTATGGGTAATTTATTGAGAAAAAATATTATGAATTCAGTTGGACCTCATTACCCCAATTTAGTCACATGTTGATTTGTCCCATTTTAAATTATTCCACTTGAATCCCCTTGGATTTCATTGGAAGAAAATGCATTACTCTAATCTACACGGCATGTGGAGAAATTTTTTAGGGGTGAATTTAATGATTGTGGTCAATAGTGTTTTCGTTTTTTTGAAACACAGGGGAGAGGAATATGTGTTTTAATACAAAGGTAAACCAAAAACTCCATTCAAAAATCATTATATATATATATATATATATTTAAGATAAGACCGTGATAACTTTTATAATAAGGGAATGTAGGGCAAGCTCAATAATTTAACTACTAGCCTCATCACATGTGCTTCGCGCGTGCGAATTTTTTTTTTTTTTTGTTAGTGGTCCTATTTTGTAGAAAAAAAAATTGTGTTTTTTTTTATTTTATATATATATGTGTGTGTGTGTGTGTGTGTGTGTGTGTGTGTAGGGATAAGGGTCCAAAATCAAGTATTGAGCTTTAAGCTTTATCCAAATGCGATGTATAGTTCGAGGAGCGGTAAATAAGCACGAAGGACCCCAGGATGGAACTTAATAAATATGAGAAGGGTGGAGATGATCCGAGGAGGGAAGCTCTAAAAATATCTAAAGAAAAACTGCTACCACCGCATTAAATACGCTGCAACTACTCTTCTGGCTGCATTTATGTGGAGAAGACCTCTGAATAGTGTAGCCTTGACTACCACGACTCACAGAAGGTCAAAGAGGGTGTCTGATGGGACAGACACTCAAGGGAAGCCTCAAATGATCAACAAGTGTAAGATCAAGATGATATGGAAGGAATTATATAATATGAAGAAATCATTCATAGG
Organism: Lithocarpus polystachyus; assembly: GCA_033629205.1. Lineage (NCBI taxonomy): Eukaryota > Viridiplantae > Streptophyta > Magnoliopsida > Fagales > Fagaceae > Lithocarpus > Lithocarpus polystachyus. The sequence continues at coordinate 16,666,574 of CM066167.1, forward strand.
AAAAGGGGGAAGAAAAAGATGAAGAGAGAACACACTGTACACACTAAGAACCAAACGTGTAACTTAGAACAATCTATAACATAATTGACCTCCTCAGATGTTAGCCGAAGACATTTTTCTGAAGTAAAATTTATTTATTCCATTCTCCTTATCAATTGAACTCATCTTATTGATTGTCTCATCTGGGCTAGTCCAGCTTTCTTTACCTATTTTCTACAAATTTATTGTTTTGGGCATTTTGAGCTGATCCATCCGCTATTTGGGCTGGAGAATCAAATCTGAGTCCATACAATATATATATATATATATATATTTAATTTTGAAAATCTAATTTATAAGTGAATAAATCAATTTGAAAATTAATAAGAAAGTGATCTTATTTTTTAGGCAATGTTTTAATGGGAGTTGAAGTTACATTTTTACCGGATTGTCCTTTAATTTTGTTTTTACTTAAATATCGGAATGTAAAAATATTTTTGAACTAAAAAAAAAGAAAAATTTAAATATGAAAGTCCTTTTTAAATAGTAGCATAGATAAAAATTATTTCATTTAAAAAAAAAAAAAAGGGCAAAAATTTTGATGGGGGCGAAATGCATTTACACAAAGCAGCCCGCGTAGCTAAAATTCAAATTTGGTCAATTTTGAAGCTTTGAGTCTTGACATTGGCCGGACTCAGAGAACTTGCTCACTACTACTTTCAAACTTCACAAGACAACCTTCTTCAATTCAATTCAATTTCAAACAATGGAGCCCCCAGCTCTGAAGCTCGTAATGGTCCAAGGCCCACGCAAAGGCGAGTCCGTAGAATACCAACCCGGATCCAACATCCGAATCGGCCGCATCGTCCGCGGCAACAACCTCCCTATCAAAGACTCCGGCATCTCTTCCAACCACCTCTCTATCGATTATTCATCCGGATCCGGGTCGCCTAAATGGATCCTCCGCGACCTGGCCTCCTCAAACGGTACTATCCTCAACGGAACCAAGCTACAACCAAACACGCCTTACGATCTCTCCGACAGCGATTCTATCAAGATCGGCGAGTACACTTCCATCCTTGTCAACATCGTTTCCAGCCACGTTGAGAGCCAACTCAGACGGAACCCTAGGCGCCGAGCCGCCCAGGCAGTTTCCGTGGAACAGGTTTCAGAGATTCGCGGCCGGAGAGGTAGGGTTTTGAAAGAGGCAGAAGAAGCTGAGAAAGGCGAGGTTTTGGACACTAGGAATCGGAGGAGAGCTCCTCCGAGAAAAGCTAAGGTTATGAAGAGTTATGAAGAAGAAGAAGATGGTGTTCCTGAAATTGTGGGACCAGTCGCAGATAATCGTGGCCGGATGGGCAGGGCTTTGAAAGAGAGCGAAGAAGTTAAATGCGATGAGAAAATTGAGGATTTGGACAATCGAAGAAGAGCTCCTCCGAGGAAAGCTAGGGTTTTGAAGAGTGAAGAAGCAGAGGAAATGGGTCTTGAATCGGAGGAAGAGAAACCAGGCACGCGGCGAACTCGGAATGTGAAGAAGGTGGAAAATGTGGTTTCGGATTCAATGCTGGAGAAGATTCCGGAGAATTCCGGGGTAGAGTGTGCAGAAGTGGAGGTTAAAGGTAAAAAGAAACAAGGCAGGCCAACGAGGAAGAATTTCCGTGAAGAGCTGCCTGATTGTAATCTAGTTGATGAGTTGGAGAATGCAAAGGAGACGAATTTGGATGAAAAAGCTGTAATTGATGTTGATGAAGGTGCGGCTGTGAGCGTAGTTGTTGTTGATGATAATAAGGTGGAAAATGAGGGTGAATGTGGTGTTGAGGAATTGGAGAATGTGGAGAAACTAAATTTGGAAGAAAAAGTTGAAATTGATGTGGATAAAGGCACCGCGGCGAGTGGAGTTGTTGGTGATGATAATAAGGTGGAAAGTGAGGGTGGTTGTGGTGTTGAGGAGGGGTTTGATTTGGAGAAGGGGATGCTCGGGGAGTGGTTCAATTATTTGGAGCTGCATTTGCCAAAGCAGATCATTGACGCGACTGAGGAGATGATTGTAGGTATGAGAAAGAAAGCCGAGCGAGTTCATGAGTATATGTTGGAGCAGAGGAAAGCAAAGGGCAAAGTTCTGGTTGGATAGAGGGGGGAGCGGTTCGGTTATCTGGTAATTGATAGCTCATGGCTTAATGGCTTTATTTTTTGACTTTGTATTGTATATTGCCTTAGAATAGTATCTGAGCTATGCATTCATATCTATTTCTATTTTGGATGATACTATGTTATTTTTGCTGGTGATCTTGGGCTTGTAGTCATTGGTCTTGTTAAAGGAGTGTCAAGGCTATTGGGAAATATATTTAGGTGTTTAGATGTTGTTCTCAATGTACAAATTTAGGCACATAGGTATGAATGTATTAGATAATCTTTGGATCAATGAGATGGCTGTGCATGTTTATCTGGAATATACGAGGTTCTTTCAAGGCCCTTCAGGTCCTAACAAGATTGGTATTTCAACAGGATGATTTGGACATGTAAAAACTTTCCCAAATGCTGTTGCTGCTGTGCATGTTGTTTTTGCATCTAATGAGTGTAATACAAGTCACAAGTTGAATTGTTTTGGGCTGTAAGTAGAGAAATCACTTTGATACTATTTTGTTCATCTTTTTCTGGTTGTTGTTGATAAGTATACTATTTTGTTCATCTATTAGTGTGTTCTAAAATTATAAAATGATAAATTTACAGTCATATTTTAATTTGCATATCATGCTTCTAGTGATTGTATGGATTTCGTATGCAATATTAATTCTGGATGTCATAGTCTATATGCCGAGTCCAATTGCTTGGTATAAATTGTTTTGGAGCCCTGGTGGTCACTCAAGATTAAGTTTTCTATACCATGATTCAAAATCTTATGCATGTAGGTCTTAGAAGTATCCCACATATTGAAAGTGCTGCTAATAGATATGAAAGTTTTATAAAACAATCCTACCAGGTCTTTCTAACATGGACTATGTACTCTTCTGGACCTTCTGGTTAATAGTGGACGTCATGTGTCATTAGTTAACTCTGCTGAAATAATTTGGGCTTTGCTGTGGGGGCTTGAACACTTGAGAGGCTAGGTTTTAACTTTTAATTGATGGTGCATCAAGGCAAAGGTAGTTCAAAAGTGTCCCAAATGCTACTTTGTGCTGCATCTAAGGAGACACAAACACCTGAAACAAATTTGGAGTTAGAAATGGGAGAAAATGGAATTGGAAAGACCAATTTCTCAGACATTGTTAGAGATGTGTTAGCTGATATGGTGGGAACTGCGTCTAGGAATGGAAAATATGATAACTATGGGTCTTCAAAGAAGATAAAAGCTGATGGAAATATTTCTTCAGATTCCATGTGTTCTGATACTATTGAGAAGGACTGAAGCTTAGGAAGGTTGCAGTGAAGACTACAGAGCTGTGCAAGTGAAAGAATAGAAGTATTTATGCTGCAGTGTATAAGCTACATGAAGTTTACAGTTAGTTAGCTAAACGGCATGTGCTTTAATTAATCCATTAGTAGAGCTAGTTAGCACACGTGTATCAGTTAGATTTTTTCTCCTCTGGCTTAGTATATAAATACAGAGGTTGTGTATTAGATTTAGGTTTTTTCATTAAAGCAAATAGAAATTTCTTTCTTAAAGCTTTCTATATGATTCTCAATATGGTACCAGAGCAATTTCTCTTTGATTTTCTTTCTGTTTCTTTGCTTCCAAACAGAGTTTAGGCTTTTGGATTTCATTCTTTCTTGAGTTTTCTTCTTTTGAATTTCTCGTTCTTGATTTGCTGGATTTCCATGGCTGCCGCTGCTGAGAATACAAGTTCTCATTCTACACATCCAATTGGGTCTTCTGCAATTGCTGTCAATGTTGATAAACCTAGTGCAGAAAATCCAGGAATTACTTTGGTTTCACAACCACTTACAGCAGAGAATTATCCACGTTGGAGTAGGTCGATGACTAAGGCACTTTCAGCAATGAACAAGTCAGTGCTTGTGGATGGTTCTATCCCAGAGCCTTCCGATCCTAATTTTCCTCTATTTCAAGCATGGTGGAGATGCAATGATATGGTCTTTTCTTGGATTAACAATGCTCTTTCCAGGGATATAGCCTGTAGAGAAATTTACTTTGACAAAGCTAATGAAATCTGGATGGATTTGAAGGTAAGGTTCATCCAGAGAAATGGTCCTAGGCTTCTAGAGTTGAAGAAGGCATTAGCTTGTCATACACAAGGCAATTCCACTGTTAGAGAGTACTTTACCAAGTTGAAATGCATATGGGAGAAATTGGTGAGTTACAGAGTACTCCCTTCCTCTCTATGTGGTGCAATTATGAAGGTTCATGAGCTGTTCCAAGAAGAATATGTCCTCCAATTTCTCATGGGTCTCAATGAGACTTTTTCCAATGTTAGAGGGCAAATCCTCTTGATGGAACCTATTCTTTCAATCAACAAAGTCTTTTCTTTGATCCAGCAAGAAGAAAAGCAAATGTTTGTGGGACTGAGAATGACTCCAGTTGTTGAATCTGCAGTTTTAGCCACCAGGTCTGAGAATACTTCTGGTTATGGTTCTAATTCTTCCAGTCATGGTTCTAATTACAAAGGGGAAGATAGGCCTATTTGTTCTCATTGTGGATTGGAAGGCCATACAGTTGATAAGTGTTATAGGGTGCATGATTTTCCTCCTGGTTATAGGAACAGAGGCAAAGGTCAAGCACACCAAGCTGCAGCTGTTATGGTGCCCAATCAATCTTCAATCTCAGAGAATTCTAGTCTTACACTGACACAGGCTTAGACCCAATGTCAAGAACCGATGAAGCATTTCGACATTCTTAGTTCTCAATTTGCTGAAATTGGAAACAATGCTGTTGATCATCAGTCTGTGACACAATCCTCAACCCCACAAGCTGCACATGTGGTGACTCAATCTGCACCTTTGTATCCACAATCATCAACCTTTGCAGCTTTTGATCACACGGGAGGTGAGTTTCTTCGTTCAACTATTTCTCTTGAGCATTCTGTTTTCTCGGCCAATTTCACTCCACCTTCTACAATTTCTTCTCAGATTGGATCTTGAACACAGGTGCCACAGATCACATGGTTCAATCCATTTCCTTACTACTATCACTTCCACTGTTAATCTTGTTGTCAATTTACCTAATGGTCACAAGGAAGTTGTTACACACATAGGCACAGTCAAGTTAACATCTACACTTACTCTTTACAGTGTTCTTTGTTTGCCAACTTTTTCTTTTAATTTGATATCAGTGAGTCAGTTAACTAAAATCATATTTTGTTGCTTAATATTCTTGAATACCCTTTGCTATATTTGGGCCGTACAACCATGGCAAATGATTGGATTGGGTAGAGCAAAGGGGAATTTATATCTTTTGGATACTGCACTCACTGAATTTCCTTCATTTTCTTATCAATCATTTCAAATGTATCTTGTACAAATAATTCTGCAGTTTTACCTGCTACTTTGAGAACAAAGTTTCTCTCCAAATTAGTTTGAAGAGAAACTCTTTAAACTCCTCATATATCTTTATATTGAATGTGAATTTTGAAAATCTAACCATTGGATTGGATATTTTTGTAATATCTTTTATGTTTGCAAAATTTCAAGAAGATCAAAGATCAATTGTTATGTCATCAAACAAATGTTAAAATTTTAAGTTTTTGTGATCTAAAATTGTGTATAAAAAATAAATTTATTAATTGTATAAAAAAATAACATCCGATTTGAACGAAATTTGATATGCATGTTAGGGACATACAGAGTATGAAATTCAACGGTCAGATTTTCAAAATTCACACCAAAAAAAGGGATATATGAGAAGTTTGAAGAGTTTCTGAAACTTTGTTCTCTAAGCCTGAAGCTTCTTTACATATTCCAGCTTTCTTTTCAATGATTGAAACTCAATTCAAATCCAAAATTAAATGTTTTAGATTAGATAATGCCCCTGATCTCAAGTTACCAAATTTCTTTAAACAAAAGGGTACTCTTCATCAATTTTCTTGTGTTGCCACTCTGCAACAAAACTCTGCTGTTGAAAGGAAACACCAACATTTTTTACAAGTGGCAAGAGCTTTAAAATTTCATTCTAATATACCAATTCAATTCAATAGGTTGTCCCTTATTGCACAACAAGTGTCCTTATGAACTTTTATTTCATCATTCTTCTCCATATTCACATCTTAGAGTGTTTGGTTCCCTATGTTTTGTATCTACTCTTAGTCATCACAGAACTAAATATGATCCTAGAGCCATACCATGTGTCTTTCTAGGCTATCCAGCAGGTATCAAAGGATATAAGGTCCCTGATTTAGCTAATAGAATCATTCTTGTTTCCAGGGATGTTCATTTTCATGAACATGTCTATCCTTTCCATTCTTCACAATCTAATTTTACTACCATCTCTACTATTGAGTCTCATATTCCACAATCGAGCCATTAATCTTCTTTCCCAGATCCTACTTTAGAACCCTTTCCGGTTGATTCAGCTGATTTTATTCAATTTCCTGCAGAAGCTATTCCTGAACCTGTTCTTCCTACTCAAACTGATCTTAGAAAGTCTAATAGGGTATCCAAACCTCCATCTTATCTACTTGGTTACCAGCGCAATTTAACCTCTAATTTGCCATCCTCTCTTCCTACATCTCAATATCCTATTTCTGATACTCTATCCTATTCCAAACTCACAACCACTCATAAAGCTTTTAGAATTGCTCTACTCACTACTGTTGAACCAACTGCTTATCATCAAGCTGTCCAGTTTCCTGAATGGCAAGAAGCAATGCAGGCTGACTTGGATGCATTGGCTGCAAATAACACATGGTCTGTTTCTGCTTTGCCACCTGGTGCACAAGCAATTGGATGTAAGTGGGTCTATAAGATAAAGCTTAAAGCAGATGGAAGCATAGAGAGGTATAAGGCAAGACAGGTTGCCAAAGGTTTTACTCAGCAAGAAGGTTTAGACTATTTTTGAAACTTTTTCTCCAGTAGCAAAGTTTGTCACAGTTAGAACCTTACTAGCTGTTGCAGCAATTTAGGATTGGTGTATCATCCAATTGGATATGAATAATACTTTCCTTCATCTAGAGTTGTATGAAGAGGTTTATATGCAGTTACCCCTTGGTTATGTTCCACCTATTGCTAGCAAGGGGGAGATTCAAGTTTGCAAGTTGACTAAATCATTGTATGGATTAAAGTAAGCTAGCAGACAATAATTTGCTAAGCTTACAAATGTCATACTGGAACAGGGTTTTCAGCAATCAAAATCAGACTATTCATTATTTACAAGGGTTCAAGGAAGTGTAGTTCTCATTGTCTTGTTGTATGTAGTTGACATATTGATTGCTAGCAACAAAGTAAAGGCTGCTAATAGCTTTAAACTCTAGTTACATGATCAGTTTAAGGCTTAAGCTTAAAGACTTGGGTCCTTTAAAGTTCTTCTTAGGACTTGAAATAGCCAGTTCTGCTAGAGATATACACGTGTCAGAGGAAGTATACACTAGAATTGTTGGAAGAGGCAGGGTTGTTGGCTTCTATACCAGCTAAGTTCCCTGTAAATCAAAATTGTAGACTCTCAAAGTACACTGGAGAACCTTTGAAGGATGTCACTATGTATAGAAGGTTGGTTGGTGAGTTGTTATTTTTATTTCTAACCAGACCTGATATAACTTATATTGTGTACATCAGCTTAGTCAATTCATGGATAAGCCAAGGTTACCTCATTTTCAAGCAGCACAAAAGGTTTTGCAATAACCTAAGGGTACACCTGGACAGGGTCTGTCCTTTAGTGCTAATTCTCAATTGCATTTAAAGGCATATACAGATTCGGATTGGGCTTCTTGCCCAGATACCAGAAAGTCAGTCACAGGATATTGTGTTTTCTTAGGAGATTCATTAATCTCTTGGAGAACAAAGAAACAATCAACAGTTTCTAGATCATCTGCTGAAGCTGAATATAGAGCAATGGCTGTCACTACTTGTGAAATCATGTGGTTGATACAATTACTTAGAGACTTGGGTATTGATCATTCCAAACCAGTTTCATTATCCTGTGATAGCCAAGCTGCCTTACATATAGCAGCAAATCCTGTGTTTCACGAAAGGACAAAACACATAGAAATAGATTGTCATCTTGTAAGGGAAAAGATTCAAGCTAAATTGATTAAAACTTTTCATGTACTTACCAAGCATCAATTGGCTTACTTACTTACAAAGCCTTTCAGCTCTCAACAGTTTATCTCATTACTTATCAAGATGGGGATTCTTAACATCTTCACTCCATCTTGAGGAGGAGTAATGAGAAGGATTGAAGCTTAGGAAGGTTGCACTGAAGACTACAGAGCTGTGCAAGTGAAAGAATAGCAGTATTTATGCTGCAGTGTATAAGCTACATGTAGTTTACAGTTAGCTAAACGACATGTGCTTTAATTAATCCATTAGTAGAGTTAGTTAGCTCACGTGTGTCAGTTAATTAAGATTTTTTCTTCTCTGGCTTAGTATGTAAACACAGAGGTTATGTATTAGATTTAGATTTTTTCATTAATGCATATAGAAATTTTTTTCTCAAAGATTTCTATATGATTCTCAATTGATACATTTGAAGTTGCAGCTATGGACCTGGAAGAACTTGTAAATCGGGGTTAAATGGATTAGGGTTTTGTTGGAATTTGGAAAACCTGTGTCTAATACTATGCAGAATGCTTGGGAATTTCTGGAACACAGGGCATCATCCACACCAAAATGAGCGTTCAATTTTATTGAAAGAGAAAGTTTACATTACAAAACCTCCTTTAGCTCTTAAATGTGAAAATTTGATGACCATTTAGATAGGTGAAATCAAGCATAGTCTGATGTTCTAATCTGTTTGTGAGCTGGTTATATCCATCTAAATATGTCTCTTGTTTTGGGATTTGTTGGAGTGAAATCAAGTTATAACTCATGGTTAAGGGCATAGCGAATTTCGTGTAATCTATTTGACAAGTGATAAAATATATATATATATATATATATATATACTTTTCTATTAAAACAAAGTATAGATGTAATTATAATTTTATCAAATTATGTTGACAATTATTACCTTAAAACATTACGTTATAAGTCATCTTTACTAAGAACAGAATGTTTATGGTTCTAATTGATAAAATAAAATTATCTCTAATGATGTAGTCTGTCGAGTTAATTTGTTTGAGCTTTGGCTGATAGATTGTTCTGTGTTTGTTGGTGGACTGGTGGGTTCTTCACTGTGAAACCTGATCCTTATTGGTGTGAAACTGCTCGACCGCATCTTCCCCCTTTTCTCTTTGACGGTCACCAGAGTTTGCAGTTGTGGGAGGCCATTTGAAGCCAATTAAGCCGATATCTTCCTTACTGTTAATATGTGAAACTTAAAGTGAATAATGCTTAAATTTTATGCTTTGAAAATTTTTTCAATTACTAAGATGCATTGCTTAAAGTCAAGATTGAGAATTTCTAAATAAATTTTAGTTGTATTGAGTTGGCAGGATTATATTAAAATAAACGTTGTAAGTGGTGATTATGAAAATAATTGTGATGCTGCAGATAGTGCAGACTACTGATAAGTTAAACCCAAAAGAGCCAATGACTTTTGGACAGTGGCATGTCATCTTGCAAAAGAAACTGATTGAAGAGGATTTATTTTTTTCCATGCAGATATGAAGTTTATATATAAATTCTGGAGTCTATGAGTCTTGGCCCAAATGATAAAGAGGTGGGTTTGGGTTAGATTTAGTCTGTATCTTGCTTGGAAAAGTTCTTTAAAAAAGGAAGACTATAGGAAAGTATAAATGTCATTGCTGCTGATCCAAATGCAGTGTCTTGATAGAAAAGTCACTACTTTGATTAAAGATTTTACCAAACATTATAAATAGACTGCCTTGTTGCTGAACCAAATACAGCACTTGAATGAAGCTTTATCCTATCTTTGCTGAACATTGTTTGCTTTTGAAAGGCACTATTATGTTGATAGATATGATTTCAGTTAGATTTAATTTACCATTAGTGATAATAAAAGTATGACAGATTCAATTAGATTTCTTCACTAGATACATTCTGATGCCCAGGGATCAACTGGATCTACCAACAAACCGCGGAATTTTAACCTCCTGCTCATCTACTGCTGTGTCTTTTGCATCGTATCATCAGAAACCTTTAAGCTTCACCTAGTCTTACCTAATCTTGAGCCTTTGCTTTTATCTCACCTATTCAACTGATGTGTATCTACTGTAAATAGTGAATTTTCTTTCCAGTATTGATTTATTTTTTTATCCTTCTCTGCTAGTCACTGATGTAAACTGATAATAGAGACCTCTTTTTGATTTTTTCACTAATTCTTACCACAATCTTTGTAAAGCTTGCACTTAGCATTACTAGTTCTGAAGACAGCTATTTCTACTTCTCAATCTGGAATAATCAAAGATATTGTAGAGAAATTTGGCAGACACCCATTTGCTTGGAGCTCTATTTACCTGTGCTCTGAAGATTTTGTTCAGAGAATAACAATGGTGGCAAAATTGGTCAATACAACAGAGGTATGTTTGTGAACATAGAGGTAGTGTTCGAATGATTCATTATTTAGATGTCCTTATTTAAATGTCCGACAGTAATAATCATTTTGTCAAAAATATTGCTCCAAAATTTTGTCAAATTATACATTAGCTCCCTACTTTAGGGTTTGGCTTCCTTCCAGTTTGTGCACTGGAGGTGACAGGGATATGGAAATAACCGGGTTATTTTTAATTTTGCACAAGAGTTAAAATTGTTTAAATGGTCAAGTCTGTGGAGTAGTAACCTTTTCTTTTATGGATTATTGTATTTTATTCTATTTTTGCGTGAATAATAAAATTTCTTACAGTAGGTTAGATCTCGATGTAATCTCATACATGTTTCGAATTATATTTAGCAAAGGGGCGACGATATGAATCATTCCATTCCAATAGGTTCAAGAGTGAGATAAAGAAATAATGCGTCTTTCCAGTTTTATTTTATTTTATTTTATTTATTATTAATATTGAAGACGTGTGGAGAAATTATATATAAAGCTTGGATGTTTAAGTTCTTATTTAAAGTGCTCTGACCTGGAACATAAAAAGGAAACAGAAACACAACCTATAAACCGTAAAAATAACCATTGATTCCAGCACTGCACTCTGATTGTGATGAGGCATGTGCTAGGTTTACTTAATTACCATGTTCGAGTTGATCGTTATGCTTAATGATATAATTTTGAAGACATTGTTTAATTATTTCATTTTGGGGGAGCGCAGAAAATATTAAACCCATTGAGAAGATTAATGCATTGACATTTAACACAACCATTATCATTTGTTAAACCCATTATATTATATGTGCTCATATATTTCTTATATATAATATCATAGGTGAAAGCTATGTATCTAGTTAATACATAATTGAACTAAGTATTTCATTTCTGTAGTAAAATGTCTAGTAGCTTTAGCATTTTCTCCCAAAAAAAGAAAAGAAAAAGAAAGACATTGATAGAAATTTGTTAGGGTTTTAAGCTAATTATCACAAAGTTAATCAATTTTTACTAAATAAATCATTAATTAATTATGCTCTTGATTAAATTAATTAATATATCAAACGAGCACAGATTACATAGACACCAGAAATGATGACCCTAGAAAATTAATGAAATTGTTGTTTTATAGTAAAAAAACGTGGGGTAGATATAACCTTTTTTTTTTTTTTTGAGAAACACACACACACACACACATATAGGAGAAAGAGGATGAGATAAGAGAACATACTCACACGTCAACACCAAAACTGAATGCGGTAGTTAGTGTCGCGAAACAAGTGATAAACTCTTTCTCAATATCACATCTTACTGATATGGAATGACTCAACAGCACTGAGTATCTTTTTTTTAAGAAACACACACACACACGCACACACACACACACACATATATATATATATATATATAGGGGAAGGGGGATGAGATAAGAGAATACACTCACACTTCAACACCAAAATTGCATGCGGCAGTTAGTGTCGCGGAACAAGTGATAAATCCTTTCTCAATATCACACCTTACCGGTGTGGGCCGACTCAACAACATTGAGTATTTTTTTTTTTTTTTAACACACACACACACACACACACACACATATATATAGGAGAAGGGGGATAACGCCAACACCAAAATTGCATGCAGCAGTGAGCAAGTGATAAATCCTTTCTTAATATCACACCTTATTGATGTGGGACGACTCAATAACACTGAATATCTCAAAACACACACACACACACACACACACACACACACACACACACACACACACACATATATAGGGGAAGGGGGGGTGAGATAAGAGAATACACTCACATGCCAACACCAAAACTGCATGCGGCAGTTAGTGTCGCGGAGTAAGTGATAAACCCTTTCTCAATATCACACTTTACCAATGTGGGACAACTCAACAATACTGAGTATCTTTTTTTTGAGAAACACACACACACACACACACACACACACACACACACACACACACACAGAGGAAAAGGGGGATGAGATAAGGAAATACACTCACACGCCAACACCAAAACTGCATGCGACAGTTAATGTCGCGGAGCAAGTGATAAACTCTTTCTCAATATCACACATTACCGATGTGGGACAACTCAACAACACTGTGTATCTTTTTTTTTTTTAGAAACACACACACACACACACACACACATACATACACACATATATAGGGGAAGGGGGATGAGAAAAGAGAATACACTTACACGTCAATACCAAAACTACATGCGGCAGTTAGTGTCGCAGAGCAAGTGATAAACCTTTTCTCAATATCACACCTTACCGATGTGGGACGACTCAACAACACTGAGTATCTTTTTTTTTGAGAAACACACACACACACACACACACACACACACACACACACACACACACACATATATATATATATATATAGGGGAAGGGGGATAAGATATAACTTAAATGATCCTCAAGGCAACATATCCATTAATAAATTTGAAGTTTGTTCATTAAATTTAATCCTAAATCTACTGCTATCTCATGTAGTACTTATTGGTCGTGATTGTACATAGCTTCGAATCCACAGATGCCTCTATTATGGACTATTGCATACAAACTCCTTTGTTTGTGACTTTGAAATCTCCACTCAAAGATTTGGATTAGCAAATGTAATTAATTGAATGTAGGAAGTTTTTGAATAACCAGATCTGTTGTTTGCACAGTCTCTAGTAGTAGTTTAAAAAAGGTTTGAAAATTTTCCAGATATGTGTACTGAAGACCACCCTTTGTGTCTTAAAAAACATGCTCTAAGGTTTATATTTATGTCTTTAAGATTCATCAAAACCCTAGATCAGACGGCTAATGTGAGATCTCAATTGATTTAGCAAAGTTTAGCAAACATAAAAACCCTTTGTGGTATGTAATGCACTTTTTTATTAATTTTTCCTATGGAAAGGTTTTTCTGTATACTTGTATACAACAATTGCTGCATATAGAAGTATGTTGCAGCAGAATGAAGTAACAAGTGTCTATTGATTCTGTGTAATGCACATAACTAGGTGGATAGATGGACATTTGTCACTTATTTGTTGCTGCCACCTAACTCAATATGCAGCAATTGCTACATACTGGTAGGAAGCAAATCCACTCCATTTTCTTATGTTTTCTCAATAAATAAATAGGCCTAGTAGCAATAATTTTTGATATTGAGAAAGTAAAATTAAGGTGCAGGTGTGGAGGGCCGGAGGCACGGTGAAGGCCAGGGTCCACCAAAATAGTCTTTTGACCTTGTTGGACTTTTCAATTGTACATAGTTCAAAGCTTCTTTGCTGAAGCGGTCTCACCTAAATGACATTTTTACAGTTATACCCAAAATAGTATCTTATTGTTTTACTTTTCTCTAACCGTGTGTGTATGCAAAAGTGACAACGTTGTTGTGCAGCAACACAAATTTGTTCTTTGTTTTTCTATCCTCTGAAGTGAAAACCCGTAATGATGAGGGGGCATTCAAAAAGTAAAAAAAAAAAAAAAAACTCACTGAAAACGTGTAATAGACTTTTAGTTAAGTCTTTTTTTTTCTTCTTCTTCTTCTGTTTTTATTTATTTTTTATTATTTATTTTTATTCTTTAAATTTCACACTTTTACTTTTCCTCATCATGGTCATAATTTTTCCCTCAAAAGATATAAATTTCTCTCATCATCATCACCATCATCATTTTTTTTTTTTGGTATCAAATAATTTGTTACAAAATTAAATTTTTTTATAGAAGACAATTTGGGTTTGTCAAAGAGACAAGATATATATTATTTATAAGATTTTTTCTTTTTATAGTTGAATCTGCTCTTGAGTTATATATGTATAATGAGTTTTAATAAATAGGTAAGTAAATTTTATTTGCTTAAATTTGCGATCATTTGTTATTGGTTGATTAAGACTTAAAATTTTAATTTTTTTTTAGTTTGCTTAAAATTTTAATTTTAATTTCAATAAAAGATCATCTTCAAACACAACTTTGATGGGAAAAGCTAAATTCTTTATTTAATTTATTTTGTACATCTTTATAGCAAATTAAATAATTTTTATGGATTCATTTGAGTTTAAAAATATTATAATTTGTTATATTTGATAATTTTATTAGCAATATATATATATATATATATATGTATGTATGTATGTATGTATGAATGTATATAAATTATGACTAACATATGAAAGCGTCCCCAAATAAAATTTTTTTGGCTACGCTTGATGAGAAAAAGTAGAATTTTCATGATATAATTTAGAACATTTTCTGATAATATGTATAGACACGAGCTGTTTTCCTGCACTAAACATCCGCTAATAGAATAATTCTTGACAAAACGACATGCCTTTAAATAGCAACCTATTTACGTCTTTGTAAACTAGTGCACAGGTGTTTAACAAGAAGAAAATGGCTGCCTTGTCTCTCCACACTTGCAGTGTAGTGTTGATGCTCATTTTGAAAAAGCCCAACAGCAAGAAGAAGCTCAACAATATGGGCAGGAAAGAGTTAGCAGGATTGAGAGAAAACCTATTAAGCCCGAGTGAGAGGAATAATAGGTTATAGGCCCATAAGGTAAATAAATGGGCTTTGAGGAAAGCAAATGAGCCCAAAGGAGCCCAGAGAAAGAAGTAATGAGTCCATGGGCATTATATGATGTAGAAGAGTAAGAATGAGCCACAGCAGGCCTGAAGTAATGAATTAAGAAAGTAAGGGGTTGATGGAAAGCCTATGAATCCTAAGGATGAAGGATATGGTAATTGGGATAAGGAAGCCCAAAAAAGTTAGTAAAAGCCCATGAGAATGCAGAATTAGAAAATGGGACGAGGATTCCCAAGGAAAGCAAATGGGCCAAGGATGTCCAAGGAAAAAGAAATGGGCCAAAGGAGCTCACAAGCAATGTAATTGGTCAAGAAAGCCCAAAGTAGCATAAGTATAAGCCCAATGACCAAGCTGAGACATTGTAACTAATTAAGAGAAGAATATACAGTAGGCCCGAAAGAGGCCAAACAAGTATGGATCAAATGGCGCTGCAGCAGGAATAATAGAATGGCATGGTAGGAATACTGGCAGGCCAAAGGAAGGAGCAAATAGTGGGCTGAAAGGGAGTAAAGCCCGCAATCAAGCAAGACCCAGCCTTTGAAGGAAGCAAGCCATAAAGAATGGAGGATGAGAAAACAGTTCACGCCATAAGAGGTCAAGAATAAGCGGCAGAACGCGCAGACGAACCTCTAGTCCATGTCAAACGCATGAGTAGCAGACAAGCTTTGGACATACACGGAAGTGGAGCACGTATAAGGCCTAGGCACTACCAACTTGTACCCAGCCAATACAAGAGTGGTGGGTCATGGGTCAGAGGTAATAGTGGGTATGGTCTGGCAGTGTGGAGGAGAGAAAGCCTATTCTGGAGTTCTCGCTCAAACTCTTTTGGGGGAAATGTCTTGTTGGGATGACATACCACCTAAAAGAGGGAAGGATGAGTTGGAACCATTAGGTGCATGCCATGAGGGATAGCAAGAGAGAATATCCACAATGTGGAGGATAAGATTGCCACGGTGAACAAGCAAACAAAACAGTTTTCTTTGTCTGGTAATGGGGAGTGGCACAGTCAGCACAAGTAAGTGGTGGTGGCTAGGCAATTGACAAACTAGTGGGTGGTCGGGAAGGACACCCAAATCCGGACAAAAGTAGTTAAATGGTAAAAACCAGTCACGGTAGGCAGTATATAAAGGGCCTTTACCGTGCACAGTATCATCATCACAATAGTAGCAACCACTAGGAGAGAATCATAGCATCACCATCACCACAACACTACGTGAGTAAGCATTAAGAAAGAAAAGAAAAAGAGAATCAGGAAGAAAAGAGAGAGTGTAGAATGGCAGGCATGCACCAGTAGGCTAATCCTTTCTCTCTCTCTCTCTCTCTTTCTCTCTCTCTAAAAGCCTACTTTCTGTTGAGAATAAAGGATTCGTTTGGGCATAAGTCATTCAGGCCCGTTCCCTTAAAGTGGATAATTTTTACTGCAGGATTTTCTTCAGAGGTTATTCATATTGAGGGAGTGGATCCCTCCTTGGTCTTAATTCCGTAACACAATTGAACATGACAGACTAACCTTTTTCTTCTTTGATTTCATTACTTATCTCGTCTTTGCAATTTTACTTATAATGTGTTCCTTGTTGCTTTATCGTTCTCTTCCTTATTTTAATTAAAGATCCCATATTTGTCTTGCTTGGCAATAAGCTTATCTATTTTATTATTGTTTTATTATATTTATCCGCCGTAACTCTTTTGCAATATTTTTTTGCTTTGTCTAACAACAAGCGTGTTGCCTTTATCATTGTCCCATTGTATCTGCCTGCCATAATTCTTTTGTAATAGCTACACCTGTCATGGGCATGTGATCAAAGTTTCAACAAAAAGAGGCATAGTTTGTACACAAGTCGGATCAAGGTGAGTTGCAATTGGACTGGTCTTGACTCTCCTTCCCAGAACACTTGGGTCTCAGCGTGGCAGAAGGCAGCAAGAGGCAGCCCAGCCCGAAAGTGCAAAAATACCCACCACATTGAGCAACCCCACGCAATGATTAATAGAATTCACATTCCCCTCCATTTTATAGCCATACTATTCCTACTTTACTACCGGACCACCCGTCTCTTCCATGAAAAAAATGTACCCACCATAGCGTGGTCCCTCATCACCACCTCCGAGCTAATTATCACATTCATTTGGATTCTCATTCAACCTTTTAGGTGGCACCCAGTGTCCCATTCTGCTACCCCAGACCTGAAGAATATGCTTGGAGACGTTGAATTACCAGGACTGGATGTCTTTGTATGCACATTGGACCCAAAAAAAAGAGCCTACAATAGAAATTATGAACACTGTTTTATCGGCCTTGGCACTAGACTATCTAACTGAGAAGCTCTCGGTGTATCTTTCAGATGATGGGGGTTCTTACGTTACATTGTATGCTATAAAAGAAGCGTGTTCATTTGCTAAGTCATGGCTACCATTTTGTAAGAAACATGGGATTAAGTCAAGGAGCCCTGGGGCTTATTTCTCATCAAATGCTGATGATGAGCAGCTTCTTAGGAGTGATGAATTCAGGACAGAGGAGGAGAAAGTCAAGGTGCGTTCAAATTTGGTAGTTGAAGAATTTGGAGTGCGTGTGTTTTATATATATTGATGGGACCGACCAACTCTTTTTTCTTGGACGACCTCATCAAATATACTCGTCCACCCTGGCACAACATGGACATAGGCAGGCAGGCCATTAATAAGAAGATTCATTGCCTTGGACAGTTACCAATTAGTTGGCAAATCATTAGAGGCTCATCAAAACCCGTATTAAAAAGCCATGAGATGTTACGGAAAGAGCACTAAAGCCACAATAAGGCCCCAACGGCTAGAAACTATGAAGCTATATATACATACTTATTAGAGACAAACAAGGTACATAGACTCACCCAAAAATACTCTTACATAGATATCTCTGATATTCGGAACTTTCTTATTTCTCTCAAAAAACTGCTATACATGAACTTTATCATTGGAGACGTTGTGGCAGGAACCACACCGGTGACCACCTTAGGAGAGCCTTTGTTTTAAGTTTGTAGGAATAGTGACGAGGATTCGGCTTCATCTGGACGAACCTACAGGACTGACGATTTACGCATCATCAGTTTGGTGTCGTCTGTAGGGAAGACATTTTCGCACTTAGGTTCAAAAGTGTAGTTCTAGTCAATTCCCAAATTTAGATGGAGTCCAACCAAGATTTTGCAGCATTAGCCCTGCAAATCCAGACACTTACAGCTAGCGTAGAAGAACTCACTAGACAGAACCAGGAGATGAGGCTGCGGCTTCAACAAGAGAAGAATTGGTCTAGGACCAATCAGGAAGACGAGGGAGATAGTCATAGGAGGAGTGTCCGTAGAAGACCAGCCACTCCAGTGGACCAAGCTTGGATCTCCTCCGGGAAATGAGAAAGGAGATGGATGTGCGAAGGAACACCATTTAAGGGAAAACAGACCGAAGCCTGGATAGAATGGTCAGGACTACAGATTTACCTTTTACGACGGTGGTCCTAGAATGCCCAGTGTCATCAAAATTTCGCCTGCCTCAGCTTGAATCGTTTGACGAACTTAAGGACCCTCTAGACCACCTCAACACTTTCAAGACGACATTAGGCCTTCAACAGCCCCTTAATGAAATATTGTGATGTTTTTTCCGCATCACTCTCAAAGGAGCTGTAAGGGAGTGGTTCACGAAGTTACCAACATCGTCCATCGATAGCTTTGAGCAGTTGGGCAATTCCTTTTTACGCCACTTCGTTGGAGGAAAATGCCCGAGGAGGCCAGCATACCACTTACTCACCATCAGATAAGGAGAGAAAGAGACCCTGAGGTCATACTTGAAGCGTTTCACTTGAGAAACTTTAGAGGTAGAGGAAGCTGATGACAAGGTGTAGTTAACAACCTTTAAATTTGGATTGAAATTCAGGGAGTTCGTGGTCTCACTCGCGAAGAATCCTCTAAAGACTATGGTAGAGATGCTCCTGAAGGCACATAAGTACATGAACGCTGAAGACGCCTTAGCCACGATAATAGATGTAGAGAAAACTAGTGAAAAAGGAAGGAAGGAAGATGACCGAAGAGGACGAAAAAAGGAGCGCTCAGATAGTTAGACTAACGACGGGGGTAAAAGGAAAGACGAGAATGCTCCTCGGACAGTAAAATTCACTCTTTTAGTTATGCCTGTTGACAAAATTTTGGTGCAGATTAAAGATGAGCACTACCGCAAATGGCCAAGGCCATTAGATTCGTCACCCAACGTTCGTGACAAGAAGAAGTATTGCTGTTTCCACAAAGATCACGACCATTACACAGAGGATTATAGGGACCTGAAGGAGTTGATAGAGGAACTCATACGAAAAGGGAAATTGCAGAGGTTTGTGAAAAAGGGAGAACCTAGTAGGTCCAGGGACGATGACAAGGGCAAGCCCAAAGCCTCACCAAGGGACGAGGACCACACGTCCTAACGTCCGCCAAGCGTGATTGGGGAGATAAAGACGATCACCGACGGGCCATCCACAGGAGGGTCGTTTAGATCCCTCAAGAAATCATATCAGAGGCAGGTGAACAGCGTTCAAAGAATACCCCCCTTGAAGCAAAGACGAACGGAAAAGGACATGTTTTTCTCGAAAGAAGATGCCAAACGAGTGAAGTAGCCTTATGATGACCCCTTGGTCATAATACTCATGATAGAAGGATTCAATACCAGGTGAATCCTTGTGGATAATGGCAGCTCCGTGAGCATCATTTATCTCTCTGCTTTCCAACAGTTGAAGTTAGATCCAGGAAGGCTACTCCCTTTTGAGTCTCCCCTCATCAGCTTCAGTAGGGACATGGTGTATCTCAAAGACATAGTGACATTAATAGTCACAGTAAGATCTTATCCGCGACAGTTGACTCGTCAGTTGGATTTCTTGGTGGTAGATTGTCCCTCTTCATACAATGTAATCATTGGGAGGCCCACACTCAACCGCTAGAAGGCAGCCACGTCCACCTATTGCCTGAAGGTGAAATTTCCAACGGAAAGCGGTGTAGGTGAAGTAAAAGGAGATCAAGTACTGGCTAGGGAGTGCTACCAAGCAGTGTTGGCAGCCAAAGAAAACCATATATGGATGATGGAGGAAAATGAAAAGGAGAAGGTGGAAGCCCTGGAAATCGTTGAGCTAGTAGACAGGAAGCCAATGAAGACTACAAGGGTAGCGATGACCATGAGTTCAGACATGAAGAAGAAGCTAGTCCAGTTCCTCAAGGAGAACTTGGACATTTTTTCCAGGAGCCATGAAGACATGTTAGGCATATCCCTGGAGGTTATCCAACACAAGTTAGATGTGGATCCCGAGAAAAAGCCCATTCATCAGAGACGACGAGTGTTTGCTCCAGAATGAAACTAGGCGATCATGGACGAAGTAAATAAACTATTGGCAGTAGGCTTCATCTGTGAGGTCTACTACCCGGATTGGCTGGCTAACGTCTTTTTCGTAAAGAAGGCAAACGAGAAATGGAGGATGTGCGTGGACTTCATAGACTTGAACAAGGCCTGCCCAAAGGACAGCTTCCTCTTGCCAAGGATAGATTAGATGGTGGGCTCCACAGTAGGGCACAAGCTCCTGACTTTTATGGACGCATTCTCGGGGTACAACTAGATAAAGGTGGCAGAGGAAAATTAGGAGAAGACTGCCTTCATTACAAGCCAAGGGCTCTATTGCTACAAGGTGATGCCTTTCGGGTTGAAAAATGCAAGAGCAACCTACCAAATGTTAGTAAACAAGATATTCAATAAACAGATCGGGAGGAACATAGAAGTGTATGTAGACGACATGCTCATTAAGAGTAAAGAAGAGTCTACTCACCTGGATGACCTTCAAGAGATGTTCACAACTCTCAAAATGATATCAAATGAAGTTAAACCCGCAAGTGCGCCTTTGGGGTGGCGTCAGGGAAGTTCTTAGGGTTCATGGTGTCCTAGAGAGGAGTAGAAGCAAACCCAGAGAAGGTACGAGCCATATTGGGGATGGTGTCACCCAAGACCGTGAAAGAAGTCTAGAAGCTCACAGGAAGGATAATAGCGCTCAACAGGTTCGTCTTGAAAGCAACGGACAAATGCTTGCCCTTCTTCAAGACACTGAAGTAGGCCTTCACTTGGACAGACGAGTTTAAGAAAGCCTTCCAGGAACTCAAGCAATACTTGAGCAATCCACCCCTCCTGAATCCGTCCAAGGAAGGAGAAAACCTGTTTTTATACTTGGCAGTGTCAGCTACAGCTGTGAGTGCTGCCTTGATTTGAGAAGAGGACAGAAGACAGTTCCCAGTCTACTATGTCAACCAGGCCATTCATGGGGCAGAAGCCAAATACCCACGCATAGAGAAGATTGCATTCACTTTGATTGTAGCTTCACACAAGCTGCGCCCTTATTTCTAGGTGAATCCTATCTTGGTGATGATGGATCAACCTATAAAGAAGGCGATGAACAAGCCCGAAGCTATAAGAAGGCTGATCCAGTTAGCTATTGAGCTCAGCCAATTCGACATTGAGTACCACCTCAGGATAGCCATTAAGGCATAGCGCTAGTAGGTTTCATCGCTGAATTTACAATCGCTGACGAGGAGGGAGATATAGGCGAGGTGGAAAGATGGACAATTCAGACTGACGGTTCGTCAGTCCGAAAGAGGGGTGGAGTAGGGGTCATTATCATTACCCCCAAAGGAGAGACGCTCAAATACGGAGTTCAACTAGCATTCTCGGCCAACAACATGAAGCTAAATACGAAGGAGTACTAACGGGATTAAGGGTCGGGAAAGCACTAGGAGTCAAAAACTTGCTCCTTCAGAGCAATTCAAAGCTCGTCGTAGGCTAGATAAAAGGGGAATTCGAAGCAAAGGAGGAAAGGATGCAAAAATACTTAAAGTTGGCGAAGCTTTTGATGCAAGAGTTTGATCAGGTAGCGTTCACATAGCCCAGAAGCCAAATATGGGGGTAGAAGAGTTGGCGAAATAGTCGTCGTCAGAAGCTGGACCAACGAGTATAGACCTGAAGATTGAAGTTCATAGATACCCCAACATCGAAGAAGTCCATACCTTTACAATCTAGAGCGGAAATAGCTAGATGACCCCAATCCTATCCTTCCTTCAAGACGGATGACTTCCATAGGACGTCGAAGAAGCAAGGAAGGTCAGGAAGAGGGCAACAAGGTTCACGATCTTGAATGATACCTTATACAAAAGAGGCTTCTCCATGCCTTACCTAAGGTGCGTCAACGAGGAGGAAGCCAAATATATTTTGGAGGAGATCCATGAAGGGATTTGCGGAGATCATGCAGGCCTGAGATCCTTGATCAACAAGGTTATTCGAACGAGTTACTTTTGGCCTACCTTACAGAAGGATGCAAAAGAGTTCGTCAGGAAGTGGGACAAATGCCAGAGGTTTGGAAATGTCCAACGCATACCGTCTGAGAAACTAACGACAATAGCCTCCCCGTGGCCATTTTCTCAGTGGGGACTCGACATCGTTGGCCCATTACCCCAAGGTAAAAGACATGTAAAATTTTTACTAGTTGCCATTAATTATTTCTCAAAATGGGTTGAAGTAGAAGCACTATCAACCATAATGGAGGCGAAGGTCTAGAACTTTATGTGGAAGAACATAGTCTACCGATTCGGGATACCACATACGATCATATCAGATAACGGGCGGCAGTTTGATAATCAAGATTTTAGGGAATTTTGCTCGGGGCTAGGGATCAAGAATCAATTCTCATCCCTTGGTCATCCCTAAGCTAACAGCCAGATAGAAGTGACGAACCAAACCCTACTCAAGATCATCAAGGCTCGGCTGGACGAAGCAAAGGGCGCATGGCTGGAAGAACTGCCCAATGTTTTGTGGGCATACAGGACTACAACTAGAACCCCAACAGAAGAAACCCCTTTCAGTCTCACCTATGGCACCGAAGCAGTAATTCCAGTTGAAGTAGGAATCACCAGCTTGAGATGAGTTGCTTTCCACGAAGGCAGTAATGATGATTAACTGAGAGTTAACTTGGATTGCTTGGACGAATTTAGAGACAGAGCATTCTGCAAGATGATGGAGTACCCGTAAAAGATGTTTGAGTACTACAACAAAAGGGTGAAGCTTAGACGACTTAATATTGGAGACCTCGTCTTGTGCAAAGTCACACCTGCCACGAGGGGCCCAACTCAAGGGAAGCTCGATCCAACCTAGGAAGGACCTTACAAAGTCACCCATTATTCCAGACAAGGCAGCTATCACCTAGAGACGTTGGATGGGAGGAAACTTCCACGACCATAGAATATCGAGCATTTGAAACAATACCATCAGTAGATGTAGTTGACAAATGTATTCATGTTTGAAATAAAACAATAAAAGAACTATTTAGCCAGTGTGATGCATGTAAAAAAAAGAAAAAGAAAAATTGGCTAAGTGACAAGATTCTGCCTAGGTAGATGTAAGTTACTAACGAAGCCAAAAATGTCAAGATCCCTTCAATGGGTGTAAATCACAAAAAAATTGGCTAAGCGACAAGATTCCGCCTAGACGGATGTAAGTTACTGACGAAGCCAAAAATGACAAGATCCCTTCAATGGGTGTAAGTCACAAAAAAATTGGCTAAGTGACAAGATTCTGTCTAGACGGATGTAAGTTACTGACGAAGCCATAAGTGACAAGATCCCTTCAACGGATGTAAGTCACAAAAAATTGGCTAAGTAACAAGATTTCACTTAGGCGGATGTAAGTTATTGACGGAGCCAAAAATGACAATGTCCCTTCAACGGGTATGAGTCATAACAAAATTTTTGACTAAGTAACAACAACTCGCATAGATGGATGCAAGTTACTGACGTAAAAAAAAATGAATGATGACTAAAGGAACGAAGCAGACAGGGATCATATGCAGTCACAAAATATCATGCAAGGCAGGAAAGTAAACAAGTAAGCATAGAATTACTAATATAATAGCATTGTTTCAACATTATAATTAAAGGCAAATAAACACTGGGCAAAGAAAACATTGTTCTTAACATAGAGTAAAAACATTGTTTTGAAAGTAGAATAAAAAAGCCCAAAACACACTGGGCACCCAAAAAGAAGATTACCAAAAAAAAAAAAAAAGAGGTAGACGAACATAAGGCAGGTTCAAGCAGTGGCTGCATCATCACCATTGAGAGGAGGCAGAGGAGCATCCCCTGGAGTGTCTTTAGCAGGAGTAATGGATTGGGAGACCTCGTCTGTTGCCATCTCTTGGTCAACCACTTCCATGTCCAGGTTCTCCAAGTCTACTCCAGAGGAGTGTTTGACCAGATATAGATGAAGGAGCTCAAAGCCTTTGTAGTACCAGCTAAAGAGCACAGTATTGTACTTCCCAGTTTGCTGGAAAGCCTTAACGGCCTTAGCAGTAACGGTCTTTACCTTCTCCTTCGCAGCCTGGAGTTG
This sequence comes from Lithocarpus polystachyus, assembly GCA_033629205.1. Taxonomy (NCBI): domain Eukaryota; kingdom Viridiplantae; phylum Streptophyta; class Magnoliopsida; order Fagales; family Fagaceae; genus Lithocarpus; species Lithocarpus polystachyus. Next base: position 16,691,157 of record CM066167.1, read on the forward strand.
CTCATCTTTCTCTAGGGTCAATTGCCTCTCAGCTTTGAGGTCGTCCCCCAAAACCTTGGCCTTCTCTTTGATGGTGTTGGCCTTGTCCATGACAGAAATAAAATCCTTCTTCAGTTTAGAATTTTTTGCCTCTAAAGCCTCCACCTTGGATACCGCTGACGCAATCTTTGCTTTGTGAATAAGGTACTCCGAAGTAATGTGAAGACTTTCCCCCAGCACCTGAAAAGAAAATCCAACATTTAGGACGGTGCAAAAGAAGAAAGAAAGAGAAAGGGTGAAATTGCATAAGTACAATACCTGGACGAGTTTGTGGATGTGATGGCCCACAATCTCGTTAGAGGGTACGCCCGAGAAGACCCTCAGCTCCTCAGTAGTAAAAGCCTTTTGTGCCCTGGCTAGCGCAAGGCCAGCGTCGTAAAAAACGGTGGATGAATTGGAATCAACCTTGTCCTTCCCCTTCTCGTCCACATGGGGCTTCTTCCGGATAGGCGTGATTTCTTCCATTGAGGTAACCGGAGAGGCCGTCCTCGAAGGCTCAGTGACAGGGGCTGGAGGAGTGACGGAGACACCCTTCTCCATAACTCGCACTGTCCTCTTCTTGATGGTGGAAAGGAGCTCGTTCTTCTTACCCCTCATCTTTGCATACATCCCCTGGTTAAATTTAGTCGTCATCCTTGCAAAAAACACTGGTGAAAAAAAAAAAAAGGAAAAGAGAGAAAGAAAAGAGTAGCAGCGATGAATTTAACAAATACTTACTCTTCTTCTCCTTAATTCCTATAGTGTGCAGGACGTAAGCAGAAGGCTCGGGACCAAGGCAGTGAAGAGCTAGAGTTCGCGGGTCAACCAAATCGTCAAAGTCTTCAATCATCCTCGTGTACTCAATGGCCGCTTCAACACGTTGCTTGTATCTGCTCTTAAGTTTTGGCCGTCTCTTAACTGCACGAGCCAACAAGCGAAATAGTTAGCAATGACATAACATACACAAGAAGAGACGAAGGACGAAGGACTGGTAAGAAAAGACGACGCACCTAGACCCAGGGTCCTCGACCGACGAAGCAACCTAGGGAGATCACCCTAAACTTCGTCAGAAGGTGTTTCCCATTAGTCCCTACACACAAAAAAGAACTAGGACTTCCAATATCTGAATGACGAAGGTAGGTTCTTGACGATCCTAGCCTTTCTCACCCAAGGCACCAACTTGTAGTACCCATACTCCTTGGATTCCTTTAAACGGTTCAAGTACGTAAACTCGTCCACCTTGATCATATCTCTTTTAGTGGCAGCCAACCATATCTATATACAGCTGATCACTATCCTCCATGAGTTTGGCATAAGCTGCTTGGGAGCAATATTGAAATGACCTAGAAGCTCCATGATGAAGGGATGGACGGGGAATCTAAGCCCGCACAGGAAGACGGCCTCATAAAAGCACACCTCCCCAGGCAAGAAGTGACAAGCTCGTTCCTCCCCGCGAGGAAGACAAACCCTAACCCTATCAGGAAATTGAAACCTACCCCTGAACCTGGAGAGCGTTTCACTGTCTAGACTACACACCTCCCCCAAAGCATGGAAAGGCCTAATTTCACGTGGGTCAGAAACCACGGTGTCTACCTCGAACTCCACAGGATCGTCACTAGACAACAACCCTGTCTTAAGCTCACTTGATCTCACCTCCGACATCGCCCTTCGCTCAACTATCAAACCTTTAAACCAATTAATTGACTGACGCAACAAGAGGAGCAAGTCAGCCAACACCACACTAAGACTATTACCCTCAAAAACAAAATCTTCAATCAAAGGAGAGAAGGAGCGGGAAACACCTAAAGAAGCCCCCAAACGCGCAAAAAGAACGAGATAGAGGGACAAATTATTCTAACTTCAGAGCTACTAACCATGGAAACCCAAAAGAACAAAGAAAGAGAGACAATTCCTAAAAGCCCAAAAAAAGAAAAAAAAGAAAAAGAAAAAAAAGAAACCAACACAATCTATCTACGCCATAAAAAAGCCAAGGAAAAGGGAAAAAAGAAACCTACCTTAAAGGAAGCAACCACAGAATGCAAAAGCTCAAAGAAAATCGCAAGGTGGAACCAATCGAAGAAGAAGAAGCACAGAGCAAATGATTGGGAAAGAGTTGGAAAAAGTGAAGGGGCAAGGAAGTTTAAAAACTAGGCACAAAAATTGAAATTCAGTGAAGTGAAGGGGCAAGGAAGTTTAAAAACTAGGCACAAAAAATTGAATTTCAGCGGGAAACCCAAGAGTCACACAAATGGGACATTAACTCCACTGGTCAAAACACGCCACGTGGCCACGATGTGTGTGGCGCCGCCACTACGCATTATATGTGGAACGATACCCCAAGAGCCAACAGAAAACCTTTCATCTTCTGATGGTCGTCGTGACATGCCATGACGATCACAGAACCTGGGGGGCAGCTGATGGGATCGACAAACTCTTTTTTCTTGGACTACCTCATCAAATATACTCATCCACCCTGGCATGACACGGACGAAGGCAGGCGAGCCATTAATAAGAAGATTCAATGCCTCAGATAGTTACCAATTAGTTGGCAGACTGTTGGAGGCTCATCAAAACCCGCATTAATAAGCCATAAGACGTTACGAAAAGAGCACTAAAGCCACAATTAAGGCCTCAACGGCTAGAAACTATGAAGATATATATACACACTTATCAGAGACAAACAAGGTACATAGACTTACCCAAAAATACTTTCACACAGATATCTTCGATATTTAGAACTTTCTTATTTCTCTCAAAAAGCTTCTATACATTAACTTTGGCATCGGAGACGTTGTGGCAGGCACCACACCGGTGATCACCTTAGGAGAGTCTTTGTTCTACGTTTGTAGGAATAGTGACGAGGATTGGCTCCATTTGGATGAACTTATAGGACTGACGATTTACGCATCATCATATATATTTCTAAATTTTTTGTTTTCTAATTGTGTGCTTATGTTCGTGATAGATATTGTATGCTGTCCAGAACATTGTCAGGGTTTATTTTTGTTTTTTTCCTCCATGATGAAGGTACACAACTGAGCAAAGACAAGATCTAGAATGAAGCCTTAAAAAAAAAAAAATTTGTATGCATATCAATTTGTCCCCAAAATCTTGATCAAGATGCATTTTGAACTTTGTATTTTATTTTGATAATTAAATACTATAGTTTTAAAAATCAGATGGTTCAAAAAACCATAAAAGAAAGAGGTTTAAGATTTTGAAGTTCGACTAAGGTTGGACTGTAATGATGTAAAAATAAATAAAATAATTATGAAAGTTTAAATAATCTTAACAAAAATAGTATTTAAAGGTGTTAAAAGTATATCTATAAAGATTAGATGAAATTTCTCATAATTTATTACAAAGATTAAAGAAATATCTTCTAATCATTTAAAATATTATATTAAATTTGTAAAGTAGTATTTAAAGGAGTTAAAAGTATATCTATAAAGATTAGATGATATTTCTCATAATTTTATTACAAAGTTAATATAAATATCCTCTAATCATTTAAAATATTATATTAAATTTGTAATATACTAATATAATTAGTCAAAAAGTCTAAAATAGAAAACGGTAACTCAAATTGCTATCTTTTTTTATAAAAAGAAGATAGCGATTTAAAGCCCAAAACTAATCGCTATCTTCTAATCGCTCTCCTTTTTTTTTTTTTTTTTTTTTTTTTTTTTTTTTTTTTAATAAAAAGCCCAAAACTAACACATTTACAGTTTATTTCATACATTCGTAGCACACAGTAAAAACTTAAGGCTTTAAATTATACGTAATATATATATATATATATATATTTAAAGGCCTTCACAAAAAAAAAATGTTTATTTCATAAAAAGATAACATTTAACAGGTGGCAGGTATTCAACCAAAAAAAGGGTCAAAGTCATGAGATGAGAAAATAGGTGTGTGGCTGTGGATTCTTTGTTAAAAAAAAAAAAAAAAAAAAAAAACTCATTCCCTATATATATTCCCTAAACAGATAAAAATTAGAAACACCCCATTTTGCTCTCTTCTCAGTTCGTCTCTCGCCCCAGTCCCCACCTCTCACTCTCTTTTGTTTTTTGAGAATCTCACTTCTCAGTTCTCACCTCTTACAACAAATAGATTAAAGCAAATCTCCCCTGCACTTCCCTTTCAGTTCTCTTCTTAAGCTAACTGATCTAGCTATAGACAATACTAGTGTACTTGTATGTTGCTTTTATAATTTCGGTCTCTAAAATTTAAAATATTCTAAACCTTTTCTTCTACACGTTTACTTTCCTTTCTTCATTTTCCATCCCTGCGTTCTAAACATAGCACTATTTATGATATACTAATGTATTTTTGACTTTTTTCTATTATATATATGCAGAAAAAATATGAAGAATTCAAGAGATGAGTAGAGAAAGTTGGTGAAGAAGATGAAAACAACAGCGTTGTGCCAGATCGCGCGTCGAGGTATGCATGCAACAAAACACTCAATATCAACACAAGAAATTCAAAATATATCTACCAAAAAAAAAAAAAAAATCAATTATATTTACGTCAATCTCCGGTTGTGAAGTACTAGAGTTCCAAATTCTGATCCCAATAATTCCTAAGTTTCTGATTTCCTTAATAACGTCCCACAGTAGACTGAACAGTTTTCATGCAAGCTGAAGCAGAATATCACATGGCCGACTCACCCAACCCTGACTTTGAAAACCTCAGCGAGAGATTTATTACACAGTGATACGTGCACTGCATAAAAAAAAAAAATATTAAAGTTTAATTTTCGGCTGGGGTTGTGCTTCCTGAAATAAAAGCCAGACCATTTTGCACGTCAATGAGAGATTTTTTATTTTTGATTTTTTTGGCTAGAGTGTTATATTCGTCCATAAATTTTACCTTACCAAAAAGTTTGTTGATGACAGAAAGTGAAACATTTTTATTACTTTAAGTAAGAAAAACTAATTTTTTAATAGTTTACAAATGAAAAATTAACTTTTTAAAGTTTAAAAATGAAAGAAAAAAAAAATTGGTGTAGATGACTAAATTTCTAGCTTGAAATAAGTCAAACGAGTAAAATAGTTTCACAAATGCGAATTTGTATTGATGAATGTGTGGTACAATTCTCTGTAATTACAAAAGAGTGATTCTCTGATTCGATCTCCTTGAAAGATTTGTTGATTAGAATTGCGGTGGTGTGATTTTGATTCGAACACCAAATATACTTCAATTTGGCTGAAGAATGGATCGAAAACCTTTGAAACAGAATTACAAGGAATCTCTGGCTATGAGCTTGTTATAAATCCTTTGTTCTTCATGTTCTTCGTGTTATTCGTGTTCTTGGTGTGTTCTTCGTGTTCTTGGTGCGTTCTTCGTCTTCGAAGGTTTATGGTGGAAGTTCTTCAGTGCTTTAGAGGCTTGAATCCGTAGAGCTTCGTTGATTTATGGTTTGTTGAGGTTTCTGGAGGCTTTTGAGCTTGAGTCCAGTGAATTTGAAGATCTAGGAATATGATTTGGATGATTCCTCTTTGAATATTCTTCGTATTTGAAGGTTTGTGGTAGGAGTTCTTCGGGGCTTTAGAGGCTTGAATCCGTAGAGCTTCACTGATTTGTGGTTTGTTGAGGTTTCTGGAGGCTTTTGAGCTTGATTCCAGTGAACTTGAAGATCTAGGCAGGTAGTTTAGATGATTCTGCTTTGAATGTTCCTTGCATTTGAGTTTGAAGTTCTTGAAGTTCCTGGAGGCTTCAGGGCTTGATTCCAGCAGAGCTTCAATACTTCTGAATCTTCTTTGATGCTGCTTATGCTCTAGATGGCTTCTCCTTCTAAGATGTCCTGGCCTCCGATCTCTTCCTCCTTTTGATGTCTTGGGAAGGCTTCTATTTATAGGAGTTTAGAGGTAGGTGAGCGACACGTGGCGGAGTCTGATTGGTGACACATGTCACAGCCTGATTAGTCTGCTTGTGTCATCGCTTACACGTGCTGGATTGCTTGTGTCATCGCTTACACGTGCTGATGTGTGATTGGTTTATTTCAATGACACTTGGCAAATTTCTATTGGTTTCTGAGTATTGATAACAAAACCTAGTTGCCATGCATGATACTTTATAATTAACTGTATTTTGTGGACTTGATAGCATGACGTGTCAGCTTGTGATAGGTCGGGAATTTTCCCTCTCTACAATTGGTTAAGTTTAAAGATGCAAAATAATATTTTAGTTTTTATATTTCAACAAGGGATAACATTATTATCGACTGATACACATGTTAAAAATGAATAAATATTAACTTTTAAGAAGTAACTTAATTTTCTTCCATGAGATCATGTGCTTAGGACACATTTAGTATACTAAATAAGGAAGAATTACACTTATGATAGAATAGTAATCTTTATCACTGAAAATAAGACATATTTTGTTGGAGGAATGAATCTTTTCCCAATCAGGTATTATTCGCTTTGGGAATGGGCCGAGGAGGCCGATGCCACCTGCACAAAATTCCACATCGGGGGAGAGACGTCTCCCACCAACAGCTTATAAACGTGAGCTCACAAGTGGGATGTACCCATCAAGTAGTACTACTTGTTGGGGAAAGATTCGTTCCTCTCACATGTTTTAATAGATAATCATTCCTATATATCCATAGTTATGGTTGTAGAATTAATAAACTATGTGCGATTATAAAACTGGGGAAAACATGCTTTGAAAAGTTGTGATTATTGGCATGCATACATTAATTTGACAAAGTACAATTTACGATATCTGAAAGTCGATACATAAAAAATTTGATAAAAGTAAGCATGGACGCACTTAATTTGACAATTAAGTAAATTAGTGTCAAATAAAAATTAAATATAACTAATATCATTACAATTTGTTAAAAAGAAAGAGATAATGATAAAAAATTACTGTAGGTTAAATGATGGAAGAGTACGTAACATGTAATTGTTACAATAATTAGTTGCATGATGGAAGCTCGTGTGTGATACTAAATTTTATCAAAACCAAAATTATTTTTAGAAATAGGTAAAAATTTATATTCAATTTCTTGAAAGTTTTAGTACAAATTTTCAACTGGAATCATTGTCTAAATTTATTGAAAATGAACTGACTTTAAGAATTGTTTATTTTGTTAGATAATTCTTGACAATAAAAGCTGTTAAAAAAAATTTCCACATTTTTTTTCCTATAAAAGTCTCTAAAAAGATTTCTTAATCAATGCCTTTAGAGAATTGACTTTTTCTCTATTTAGAAAAAAATAAGAAAAACTATCAAAACTGACTTTGAGAATTGTTTATATTGTTAGATAATACATGACAATAAAAGCAAAGAAGAGAACGTTGAAGACCAAACTAAGATGTCTCTTCTTGTCTATACCTCTCGGGAAAGAATACCATCATGGCCTCATAGTTTTAAAGCCGGAGCCCTCAACACCTTGGTAAGTATACTATCTCTATTTCTTTGGTATGAAAGCTTTAGTTAAATACAAATATATTTGTATTTAATGCTAGTATATTCGATACTATCTCATTAAGATAGATTTTTCCCCTCAAAATTGGGTCTTCGAATCTTTTAGTCGTCTGTCTATTTTGATACAATAGAAATAACAAAAGGTGAAGTTTGGGTCTAGTGTCCAGTTACACTGGATCCGTTGAGATTATAACATGTGTCCATTTTTGAACACATGTCATTATCTTAACGGATCCAGTGCACTACATGCACTGGACCTAAGCCCCACCCATAAACAAAAAGAAAAAAAATATTAATCTAAATGCTTAGCAAACAAACTTGTGTATCTTTATTTCTATTAGACTCTATGCATGAGAATTAATTATAGGAAGAAAACTATCTAGAATGAAAATTAACTACAGAAAAAAAAAAAAAAAAAATCTAGAATGAATGAGAGACGAAATAGTTAAAAACAGTACACCAGTAGCTACACCCAATCCGACTTGACCTTGTGTTGGTAGTTGGAAAGCATATAAACTCATAAAATGTCTAATTCCTTTTCAATGCGGTACTTAAGGATTTCATCAATTAAAATCATGTTCAAATGTGAACTATATATATAAGAGCAAATTTCTCATTCCCTCCTTAATGGCTTTGGCCAAGTGACCACATGGCCTTAATTTCTTGACAAAGGAGAGAACGTTCCAACTCGAACCCGCCGCAAAAAACATGTGGGTCCCAGTTTTACTTTAGCTCAAAGTTAGCCACCTAGACACTTGCAAACCATATTTATCTTACAATCCTCCACGTTATGAAAATTGAGAAAACACAATACTACAAATGTTTATGCAGACAAAAAGAGTAGAAGAAAAGTCATTGTATCAAGATATATAGCTTTTAGCCTTGAACCTTCCTCCATGAAAGATTATCAGATATATTGGCTAATAAATGGACATGATGTCTTGAAGTGTTCAATCATTTGTGTATACCAAGATAATAAATTCACACAACTCCTTTTTTTTTAACACAGTTCATTCTTTATGATTGTGTTCAATTTGAACTTGACCAACTCTTGATTTTTCATGAAGTGCTATAGAGGATTCAGTTGTGAAACTCTCATAGAATTGGCCAAATTCACACTTATATAGGCGAATTCTTATTAAGAGTGTCTTAAGGTACTCCACTTGGATTTCCAAGATATAAGAATCATTAAAATCAAAATTTATCCTGAATATCGCTTACAGGCATCATTATTTCATCATTGGACAATGGATAGGAGATGTTATCTCCATAGTGATAAAACTAGTCTCCACAGTTCCTTTGAACCTAGATCTTGGGATCTCTAATCAGTTAGATAGGGTTGCCATCATGGAACTTTTAGGTCATAAGCTTTAAACCCATTCCTTTTGATGAGCAATTTACTCGTTCTCTACTCAAATCTTTGTTTAAAGCATGATCCTCTATATTATCTTTTGACGTTATTTAGTTAATGGAGATAATTCCATTTGAGAGAAATTGACTCATGATTTATGTCTATGAAATATATGTTGAGACTTACCATTGTACATACAACTTTGTTTCTATACCAATTGCTGATTTGCTATAACAATGTATACAAACATGAGACACAAGTTTCATCCACATTGGCATATCACCCAAAAATGATGAAGCCACTCTACATCTTAACTTGCTTTCTCCAATGAGATAAATTTTAATTCCGTTGAGAACTTGGCAATACATGCTTCTTTAGAAGATTTCAAAAATATAGTTGTACAAACAAGTGCAAAGACAAAACCCCTCTGACATGTGTGAAAGTAATAATTGATAGATTACCGATTGACCAAAAAGTTTAAGATGTTTGGAAATGATGAATCTCTTCATTTAATTATAATTCTAACACTGCACTCATGCATGGGGCTAAAACCCCCCTTAATAAGTGAGGTCCAATACATGAGACTATCACTGAGATATTGCACCTGAAAGGGAGGAGAAAATTGTGTAGCACTTATCTTGAAAAATTAGTTCTTCCTAATTTGAAGGGGATATCGTCAAGCCCCTTTTTTGTAGTGTTGTTAATCCGTCATACATTAATGTGTTTTAGGCCTTTCACACCTGTTGTGGATGGATTTGTATAATTTATTTGGCAAAACGCCCAAAAAAAAAAAAAAAGAAGACTTTTTACTTGAAAAATAATGAAATAGTATTTTTAATCAGAATTTTGATATTTTCATGCCATCTTATCTATTTTAACTATGATTTTGTTTTGTGAACCATCATTTTAAATAGAATTTCATGATTTTTAAATTGAACAAAAATTTATCTCGATCGAAAGATTGGATTTTTTTGTCAATATTTTACTAGTTCTGGTTAGGGTTAGTTGATGTTGGTCAAACTTAGCCAAAATGGCAAATTCGAGATTTTGAACTCTTGGATTATTAAAATAATTTATCCAATCTCTGATTGGGATAAATAAATATTTTTCTATGTAATTTCTTATACATGTGTGTGTGTATTTTCATGTTTAAAAACACATTTTTTTTCTTTTTAGGGCTTAAATCGGTATTTTGACACGCCAATCAAGGCTGAACAAATACGGTATCAACAAGGCCGGCTCAATCTAGCTAATTGGGGGGCCAAAGGCAATAATTTTCTGTGGGCCTTTGTATTTAAATATCAATTAAATAAATATTGGCTTACAAAAAATTAAACCATCACAATAATTGTATTTCCCCAAAAAGTTTATGATTTTCAATTGGGTTGAGTTTTTGTTGGTATAATATTTTGGAGTTAAGAAAAATAGTACACGACCATTTTTTTAAACCACTTATTATCATATAATCTTGAAAAATGCTAAAATTAATACAAACCTTACTACATAAAAATTTTTCTAAAAAAAAAAACAATTACTACATAAAACACATAAATCGATGTAATAATAAATGTGATTTGATGTGATAATGGATGTTATTGGTGAGTTTCAACTACTTATTGGTGACACAAAAAATTTGTAATATTTTTAACATCATTTTATAATTTTAGGCATTTTTATAATAAAATGGAGCCTATTTTTTAGGGTAAAATATTTTAAAAATTGGGGCCTAACTTGCCTAAGCCTTGAGCTGCACTTGAGTATCAACAAATGTATGACATCTATGCTAAAATAATCACGTGTTAATCCTGCATCAAGTACTCGTGCTTGAATATAAATCTTACCCCCTGTCAAAAAAAAAAAAAAAAGCCGAAAAAAAGTAGAAGAAAAGAATGAGATGTAAAAAAAAGTGTTGTCTATCCAGTATTTTTTTTTTTTTTTAGTTTTTTTTATTGAAGACTTAACTTGAGGAGAAAATAAATCAATAAAATCCAGAAATCCATGACCTAAGACTAATAGCCGTGACACACCTGTCAGGTGTAGGCAGCAATACCTACAAAACCTCTCTAGGCCACTATTTATGTCAACGTGGGAAGAGTTCACACGTGGTGCAGCGGCACTTCTTTATTAGTACAGCACGGGGAAATATATCCCCGCATCAAAATCCCTATGCTTTTAAAACTAAGACCAAAGTGTATGCAACAAGACCATGTGCGCTCTTCATAAGCCACAGTTCCTGTTGATTGAAGAGAAGTCCCAATTTATACATTTCAGTTCTTTTTGATAAGTAAAATTTTATATTAAAAAGGAAAATAGGGGCACAACCCTAATACACAGGATGTATACAAGATATACACCGATGAATTATCATGAAAAAGTTTATATTTCTAGTTCTATCCCCTTTTCTTGGCCAAATGATGTTGCCGATCATGTTTTACTTGAATAACGAGTTGATGGAAAATGTTAAAAAATGCTCTAAAGACATTAGTTTAGAAATTATTTTTAAAAATACTTTTTTAAAAAAATGAAAAAAAAAATTTTTGTTATCAGCTTTTTATATATTTTTATAAAAATAATATCAAAACTTTCTTATTATGGTTTATTAACGATTGTCTTAAAGATACCACTACGACGCTTCCAAAATATTCCGTTTGAGGCTATACACTGACTTTCTCTCGTATGGGTCTGGCCTATTATGATCTCCAGCAGTCCAGTTTGTATCACTGATTTCTAAAACCAACCGATTAGCTTTACCAATAACTGACACTAAAATCTTTAAACATACCAGACATTGTAGCTGAATTATATATCCTCTCGTTTTCAGTAATAGGAAAAGGAAATCAATAATAATTGATTGAAATATCTTTGACTATCGGCAACATAATCTAAAGCAAACATGCAAGGGCCTCTTCAGGTTATTCTATATAGGAAGTTAAACAACTTCATACGAAATCCATGTGGGACTAGTTTTATAATGCTTACACCGTTACACGTAAGGTTGAAAGTTCCGATGAAAGATTTGGATCTACCTGATATAAGCTTCTTATTAGATCTGGCTTAGTGTTTAGCAAAATGGCAGAGTCAACCAGAAATGCTTTGCACAGTATAGGAATTATAGACCTTGTTTAATCACTTCGTATTTGTTCAGCCTAAACTGGTGCAAGATTTGTGTTGCTTTGGGCTGCTGTGCATGGGTGCATATTGCAAATGATAAGAGCATACTCAACAAATGTTGTAAATGCTATAAATGTTATTTTTCAGCATCTGAACCCACAAAATGCTACTCTATCAAACATCCTATATCTTAAAATTTTTGCAATCTTGCTACAGTGCGCTCTCAAAAATAAGAGCGCACTGTAACTCAAATCCTATAAAAAAAATAATTTTTTATTGCTCTCTCATCTCTCTCCCTGTACTCTTTTTTCTTTTTCTCTCACCGGTGTCTTCTTCTCTCATTTTTTCTTTCCTTCTCTCACTGGTCTCACTTCTTTTCTCTTTCTTCATTCACCGACATCCACAACTGAAAACCATGGTGGTAGTGGTTTGGTGAAACCGTGAAGAAGATGAGGTCGAGTTTGTGGTTTGTGGGTCTCTGCTGTTGATCGGGGTGGCTGGGTTGCGGTGGTTCTGCGAGCATGGCTGGGTTTCGACAGGTGTGGCTGGGTTTTGTGTTTTGATTTTGGGTGAGAAATTTCAAAAATATGCTCTTTCTAATTTTGGGTTTGTGATTTCTAACATGGGTTTGTGATTTGTGGTGGTACTGGGTTTGATTGCTGGTTTTGATGTTGGTTTGTTGAGTTTTTGATTTGGTTTTGGGTGGTGGAAATCCCGATTTGCAGAGGTTGTGGGTGCCGCCGGTGATGGTGGCTATGGTTGTGCTGTGGTGGTTTGTGGTTGGGTTTGTGTGGTGGGTTTGTGGGTGATGGGTTTGTGGTGGTTGTTGGCTATTGGGTGAGGTGGCTATTGGCTGTTGGGTGTGGTGTCTGTTGGGTTTTGTTATACCAGTGGTGGTGGTGGTGGTGGTGGTGAGTGGAAGTGGTAGTGTGGCGCCGGTGGTGTTGTGAAAAGAGAGAGACAGAAGAGAGAGACAGAGGAGAGAGGAAAAATAAAAAATTATTGAAAAATAATAAAGAAACAATATTTAAATGAAATGGTAAAAAAAATATAAGTTTTGATATGGGTTGTATTGTAAAGTGGTGTGGTATATGTTATAAAAATGAGATTTGAGAGGCTAAATGCTATATTTTTTGACATTCTTGATAAGAATGCTCTAAGAGATTTGTGTTGTTCCCACTGTCAGATGAAATCCAATTTTTAGTTTCTTGCTTAATGAAAAAGTAGTTGGACTGAATGCTATTTGAGTGTCTGAATTATGTTTTTTTTTTTTTTTTTTTTTTTTTTTTTTTTTTTTTTGGGGGGGGGGGGGGTGGGGGAGGGGGTGAGGAAAGCCTGAATTATGAATTAATATTTCATAATCAAGTTCTTACCGTTCTCTCTTTCCCCCATATTCTAATTTACGTTACTAAACACCGTTACACCACACAAGTCTATCAATAGCCTCATGTAACTTTTTCCCCCTCCGGTAGGGGTTGGAATTTTAAAAACTTTCTAGAAAGGGAAGAGCTTGTGTTCCGTCACTAGTGGAACTAGACATTGGATATAGGTTGTGTCCTAGAAAAGTCTTGGATACTTTTTTTTTTTTTGAGAAAAACCACCCTCACAGTGAGAGGGGAGGAGAAATATCATTTAATTACTTCAGATAAGTACACTTTTTTCACCCCTGGAGGAACATCCTCCATCCAAGAGAGGAAATGATCAAAATTACAAGCCATTCTAGCCAGGCCGTGGGCAACTCTGTTGCCCTGTCTACGGGTATGGCTGAAAAGAACCTTTCCAAGGGATGAGGACAGCACCTTGATATCCTTGAGAATGAGGCCGAGGCTGGAAGAAGGGAGACCGCCATTGTTGAGAGCTTTTATTATAACCTCTGCGTCTCCTTCCACAATTATCTTGTTAAAGCCGAGGTCCTTTGCAAAGCAGAGGGCACCCCTTGCTGCCAACACTTCCACCATCTCTACTGATGTAGGCAGTGGAATGGGTTGTGTAAAGGCAGCCATAACTAGACCCAAGTCATTTCGAATTATCGCTCCCAAGCCTGCAGAGCTAGATTCCTTGAAGGTTGCACCGTCGAAGTTGATCTTCACCCAGTTTGAAGGAGGGGGTAGCCATTTTATGTCACTAGTATGGGAGGGAGCTTTCGTTGGAGTAAGGGAGGACTGCTGGAACTCCTTGAGGCTGGCCGAGGCCATTTGATTGATCAGACTCAGGGGAGCTGCTGTATCTCCCACCCGAAGTTTGTTGCGCCTAGTCCAAATATGGGAGACTGTCATAGCAAGCAACTCCACTTGATTACTCCTGTCAAAGCAAAGTTGCAGCACATCAAGGAAGCTTGAGGCCATACCAACTTCGTTTAGAAGCCAACCAAAGTGGGCGTTCCAGACCTGGAATAGAGAAGGACATGACCAGATTGCATGGAGGGAGGTTTCCGCTTCCAATCCACAGTTCGAGCATTTATCGTCAATTGGAATTTTTCGTTTTCTGAGATTTGACTTCGATGGTAGTGAGTCAGACCCCGCTCTCCATATTAGAGTTTTTACTCTATTAGGGACTTTTAGACTCCAAATGCCCTTCCACAGCCGTTTAACACTGGAGAGGTCCGAGGCCCCGGGTTGCTCGTTAAGTTCCAACTCCAACGATAGGTGATAGCCTGACTTTACAGAGTAAACACCATCCCTGTTTAACGGCCAGATCAGCACATCCGCGTAATCGCCATAGCTGAGAGGGATGGCCTTGATAATAGCAGCCTCATGGGGAAGGAAGTTAGCTTCAAGAGCCTCCTGGTTCCAGCAGTGGCTCTCACTATCAATAAGGGCTGAAACCTTTTCTTGGCTGTCAAAAAATGAAGGATTGGAGAGGATTTTCTTGGAGCAGGGGACGGGCAGCCAGTTATCTTGGTAAATCTTGATTGAAGCACCATTGCCCACTCGCCACAACATGCCTTTTTGGATTATTTCTCTGCCCTTAAGGATGCTCTTCCATGCAAAGGATCCATTCCCTTCTTTCGCCTCAAGAATGTTGCCAGTTGGGAAGAATTTTGTTTTGAAAAATCTGAAGAACAGGGAGTCCTCATTAGTTAGCAAGCGCTAGACTTGTTTAGCTAGGATCGCATCGTTAAACTTTTGGAGGTCCCTAAAACCCAGGCCACCAAGATTCTTCGGCATACAGAGGGTGCTCCATTTGGACCAGTGGATTTTTCTTTTCTCACCACGTTGGCCCCACCAAAATTTCCTGATTAGTGCTTCAATTTCGTTGCAGAGGGTGGCTGGGAGCTTGAAGCAGCTCATGGCATAGGTTGGAATCGCTTGGATGACCGCTTTGAGAAGCACTTCCCGACCTGCCTGTAATAGGAGCTGCTCTTTCCAGCCTTGGAGTTTGGCCCAAACTCTTTCCTTGATGTACCTGAAGCTTGAGCTCTTGTTTTTCCCAATAAGGGTGGGTAAGCCTAGGTACCTCTCACATTGTTTCACTTCTTGGACATTGAGTAAGTTTTTAATCTGGTTCAGGACGTCTGGGGGGGTAGACTTACTAAAAAAGAGACTCGTTTTGTGCATGTTTAGGAGTTGACCCGAAGCTTTTTCATAGCAGGATAAGAGAGACTGGATTTTTTGGCATTCTAGCATGGAGGCTCGGCAGAAAATCAGGCTATCGTCCGCAAAGAACAAGTGAGTGAGCCTTGGGCCTTGTTTGCAGATTGAGACCCCACGGATATGACCCGCAGCAGCCGCTTGGTGCAATAGGCTATGGAGACCTTCAGTGCAGAGGAGAAACAGATAGGGGGAGAGTGGGTCCCCTTGTCTGATGCCACGCGACGGGCGGAACACGGTTGTCGGTTCACCATTTATAAGTATGGAGTAATTCACTGTGGTAATGCATTCCATCATTAAAGCAATCCATTTCTCGGCAAAACCCATCCTCTCCATAATCTTTTCAAGATAGAGCCACTCAACACGATCATAGGCCTTACTCATATCCAACTTCAATGCCATGAACCCCGATTTACCAGACTGGTGGTTTTTCATATAGTGGAGGGTTTCAAAGGCCATGAGCACGTTGTCTGTGATGACTCTCCCCGCTTGGAAAGCACTTTGGTTCTCAGAAACTACAGCTGGTAGAACAGTCCTCAGTCTGTTAGCTAAGACTTTTGAGACTAGCTTGTAGATCACGTTACAGAGGCTGATGGGCCTGAATTCAGTAATATTTTCTGGGGATTTTACTTTAGGGATCAAGGTAATGTTAGTATGATTAATCTCTTCAGGTATTTTGCAATTATTTAAACAATCCAGAACAGCAGAGCTTACCTCGTTGCCAACTAAAGACCAGAAGGATTGGTAGAATAGGGGGGGCATACCGTCAGGCCCAGGAGCCGAGATGGGTTCCATTTGGTTGATGGCTGACTCAACTTCAACCCGCGT